>CM053591.1:157984809-158021153 GCA_028646515.1 Pseudochirops corinnae | reverse complement strand
CAGCCGCAGCCACTGCCTCTGACTCCGCTTCCAGTCCGCACCGCATGGAGACTAGCTTGGTTCCGGCGTTCTCTTGCTCCACCCCTTCCTGCTACATCAGCAAGCTCAAGGGGCGTGGAAGATCTTCAAATCCTAGTATCATTACATGGCTCCATGTTGCCCACAGGGTAAAACAGATACTTATACGGGCAGAAGCAAGTGCACACCTAAGAAGATGGCTCACAGGAGGCTTAGAAAGGAGCTGGAAGAAATTCACCAATATAAGATGAGATTTTCTTTAACATCCAGGATAAGGAAGCTAATTTATTGACTGGGCAAGAGTTTACCATTCCTGACAATCCTCCCTTTGACACAGGAGCCTTCAGAATCAAAATCAACTCCCAGTAGAGCATCCATTCAAATCACCTAACATCACATTGAAAAGTGAAACTCTACCATTCTAACATCAAGAAAAAAGGGCAAGTGTTTCTACCAATAATTAGTGTTAAAAACTGGAAGTTATCATGAAAATCATCATTCAGTCTCTCAACCAGAGTCTTCCATTCTCTAAAAATACTGGTGAATAATTGCCAAACTGAGCACCTCCTCCTAGTTGACCCATCTGAAGAAGAAACACTTTAAGGACCATAAAATTGCTGGAAATTTTGTAAAGAAATGGGGAGAAAAACAACCCATGGACTGAAATGTCCCATGATTAATTCTATCAAACGTGACTGATATACAGAATGGTCTATCTCCCATATCCTGACTCTGGAAAAATGAAAGATACCGCTGCCCACTGGTAGCTTATGGCAGTTACTAATAGTTTTTTGTTTTTGTTTTTTCAGTTTTCTTAATCAAAAGGAGTCTAGGTAAAGCAATAAAGGAAGGATTGCCATTTTAATATGTTCTCTTTTTTAACTTTGTTTCATTGTTTTTTTAATTTTTCCCACTTAATAGTATTTTATTTTTCCTGATTATGTGTAAAGATAGTTTTCCATACTCACTTTTATAAGATTTTGAGTTCAATTTTTTTTCTCCCTCCCTCTCACCCTTCTCCCCTCTCCAAGACAGCAAGCACTCTGATATAGGCTATACATGTACAATCATGTGAAAACATTTCCATATTAGTCATGTTGTGAAAGAAGAATAAGAACAAAAGGGGAATACCACAAGAAAGAGAAAATAACATGCTTCTATCTGCATTCAGATTCTGCAGTTCTTTCTCTAGATGTGGATAGCATTTTCCATCATGAGTCATTTGGAATTATCTTGGATCATTGTATTGCTGAGAGGAGCTAAGTCTATCTAAGTTGATCATTGCCCAATGTTTATACAGTGTTCTCTTGATTCTACTCGCTTCACTTGGCATCAGTTTATGTAAGTCTTTCTAGGTTTTTCTGAAGCCTGCCGGCTCATCATTTCTTATGGAACAATAGTATTCCATTACTAATATGTTCTTTAAAAAACAAAGAGAAACTCCTTAACCTCGTGCCTGATATCCTCCACAGTCTGACTCCCACTTAACTTTTGCATCTTTATTTCCCTCTCCTTTACCTTTCAGATAAATTGAACTCTTCAATGTTATCAATCTTAACATATATTTTCATAAATCAGCTCCCATACCTGGAACATATTCCCTTCTCATTTCATCCTTCAAGACCTAGTTCAGGTGGCACTTTTCCATGAAGCTTTCCATAATCCCACCAAACTAAAGTGAATTCTCCCTCCTGAAATTTTTTCACACATTTTATCTAGAATTATCTCTTTTTCCTTATCACATTTTCCCTTATATCACATAGAAAATAGACTAAAAGCTTCTTGAGGTCAAAGAATTCCCAGTGCCTAGAATGATATCTTGCATATGGTATATAATTGATAAATGTAGTAGATAAATTTATAAATTGGATTGAATGGAAATGAGGGGTTTTGAAAGCATAACCTGGTCTAATAGAGACACCAAGACTAAATATGTATTCCTGTTGATATTGGCAGAACCAGCACTGAAATCCTGTGTTACTTAGCAAAATAGTCTTTCTGTAATAGAGTTCTCTATTAACAAAAATCTCCTGTTTTCAGGGTCATTCTTTGGTATTTAGAACACGCATGACATTTTTTAAAAGAAAAGATGCCATATTAACTCAAACTTCCTACAGGTAAACACTCAGCATGTGTTATTATTTTATCTAGTATCAGTGAAATTCACCACTAAAAACAGACTGTAAATAAATATACTATCCAAAGTTGGAGATTTTTTTTTTTCAGTAAATGACTGGTGTTAGCAGAGAGATTGTACTCATAAAATCTCACAATCATTATGCTTTCAGATGCTTATCTTATTGCAAAAACTACTCATCATAATGGTTTGTCCAAGATGAACAAAGAGCTTTCCCTACATTATAATTAATTGGTACCATGATCAATGGTACCTTTATTTTGAAGCCCACATTTTAATCCATTTGTTTGTGCAGATGGAAATACGTGTATTTATATATAGAAAGGCAGATTACATGGAGAGATAGGTAGATAATATATGCAGAGTTGGTGAAAGAGCAGTTTTTACTAAAATATGAAGGACCCTACATAAGCTACATGGTACAATGGATACAGTGCTGAGCCTGAAGTCAGGAAGACCTGAGTTCAAAGCAGCTTAAGTCACTTACTACCTGGGTGACCCTGGACAAGTCACTCAACTTCTGTTTGCCTCAGTGTCCTCAAATGTAAAATGGAGATAATTAAAACACCTACCTCATAGAGTTGTTGGGAGGATCAAATGAGATAATATTTGTATAGTATCTGGCACATAGTAGGGGTTCATAAATGCTTGTTTCCTTGGTGAACTATCTGACTTAAAAATTCCTCCCTCCCATCTATCACTTAGAATGTTGGAGAGTTGACTGAACTACAGGGAGATTAACTGACTTACCCAAAGTCATAAAGCAAATATGAATCAAAGTTAAAACATGAACCAGATCTTCCTGTTTCCAACAGAGACCACTCTACCATATAGTCTTTCATTCCATGTTATGAGGAAAATAGTTTTGTTTTCCAATTTGACTACCAGTCTGAAATATCATTTCATTCACTGAAGGATAAGTTCAAAATTGAAATTGAGTGGAATATGGTAACAGAACAGCTTTTTATTTTCCTCTTGCTGTTTTTTTTTTTCCTCCTGGGTATAATTTCAGTAGGAAGAGATGATGGGAAGAGCCTGATAGAAAAATTATGGAATGGCAGAGCTGGAAGGATTCTTGGAAGCCATGTGAAATAAGTGTCTAGAGGCAGCTGGTGGTGCCATGGAATGAGAATAGGGCCTAGAATCAGGAAGACTTGAGCTCAAACGTGGTTTCAGGCAATTAATAGCTATGTGACCCTAGACAAGTCACTTATCCTCTATTTGCCTCAGTGTCCTCAACTAAAAAATTACGATAATCATAATACCTACCTTCAAGATTGTTGTAAAGATCAAATTAGATAATATTCACAAAGTGTTTAACAGAGTAGCTGGAACATAGTAGGTACTTAACAATTGTTTCCTTCCACCCTTGTTTTGAAGATAAAGAAGCTGAAAAGCAAAGAGATTAAGCCATCTGTGCCAGAACGCCCCAGTTAGTGACAGTACTGAACCAAAGCTAATGACTCAACTCCAGGTCAATTCAATTAAACAAGCATTCATTAAATGCCTATTAAATGTAAGGTAATGTGGAAGGCACACAATCAATTACTCTTTCCAGTACATGATGCAACCTCCCATGCTTAAATCTGTCACCAAAGAGTTGCTGTGTTTCAATTAGTTTTTAACTTTAGGCAGAATTGTAATAGGGACAGTCTATGCAAACCTAACCTTTTAATAAAATCTGTAAGTGCCAAAACAGCTTACCTGCCTGAAAGCAGTCTGTCTGCTTAATTCTAGAAGTGTTATCTTTGCCACACTTTATAGCCTTCTCTTGTTTAGCATCACACTTGAAATAGTCTGATATCCTAAATATAAGGAACTCATTTCTTACAAGGATCTCTTCTAGCATTTCAGAATATTCAAATAAAAGAGCTACTACTATAATTCACTTGAGTGAAGAGCTCTAACGTACAATCAATCCCTTACATTATTTTGAGCCAATTTTTTTTTAAAAAGGAGGGGTCCAAAGAAAAGCATTGATTCAAATAAAAGCCCCTGACCACCCAAACTGATTTTGTTCATTTCACCAGGGAAGTCAAGTGCAGAACACGTGGAAAGAAATTTTGACAGAAGACAACTCTTCCTTTGAATCTACCTATTCTTTAGACAGTTCCTGTCTGCAGGAATAGGAATCTCTCTGTTGGAGCCATCAAGTTAATAACATCTATTGACACCCCCTCTTCTTCTTTGAATATACTCTTGATGTCTCTTCATTCTCAGAAATTCTACCAACCAACCTCCATCTTTTTCAGGAAGGGGCAAGTGAACTTGTAACTGAAAGTCCCTCTATCTTCCTCTTAAAGCCAAAACTAAATCACGAATAATCAATCTGCTTTCATGAGGGACAATTGCTATTCTTACTGATATTAATTATAAGACACTATCACCATTGTTTGATGCATTTTGATTTTATTATCAGACATGCTTTTATTAAAATACAAATGAATTCAAGAAACCTTATTTGGAGAAAGGGAGATTAGGAAAAGGGGAACAAGGGGAGACCTGGCTGTTAGAAACTATGTGAAATCATAACCTCACTGCTTAAGTTTGTAGTGGTTTGATGACTGCACCACAAGTAATTAGTCATCTGCATAATTAGTTATGTGCATCAGCTTTAGTGAATCATTGTTTTCTGGATGTTGAAAATATAATGGAGTAAAACAAAACAAGGAGATGTGACAACTATGTTGGTGTTGTCTGAATGTTTGCTGTAGGGAACGTGCTAGTGCACCTTGCTTTGAGAAAACCAATGTTTATTTAGCTGTTTTTCAGTTGTGTCTGACTCTTTGTGACTCCAATTGGGGTTTTCTTGGCAAAGATAATGGAGTGGTTTGCTATTGCCTTCTCCAGCTCATTTTAAAGATGAGAAAACTGAAGTAAACAGGGTTAAGTGATTTGCCCAGGGTCACATAGCTAGTGTCTGAGGCCAGATTTGAACTCAGGAAGATGAGTCTTCTTGACTCCAGGCCTGGCACTCTATCTACCGTACTACCTAGCTACCTTTAAGAAAATCAATACTCACACATTGCACTATGACATAGGTAAATTAGAAGACTGATCTTTTATATTACAAAAGGATTATTATCTTTACAAAAGAATTATCAAGATTTCTACTCAATAAGGAAACTCCATTACACTTTTAGGATTTGCTTAGAAATCTTTAGTCCCAGCAGAGATACAGCCAAAGTACAGGGAGCCACAGCCCACTGGGGAAAAAACATCAATTTTTTAAAAATAAAAATAAATAAAATATAAGTGGCAAACTATTCCAGTATCTTTGCCAAGGAAATCCCAAAAAAGCTCACAAAGAGTTGGACATGACTGAAATGACTGAACAAGGAAATATAGTAGATCTTATGAGAAGCCACCACAATGTTCAGGGACTTGATTCAATCAGCACAATATTATACACAAAAAGGAATATCTTAAGGAAGGAACTCAGGATAAATGAGGAATCCCTTTTCCAACTGAACTCTCTGTGATCACTTTCTATGGCAGTGACAAACACCACTGTCAAGTCATTTTATTTCTCATCTGACATGGATGATCAGAAAGTTATTGCACAAAATTACTTATTACTTTCCACTGCTTCCAGGAATTTTGTATGATCTTGAGATGCATATGAAAGACATATTGTAGAAATTTTGCTCTGCGAAACCGAAAGCTTCTTTTTTTATAGCTACCAAACACTAAGTGTACTAGAACCATGCAATCTATGAACCTTCATGTAAAGTGTGTGACTATCAAGGTGTGGTATGCTATAGAAAATAATTTCTAAAAATCAACCTGTTCTCTCTTCTTGTGTTCGTTAAGGATATCCTCAATACCTGCATGTGTTATTCTCATAGATATTTTATAGATTTGGGAAAGTGGGCATGTAGGTCTACCATTATTGATGTTTTTCTTAATGTAGTTTTTGAAAGAATAATTCTATGTTATCTGCATAATTTTATCTCTTTTTAAAAATAACATTTTGTTATTATTATTATTACTAATTTATATAAAACACCACACACCAAGATAAGCTTTAAATGAAGTATTGATGGTATCCTTGATGAATGTAATAAAAGAGAAGAACAAATATTATGAGGGAAATAGTTAACTGGGGGCAAGTGGGGGTACCTTTGCAACAAGTTTCTTTCATAGATGTCTCATTTCTAAGATATATAAGGAACTTATTCAAGTCTATAAGAATAGTTGCCAGTCCTTAATTGATAAATAGTCTAGCTATATAGAACAGACTGTCCTCAAAGGAAGAAACCCAAGCCATCTATTGTCACATAAAAAAAATGCTTCAAATCACTAATAATTATAGAAATGATAATTAAAACAACTCTGAGGTTCCACTTGACAAAACCAACAAAACAAAGGAAATGACAAATTGTAACTGCCTATAGGAAAATGGGAACATCGATTCACTGTTGGAATTGGCCCAATGATTGTGAAAAGCAATTTGAAGTTATGCCCTTTAGCCTTGTGATACTGCTACTAAGTCTATACCCCAAAGAGAGCTAAGAAAGAACAAAAGTCCCTATGTGTGCAAAATATTTCTAATGGTCCTTTTTGTAGTGATAAAGAACTGAAAACTATGGTACCAATCAGTTGAGGAATGACTGAATAAGAGCGATATATGAATGAATAGAATTGTAAAAGACTTAAGAAGTCTAATCAACAAATGAACTGGGATTCCAGAGGACTAGTGAAGAAGAACCCTTTACTTATGTCATGAGGGTGTGTTGATGCACCAAAATGAGAAATGCAGTTTTGGACATGGCCAACGTGGAAATTCGTTTTGCTTAACTATATTCTATACAGATTCCATACTTCTTTGCTTTTCTTCCTTCACTTCTTTCTTCTTTCAGTGGATGGGTGGACAGAGAAAAAAAATAAGTTCTTGATCATTGAAAAAATAAAATTTATTATTAAAAATAAAAGCACTTCAAGGTTTACCAAGTGCTTTTTCACGATAACCGTGTAAAGTAGGTAATAAAAGTATTCCTATTCTCATCTTTCAAATGAATAAACTGGTTTGTGAGCTTACATGACTTTCCAAGACCATACAGTCAGAAAGTTCCAAGGAAGTGAAGAGACGTACCCCCTAACTCCCAACCCAGCCCTTTTTAACCATATCCCATTGCCTCTACATAATCCTCTTTATGAAATACGTTACAAAATTATCCAGGAGATTTTTCATTGCTGAAGTTTTATGTATTCAAGTATTTTGTACAAGAGCAGCTGCTTGGCACAGTGGGTGGACTGCTGGGCCTGGAATCAGGAAAACACATCTTCCAGAGTTCAAATCTGACCTCAGATACTTACTAGCTATGGGGACCTGGGCAAGTCACTAACCTTGTTTCCCTCAGTTTCCTCATCTATAAAATGGGCTGGAGAAGGAAAAGGCAAACCTTTCCTTTTGCCAATAAAACCCCAAATAGAGTGATGGAGAGTTAAATGTGACTGAAACAACTGAACAGTTGCAACAATACTTTGTACAATGTCTTATGTGATTGCTGATTTAAAAGCTGTAGTAATATCATTCACAGAACTGATGTGATATAAAAACAACAGAAATTTTCTATTTTGCACAGATAGCCATCATACTGGTAGGAAATTTTAAAAAACACCCTTCTACAAAGAAGTGATCATTTTTTGCTTTAATTGATTAAGGGACAAGGTAGTGCAGTGGAAAGAATGCTGATGATGACTTCAAATCTTGCTTAGAATGCTCACAGTCTCCACGTCTTTGGGCCAATAATAATCTTCCATCATTGTCCTTATTTGTAAAATGAGGGGTTTGGAATCAATGGCCTCTGATGTCCCTTCCAACTCTATGACCCTATGTGCATCTTTATCTTTCCTTCTAACTACCTTCATGTTCAAACTGAAACACAAATTAGAGGAGGAAAATGTAAAAACTTTCTTTGTTTAAAAAGAGTGGTACCGGTTTCAAGAGAAATTATATCAGACCAAATGTCATCCTGCATATAAGTATACATCAAATGGTGGGCCCCAAAAGGAGGAGGAGCAATGGTAATGCTTGCTCCTGAAGGTGCTGCTACACCTTGCCTACACCTCTTATTCTGTTAGAATGACTTTAAAAGGGAGGCAATATGGTCAGTGAACAGGTTATTCTTGGGATCAGGAAGACCTGGTATCTAAGTATGGTCTCTGACACTTACTCAACAGTGTAACCATTTATACTTAACAGTGTAAATGTAGCTAACCCCTCAGCACCACTAGGCAACCCTCTAGGACCAGTGGTTTCAAACTCAAATAGAAATGGATCCCTGTGGGGCACATTTTTATTCAGAGAACCACATATAAACATTTTCTATGTATTGTATTTTTATTTATTTTATTAAACATTTTCCAATTCCATTTTAATATAGTTCCCTCTGCACTCTGGAGTTTTGAGTACCCTATGCTAACCCTAGGTTGGAAAAGACTGTAAATTAAAGATGAATTGCCAATCTGCACCTGTGGAAGGAATTTCCACACCAAGAGACACCTGTGTGATTACTGCTAATACTCATAACTGACATTCATATAATGCTTTAAAATTTGCAAAGCACCTTGCATGCTTACTGAGCTGAACCTCAGCCAACCCATGAGGTATATACTACAAGCACAACTATCTCCATTTTACATTTGAAGAAACAGGTTCACAGAGGTTCCACACAGCTAAGACTCAGAGATGGAGATTTGATTCTGGGTCTTCCAGACTTCAAGTCTAGCCCTCTATCCATTGTGCTACAATCACAGGCCTAGATCAAGGAAAATAAATGATTTAATACCACATTCCCTGTGCTTTTGTTAAAAAAAAAAAAAAGGTATCTGTTTGTGCTACCTGATGAAAAATCAGAAAGATATATCATCTCTGCTAATGATAAATGTACTCTGTGAAAGAGTTTAAAAATAAAAATAATATTCAGCTAAATCAGATGGTGTGTATTCTAACTTAGGCCAGAGCACTATTCAGCCAGACTCAAAAGTACACAGTGTATGCATGTAACTAATAGGAATAACATGAAAATGAATATGTTTTGGCTTTTTTAAAAAAAGTAGAAATCTCTCTGCCTGCATAGTCATTTTTTCAGGTACATTAATCAAATTGATTGAATTGGTCATGCTTTTAAATTGAGGTCAAACATCAAGCCATTTTTGCAGCAATACAAAATCTCATATAATATTTGACTAATAATTTACTAGACAAAACAGCAGAAGCATCTTCACATAAGAGACAGTATAATCAAAGCATATTTGTTAGCTCAGGCATAAAATATTCTGTTTTCCTCTGTTTCTTCATCTATTTAAAAAAAAATGAGAGCATTGCTCTAAATGATCTCTTGGGTCTCTTCCAGTTGTAACATTCAGTGACTAAGGCCTCTGTAACAAAGAATTTGAAAAGTGTGTTATCTGAAGTTAACTAATTCCTTCATTCACTCATTTTTCAGTTGTGTCTGACTCTCTGTGACCCCATTTGGGGTTTTCTTGGTAAAGAAACTGGAGTGGTTTGACATTTCCTTCTCCATCTCATTTTACAGATGAGGAAACTGAGGCAAATAGGATTAAGTAACTTGTCCAAGGACACACAGCTAACAAGTGTCTGAAGCCAGATTTGAATGCAGGAAGATGAGTCTTCCTGACTCCAGGCCTGGCACTCTATCCACTGCACCACCTATGTAGATGTATGGAAAAGGAATTGACTAAAAGTGTCATACCCCTGAAAAAAAAATTTATACCTGGTTTTTATGTGGAAAAAGGCATTATTATTTTTCTGCTTTTCTTCATTTCTTGACAAATTTGGCCTTTATTTGATATAGTATCTAGGGCACTTCAGCAAAGTTACACCTAAAAACTATTTCCCCTGAGCCTTTGTACTCAATAAACTTCACTGTTTCCTTATTACTTCTAGAGTAAAATACAAATACACTCAGTTTGGTACTTGAAGCCTTTCCTAGCCAGACTTCAAGCTGCCCTTCCAGACTTATTAAATGTTTTTTGACTTTGATTCACTCTGGCCTTCGCTGTTCTTTTCCCACAGCCTCCTCTATCTCCCCTCTATGTGTCCCCCTCAGGTGGCAGGCTCACCTTCCTCACTTTGCCCTCTTAGAAAACCTACTTGTCTTCAAAGCTCTGCTTGTGTCCCCTGCTCCATGAGGCCTTTTCTGATTCCACCTTCCACAGAGATTCTTAGCCTTCTTTATGTCATGGACTCCTTTAGCAGTGAGCCTGGTGGCACCTATGAACCCCTTCTCAGAACAGTGATTTTAAATTCACAAAATCAAATGCATGGTACTACAAAAGAAATCAGTTGTATTGAAATACAGCTATCAAAAAAAAAATTTCTTTAAGTTCACTGACCCCAGGGTAAGAACTCCTGCTAATTGCTAGTGACTTTCCCTAAAATATTTTATTCATGTGTTTATTTTGTAAATGTTGATAATTTGTATGTTTTGTGTTCCTTTATAGAAAGTAACCTTTTTAAGGTTTTTTTTTTGTCTTTGTATTGCCAGCATTTTGCACAGCACTTGACACAGAGAAAGCATTTAATAAATACTGCTGAATGACTGTTGATTAGTTTTTACTGTAATAAAATTTTCAATAATGATGTTAGACAAAGACATTCATTTTGTGATGAAAAACATGAAAGGGGAGATCATGAAATGCAGGTTTTTCTGAGTTACCAGTCAAGCCATCCTCTGTGACACACCCCCTCGATGGCATATCTTCAGTAGAAGTATTGGAGATTATGAGAAAGAACACCCCTATTAGCATGCCCCCAAATGAAACAGTATTATTTTGCTCGTGCTGGTAACGATATGCTGCTGCAGATTTTTGCTAATATCCAGGAAACCTGCTGATGCTCTAGGAGAAGGATAACACTTATAGGTCCTTGAGAAAAGAGCTACTGTCAGTCCTAGATGCTTGTTAAAAGGAAGAGCTTGGCAGAAAAGAATTAAAGAAAGGCTTCTCTGTTCTAACAGGTCCTTTGCAGCAATAGTCTACTGGAATCAACGGACTACTGGCTACAGAACCAGCGGACCCTGTGCCAAATTGGGTTTGTGGAAGACAAGTCTGAAAACTGTGCATCCGTGAGTACAGAGAGCATTTGGGTTATAACTCCATGTAAACAAAAGACAATGAACAGCCAGACCTACCTTTCAGGAAATATTGTTTTTAATTTGCTAACTATATGCCTTTGGGAGATTTTATTTCTGAAATTTTAACAGGGCTAAGGAGACTCTGGAACATTTATTAATACAGTAGAGATGAAAAGGACAATATTTCTGATTACAGTTTTTCAAATATAATTGTGTTTATTTCAACATATGAATTCTATTTAAAAGAGGAAGATTTTTTTCAAGTCCCCAGAGGAAGACATAGAGATATAGAGCCTGCATGGTAACAATCAAGAATAGCTGATCATTTAAAAGGCTATAATGTATATATTGTTTGAAAATGTAGAAAAGTCACTGGGTGGATGGATATTATTCTTATAAGAAGTGAGTATGAACAGGCCTTGAGTCAGTATAAAATCCTCTGCATTTTTTTCAGATTGTAGCTATAATAATGTGACAGAATTGTTACTAAACCTAAAAAAGAACTAAGCTTAAGTTAAATCTATTATATCTTGAGTTATATGAATAAAGCCTTTTTCATTTAACAAAGGAAATGCTTTGCATAAATTACATACCTTAAAGTTTTCAAATGTGGAAATAAATTATTTAAATGAAATAGGTTCTGTGTTCCATATGGCTATTTTAATTGAGCTGTCAGCTCCCAGGTCTGGTGGGATCATCATTGCACATGGGAAGGAAGGGCTGGAGTTCTTTCCAGAGTATAAAGAAATTAAATTTTCTTGTTTGAACGGAGAGAATTGGCTTTGTGCTATCTCTGTTTATAAATTGCTTGCCAGCATTTCTGTCAAGAGTGAGAAACACTGTGAAAGCTAAAAATGGAATGAGGTGGGGTTTTTATCTATAAGGAGGACAAGAGGCCATCAGCCAGCCACTTTATCAGTTTCATATCCCAACACTGGAGAATTTCAGGGCAGCATTGATGGAGAATGCATAACCCTTTGATATATCTAAGTCCATGTCTTTCCTTAGGAGTACGGTCAGGGTTAGGACTAGATTGTTTTATAGTTTTAGTACTTTGTTTGAAAAATTAGTACCTGACTAAGAGGCAATGAAGATTTCTTTTTTCTTTTAAGGTATCAGGCAAATAAGTGCTACAATGTTTTGAATATACAAAAGATAAAGGAGTTGAGTAACTCAAATGTCTTTTTGATACATTTTTAAATTGTATTTAAAGAGTAATATGGAATTAATGATATCTGGAGGTATATACATTGTGACCCTAAGCATCACCCAAGCAACTAGTGCCATTTGAAGGGAGGTCAAATAAGATTTCCTCTCCCTGTAGCATTTTGCAATGAATAAGAATAGCCAATAATTACAAAGTATTCTAAGATCTCCAAGAAGTTTACACACAGTCGTTTGATCCTCATGACAACTCTGCCACATTTTGTTGGTATTTCTGTCCCCAGGAAACTCAGGCTGACAGCACAAAAGTGATTTGGTCATGGTTACACATTATGAGAGGTTCACGGGCAGGATTTGAACCCAGATGTCTCCTGAATATGAATCTAATGGTCTTCAAGAATCATAATCTGATCCCACTCCTGACACTTCCATTTGGGGTGGCTTGGTGGCACAGTGAATACAGCACCGGCCCTTGAGTCAGCAGGATCTGAGTTCAAATCCAGCCTCAAACACTTACTACCTGTGTGACCTTGGGCAAGTCACTTAACTCCAATTGCCCTGCCTTCCCCCCTCTAAAAAAAAAAAATCAGTCTGGCCCCAAGGGGTATGCAATCATCCAGTAAAAAGTTGGAAAGATGGGTCACACATCTCACCCTCTCTTCAATCACCAATTGTTAAACTTGTCCCCAGTACATCTACACTGACCTTTATCTCCCATCAGACTGGCAGAGCTGACAGAAAAATTCCCCAGATTTCCTGGAGGATTACTGCTGGAAAGGATAAGATGCATGGTCTAGGCTAGTGAGATATAGAGGGGTAGATAAATTAGCACTCACTCCCCATTCAAGACCCCATGACAGAGAGTTCCAGTGATGAATAAATTAACTCACACAGGAACTTAAGTAGTTATGATGGTTGTTCCAGGTGAGATATAGTGAAGGAATGGCAGCTCTGATGACAAGGTAGTTGAATTTTTCTATTCATATTCATTTTTTTTAAGAATCCAAAACTGAGATTCCAAGTACACTACTTTTAGCCCTTCATACTTTTGGAGAGAAGAATTGCCAAAGGTTGCCAAGTGAGGTATTTCCAAGTAAGGTATAGATGTTTCACACCTGACAGTTGGTCCTTTTAGCTCTTCACAGAAAGCTGGAGAAATTCAAACATGGAAAAGGTCATGGTATATAGGAGATTTATTTCTCCTCACTATTTTCTACCTACTGTAACCATGACTAAGGACAGAAATATCTATTGTCCTTTGACCCCAAGAGCTTAAAGAAATCTCAGAGTACCTGAAAGGAACTAGACATGATTTCTCAAACATATCATAGAGGCAAATCAAAACTATAATAAACACTAAAGGCTTAAACTTTTTGGGCCTTTTTTTAAAAAAAAAAACTGTATTTCAACTATACCCTCCGGCAGTCTCCATTTTCTTCTTCAATCACATTTCTTTTTTCCCTGGAATCTCACACACTTATTTGCATGTTTTACCCACATGTTATGATCATGGGATGATAGACTAATTGCCCAGAAAAGGTATTTGAGCTCACCTAATTCATAGATGAAGGAACTGTGAGCTAGAGAGATGAAGTGACTTTCCCAGAGTCACACAGCTAGTCAGTAGCATAACAGGGACTGGAACTTAGTATTCATGGCTTTCAATTCCATGTCTTTGCCTTATACCATACTGCTTTATAAGATGAAATGCAACACTGGGACCTCCAAATCACTATCCACCTTTTGATTAAAATTCCAATCGTTGTTGAAGACATATTTATATTAATCTGGGATTACTAGATTGCCATTACTTAAATGAAAGCTTATTTCACCTTGTTAAAGATGTACAGTCATATTCCTAAATGATCACTAAATTAGAGCTGGAAGGGGCTCTTAAAGGTGAGTTCAACTGCTTCATTTTATAGGTGAGAAAACTGTTCAATATTACCCAGGTACAAAGTATCAAAGCCTGGGATATGAACTCAGCTTCTCTGACTCTAAATCTGTGGTGGTGGCTGTTTTTACTGTACCACGCTATGACTACCTCCTTGTTTGGTCTTTTCTTACTACAAGGAATAGTTTTAAGAATGTCTACGCTTTCTCATGTAATCTTTTTTTTTTTTTGCTTTTTAGAGGGGTAAAGGTAGGGCAATTGGGGTTAAATGACTTGCCCAAGGTCACACAGCTAATTTTTGTGTTAAGTGTCTGAGGCCAGATTTGAACTCAGGTCCTCTTGACTCCAGGGCCGGTGCTCTATTCACTGTGCCACCTAGCCGCCCCTCATGTATTCTTTAGAACAAATTGCTTAAGGAGGCAGTGGAATAATGTGAAAGAGAAAATGGCAGAGAAGTTCAAAGACTTGAACTACAGTCTGAACCCTTCTGCTGACTGGTTGGCCATGGGCATGTCTTTGTGTTTATGTAAGCCTCAGTTTTCCCAAAGGAAGCACATAAGCATATCCTCCCTATCTCCAAGGACTATTGTAGGGATCTTATGATCAGCAGTTCTCAACCTATGGGTTGCGACCCCTTTGGGGGTTGAATGACCCTTTCATAGGGGTCACCTAAGACCACCAGAAAACATATCCGATGGTCTTAGGAACTGAGACACCACTCCTCTGTCCATCTCCAGGTGGGCCTGCCCACATGCAGATACACCCACATACTAGTATTAAAGGGTCGCGGCATTAGGAAGGTTGAGAACCACTGCAATAAGATGATGAAGGTGAAAGCACTTTGTAAAATGCTTTAGAAACTTCAGGTCTTACTAGCGAACAAATTTGAACAAATTAGGGTCCACAGGGTACTTCTCAAGACAACTCTTAGTCTTGTATTTATCAGTGGTTCAATGTATCCATTTTCTCACCAATGTAAATACTTTCTTCACCACTACAGATTTATCTGCATTCACTTATGTAGAGCAGAAGTCTCAGACACACAGCTGAGAGCTGCATAGGACCTCCAACACTCCAAAATATGACCAGAACTTGGCTAAAGTGGGATTGGGAAACATTTGGCAAAATAAATAAAAACATGATAAATATAAGAAACATTACATTTTGAAACTAAGTCAATATGTAGCCCACAGGGATCCTTATGTCCAAGTCAGTGGCACCTCATTTCTATTTGAATTTGACAGGACTGATGCAGAGTATCAGGAAATATTAATGCATAACCCATACCTTATTCTAATAAAAGGTAACTTATCTGTGCCCTGGAATTTAAGTACAGTAAAGAACAGACTGATGAGTTTGTTGAGAAAAGTTTCGTAAGAAAAAATTATTGTTTTGGGGGTTTTGCCAGGACTGTTTAGAGAAAGAAGAGTTGAACCCAAGAAATGCCAATGTGATTAGACATAAAGTTTCTGAGCAGATATAAATGAACAAAAAACTGATGGAAATACAAATGTTTTCAGGCTGAGATGGTGCATCTGACCAGGATCTGGCAATAGGAACATATATTTCACAAATGGAATTAAACATTTGGCTATAAATAATTTTGCGAAATTTCTAAATCTGTCATTGATGAATGTTTAACAGTACAGGGCCAAAGACACAATGTACTAGAGACCTCCTTTCAGTTGGACACAGGTAATCTTTGAGACTATCTCAGATATAATTAATATGAAAACTATGAGAAATTAGGCTTTATAATTGCTGAGGAAACATGTGACTAGATGGTTAAAGGGGTAGTTTTTCAGCATTTAGAAAGGGAAGCAATGATCACTACAAGCCAGCTTGGTTTCATCAAGAACCAATCACGCCAAATCAATCACATTTCCTTCTTCCTTCCTTCCTTCCTTGCTTCCTTTCTTCCTTCCTTCCTTTCTTTCTCAGTATTACTAGACAACTAGATCAGGGAAGTTCCATAGACATAATATAACTAGATCTCAAGGGAGCAAATTAACAACAACTTGCAGTTGTATGGTTCTTTAATGTTTGCAAAGCCAATGAGGCAGCATTCATAGAAGTGTCCAAAATGAGGGATAGGATAATTTCATTATGTAGTGTTCTGATAAGACTATACCTAGAACATTTTGTGCAGCTCTGGATGCCATATCTTTTGGAGAAAAAAAATAACAATTTTATGTAAAATTACATTTTTATGTAAAAGGGAGGCAGATTTCAGCTTAAGAACTATGCAAAAAAAGAACTTATTTCCTTGGAAGATAGTTCATCACCAGAGGTCTTTGAACAGAGGCTATTTAAATACTCTCTTATCAGAAATTTAATAGAAACCTCCTGCTTGAAGTGGTATTTATCCCATCCAACCACTATGTAAACTTCCTTCCAACTTTGAGACCATGAAAATTTGGTGATTCTGCCAACTAAGTAAACCTATCCATTTAAAAAATTTTTCTTCTAATTTTCAAAAATGCAAAATTACTCCTAGATTATCAATGATTTTTTTAAATCTCATCATTTTAAATGGTATCAAATGTGTTAGGGAACAGTAGGATTAGAAACTAATATATTAATATAAATATCATTAACTGAAATGTTTATCTTAATAGAGATTCTAGTAGTAAGAGTTGGAGTTAGGGTTTCTTTGTAGTCTCACCTTTTTATATTAATTACAAGTTAATTTAGCCCCTTTGCAATTGGCTATCACCTTTTCCTGTTTGTTTTAGTTTAATTGTAGATTTGAAAGAGCCCCCTTTTATGACTTGAGGCTTCATTAAAAATTACTTTCACAGTTCATTGCATTTTTAATATGCAGTCACTGTCTGTTCCTTTGCAGGTCATTCAGCTTTATATATGAATCTAAGTTATTTCAAATTAAAAAAAAAATTCATGGTAAATTTCTAAGGACCTTTAACATTATATGAAAAGAGAAAGGAAGAGAATTACTGTGATGGCTATTAATTGTGCTCAGACTATTCTAATTATATTTTTTTTCTATTTTGGAAACTTTATTTTGTAAGGATCACACTCTATAATTTAATACCATCCCCATTACACATAAAAACAATTTTAACATTCCTTTTTTAAAGTTTTGAGTTCCATATTTTCTCCAGCCCTTCTCCTCCTCCCCTCCCTGCCCCCTCCCCCCCACTGATCAGGTAAGAAATTTGTTATAGGTTATACATGTGCATTCATGCAAAATATACTTCTGCGTTAGTCATGTTGTGAAAGAAAACACAAACAAAAATAACAAGAAAAATAAAGAAAGTAAAAAAAAATATATGCTTTGATCTGCATTCAAATCTCACCAGTTCTTTTTCTAATGCTGGATACCATTTTTCATCAAAAGTCCTTCAGAATTGACTTGGATCATTGTATTCCTGAGAATAGCTAAGTCATTCACAGTTGATCATCATACAATGTTGCTATTACTATATACAATGTTCTTTAGGTTCTCCTTATTTCACTTTGCATCAGTACATGTAAGTCTTTTCAGGTTTCCCTGAGAGCAAACTGCTGAATCATTCCCTATATGATGGACATCTCAATTTCCAATTTTTTGCCACAACTAAAAGTGCTGCTATAAATATTTTTGTACATGTAGATCCTTTTCTTTTTTTATTATTTATCTCTTTGGAATACAGACCTAGTAGTGGTATTACTTGGTCAGAGGGTAAGCATGATTTTATAGCCCTTTGGACATAGTTCCAAATTGTTCTCCAAAAGGACTGAATCAGCATCCCACTTCACCAACAGAGTATTAGTATCTCAATTTTCCCACATCCCCTCCAACATTTGTCATTTTCCTTCTCTGTCATATTAGCTACTTTGATAAGTATGGAGTGGTAGCTCAGAGTTGTTTTAATTCACATTTCCCTAATCAACAGTGATTTGGAGCATTTTTATATGACTATATATAGCTTTTATCACTTCATCTGAAAAGAGCCTATTCATATTCTTTAACCATTTATCAAATGAGGAAAGGCTTTTATTTCTATAAATCTGGCTCAGTTCTCTATATATTTGAGAAATGAGGTCTTTATCAGATAAACTTGCTGTAATTTTTTCACAGTTATGATTACAAACTCTGTATTTCCCTCCATCCTATTTCCCCATGTTTATCCTGCTCTTTCTCCCCTTTTTCCTCGTCCCTTCTCAAAATTATTTTGCTTCTGACTTCTCCCTCCCTCACTCCACCCTCCCTTCTACCAGTGCCATCACTCCCCTTCCTTTCTCCCCTCCTACTTTCCTAGAGAGTGAGATAGATTTCTATACCCAACTGAATGTGTGTGTTATGCCCTCTTTGAACCAATTCCAATGAGAGTAAGGTTGTGTACTCCTTTCTCCACCTCCCTCCATTTTCCGCTCCACTGAAAAAGTTCTATCTCATCTCTTTTATGTGAGATACTTTGCCCCCATTCCACCTTTACTTTTCCCCTTCTCCCAGGGCATTCCTCTATCTCGTACCTTCATTTTATTTCATTTTTTGATAATCATTCCATCATATTCAACTCACAACCATATCTTTCATCCATGGATACTCCTTCTAACTGCTCTAATAATAAGAAAGTTTTTAGCAGTTACAAGTATCATTTTGCTAAGTAAGAATGTAAACAGTTTAACTGTATTAAATCCTTTATTATTTCTTCTTCCTATTTACTTTTTTATACTTCTTTTGAGACTTACATTTGAAAGTCAAATTTTCTATTCAGCTCTGGTTTTTTTCATCAGAAATGCTTGAAAGTTTTATATTTCATTGAATATCCATTTTTATACTCAGTTTTGCTAGGTAGGAAATTGATAGTTGTAATCTTACCTCTTTTGCCCTCTGGAATATCATACTCCAAGTCCTTTGATCCTTTAATGGAAGATACTGCTAAATCTTGCGTTATCCTGACTATGACTCCATATTGAAATGTTTCTTTTTGGCTACTTACTATATTTTTTCCTTGACCAGGAGACTCTGGAATGTTTTTGTGACTCCTTTACCCAGTTGTTGACTCTTTTTTTCATAATTGTCCTGCATCATTCTCATTTCTCTTCCCAATTATTCCTCTATCTCTCTTACTTGATTTTTAAAATCTTTTCTCAGCTCTTCCATGCCCTGAGACCAAGCCATATTTTTCTCTGAGGCTTTGGATGTAGCAGTCTGACTATCTTGTCTTCTTCTGCGTGTGGTTTGAGATTTCCTGTTATCATAAGAAGTTTTAAATATATATATATATATAATATTTGTCTTTTGTTCATTTTTCCTGTCTTTTTCTTGACTTTTAACTCCATACTGAAGTGGGGCTCTGTTTCCCAAGTAGAGACAGCATTGTCCCATACATTAAATTTTTTGGCCAGCTGTTTCAGAAATAATTTGGCGGCGGGGGGAAGGGGGTGAGTTTGGGCTTTTTCCAAGGTGTTATGATCTAGGCAGAGATATGTTTACTACTCTCCTGGACTGTGCTCTGGTCTGTGAGTAACTATATTCTTTTCTGCCCTGGAATTGTGACCAAGGTCTCAGTTCCCCTATGGCTACAAGCTCTGATGCTCTAGTTCTCCTCCTTGTTCCGGAACTGTGGCCCAGATCCAAATATGGGCAATACAACAGAGTCCTTCCCCCACTACCAGCAAAGGGATCTCTATAATCTCCTTCTGACCAGTTGTCTTGCCCCCTTATCATTTGTGGACTGAGAGGTACAGAAACTGCTGCCAGTGATTCAGTCATCCCCAAGATCTACTGCTGGTTTGCTGATATGCAACATGCACTGGACTGTGCTCTACTCTCACCCTGGTGAAACAGACCTTTCCTATGGATATTATAAGTTGTCTAAGGCTGGAAAATTGTTTCACTCCATCCTTTTATGGATTCTGCCACTCCAGAATTTGTTTTGATACATTATTTAAAGTTCTTTTGAAGATGTTTTGGGGAGAGTTCAGGCAAGTTTCTGCCTTTTCTCCACCATCTTGGCTCTGGCTCCCACCTCAAATTATAATGTTAATAGTGAAGACAAAATGGAAATGCCAACCACGAATAACTCATTGTGAATTACAGCTTTTTAAAATGTATATCTTTTGTTTTTACATCACCTTAATTTCGAAATACCTCTCTTTCACCTCTTCTACACTCCAAACCATCTCTTTTAACAACAACAAAAAGTTAGAAGGATGATATCATAAGCAATTAGGGGAACATTAAATGGTTTATTCACCTGTCAGAATTATGAATAAGGAAAGAACTTTTGATCAAACAAGACATATTGTGGATATAAAATGGATAATTTTGATTATATCAGAATTGAAATATTTTGCACAAACAAGACAAATGCTGCCAAGATTAGAAGGAAAACAGAAAATGGAGGAGAAGATTTTACATCAAGTTTCTCTGACAAAGGTCTCAATTCTCAAATATATAGACAACTGAGTCAAATGCATAAGAATACAAGTCATTCTCCAGTTGATAAATGGGAAAAGGATAAGAATGGTGGTTTTCAGAAGAAATCAAAGCTATTTATAGTCACATGATAAAGTGCTCTAAATCAGAGAAATGCAAAAAACATCTCTGAGCTAACACCCATACCTATCTGACTAGCTAATATGACAAAAAATGGGGAGGGGGGGAAGGAATGACATATGCTGGAGAGGACATAAGGGAAAAATGTGACATTAATGCATTATTGGTGAAGTAGTATACTGATTCAACCATTCTGGAGAGCAATTTAAAACTATGTCCAAAGGACTATAAAATTGCATATCCTTTGACCCAGAAATACTACAGCTAGGTCTGTACTCTGAAAAGATCAAAGAAAAAGAAAAAAAGACCTATATGTGAAAAAATATTTACAGCAGCCCTTTCTGTAGTGAAAAAGAATTAGCAATTGAGGGGATGCCATCAATTGGGGAATGACTGGACAAGTTGTATTATATATGATTGTGAATTAATATTATTGTTATAAGAAATGACAAGCAGGATAATTTCAGAAAAAAATCTAGGAAGACTTACATGAACTGATATAAAGTGAAATGAGAAGAATTGGGAGAAAATCATTACATAGTAACAGCAATATTGGACAATGATCGGCTGTGAATGATATTCTCAGAAATACAATGATCCAAGACAATTCCAAAGGACTTAAAATGAAAAATGCTATTCACTTCCAGATAAAAAAACTGATGAAGTCTGAAGGCAAATCAAAACATACTTTTTTAAAAAAAACTTTCCTTATTTTTCTTGGCTTTTTGTTTTTTTGGGTGGTTGGGGGAGGGGGAGAATTGGTCTGCATTTTCTTTTGCAACATAGCTAATATGGAAATGTTTTGGAAGACTGTACATGTATAATCAATATCAAATCACTTGCCTTCTCGAGGAAGGAAGAGGGAAGAGGTGGAGAGAATTTGGAATTCAATTTTTTAAAATGAATGTTAAAAATTTTTGTTATGTGTAATTGAGAAAAGTAAAATAAAATAGAATGGAAAAAACAAAAAAAAAAGAGGTAAAAAGGAGGGGGAACAGCAGTTGAGCAAAATTAATCAGTACATTCATCAGTCCCAATAGTATATACAATATTCCCTGCCTTTGCAAAAGAAAGGAGGGATGTATATTTTTCATCACTCTGTCAAGGCCATGCTTCATCATTATAATTCCATAGCATTAAAGTTTCCCTTTTTTCACAATTATATTGTCAAAGTCATTGTGTATATTGTTTTCCTGGTTCTAGTTCCTTTGCTGCATCATTATATATATTTTCCTGTACTTCTCTGTATTCTTCATAATCATCATTTCTTATGATCCAGTAATATTCTGTTGAATTCCTATACCACAGCATATTTAGTCATTCCCCAATCTATAGGAATCTACTTTGTTTTCAATTTTTACTACTATAAAAAGGTATTGCTAGACAGAGCCAGGTGGTGCAATGGACAGAATGCTGGTCCTAGAATCCAACTTCAGTCACTTATTAGCTGTGTGACCCTGGGTAAGCCACCTCTGAAAAGTCAACCTGAATAATATTTTTGTGTGCCTTGGAGGGAAAAAAAAACCCCTGCAGTATTTATGCAATTTCTCAGGTATAATTTGGGGAAATTCCTTAACTGTTTTGACAAAATGACATATGCTATTAAAATATAATGGAATAACTTTGAGATTCATATTTCATACAATTCCTCCTATTATACACGGTCTCATTCTCCACTAAATGAAATGCTTATCAATCAAGCAAAAACAATATTTCTCATTAGGATATCATTAGACTTCAGAGGAATTAACTTCATAATTTTCTTTTTTCTTTCAGCAGAATGATTCTTTTTTTTATGTCAGGGTGCTTTGCATCTTTAATGAGTTCTCCTTTATAGCACCCCTATGGAATTAAAAGAATAGTAGTTTTGATTTTACAACTCAGAGACCTGAGATTAAAACAGTTATATGACTTCCTGAGTGCACACCCTGGACACCTGCTTTGCATTCTTAGAGCTTTATGGCTCTTTAATAATAATGAGATACACTCCCCCAGCCAGAGTCTCCCACAGACCTGGGATGACTTACTAGGAAATGAAAAGATACCATAAGCAGATTAGCCACCTGATCTAGAATAACTATTCTTACTAAAAAAAAAATAAAAATAAAAAAAAATACATTAAATATTTGATTGCTAGTTCATGTGTGGTTTTACCTTTGGCAAAATCATATCTGCCATCTCAGGTTACCTACATGGATAAGGCTCACTATAGTAGCGTGAAGCAACAATAGTCAGTCAATAGGCATTTATTAAGTGCTTACTATGTGCCAGGCCCTGTGTTTAACACCAGGAATACAAATAAAGGCAAGTAACAAGATAAAAGAGCACACAATCTGATAGGGAGCAGACGCACACAACTCTCTCTCTTTCTCTCTCTCTCTCTTCCTCCTCCTCTTTCTCTTCTTTCTCCTCCTCCTCTTCCTCCACCTCCTCCTCCTCTTCCTCCTCATTTTCCTCTTTCTCTATCTCTCTCATTCCTCTTATTTTTCTCTTTTTTCTCTCTTCTCTTTTTTCTGTCTTTCTCACTTCTCTTATTTCTCCCCTCTCTCTATAGATAGATCTATATCTATCTGTCTGTTTATACACACACACACACACACACACACACACACACACACTATATATATATACACACACACACACACACACACACACACACACACTATATATATATATATATATATACACATACACACACACACACACACACATGCAATGTAAATGAAAGGTAATCTCCAAACTGAAGAACTAGCACTGAGTGCTACTGAGCTTAGTTTGGGGCTTGAGATATCTGTAGGACATCCATCTGGAGATGTGAGGCTAGAGGTCCGCTGAGACATTAGGGCTGGAAAAGTAGGTTTGAGAATCATCAGCACAGAGATAATAATTGAATATATTGATCTAATGAGATCACCAAACAAAGCAGTAGAAGGAAAAGACAAACAGGGTTTAGGATTAATCAACACAGGTTCCATTTCATGGACTTACTAAATAACCTAAAGCTATCGTGATTCCATGACCCCTTAACTCACCTCATGTCTCGCATCACCTTTCCATACACAAAAAAAGCAAACATCAGCAACACATCTTTCTGGTTGGTCCACTGCTCAAAGACAAATCAGGACTCTGCAGTCTTACTTTCCCTCTTCTCATCAGATATTTCATTTCTGCCTTTGAATCCTCAATTGACTACCACAGAACCTAGCTTTTCATTTATTCATTAATGCTTTTTGATTGATTAGTTGACTGAAAAATCATAAAGACCAGGAAAAGGAGAAAGCAATAATTAAAAGAAACAGAAAGTGGAAAAGGGCAGCTCAGAATACCTCTTCCATATGTTGACTTTAGCTTGATGACTGATTAGACAGTGTCTTTCCCCCTTTTTTCTAAGCTCAGAACTTATTACAGTGCCTGGCATATAATAAGAGCTTCATAGACACTTGTTGACTGATAGGGGCTAGGAAATATTCCCTGTGATCTTTTCAAATCAATTTGTGGCCTAATTATGAGAGCTAACATTTGTATGGGGCAACTAGGTGATGCAGTAGATAGAATGCCAGACCTAAAGTCCGGAAGACTCATCTTCATGATTTCAAATCTGGCCTTAGACACTTACGAGCTGTGTGACCCTTGGCAAGTCTGCCTCAGTTTCCTCATCTGTAAAATGAGCTGAAGAAGGAAATGGCAAACCACTCCAATATCTTTACTAAGCATCACAAAGAGTCAAAATGACTGGACAAAAACATTTATATAGAACTTTAGGATTTGTAACATGCTTTACATATATTAACTAATTTTATTATCTGAATAATCCTATACAGGAAATACTATAGTTATTATTATCCCCATTTTATTGATAGAGAAATTGAAACTCTGAGAGGTCAAGTCACATTCACATTATCTAAGCTAATGTGTGTCAGAGGTGATATTTAAAACAAACATCTCCTAACTCCAAATCTAACACTATAGAACCTCTAATCAGGGGCCCAAATTCTAGCTTGTGAAACACTACCTCCAGGCAATCACTCAGTGGCTCAGTTGGTTAGCCTTTCAGATTTTAATGATGCCTTTAAGATATGCTGTTGATAAGATGATTTTTGAATAATTTATTGTTTCACAGTTGATATAACTCCTATAATACATTCAAACAATGATTTTCTTTTTTTAAAAATGAAGTTATCATGTGCTAGTATGTACAGATTAAAAATTAAAAAAATAATTAAGAGAGTTAAAAGTATGAGAAAAATCCATGTAATATATTTGTTAAAACAAATGTAAATAATACTCAGACTATCTGCTTTTTAGGGTTATACAATGCTTCCCTATTTCGATTTTAAACTAATTAACTAATGCCTAATTGTATTATTTACAGAGAGTAAATAACACCTGCACAAATTTAGAATAGATGTGAGGTAAGATACTTTCTATTTCTATTATTTGCAATGGAAAGAACTTTTAAAAAATCACCTAATTTCTTTCTACACAGTAATTAGATATTATTTTATATTGAATAAAGAGCACTAGACTTGAAACAAATGGGTTTGAATCCATCCTCTGACACATACTAGCTTTATGATGAAGTCTAAGTCACTTAACCTCTCTGATCTTCCATTTCCTTGTCTATGAAATGGTGATAGTAATCCTTCTGGATTCTATCTGAAATTGTCACAGTCAGCATAAAAAAAGATAATGTATACAAAGTTATTTCAAAACTTTAATGTGCTATATACAGGTTATCTATGCCCTGCTAGTTAAAGAGGTAACCCTAGGGTTAGAATAAAAATCAAATATCAATTGTACTTTGAATTAGATGACAGATAGCAATATGTGTGTTAATGTTATATTTTTTTTAAATCTTGCATCAAAAAGTATGTTCTTAATATTAAAATGTTAACATAACTAATGAGTTTGTAATCAACATTTACTTTTATTAAAATAAATTTGCATAGAAAATCAATTTTTCACCTGCTCTAGCGGAATAAAGCTCATTGAATAGCAAATTTTTGAACTTATGTTATTCTAAATAGGCAAAAATTTATGGCAGCTATTAGAAGAATTCATTTACTTCTAGAGAACATGCTTTGCACAAATATACTCATTATTGATGATGGAAGAAAATATCAATAATCATATGTTGTTGGACCTATTACTGATTATCCCTCCAAAGCAGTAATGAAAAGAACCAGTATTGTTGTAATTGAAGTTTAAAGGGTAAGTAGGGCTTAAGTGCAAGTAGCAGTGTATTTTAAAAGCCATAGATTTATATGAAATACAAAGATTTAGACATCTGGGTCATTTTTTCATGCAAATAACCAGAGATCATGAAAATGCCCTTTCCAACCATTTTGTAGTTTTCAGTTACATGTTCAGAAGCTAACATTTATTGAAAAAAAGTGTTCTGAGTTTGCTTTCTGGCTCATTCCCAATAACCATAATTGTAAGTGGTGTGTGAGCTCATACACTTACAGGAACTTACTCTTAATAGTCCAGGGAAGCTTTGTTTTAGAAAGCTCTGAAATATTCAGTGTTAATTGAGGAAAGTGCCTTTAGGAACTGAAAACAAAAATGTACCTTTGATAAAAAGTAATTACTCCTTCATTACCATTTGCATATACTCAACTTCATTCTCATTCCTTCCATCTCCTCTTTCAAACATTTCATTAAGTACTGGAGTCTCCACCTTAAAAAAGAACTATGATGTCTGGGAAAGTACAATAGATGGGAGAAGGGCACCTTCTTATTTCAACTTGTTGAAAAGAAGACTAATGACAATGCAATTTAGGGTTTCCAGGAAGAATAAGAGAGGCATGGCAATGATAGATTGATCCTTTTTAATTATTATGAAGATAGACTCACACTATCCATTTCAACTTTCCCTTCACCCAAATCTGACCCTGAATTTTACTTTAACAGATCAAGCATAATAATGTCATCAATCAGCATTGCAAGAAGGTTGTTTGTCATTATGAAGAAATCAATAAAATAATGCTTTTTCTCAATTAAATTTCCAAATTCTTCAAATATATTATTATTTCATTATTTGAAAAATAGTTTAAGCAGCTGGAATCATAAGATAACAAAATGAGAAGGGGTCTTACAGGTCAAACTTCCAGAAATTTGTTATGAACAATTTACTTCCTGTGATCTTGAAATTGATTAGAAATTACATAATCTGTATTTATATCTGTATATCAGGTCCTAATTAGTACAAATAATGAATCCCCTGAAATGACCTCATGGATTTGAATCTACAATATTGGAGCTTCTAATAATGTAAAAACAAGGTATTTGGTTCCAGCCCAATGTTAATGTGCAGTGTGAATCCAAATAATGTGACCATTCCAGGATATTCATAATTCACACTAATTGGGACCCAGATTATGGCAAAAGTTTTTGTTAAGAATCCCCATGATTTGAGATCTGTTTTGATCACACTGATGAAGTCATTATATTGGCAGGATAGCCTAAATAGACACTGGCTCAGATCCAAGGACATAGTGTTTTTATAGTCTCCTGGCAGAATAAATGAAGGTATCAGGAAACTTTCTTGCAGTCTTGCTTCATAAGGAATATTCCAACATTCTGGTGAATTTTATTGCCCCCAGACTAGGGTCCACTGGTTTAGGCAGGGCTGCTATGCAACAGAGAAGAAAGGGGTCTTCAAAGGATGATATGAAGAAGACTTAGGGCTACTATCAAGAGATAAAAAGAAGCTGGGGTTTAGAAGTAAGGTGTCCAACTATAAAATGTACTCCCGTTGTCTTTGGCTTATTGTACATCTGTGGATAGAATGGCCCTTTTGCTGTAGTAGGAAGTCTGTGCGTAGGAGCCTTTGGGGACAGCATGGAAGACTGGTAGGAGAAAACCTCAATGAAAAGATAGTTTCCTTTGATAGAAGGAAAAACTAAAGAGGAATTATAAGCTCTGTCTCTATTTTTGCAAGGGGTTTCTACTTCAACTTCTGATGCTTCTATGAGCTAGTTATGGGGAGTGAGGCCAGTAGACTATGGCTATGACTGCTGTGAAGGAGATCAGTATAGACCTTGCCTCTCTTGGAGTCTGCCTGCTTCATTCCACCTCAATGATTTTGGTTGCCTCACCAGCTGGTTGATGGTTGGTTGTTCCCTGTTTGGTTTTATAGCACAGTTATATTTACCTTGATGAAATGTATTTCCTAGTTGGAAACATTTAAAACAAAGTGGTTATTTTGAAATTTGTTTCCAGTGAAGACTGGAAAACAGATTCTCATTTCTTGAAAAGTTGATTGAGATTCTCAGAATAGTCATCTCAACAGAAAAATCTGTCAGATGGAAGGAAATGGAACTCCTCTACAATTGGGCAGGTGCTACCTTTCACTGCCATTTGAAAAGAAAATCAGCAAGTAGGCCTTACCACTTCTAAGGATATTTGTGCACTTGGCTTGCTAATAGGTGAAATGAGAATAATTCACTTATCTTTCAGAAATCTAGACTCCATTTGCAGCAATGGCAAAACTAATCAAAAAGACATTTGTAAATGGTTTGCTGAATATTATAGAGAGTAACATAGTTCTCAAATGAATATAATTATATAATTAAGGAAATGTCTCTTGGGTACATATTATCATTTATAGTAATGACATATTTGTTACTGTTGTAATAAACCAATAGGAAAATCTTACCAATGAAAAGGAAAACTTAGACACTCTGCTTTGTCATAATAGAAGCACCAGAGTCCATCATGTTTGTATACATCATGTGTGGATATAAGGCTACTTATTGATTTGCATGGGGCCTCCAGGCTCCCTGTAGGCTTTGGCAAGTTATCTTTGGCACTCTAGGTATCTGTGCCAACAGATGTGCTATTACATGTGCTATTAGTATGAAACTCTAAGGAACAGGCAGAAAGATGTCAATAAACTTCTTACAAATTTACATTCTGTTCAGTTAAAGTCACAAAATGAGAGTCTTCAACTTGAAATGGATACTGGATTGGTTCAGTCACTTTTGAATGGGTGAAGTGGTGGAAGGCTTGATAAGGTAACTGCCGAAGTTTCGGCACCTACCTGTGACCTGTAAAGTCGCACCAGGAAAAGACATTTTCACTAGCCTAGTAGGGAAGTAACCAGTACTTACGAGAATTTGTGGTCTTTTTTTATTTGTTTGTTTTGTGTGTGAGTTGAGCTCAGTTTCCTGTATTTGTAAGCAAACTATGGGACTAATGACATTATTTGGAGAGGGAAAAATAAAAGAAGCAAATACACTTAGAATCAGAAAGGAAAATAGCTGCTACAAAGTCCATAATTTTCTTTTAAGAGAAGTACGGTCATTCCCATACCAAAGTACTATTAACCATGTCACTTCCTCTAGTTGAGACTCAGTTTCCTTACATGTCAAATAGGAACCGTAATATGTGCTCTAATTAAAGCCTCACAAGCTTGCTGTCAAGGAAACCCTTTTAAAATGGCTTAGGAATAGAAGTCATTATTTGTGATGATGTGTAAAATTAAGTTTATTGATAACTAATTTGGCTTCCCCAGCAACGTTCAGTTCTTTATAGGTTACAGAGGACAGCAATGTAGATAGAAAGTATGTATGTTTAGGCGAATGGAGGAGGGCTGCAGGCAGAAGTAGACATACTAAAAGCAGCAGATGGAATAAACCTTTTCCCTGCAATACGTTCATACTCTCCAAGGGAACCATATGGCCCCTGGAGAATGGCTTGGTCAAGACTGTGCTATTCTTTATTCTGCCTAAGAGCTGAAGTGGAATGAGGGGGTGGAGGAGGTGGAAGAAAAGGAATATGTCTGTGTATTGAAAACTGAAAGCTCTCTGGGCTCCATGGAAACACACTTTGCTTCCATATATGATACATTATTTCATATTAGTAATTCATGTATATGTTATATCCTCCTAGGCATTATTGGTTCTTAAGAGTTGCTTATGTAGCCCAAACATCTGTACACCTGGGGAGTGGACCATTTAATATCTTCTGGAATGTAAGCTCAATAAGGAGAAGATGCCATGACAGTTCAACAATGAGTTATTGGTTAGGCATCATGCTAAGTCCTGGGGATACAAAGACAAAAATGAACCAGCTCTTGCCCTATAGAAGCTTAAACTCTATATGTGTGTGTATATACATGCATATATAATATATACATATATATATATACATACATATATAACATACACACATATACATATATTGTATTGCCTGCTTATCTTGGATTATGCCTCCTTAAGGGCTATGCCTGGCCCTCTCTGGGCCTCCCATTGGTGAGTTCCTCCTTGAGCCTCCATTTTGTGGAGGAGTCCAAGCTAACCAGACTTTATTTCCCTCTCAGTTTTATTCTTGTCCTTGTGAACTTCAAAATCATGTCCTACTTTTAGGTGCCTCTGGTGGGCTTTCTCCTCCTATTAGAATATATGCTCCCGGAGGGCAGGAACTGTTTATTCTTTGGAACCCCAGATCTCATCACAGTTCCTTGCACAGAGTAAGCACTTGATAAATGTTTGTTTTCTTCCTTCCTTCTCTTGTTCCTTCCTTGAGCAAAAAAGATAATAAATAGATGGGAAATTCAATAGATCTGCCAGTATTTTTATAATGAAGATATTTGCACTATATCAGCTCAATCCCCAGTGTATTATGAGTATTATGGAAGTGGTAATAGTACTTGCAATAATAAAATCAGAAAGACCAGTTACATACAAATATTTCAGTGAAAAAAAGGCATTCTGTTTCCAACATAATTTTAGAAACATTCAAGGATCACTTTTCATAAAATCTCAAAGGGGTCCAACAGATTAAAAAAACAGTATTTTTACACATAAAAAAGTGAACAAGACTATATTAGCAACTTCCAACCAATATATATATATATATGTTTTCAAATCTCTATAAAAGCTTTATGAAAATGAACTATGCTATATTCTGAAGGTATCCTGTATTAAAATATGAGAAGCAGAATAGACAGAATCTTTATAGATAAATGTTTACCCCAGACCATATCTTAACAGTGTAGATGATATAAGAACCCACTGTGTATATGATTTATTGATTTTTAAAAATCATTTGACTCAGTGAAATGAAATTCAACCTCAAAAAATCTCTTCAGACAATATGTTCCTTTCATTTATATTTTAATCAAATGAGTTAGACCAATGAGCCAGCTAGGTTCATAATTTTGTAAGAAGGGAGGATCACGGTCAAATCTGGGAAAATATGCCTTGCTTTTAATGATTCTATACTCTTTGATTTTGCAAAAAATGTGAAATAAAATAAAAAGAAAAACATTTTCTTTAACTCCAGTAGTCTTCTGATGAAGCTACATATCTGTGAGTCATAAACCAACACAATCACTAAAGGATCCAAATTATAAGTAACAAAAAAGCAATGAAGCATGGTGAGAGTAAGGTATCTGAAGCATCTCAATCAATCAATAAGCATTTATTAAGCACCTAGTAAATAATAGGCACTATGCTAAGTACTCAGACTACAGAGAAAGGCAAAAACTATTCCTTCTCAAGGAGCTCACAGTCTAATAGGGAAGACAGTACATAAACAACTATGTACAAACAAAATACATTCAGAACAAATTGGAGATAATCAATAGGGAAAAGATACTAGCATTAAAGGAGATCCATAAATAATTCTTATAGAACATGGAAATTTTAGTTGGGGCTTGAAGGAAATCAGAGAAGTCAGGAGGCAGAGATGAGGAGGGAAAAGTGTTACAGGCTTGGAGAATAGGCAGTAAAAATTCCCAGAATCAAGAGATGGAGTGTCTTGTATGAGGAATAGCAAAGCCAGTGTCACTGGGTTGCAGAGCATAGTGGGAGGAATAGGTAAGGTTTTATAAGACTGGAAAGGTTGAAGTAGATAAAGTTGTAAAAGATTTTGAATGCCACAGGTTTTATATTTGATTTTATAGGTGACAGGGAGCCATTGGAGTTATTGCATAGGGGATTGGGGAGGGGGGTTGACATGATCAGATCAAGACTTTGCTTTAAGAAGATTAATTTGATTACTTAATGGAGGATGAAATGGAGTGGAGAGAGACTTGAGGCAAGGAGACCAGCCAGCAATCTATGGCAATAGTCCAGGTGTGAAATGTTAAACACCTGAACAAAAGTAGTAATATTATTAGAGGAGAGAAGGTGGTATACAAGATATGTTATCAAGGTAGAAATAACAGGTCTTGCCTATTGATTTTATATGATGGGTGACAAAGGATAACACTTATAGACCTCACTGACTGAGAAGACAGTATTTTCCTCAAGAGAAATACGGAAGTTCAGCAGTGTAGAGATTTGGCAAGTGGGAGAATCCAATGAATTCAGTTTTAGACACGCTGAATTTAAGATGTTTCTGGGTCATCCAGTTTGAAACATCAAATAGGCAGCTGAAGATAAGAGTCTGGAGATCAGGAAAGAAGTTAGGGCTAGTTAAGTAGATATGAGAATCATCAATATAAAAATGATGATTGAAAACATGGAAGACTCCTCAAGTAAGTCAATACTCATTAAGTCCCTACCATGTGCCAGGCAGTGTGCTCAACAGTAGAAGATCTGGGAGATGGGAGTGGGCATGTAGGAGGAAACATGGTCCCCACCTTCAAGGAGATTACATTATTTTCTTAATTCCACAAACATTTATTAAGTGCCTAATGTATGCAAGTTGGGATGCTTGGTGATAGCAAAATGAAGATAGATGTGACCCAGGCCTTGCTGTCAAGGAATTTACAACCCACGGAGGATGTAAGAACAGAAAACAAGAACAGAGAGGCCAGAAACAAGCACAATGGAGGGAGAATGAGAGTGGTGCAGAGCGCAGGTCTGGGCAAAGAGGCAGGGGAAGCTGAGCAGGGAGAGAACCCGATATGCAAAGTCTGAGCAGGGCCATCTCTCTGCTAAAGAAAAGGCAGCCTAGGGTAGGGGTGGGGAGTGCGGAGGCAAGGAAAAGGGAAGACTGGGGGCCAACTACAGAGATACCTCTCAAAAAGGAGTAGATTACATTCTAATTGGGATTGCTTGTATTCAAGCCTGTCATAGAATGCGTAATTGAGAACACACATGACCTGAAGAGGGGTTGGTTGGTCATTACTTCCTATTCTCAGTGTATTTATCTTGTATATACATGTTTGTTTTCATGTTGTCTCTTCCATTAGAAGGGAAGCTCCTGGAGGACAGGGACCATGTTTTTGTTTTCCCTTTGTATCCCTTAGCACAAGGCCTGGTACGTAAAAAAAAAAAAAAAAAAACCCACACACGTAATAAATGCGTTTTGTTTGACCAACTGATCATGTGGTAAAAACGAAAGATGAAAGGCAACTTTAGTTTGTAAAGTGGTAGCCCCAAGATATTAAAAAGACAAAAAAGAGGTTTCAAATGTGGTAGATAGATCTTTAGAGGATTTAGAGGAAAAAGTGCATGACAGTGACATAGGAGGAAAAAGTATGGAAGAGTTAGTTTGTATTAGTTGAGAGGATAGTTAGGTTGTTAAAAAGTACAGCCCCAATGAAGAATTACAGTTTGGAGGAAGAAAGGGACATAGTTGTCCTGCTGTAGTTTGTACTGCTTAGACCACTTGAAAAGTCTTATGTGTAGCTCTGGGTATTATACTTTAAGAGAAAGAATGACTAGGACATGTTCAGAGAAAGGTAATGAGAAGAGAAAAGAGTCTGGGGAAATACGTCAGGTGAAAACCAGCGGAAGAAACTGGGATATTTACCCTTAAAGGAAAATTAGTTGGCTGTTACATAATAACTATTTTAAAATATTTAAGGCTTTTTATGTAGAAAACTAATTAGTTTTATTCTTATATATCCAAAGGACCTTTGGGTTAAAGTTAGAAAGATGAATTGTGCATCATCCTAAGAAAGATTATTTTGATAGTTAAAACAGTATTAAAATGGAATGGGCAGCTTTGTGCATTGAAGAGCTCCCATGTCTCTAGATCAAACTCAGGCTTGTTCATCACCTGCCAGGGATACTATAAAGAAGAATCCTGGATTAGATAGGAGAATGGACTATATCATGCTGATGTTAATTTTTCACAGGGCTGCCCCTTCAAAGAAGAAGCTCTCCTGGCTTAACTCAGTCCTCCTCTGAGAGAATCATGTGATAAAGTATACACTCAGTTCAGAAAACTGTTTCCATATTAGCACTGAGATCTCATTTCCAAATGAACTCTGGCTTTCTCAACAGTTGGATCATCCTTTCTTTAAAGCCTGCTCCAGTATTCAGACTGACAGTACCTCCATGAAATGCCTCTATTGCCATTTCAGTCATCTTAGTGGACGTCTGTACTTCACATGGCCTCCTCTTCTTCTAAACTTCTAAACTTCTAAACTTCTTCTAAACCTCTTGCTAAACTGTGAGACATGGCCCTTTCAACAAATTTATTTATGCCACAAACATTTATTAGTCACCATGACTACAGAGCATAGTGCTAGGGATTAGCCCTACAAAGGTTTAAAAAATAATAATATAGGGGCAGCTATGTGGCGCATAGTATGTGGCATTCTATGTGAATAGAGCACTGGCCCTGGAGTCAGGAGAACCTGAGTTCAAATCTGGCCTCAGACATTTAACACTTACTAGCAGTGTGACCTTGGGCAAGTCACTTAACCCCAATTGCCCACACACAAAAAAATAATAATAATATAGCCCTTTCTTACAAGAAGTTTACATTTACCCTGCTATTGGCTGCTCTTTACGCTCCATATAGTAAGGAGATATCACCTCTACCTAATAATCTCCATAAAGTCAAGAATTGTTTTGTTACAATATATTTCACTCTGTCTAGATTAGCTCATAATCTAGATTAATACAATGTTTAATAACTGTTTGTTGAAATGGATGACCTCGGAAGTCCCTTCCAACCCTTAGGATTTTATGAATAGATTACAGGTCATATTGTGGTTATGGAAAATCTAACTACCCTGCACATTTCCTTCCCTTTATATTAGCTAGGGGGAATTTTCATATAAGCCTATTTTTAAAATTTAACTGGCTGGTCAATGATTTTACAAACTTGGGCAATTTTTATCATTACCTTTCCAAGTGCTTTTCTTGAAAGTTTCCATGACCTTATGAAGATTTTTATTAGACAAATAGCTTTTCCACATTTTGGTAACTACATGTTAATAAAGTAGTTAATTATTTAATGCCTTAAAGAATAAGTATTCACTGTGTCCACACACAATTAATGCAACATGGATGAACCTAAAACAATTTTAATTGTATCAGAATATTTCCCAAAATTGGGTCCCAGAAGAAGGTATGCCACCTTGAGGCATACATGTAATTTCTTTTAGCATCATAGTAGTTAATATCTTTCCTCCAAATCAATATGCCCAACATATTTTAGACTTTCTCACCAAACTGATTTTTCATAGCTGCCTCCCATAGAAATGGTTACTCCAGTTTCACTTAAACCAAATTCCCCTTGTGCTCCCTCTTACCTTCATCTAAAGTAGCTTAAGTCCTAAGTAATTACACTTTGTACATGCTTTTTCATTAGTTTGCATCTGGGAGTTAGTCAAGTGTATTTCCTTTCTTTTTCCCACTGAAGCATGACCAAGCGTCTCTCAAGAACAACATTGTTCCCTGCACAAAATCCGCTGTTTTTCTCCCACATCGTAATTAGTCAAAGTATTTTTAGCCCAGTAAACCCTAATTCGCCACCCAGTTTTGCTGTAGCCTCTTAATTACAACCTAGCAGAGGCAGAAAAGCTGTAAGGGCAGTCAGAGTTTTGGCAAGTGGTCTGTAATCCAGCTAGAAATTCAACTATGTCTTTGTATTTGTCACCTTTTCAGAAAGAAAAAGCCAGTGATATGTTTTCTAAAAATGTTGAATAAAAGAGTAAACTAACCTGACATTCTTGATTCAAAGAAGAAACTTTTAACCTCTGCTGGACTGCCTCATTCAGTGACCAATCACTTATTGACAATGCTTATAAACATTTATTAATTTGATTTACCATTATTCAAGGAAGTTTCTGTGTCACAGTAATAAAAAGACTGACATTGAGTTAAAAAAGGCATACACATAAGTCTATGCCAAAAGACAATCATCTTTAAAATACATAGGCGGGGAGAACCATGAAATGGGTACATCAAGAAAGGTAAGGAAAAAAAAAAAAACAGAATAATTAATCATATAAACAACAATTTAAAAAATGATCGTTTCAATAGAAATAGAAAAGGTCTCTGCCAAAAACAGTATTCATTTATATACAAAAGCTTAAGAATATAGACATGGAAGGGTTCTTCTTTCATAAAAAAAAAATAAATGGATATCTACACCTAACAACAAAATATAGGATAATCCGCAACAGAAAAACTTTAGAAATTTTCTCAGGATAAACATGAATAGGCAAGGCTATCTACTCCTCACCATTACTTAAAATATTTTTTTTTCAAAAATGGTAGCAGTAAGACAAGAGAGTGGAATTAAAGGCACAAACATCAACAGAGAGGGGTCAAAATTGTCCTTATTCATAGATGATATAATGATGTACTTAGAAATCAGTGA
>CM053591.1:157964418-157984309 GCA_028646515.1 Pseudochirops corinnae | reverse complement strand
GTATATATACATATACATACACATAAATTTATATAAGAGGGTTTGCATATGCAAACAAGTACATATCTGAGTATATGTATAAATGAATCCATATAGGGCATAAGATCAATTGAATAGGAAGGGATAATATTCCAAATGGTGAAATTGTGAGGAGAGAGAGGATTAGATTGAGTTCTATGATGGTAGACACTTCTAGTTTTGTCTTTGGAGTCCCAGCACCTAGCACAGTACCTCGAACACAGGAGGCACTCAACAAATCCTTGTTGATTCAGTGGTTGATTGAAAAAGCTGGGAGAGTTTGGTCTTAACTGCATCATGATGAGAAATAAAGTTGGCAATTTATTTTTTCCCAACATAAGAAGGTTATTGACTATTCTCTCAGAGAAAAATATCTATTCTCCATTTCTACCAACTAGTTTTACATAAAGAATCAGACACAAACTGCTGTAGTAATCAAATACAAACTGCCACCTAGTCAGCTAAGTACTGTCATGGGGAAGAACAGTAGACTTGGAATCAGAAAGATCTGAATTCAAATTGAACATCAGACACTTTCTACCTGTGTGACCCTGGACAAGTCATTTAATCACTCACCTGAGTTTCCTCATCTGTCAAATTAGGATAATAATAGTTCTTACCTAACAGGGTTATTGTGGGGATAAAATGAGATTATATATGTACTATGGTTTGCAAATCTTAAAAGTATTATATAAATGCTATCCATCTATCTGTGTATCTATTATTATTATTATAAGACAAGCTCCTTATAACCTGGACAGTTTTATAGTTAGGGTTATGTGTGTGTTTATGTATGTGTGTGTCCACACACACATGCACACATACATACACATATAGACATACACTCATGTATATATACTTATTTAAATCTAACTGGAATGGCCAGGTTTCAATTCAAAGTTATTTCTGCTTCTTTCAAATTCAGTAAAAAGAATGTTCTCTTATACTTGTTTGTGGATAAATGACTTTTTACAAAGAAAGCAGCTTTGAGACATTGGGATGGAGAAAACAGACACAATTTAACTGAAAGTATTTTGGCTGAATTTGTTTTGAATTCAGTTGAATAAGTCATTGCATTAATACCCTCATTTAAATAACTGGAATGCTGTAAATCTAAACTAAATTAAGCTTCTCACTTCACAGAAGTTGGTCAACGTGTCACCAGATCTCCCAAAACTTATCAATTCTATGAATGTCCAACAACCAAAGGAAAATGAAATTGTCCTTCTGAGTGGATTATCTTCAGGAAACCTCCATGCTGATTTTGAAGTTTCTAAGGTAAGAATGATAAAATAATCTTGGTGGGGAAGGAAGGAAGGAGGTGGAATCTCCCTCAGAGACAACCATGCTTTTTGCAGATTAAATATAAAATATAAAATAAAAAATCTATCCCAGTTCCACATGATCCTAAACACACATTTGTGAATGGAACCAAAAATACTAAAGTTCACTTTTGAAGACTAACAGGTTTAAACACAAAAGCAGATCACAAGTGAAATGTCTTTAGGTGTTAAGATCAAAGAAGTTTTATCTGTCTTATAGAATAATTTTGTTCATTTATATTGAACAGGGGTCTGGTTGTGCCAGGGATCTGGTTGTGCTATCAAACACTATTAATGTCCTTCAGTTTTTTAAAGGAAGAACCTTAAACAAGACCTAAATGTAATGTAATTTATTGAGTCCATGCAGAAAGTTATTAGTAGGTCAGCCTAACATTCCAGCAAACTGGTTCTCAACAGCTAAACACCAAAGGAAGATGAAGAGTGGGGAAAGGGGAAATGAGGATTCAAGGGACAGAAAGGAATGATGAAAATTAGGTCATAATCCTATGTAATTAGAAATGAGTGTTTTCTGAGTCTTGGTACCCTAATATATCAGAGAAAAGTTAATCATTGGTGGCTTCATTTTTACATATGCAAACCTTCAAAATCAAAATTTTCAAGTCTGTGGTTAATTAGTAGATTTCCCCATTGAGTTTCAGATTTTTGTCCAACTGAGAAATATTAGGGAACATTCCATAGTTAAATTAACTTAAAATGTTGGGAATGATAGTCTTGAGGATTATATTGAATGGAAATTCACTATAAAATATTTCATATTGGTAGAACTGAGTCTCAAGAATTACACTGCTAATTGATAAAGACTTAGGGCTCATAGAAGCCTAGAATCATAGAATTGTAAAGTGTCTTAGATGTCACTTAACCCAGTCCCCACTTTGAAATAATATTATTGTCTATAACATCCCTACGATGGTCATCCAGACCTGTACTGTACAAAACACTGTACGTGAGTTGCCCTTAGAATCCCTCACCTCCTTCACAGCTCAGCTCTAGCAGGGCCACCTCCTACAGAAGGCCTATCCCAAGCCCTCACCTCCCCACCTTCCCCCCAGTTGCTACTGCTGTCCCTCACCAGAAATGACTGTCTATCTATTCTGCTGGTACTTTACATCACTTTTTGGTGTACATGCTGTTTCTTCATCCTACTTTCAGTAGAATGTGAGCTTCTTAAGGGCAGTGATTGCTTCTTTTTTTAAAAGTCTTCTTTTTGTAGTTTTTAGGCCATTTTTAGTTTTTGTATAGGGCAGTTAGGTGGTGCAGTGGAAAGAGTGTTGGGCCTGGAGTCAGGAAGACTCATCTACCTGAGTTCAAATCCAGCCTCAGACACTTACTAGCTGTGTGACCCTGGGCAAGTCCTCTAACCCTTTTTATATCAGTTTCCTCATCTGTAAAAAGAACTGGAGAAGGAAATGACAAATCACTCCAGTATCTTTGCCAAGAAAACCCCAAATGGGGTCACAAAGAGTCAGACAGGACTGAAAAAGAGTAACAAAATGTCTGCCACATAGTAGGTGTTTAATAAATGTTTGTTCATTTAATAATATTGCTGCTTTAAAACATAGTAATTCCAAGTCTGATCAGAAAAGTTGGAGTGTTTTATGATCAGAAAAAAAGTAATCTCAGGTCAGAAAAGAAAGCAGCAAAAGTAGAACGTAAGGGGAAGAGACACTGCAAGAGCATCTCTGATCTGTGAGGCCTTTTACTTGCCTAAGATCTTTGAGCCTCAGGCCCAGAACTGAATCACCACCTCTACCCCCACCCCACCCAGACCCCACGGTTAAGCAATAAAAAAATAAATAAACATCTAAATAAATATATAAGTAAATAAACATCTAAAAAAACTATAAACATCTACCTCTCCAGGATGTAATATTAACCTGAGAATATTATTCAACTTAACAGTAAGATTTCAGATGATATGGCTTTTATTTCCAGTGTCAGATAAATTTAGCAAAGTTGAAAGTTGTTTTGAAGTTATTCATTCCCACAAAAGTTTTCACAACCCTGGTGTTAATATCCTATGCTTTATTAATATAATATAAGTTCAGTAAAGAAAAAAAGATTTAAAAAAAATTTCCATCAAATAAGTCATTTTGATGGAGAATGTAATTTCCTTTCATCCAAAAGGAAATGCTTAAAAGTCCTGTTCAAAGTTAAGTTGACCCTCATAACCATATGGGCTGCTCAGGAAACCACAGGCTATGGAACTGCTTTACATTAGGGAACAAACAGAAGGGACCTGGCCTTGATGAGCTTATCAGATTTCACCTGGCTTTAGTGGTATGTAGTTTTGTCAGAAGATAGATGTCACTTAAGGAAATTCACCAAAGAGTGAGCTAGTTACAAAGAGGCACTAATGTACTTGACTGTGAAAATTAAAATCTTTGAAATGTTTCAAATTTCTCAAAAGAGTTTAAAATGTCATGCAACCCAAAGTGGTAATAACGATGCTTTGTATAGGGCTGACAAAGTCAAGCTTAGAATAACAGATGTTTCAAAAGCCCTGCACTGCAATTTGAGCAAACCAGAATTATAAAACTGCTCTCCCACCCAAGAAAAAAAAAAAGATAGCACATCTGTGTCTCCAGCAAGGTCTTGAGTTATTATTTTTTTCTTTCCTCTATATTTCTCATTTCCAGAGGAGTTCTCATTTATGTGGGAAAAAATGAGTAGGTTGGTAGGGCCAGCCCCAGGCAAAATTATGTAGTAGGCAAAAATTGTCTTCTTTGATTCCTTCCCACTGTTTTTTTTTTTTGAGCACTCTGCCTTCTTCTTCCCAAACTCCATGTCCCTGACTTGATTCCCAATTTTTGCATGTTTCAGTCCTATTATGCTTATGGTTTCCCCCAGCTGCACTATATCTAAGCTGTGTTTAAATTCCAGATTGCTTTTACTCCTTTCTTTGTGTGCAAGGATAGCCTGCCTGACATTCCTAATGGGTTCCAAGAAAACATGTCAGGGAAAATAATACAGGGGCCAGTTAGGAACATTTGATCCAATGAAGAAGCAACAAGGTGCCATGGACAAAGCACTAAGATTTAGAACCAGAGATGTTAGAAGATCTCAGTTCAAATCCTCATTCGAGTCACTCCATTTGGAATCATGGGTAGGGCACAAACTTTTTGGGTCTCCATTCCTCATCCGTAAAATGAGCAGCAGGAGGTGGGAGGGCATGGTGGACTAGATAAAATCTAAGGTCATCTCAGTTCTAAATCTAAGAACCTATGTTCTCAGTGGAACAGTGGGATTTTTGTGAAATTACAGTCAGGTTTAGTTACAACATAGTAACAAAATTACTGCAAAGTGATTACTGCAAACTTGGGGAACCCTGGACATAATCAGGAGTACTATGTTCCATTCTGCATTCAGCCTTTTAAGAAAGACACCCATAAACTGCAGTGTCCAGAAAGGCACCACCATGAAGGTAAAAGACCTTGAGAGAGAATGCCATATTATTTGAAGAAACTGGGGGGATTTACCTAGAGAAGAGATATGAGAAGTGTTTTGGAGTATTTGAAGAACTATCCCATGAAAGAGGGGTTAGTTGGTTTTGTTTTCTTTTGTTTCTGTTTGGTACCAGAGCATGGAACTAGGAATGATGGGCACACAATTCAGAGAAGCAAAAGCAAACTTGAGAAAAGGAAATTTCGTAATACTATCCACAAATGGAAGAGTAGGAAGGACTATCTGAATGGGAAATGGGTGCCTGTTCAGATAAGTTCTTCAAACAAATACTGTATGTTTACTTACTGGGAATAATGATAAAGATAATATAACCATAATAATAGCATTTATGGAGCACCTTAAGGTAAAATGCTTTACAGATGCTTTCCCATCTGATGCTTACAACAACACTATGCGATATATGTTATTATTATCTCTCTTTTTACAGATAAGGAAAGTGAATCTGAGAAAGCTTAAATAACTTGCCCAGGGTCAGTGTCTGAGACAGGATTTGAATTCAGGTCTTTTCTGACCCCCCCATCCAGCATGCTACATACTGTGCCCCCTACCTGCCTCTGTACATAACAGAAGTTGTACAAGTCACCAAAGAAAAGAAAGTGGAATGACTTTGCTCCACACATGGAGACTGTATAGTATCTGCAAAACCAGTCAGAGCTGCCTTAATCCAAAATTTCTGTCTTCATCCTGCCAAGTGGAATTAGAAGATATGTGTTCAAATCCCAGCTCTGGCCTCTGCCACCTCTGTGACACTGAGCATTCCACTGAACCTTGGTGAGCCGGTTTCCTTGCTGGCAAAATGAGAAGACTGTACCAGCTGACCTCTAAGATTTCATCCAACTAAAGCTATGATTCTGTGACCCTGAGATCAGGACAGAGGTCATACACGATTCTATGCACATTATGGGAAACGATTAATTCTAACTTTGTTTCTATCAATACATTTGATTATCCATAATGATTTCTATGCCCATGAAGAAAAAACAGATGTTAGTTTAAGAATTTTGGGATAAATAATTAGGAACCATTTGTTGGTTGGTTACATTTGAACTGGTATTTCACTAAAGAAAAAAAGATATGCTAAGGGCATTTTTTTCTAATTAAATGTAGCAAATTTTAATTATATGCCTACTAATGAACTGATTAGTGGCCATTTGGGGCATATTTAGGGTCAATGAAAAATTTCTTCTTTCTTCAAAAGATTTTTTGGTTTTTCAATTATCCACAGATTGCAAGACATTGTGTTTACAGACTAATAATACAATATGAATGGCGATTCACTCTCTACAAGTATTTTACTGCACAGGAGATTTCTTCGAAGACTCACTTTTTCTTTCTTTAGATCATTAATGAATTGAAAGTACCTCCTCCCTGTGCTTTTTTCCTTCATCTTTGAGAGAACTTCAGTACTCATTTGAAAAATTCCAGACGACACCCAAGAGTCCCTTGGAAAATTGATGCTGACATTGAGTAGACCTGACTATGTGCCTATCTTTAATTAATCACACTTGGTCAAGGAGTTTGTTTGAAAAGTAAAAGGTTATTGGTCAATAACTCGATCAAAATTCTAGGCACAGCTCTTCACATTTACTATAGTATCTTGTTAGAGGATCATTAACTACCTGCTAACATATCTCTTTCCATTCTCCTACTCCTGAAGGATTCTATCTTATATATATTATACATGTAATGTATATAGACACACATATTATATATATATATATATATATATACATATATATATATATAAAATATCTTCTATACTTCATGCTTCAACCAACTCAGCACTCTGTTTAAAGCTCATCGTTCATCTTATATGTTTACACACACTCAAACTCCCCAGAGGGAAGAGCATTCAATTTGGAGTTAGAAGAGATCATTCTGCCCTTTGTTAGATCCAAAGCCAAATGTGTTTTTATGGACCCTCATTAATCACGTGGTACAAATGAGAGACAAATCAGAAAGAAGAGAAAGGAGAGAAAGATAAAGGTGGCCCTTGTCATTCCCAAACCCACTGGGCATTCTTCACAACTTCAGTCTCATTAGCTCCATATTCTACCCAACTGAACTAACCTACTTGAGATAAATAATGAAGGCCTTTCAGAGAGAGATGACTCACTTCCAAGGGATTCCTATAAGAATCTCCTTATTCAAAAATGGAAGTCTATTATCAGTGGCAGAAATACACTGTTTGACTTCAAATAAATTAAAAATTTTCCTTAGTGTCACCTAAGTAGATACATAAAATGCTAAAGTGAAAGAAACTAGAACTTTATTCCAATTAAATGAGGAAACAATTTGACATACAACTGTTTCCCTATACTAAAGTATCTCCTTCGCACTTTGTCTTCCTAATCTTCCTTCTTGATCAACCAGCTCATCAATCTCACCGTAATGGCTATTGCAAAGTTCCAAACCAAAGTTCTATTCTTGATCCCAGGATCTACCACAGAGATCTGTGAATGGACAGCAGGAAAATCAAGTGAAGTTTTGTGTTTCTTTAATAGTTTCTCTTTCTTTCTCCTAGTATCCTTGGCTGCCAGACATATGCTTGGTTCAGTGTGCAAGAGGGAACAGACAGAACAGTACCAACTGTATCATTTTTGAAATCAACAAATTTCTGATTGGCCTCGAGTTGGTGCAGGAGAGACAACTACATCTGGAAACCAATGTCTTCAAGGTGGAAGATGACACCAATTGCTCTGTGTCCTCAATAGAAGAGGACTTCCTCACAGCGTCAGAGCACTTAGAGGATGAGAGTGAGGTGGATGAATATAAAAATGGTAAAACTCACCAAACAGTCCCGTATTTACCCAACTGAACTAATGTACTTCAGATAAATACTGGGGATCACTCAAAGATGTCTGACCTGTTTCCAAGGACTCTCACAAGAATGGAGTTACAAACTTAGAAGCGGGGAGAGAGGGGGATCTTAAGTCTCAGAGATTCTGAGCATGTCCCTTTGATTTTCTGTTCATAGAAAGGATATTACTGATGACAGGAGGTACTGACATCAAGATGTCAATGAAATTAATACAGCAGAATGAGTTCTGCCCCCACCATCCTCTTTTACCTGAGTTAAAGGGGATAGGTTAAGGGAAGTATGAGTTAGTATTGTTTATGAATTCAGTAGCAACTGTAAAATGATGTGTGTGGTGAAATGCTGTCTTATACCAAGAATACTTTGTGTATTTTATAGTATCTTTTAGATTTAGACCTGAAAGGGATTGTTGTTGTTGTTCAGTCATTTAATAGCATTTAATTTAATTTAATTAATTTAATTCAATGCTATAATGTATTATAGCATCATGTAGATTTAGAGCTAAAAGGAATCATTGCTGTTGTTCAGTCATTTAATAGCATTTAATTTAGTTAATTTAATTTAATGCTATAATATATTATAGCATCGTATACATTTAGAGCTAAAAGGAATCATTGTTGTGTTGCTGTTGTTCAGTCATTTAGTTGTATCCAATTCTACATGACCTCAATGGACCTCCATGCTGTTTTTTTTGGCAAAGATCCTAGAGTGGTTTCTCCATTTCCTTTTCCAGTGTGCCCCCATTTTACAAATGAGAAATTGAAGCAAATAGGGGTTAAGTGTCTTGCCTAGGGTCACATAGCTAGTAAGGGTCCAAGGTCACATTTGAACTCAGATCTTCCTGACTAGAAGCCTGGTGCTCTATCTACTGCACCGCCTAGCTACCCTGAAAAGGTTTGTAGAAGCCATCAATTCATCAGTTCCAACCCTCTCACTTTATATGTAGCGGAACTAAAGTACAGAGGATAAATGACTTGTTCAAGGTCACACAATTAGTGAGGCCAGATTTGAGCAAAGGACTTCCTGACTCTAACTCCAATGCCCTATTTTTAAGGTATAAATGAAGCAATTTTGTAACTGCCAAGATTCTGAGGATCTGATGAAAAGGGAGGACTCTACTACTGATTTCTTGATCACTTCTGTAACCACAGATACTGAACCTACCCTTACCCTACTACTCTTCTGCTACTCATAGAGGGAAGCCCCAGAAGCTGCTAATATCCTTAAAGTTTATTCCATGAAAGATTCAGAGCTAATATCTGTAATGACTCAGAAACTCTTTGTAACAAGACTAAAATGTAGGCATTGTGAGTAGAAGGGGTGAAGGGATAGAGGTGGAGGAATACAGGACAATGATGCTCTCTCTGGTAGTTTTCTAAAGGATGAAGCTTGTCATTCATTATACAAATAATTTCTAATGTCCAGTTTAAGTATATGTTGATAAAAGCTATATTATTTCTTGGCTCTCCAGAATCAAAGTTAGAAAAATTTTAAGTCTAGTGTTTTCTTCTCTCAAAGGACACCAAAAATGCTATTATAATGGAAATTATTCAGCCTACTGCCTCATAGGCATTTTTTTTTTGCTCATCTCCTTGAAAAAAAAAAATGACAACTTGATATCCAAAAGCTAATGATGACCTCATTTCTTTTCTTTAGGTTATGAAAATGTAAATATCTCAGTCAATGTTTCAGAAAGTAAGAAATCAAAGGGAGCTACACAAGGGGCTCTGAATTGCAAAAAGGGCAAATTACATTCTGCTTTTGAAGAAAATTATATTTGCAAAGATAATGCCATTTCACATAAATCCTCAAGATATCAGGAAGGAACACTGAGGAAAGCAGCAGAAATGATTTTGCCAAGTACAGAGCAATTGGCCCAGCAACTGCAACAGAAAGGTGACATATCTGGGGAAGAGGGACCAGCCACTAGCAATTTTGCAGAAAGCTCTAAAGGTCCAGTGGAAAGTTCTCATGCCTTGCAGACTCTGCACAAGAGACATTTGGACAGAATGGTTAAGGAAGAACTAACATCTGTGTGTGACACCATCTTAAAACATAATGGAAACCCAGACCCTGAAGAGAGTCTGAAGAATGAAGAACAATTTCATCCTCCTCTGCAAGATGAAGGCAAAACAACTGGGGAGTATGCGACAAATCTGGCAGAATCTGTCCTACAAGATGCATTTATTAGGCTGTCCCAGTCTCAACCAACATGTCCAATGAAATCTGTGGCAGATGTCCCCATTAAAAATGCTTTGATTTCAGAAGGCTGCACTTCAGAAGACATAGAGCTCCCTAGGTTATGGCAAGAACTTCCCAAAATAGTCATTGTACAGAGTCCAGACAGCGGGGAAGCTGGATCTGAATGGCCTGGGACAAGCCCCCCAAACCTAAGCCACTGGACACAATCTGGTCCCTCAGCTGAAATTGCAGGAGAACTTCATGAAGAGAAGTCCATCAGACCTCCCCAGAGTGCTCTAGAAGTAGCTTTAGCTTGTGCTGCTACTGTAATTGGAACTATTTCCAGTCCTCAGGCCACTGAAAGATTCAGATTAGAACAAGAAACCTCAGTGGCTAATGGTCAAATGCTAGGCAATGAGGAGCTCCAAAGACAAACCACCCAAGTACTTCAGGAAGCCACAAGTATGGAATATTCATTTCCATCAGCACTGTGTGGCATGACTCAGGTGGCTAGTGCCGTCGCTGTCTGTGGTCTTGGGGAAACACAAGAAGATAAGTATCCCGTGGCATCAAGTGGCCTCTTGTCTGCAGCAGAAGTCTCAGCAGCAATCACCCTCCATGACAGCATAGCCATGGGCAGTAACATGGAGACCTTGAACAAAAGCATTGCAGAGGCCCTTCTCAAAGAGGCCTCTAAGGTTCTGACTAAGCCTAATACCTACAGCAGCATTGGAAACTTTGTGGAGTCAATGAACAGAAGGATTATTGAAACCATGTCCAGGCCTCAAATCTCTTGCTTAGATAAAATCCTTGCAGATGAACTAGCAGAGGATTTAGCCAGTGTTATCCTGAAGCACTCCCTTAAAGAAGCTAACCGGAAAATGAAAACGATCAACTCTGAGGTCACTGGGGATCCAGACAAGAGTACCCAGGACATCCTTATGGAGACTGTAAATGAACTTCTTTTCAATGCAATGTATTTCACGTTCAAGAAGATGAGCAATATTACACAGTTCAGTGAGCATCCCCCCATCTTTTCTAAGGAGAACAACAGATGGAGGGGAACAGAAATAGACCATCAGCTAACAGAGACAGCAGCTAGTCAAACAGTCCCAAGAGCTTCTGACTATTCAAACAGTGGCACAATTAATAATCTGTACAATACTGGTACTGTCAAAGATCGTGTAGATGTCACACATCCAAAGAGAGATAATAATAGCAGAGGAATGCCAAACATTTTTGAAAGCCCCATTCTTCAATCAGAACTGCCTTTTAATAACAATGTCCATAATTCAATGGCTACAAAAACATCTCCTAAGAAAAGATACCCAAAACAAACCACTGGAGATTACCCCAGAGTTCCTAATCAGAGGCTCAGTCACAATAGGAACGGACTCAGATCCTTTTCAGATCCGTTACCAGGCAGTGGGATGCAAGAACTAATGTATGCTGAATCTAACATCAACCCAGACACCCGAGAAAAATACAAGCATGACAGTCTACTCAATACAGACGTTCAAGTTAACCTGTCTCAATTAGGAAGCAACCTGATGCTTCCGTCTCAACCTATGCTACAAGTTAAACATTCAACAGATAACTACTGTGTAATAGACTTTGCTGAAGAATTAGCAGAAACCGTTGTCTCCATGGCAACAGAAATAGCTGCAATCTGCCTGGATAATTCAAATGGAAAGCAACCCTGGTTTTGTGCCTGGAAAACGGGAAATGAATATCTGATGACACCAAGTTTGTCCTGCCGAACCCTGAAAAGAAAGAAGGAAACCCAGGCCAATGGATCCATTGTCAGGAAGCACAAGCCCCCTCGACTTAGTGAGATAAAAAGAAAAACAGATGAGCACCCTGAACTCAAGGAGAGGCTGATGAATAGGGTGGTGGACGAGTCTGTAAATCTCGATGATGTCCCAGACTCCGTTAATATCTTTGCCAATGAAGTAGCTGCCAAGATTATGAACCTGACAGAGTTTTCCATGGTGGATGGAATTTGGCAAGCTCAGAATCATCCTCGAAACAGGTTACTAGGTGAAAGGTTGAACCGTGTGAAGGCATCTAGCTGTGAAAGCATCCCTGAAGAGGATTCGGATTCCCGAGGATCTGTAAACAGCCTGGGTTTAACGAATACCTTGAGTCAGCCAGTTAGCAGAGCCAGCTCTGTCTCCAAACAGTCCAGCTGTGAGAGCATTACAGATGAATTCTCCAGGTTCATGGTGAATCAAATGGAAAATGAAGGGAGGGGATTTGATTTACTGCTGGATTACTATGCTGGCAGGAATGCGAGTAGCATCCTAACCTCAGCTCTGCAGCAGGTGTCTCGAAAGAACGGACACCTCAGTGTGAAGCCCAGCTGTCCCTCTAAGCAATCCAGTACAGAAAGTATAACTGAGGAGTTCTATAGGTACATGCTAAGGGACCTCGACAGAGAGAGCAAAGATAGCATCTCCTCTAGCAGAAGCAGTCGAGACTGGGGCACCAGTTTGCTACCTCCTTCTCCCCGGTCCCCGTTTTGTTACAGACAGTTCTCTGTGCCAGAGAACAGATCTTCCTCTGCCAAGCTAATAGTGAATGCTCCAGTCAAGGCAAATTCTCTGGATGGCTTTGCTCAGAATGGCCAGCAAGACTTCTTAAGTGTTCAGCCAGTCAGCAATGTGTCGTCATCAGGCCTTTGCAAGTCTGACTCCTGTTTATACCAGAGAGGGAGAACGGACCAGATCACAAGCATGCTAATTCATGAGACATGGACAAACTCAATTCAAGCCCTTATGCAAAAAAATAAAATCATAGCAGATGAGACAGAAGCGACAGATGCTGATCCTGTTTCAAGAGGTTCTCCCTGTCACGTAAAACAGTATGCTAATAGATTAGGTGCAAGCACTGAGGAGAATGGAAACATTCTGCTGGTGGTTCGTCAAGATTCCTCTGCTTGCACAAATAAAGACTCAGTAACAGAAAACAGACATCTTCCCACTGCAGCTCCAGACCAAGCAGTTCCTCCCGTGGAACAAACACAAGCAGACTTTAAAAAAGACCATTTCCCCAGTCATGGCACTGGTCTAGCGAGTCACACAGGTCCATCTTCTTGCTTGAGGGAAGTACCTTTGATTCAGATTGAAACTGATCAAAGGGATGATCTGATTGAAGACTCCGAAGCCATTCATTCCCAGAATATCTGCACCAGAGAAGCAAAAGAAAATGATGTGAACAAAGAAAAGGACCCTGAAATGGATAGTGGCAGAAACACAGCTACAAGCTCCATCACAAACAACAGGTGGGTGAAGAATCCTATGTGTGCTCTGCCATGTACACGGACAGGCCTTTACAATAAATAGCCTTTCACCATAGATGTTAGAGATGAGAAAGGATTCAAGGAATCATCTGGTCTAGATTCCTTGCCTTTAAGCAGGTAATGCCTTCTTATCCCCATCTTGCAGATCAAACAACTGAAGCCCATGGGGGTTGACAGTCAATTCCTACTGTAACTCCTTTACAGATTTACCATAAATCCAGAAGAGTATTAAATATGAGCTCATTTGAATATTCCTTTTTTTCCCTTAAAATTGAAAGTCTTTGAAAGCAAGAAATGACAAGAATGTCCTTTTAAAACTATATAGGAATTGGAAAGATGACTTCAAGTTAAAAAATACTAGAGTTCTTCTAATTTAAATACTTTGGAATCAAATAGCTCAAAAGTCATCTAGTCCAAAATCTTACTTAAGACAAAATTTTACCCCTCTCTATCATCTCCAACAAGTAGGGACGCAGCCTGAGTACTTTCAAGAACAACAAACTCACTAGTTCATGTGACAGTTCTGAACATAAATGTCTTCCTTACACTGAACCAAAAATCTGACTCTTTGTAACTTCCATCTACTGATCCTACTTCTGCTATCTGGATCAAACTAAGTCTGACATGGCTGTCCTTCAAATACCTAAAGAATGGGAATAGTTCCCTAAGTCATTCAGGGTAAGGATCCACAGCAGTTCTGTTCTTCATATAACCTGGTTTCAGGTACCCTCATCATCCCGGTCACCCTCTTCTGAATGTATCCAATTTGTCAGTGTCCATCTAAAATCCCATACCCAGAATTGAATGTAATAATGCAGATGAGGTTTGATAAAGAGGATGTCAGGATTCACTTCTTCTATTAATATAGCCTAAGAAAAACATTAGCAATCTAGTTTAGTCTTGTTACAGTTATGGATGTTCACTACTTAAAAATAAGTGTTTAGCACAGAAATGACTTTAAAATCACAAGTCCCAATAAACAGGTTGAAAATATCTTTAATCAAATTTTACCATTCTTGAAAATATTCATTCATGATCCCTTCCCACCCTTGTCACTAGGAAAAGAGCAATCACTTAGTAGCAATGAACACTGATTCTCCAGAGAAGTACAGGAATGGTAGGGGGAGGGAGAGAGGAAGGATTGAAGGGGCAATATTTTCTATTTTTCTAACTGTTCTCATGTTCTTACAACCATCTTTCAGATTTAGTTTCTTCTTGTTTCATATAGGAACCATTTTATCTATTTTTACATGAATAAACTGGGGTACCCAAGGATACAGAGCTAGTAAAGTGTCAGAGGTACACTGAGCACAAGGCTTCCTGGTTCCAAGTCCAGCAATATTACCTGCTATCCTATGCTACTTCTCAGTTTGGGAAAGGCATAACTCCATGGTTCATCTGAAATAGAACTATACTTTGCCATCTCTATTACTTAAGGATTAGAAGTATTGACATTATAAGAATTGGGGAAATGTGGAGTGATGGACATGATTTCAGACGCATGAAAGCATGGCTTCTTTCACAGGATGAGGAATAGCTATTGTCTATTATCAAAAAAGGGCAGAACTACAGCAATGTAAGTAGATGTGTCTAGTAGGGTATCAACAAAAATAAAAAAATAAGGAGGGAATTCAGGAGACATTTTGAAAGAAGAGTCAGAGAAAATCCCAAAGTTCCTAGCCTAAGAGAAAGAAAGACTAGCAGTGCCCAACATAGAGACAAGGTATTTGGAGAGAAGACAGAATTTGGGATGAGGGTGTGATCAGAGGAAGATACAAGCTTAAGTTTAGACTTTTGAATACTAAAATGGTGGAATGATATCCAAACAGAAAGAGACTTAGGGTCAGAGGTCAAGCGAAAAATCAAGACTGTTTTATGAGTGGTCCACTTGGAGGTTATAAATAAAACCATGACAATGGATGAGAACTTCAGTGACAGCAACAGCGTAAGGCAACAGAAACACTGAACTTACAACCAAAAACCCCAGGTAATTAATAAAAGTGCAGCCCTGGGCAAACCACTCTGACCTTCAGTTTCTTTATCAATAAAAATGATTGTCTTAGAATAGATACTTTCTTCCTTCCAGCTCTTACATTCTCTCTTATTCTGGGATACCATGTAAATGTTCAAGTCTATGACCATTATTAAATACCTGCTGTGTGTGAGACACACTATACTAGGTGCTAGGAATGCAAAGATAAAAAGGAAACTATTCCTGCTCTCTAGGAGCTTACATAGTGCTGGAAAGAAAGGCTGAAGGCAGAGTTCTAGAAACACCCAGGGTTAGAGATAGAGAGGAGAGACAGAAGCTAGGACACAAGAAAAAGAACTAATAGAATAATAACAAAACTAGAAAATGAAATGGCACACATGGGGCGGGGGAGAGGAAGGGGAGAAAATTTGAAACTCAAGGGATTGTGGAACTGAATCTTGTAAACTAAAAGCAAATAAACAAATCAATTTTAAAAAAGAAAATGAAATGGTATGCAAGGTAAGAAAGGGGAGGTTTTGTATTGTTTTGTTTAATTTTAAAAGGCTGGTAAATTTTATCAAAATGCTGCAGAAACAAAAAAGAAGGAAGACAGAAAAAAGGACAATGAATTTGGCCAGATGGTGGTCAGTGGTGATCAGTTTCAGTAGGCTAGTGGGACCAGAAACCATGTTATAGGAGCATTAAGATGGGAATAAATAGGCAATGGTGTGGTGGAATGTGATGTTTTGGAAAGTGAATTTTCTCAGGACTCAAAGGACCAGGATACAAATGTTGACTTTGCTAATTGCTATCTCTGTGACCTTCAACTATGGATCTAAGTGCCTTTATACTTTAACTAAAGAGAATGGATTAGACTATAAGATCATAGGTTTGGAACTTAGAAGCCATCAAGTCAGATCCCCCTTATTATACAAATGAGGAAACTAAGGTACAGAAAAGATAAGTCATTTGCCCAGGGCATATAGCTGGGACATGTATGAAGCAGGATTTGAAGCTAGACTCCAAGTCCTGTCCTCTACATTAAACAAATTCTAAAGCCTATGAAATCCAACAGTGATAGCAAGGTTCCAGAAGAGTCAGAAAGAAATGAGTTTCAGGCATAAGTATCTCAGTTTTTCCATGAATCAATGGTCTTATCAAAATTGGTACTCAGTGCACATTACAACCTATCTATGCCTTTTCATTCTGTGTGGCTCTGGTCCATAATCCTTGTTGTATAAATATATCTTAGAATATCTACTGAAGATGCTACAGGCCTTCCTCTAGACCCTAGAGTCTAGGACATTTAACATTTTACACTATACCAGTGCAATGCTCAGGCCCCTGCTTTCCTTTATTCCTGGCACAGCCAATCTCCTTTTCTGATCATAGATTTCTTGAAGAATACCCTTTACACTACCTTGTTCATGCAAGTTACCATCATGCACCATCATGCACTAGCCCCTGTATGCCCATCCTGGGACTGGCCACTTCCTCTGAACCACTCATAATTGTGATTTTACAGCATCACCCAGAAGAATACTGGTGTTAAAAAGATGTTTTGTAATACAAGGAATAGCCTGGAACACCTGGTACAAATAAAGGAGTTCACTGATACCTCTTTCTCTAGAAATGGAGGTAGTGTTAAATTAAAATGCTGAGTTGGAGGAAAGGCAGGAGACTAGAGAATTTTCCATAATGTTTTCACCTTCATAATTCCATGTAGGGAAGAATTTACCTTTATAAAAATTAAACTGATAATCTAGGTATATTATCTAAATAATTGTATAAAAGTATTCAATCTATTTAAAATCCATAGGTATATATGACAAAGTCAGAAATCATACATTAGAAGGAGCATGGAAATTGCAACAAGAAGAAAAACTGAGGATATACTGAGCTCAGTTGAGTTAGATCATATTAGGTTGGAATGAAATTAATTGACTTGTTAGATGAACTTAATAGCTAGTCAGTCAATAAGCATGCCAGGCATTGTGAATAGTACTGAAGATACAAAGAAGGTAAAAACAACCTATGCCCACAAGAAAATCACTTTCTCCTAGGGGACACAATAACTAGGTACAAACAAAATATATACAGAGGAAATGCAAAATTATCTCAAAGGGGAAGGAACTAGCGTTTGGAGTGACCAGGATAGGACTCTGAAGAAGGTGGGATTTGAGATGAGGCTTGAATGAGGTCAGGGAACCTGAGGTAAAGGGGAAGGGGCAGAGCATTCCAGGAATGCAGGACAGTCATTGCAAAGGCACAGAGTTGATAAAGAGAGTGTCAGGTTCAAGGAATTTTAATTAAGCCAATGAAGCTAGATTGTAGAGTATGAAGAAGGGAGTAAAATATAAAAATCTTAAAATGATAGGAAGGGGTTTAAATGACAAGCAGAGAACTGTACATTTTATCTTGGCCTGGAGTTTAATTTATTGGGAGGGGATTGGTCAGTCCTATGTTTTAGGAAAATAACTTTGGCAACTGATTAAAAAATAGATTTAAATGGGAGATAGTTGAATGAGGAGGACCAATTAAAAGACTCTTGCAATAGTCTAGTGGTGACTGTGAGTGGAAAGGTAGAAACCTATACAGAAAATGCTGTAAAGAAGGGAGAAGTGGCAAGTTTTGGCAATGGTCTAGTGAAATGAGAGTGAAAAGTTGAGAACAACATTGAGGTTATGAGCCTGGGAGAATGGCTGTCCTCTCAATAGTAACAGAGAAATTTGGAAGAGTGGAAGGTTTAAGAAGACGATAAATTCTGTTATAGACATGTTGAGTTTGAGATCCCTACAGAACATCAATTTGGACATGATCAAAATGCAGTAGGGAATGCCAGAATGGAACTCAGGAAAAAGACTAGGGCTGGATATATAGATCTGGAAAATCATCTGAATAATCATTGAACCTATGGGAGCAGACAAGATCATCAAATGAAGTAGTAAATAGATAATGAGATAATAAAGTAAAGATTCTTGACCTAGGATCCATGGACTCTTCCACAGAGAGAATTCAGGGTGTCTATGAATTTGGATGGGGGAAAAAATTGTTCATTTTCACAATACCTAAGTGAAATTTAGCATTTCCTTCACTTATGAATTAAAAACAAACCACTCTTCTGAAAAGGGGTCCATAGGTTCCAAAGAGGTCAATGACAAAAGATTGAAAACCCCCGGTACAGAGTTAAAGAATAGGAGGGAAAGACAAATCCATGCAAATAATCCAAATCTCAAATACTCATTCGGAGTTAAAGAAACCAAATCAGAAGCTAAGCTGTTCATCTTCTCTTCTCTTTCATGTCTTTCCCCTGGAGCTTGTTGTCCACTATCTGTTTTAATGTGATTTATCTTTCTCACTGAGTCAGGACTCTAGAAATACAAAAAGTGCTAAGTGAGCAATATTATTCAGGATAGGCCAGGAAGTTTTTAACCCAGAATTTTCTTTTTACTCGTGTCTTCCTCTGAGGAATCTGTAGTAGTTTTACTAGAGTAGGAAAATTCCCCAGACTTGCAAGGGCAAGGGATCAGCCATAGCCTTCACACAAAGTTGTTAGGGCAGAATTTTGCATGTCAAAATTGAAGTTAACTACAAAATACAATTGAGTATACAAAACCTTTCATTTAAGTCAAAGAGAAAGACAGGTCACATTGGCACTTAGCTAAGACTGCCATTTCAGAGTTCTTCACAAAAGGGAGACATTTCTTTCCTTTGCTGTGTGAATACCTGTATTGTGAAATTTACCTTCTCCTAGGAGATACAATATGTAAATAACTACATACAAACAAGATATATACAGAGTAAATGGAAAATTATCTCAGAAGGGAAGGAATTAGCATCTGGAGAGACCAGGACAGGCCTCCTGAAGAAGGTGGGATTTGAGATGTGGCTTGAATGAGGCCAGGAAACCTAAGACAGGAAGGGGAAGAAGGGGAATTGCAGAATAAAGTCAGAACATTTTGTAATACAGTTCACTCTTTGGAATAACAGCAAGTTGCTGAGGACCTATTATTCACCACAAGCTTGGAATAAAGCTTTAAACAGGATAGGGAGATAGGGGTTTTGCCCCCGGGCATGGGGATTTAGAAGGTATTTGACAGAACTGAATTTAGCACCTAAATAAGCAAAAATAATAAATTAAAAGAGGAAATTGCAGCTGGTATAGCCCAGAAAAGCTCCTCCTAAGTCTAACTTTATTCTGCTCCCCTCCCTCTCAGCTACCTAGCAATGTCCTGGGAGCCTTTCCTTTCCCCAAAATCTTGAAGATCTTTTTTGCTCCTTGCCCCAGGCACTGAAATTTCAAGTTATAGCTGTTTGTTTAAAGGACCCACTATATTTTGTGAAACAACCTCTGAAGCAACATCTTAAATAAGGCTTAGGACTTATTTCTTTATTTATTTAGCCCCGTGAATTCTTTATCTGTTTTATTTTTCCCCAGTTACATGTAAAAACACATTTTAACATTCATTTTTAAAACTCTGAGGTCCGAATTCTCTTCATTCCTCCCTCTCCACCCCACCTCATTGAGAAGACAAGTAATTGGCTATAGGTTATACATATGTAGTCATGCAAAACATCCATAATAACCATGTTGTGAAAGAAAACAGACCAAAACAAAACAAAACCTCCAGAAAAATGAAGTTTAAAAAAAGTATGCTTCAATCTGTATTCAAATACCATCAGATCTTTCTCTGGGAATCGATAGTATTTTTCATCATGATCTCTTCAGAACTGTCTTGGATCATTGTGTTACTGAGAACAGCCAAGTCATTCACAGCTGATCATCTTACAACATT
>CM053591.1:157919418-157961918 GCA_028646515.1 Pseudochirops corinnae | reverse complement strand
CAAAGATATCTAGTCTGGGTCACTTGGTTTATTCACACACAAAATGACAAACCTCCCAAAAGTTTTATACATTGTGCCTAAACTTCAAAATCTTAAAAGAAAAAGGTTGCAAGTATGAGGTTGACAAGAATGGCCGAGCAGTTGAGGCATTGGGCTTGTTAGAAAGGACATGGCAGTTATCTTAATGAATGGGTTTTGTTTCATGTTTCCATCCTGGATTCTTCCCAATCCAACAAGTAGTATCCAGGTAGCACTATAACCCTAGAGAGGAACAGTTTCCATAGTTGGTAACCTGGTGCCCATCAGGGAATAAATACTTTGACAATATATTGTGATTGCCCTTTGAAAATCATACTTGGAAGAGGTATCCTTAGAAGATACAGAAGGTGTGAGAAAAGCTCAGTGGGTTTAAAGAAACTGGATTGGTTCCACTTCACAAGTACAGACAGAGCTTTAAAAGTCTGGCTCAAATATACTGTTTTTCAATAAGTATATGCTGGGCTCGTAGATATACCATATAGTGATTGTGTAACCTCTGTGGATTATGCAGTATCTGCTAGCTCCATCTCCAAGGCACACAAGGTGACAGGTGTTTTCTAAGATGCTTATGATAACAAACCTGTGCCACCTTGATACTACCAGTCTCTCCTTCAGTGTTGTGACTTTTTATGAAAACAAAGGCCCAGGTGCTCATCCTTTGTAACTCCACATGGGAAAATCCCCACCAAATTGCCAAGGGTGAATATTTGATGCACTGTTTTCTGTGAGAATTCAGATGAATTTCCTATGTCCCCAGAAGGTCACTGCAGGTCACAGCCACTGCAAGTGTTCAAACATTTTCTTCATGCATCATGTTCAGAGGTATCTGAATCTCTGGAAGTGTAACCCAGGACATCTCTAACTGCTTATTGACAAGAGCTTCTAACACGAGAAGAAAAGAAAACACACCTTTAATACCTATATTTACTTATTTCCCTGTTCTTGGAGTTATAGGCTTACATGTTTCGTTATTTTCTTCATTGGGGACATACATAATTGAGGGAAGCAAAGGTCAGTGCAATAATCCCTCCTTGTCCCCAGGGAAGTGTTCTCAGAGAGTACCAAATTAAAATGTTGGCAATGTGGCCAAATGGTGGAGACTGGCATTAATATTTAAATTTTTGCTTTGTCAGCAATGGCAACAGTAGTACCACTAGCAGTCTTGGCATTATGGATCTGGAAATTTATCAGGAAAACATGTCCTCTTCTCCCATGATTAAGTAAGTAACTTCAAAACTGAACTGATGTTGAGAAACACTACTCTAATTTCATCTAAAAACTCATTTGTATCATCCAAGATGTACCTAACCATGGATTTGACCATGTCCACACTGCTATTCTAATCACGTTCTTTGTTAATGGGAAAATGCATTTAAGGCTTCCCATCTAGGGAGTAAGAAGATAAGGTTAGAATTAGGTCCCCTTCATTACCACCAGCTTCCTGGAAACATAGTTTAAAAGGGGTTTCATATCCCCAGCTTACAATATAAATGTTTTGGATGAATCTAATCAGTACAGTCAGAGGTTTCTCTTCACTCTCTCTAGTATCACACACAGAAGCAAAAGTTCATTTAAATTGGACCAAGCCAAATCCCAGTGTTCTTCACCAGAATCTGGCGCTTTACTTGCTTCAGGCACATCTCTCCCAAGCTTGCCTCCCAATACCAGTCTGTTGCCATGAAAGGAGATGTGTGAATACTTGTCCAATGATTCTGCTACCTCAAAACATGAGGATACCTGAATTTATATGCAGTAGAATAAAGGAACATTTAGAAACACGGTGCAAGAAATTTGGATAAAATACCAAGAAATGCGGGGTAACATGGATCAGGATGACTCCCCGAACCTACATCTCTAGCCACCCCATCAACTGAAATGAATAGCATCTATTCTTAGGTGATCATGTGTCCTCTAACTATTCATGGGCATCTAGATCTCCAGAAAGAATGAAGAGTAGAATAAAAATCTAATTGCTGTATGACCTATATCCTCAGTTCCCATTTGAAGTTTAAATGTTTTGAAAGAGTCAGTTGATCAGGTCTCTGGCCTATAATTTTACTCAGAGGATCAATCTTAAATTTTTAGCAATTAAAATTTGTCACTTAAACTTCCTCATAGACATTAAATAGAATGTGGATAGACACCTGATTATAAATTTCGTCTTTTATCAGGAAGAGCTTGGGAAAATTGCCTTGACCTCAATTTAACTCTCTTCTGAGCAAACATTCCTTTACCTATGTTGTCTCTTTTTGCTCAGCTCAATAAGCCCAGAACCCTAAGTCTTATATCCTAGAAATGCAGAGATCACCAATGGGTCTAGAATCTCCTGGCTCCACAACAACAAAACTTTCCATGTAATACCACTGATGTTAGGGAACATCATTCTTCAAACAATTAGGCATTAATCAAAGGATAAGGTATCTGTCAGTTCCAGGTGCCTTCACTTTTACTCCCTTCACCTTAATGAAGAATGGAAATGGATCTTATTAACCAGTCATAGAAAAGATAGGGAAATGTTTTTTAATCAATAACAATTACATTTTCAGGGGCAGTGAGGTGGCGCAGTGAATGGAGCACCAGCCCTGGAGTCATGAGGACCTGAGTTCAAATCCAGCCTCAGACACTTGACAAATTTGCTAGCTGTGTGACTTGGGCAAGTCACTTAACCCTAATTGCCCTCCAAAAAGCCAAAAAAAAAAAAAAATTACATTTTCCCATGCACCTTTGGCCTCCTCAGGTCCTAACTAAGAAAGGTAAAAGATAAACATAACTCTATACACAACGAAAATATCATTCACTTGAACCTTGTGCTGAGCCATATTGGCATTAGTCAATCAAAAAGCATTTTAAAAGCCCCTCCTATGTGCCAGAGGAAAGAGAATTTGGGGGCTAATAAGCGCCACTAATTTTTGTAATTTAGACTCTGTAGTCCTTTGATTGCCTTTTCCCTTATTCAAGATAAAAGCAGTGTAGAAGGAAGAAAGGTTTTCCAAATTGTGATGTAAGTTTCTCTTCCTTCCATGCAAGAAGTAGATTATGCCAAGGAAGTTGGTAGTTGTACATACCCAAGGTATGTACGTTTGAGTGTTTGGTCAGCGAAAATGAGTTACCCAAACAGAAAGGCTCAGTCACAGAAACATAAAAAATATCTATAAAAATACAAATAAAAAATTCTCTCTCCTGAACAGCATCTGTGTAGAGTAGATAGGGAAAGAAAATAGAACAGAACATCTTTTGCAATGTCATATCCTAAAGTCATGTTTTTCTTCACTTTATTTTTCCCCAGGTGGCATAAAATCCACTAGTTATACTTGCTATCTAGGTCAGCTTTCCTTGACCAAATGAGACTCAAGACTCTCAATCTTCCCAGCCCTTACTGTTATGTAATAATAATACTAAGTCACATTTCTATAGTTGGTGAAGTTTTCTTTCCTCGGGGCAACCCTGGGAAGTCAATAAGGTCAGTTGCATTGTAACCATTTTATAATTGAGATAGAGAGGGGAGAAGTGAGAAAGCTGTGATATCAAAGCCAATAAGTGTCAGAGCCAGCTCTCAAGGCCTGGTCTCTTTCCATTACACCATTCTGCCTCTCCCAGAATTACAGAATTCAGAGTTAGAAGGGACTTCAACGATGAAAGGGAGAAAGGAGACCCATCATTTCACCTTCCATTGGCTATCTCATTATTCCTACGTGTTACCAACTGCACGTTATTGTTGTTTTTCCCCATAAAGTGAACTTGCAGAAGAAAAGGAATGCCTTAAAGAACCATCAGAAAACATAGAGGGTAAGACAAGGTGCCATAAATTGACACAAAATTGGCTATATTTTTTGCCACTGAAAACCTGGTAAATCTGTGCTTGTGTCTGTACTCAGAGTGTATCTCCAAACTGTCTGTGGGAACGGCCAGCTGTCAAAGGAAACTCTTGGTGATAAACTTTGATCTGGAGCCTGAGTGCCCTGATGCAGAACTTCGTGCCACACTGCAATGGATAGCAGCCTCAGAACTTGGAATTTCCACCATCTACTTTAAGAAATCTCAGGAAAACAGAATTGAAAAGGTATTTTTCCAGATTTTTGGATAAAGTTTTCCCAAAAATTGGGTTTTAATAACACCAGAAATACAATGAAAGCTTAGTAAATATCATACGTTATTTTGGCCTCAGATATTTTAATCACCCATAAAGAATGTAGAATCAAAACGGCCCTTGCAGATTATTTTATCTACTCCATTCATTTTACTAGGAAGGAATCTGAGGTTTCCAAGAGGTTAAGGGCGGCAGGGATCATGTTATCTTTATCTTTGCATCCCCGGGGTCTAACATAGGGCTCACGCATAGCTAAGTACAAAATGTGTAACAAATTGAATTGGTTTGTATAAGATCACAAAGCTAATTCGCAGTAGAGCCTAAATCTGATTCCAGGTCCTCTGAGTCTAAACCCAATGTTATTTCCAGCACAACACCCTGATTCCTCCAGATGGGGAGCCTTATACGTCTCTGGCAGATCATTTGTTTCTGACAAGACAACGCAATGAATTTTATCATTTAAGCCCAAAACTGACCAATTCTGAGCAGGCAATTAATAAAAACTTATCAGATGGAGTTCTTTTGCCCTGACGTGCTACACTCCCCATATGTTGTGAAAAATATCTTCATCTCTTTCATCGTGGGATCCAAAAACTTGCAAGAGACCACAATTTCCCATGATATATTTTAAGGACGTGATTTAATTTTTCTGTTAAATGAAAACAAGTCTGAGGATCTTTTGTTATGAATGTGCTTATATTGGGATGCTCACCATTTCATCATTCATTGTCATCATTTCATGCTCAGAACATTCAGATTCACAAGAGGCTGTTTCTCAACAACAAAATGGGAACTTGTAAAATTCACAACCAGGGAGAGCTATATATCAGGGAAGACTTTCACAGGATCTCAGATTCATGATCTCTCCTTTGTAGACAGAGGGCCACAAAGCTGGAAAATATATCCTTATCCAGAGGAATCCAAAACTTTTAATTTCTCATGTTGTACCCCGAGACTAGGCTCCATAGGATTTGAACTGTTAAAATAATGCTATAATACAGAGTCAATAGTGTGTATCACTATCCCACATATCAAATATAATGAGTAGTATTAGAAATATGTTAAGAAATTATAGATATTATTTCAGAAAAGGGCACAACTCACTTGTAAATAAATTTGACCTAAATTCCAAGAAATCTCAAAGGAAAAAAAATTCTTTAGTTGCTAATTGCTAACATTAAAATACACAATACAAAAGTTAAATATTATTTTTCTCCCACCTCCACTCCCTACTGTTTCCCACCATCTGTCTTAACTCTAATGATTTAACCCTCTCCACAATCCTTAATAGCTCAAAGTGGGAAGAAAAGGAGGATTATAGAAGTAAACTCTCTTACTCATGTTTAGTGTCTCCTTACCCCCATGATTCTCTTCTCCGGTACTCAGTGTTCCCACAATACCCCAATGATTTCCTCAACGTCCCTTTCAGTACCCCATGATTCACTTTTTCATGCTTTCTTCCTCTATAAACTTATGTCTCCTAGGTGCCAATCTCCTTGGGCTGTAACCTCTAATTTCACAATTAAAAATAATTGGCCAGTGAGTTGTCTCCAAACTCCACTATCTAAGCATCTGTCTATCTTCCTGGAGGATAGCCCAATGTAGAACAATCCAATTATTCTATGCCAAGTTGATAGAATTGAACACACATACACTAAGAATGTATGCTCATCCCTCCCTGTGGGTCATCTGTCTGAAGAATAAATATGAACAAGCTAGAAGGTTGTTTCTTTCAAGCCCCAGTTCCCCAACTAGCCCATGAACAAAACTGTAACAGCAGCAAGAAGTATAAAATGCATCACCTTGTTTTTTAAGAAAGCATAGCTTTAGTCATGACAAATTTTCAAATGACACAATGGAAAATTCTAACTGTAGCTAAGGCACATATACTCCTGCATCACCCCCACAAAAGCCATTGTCCCTTTAGCAACCTAGATAAATAACTTATCATTTATTCTCTTAAGACCACCTCTCCAAAGTAGTCTATCCTCAAGCATGTCAAGGGCTGAGACTATCATCTTTTAGAGTTCCTTGGAGCCTGCCAAGAAAAATTTATATTTTTAAGATAAAAAACTAGGAAGGCATCTTTGAGGTTTGAAAGATGATGTCACCTGCCCAAGGTAATACAGGTAGAAAGTGCCTTAGCTAGGATTTGAACCCAGGTATTGTGACTCTTAAGTTTATCACTCTTTGCATTGCAGTGAGCTGCATGTATAGTGGCAGCTCAAAATCATCTACCATTTCTTATATAGGAAGCACTGCAATGTCTAAGTGAAACAAAGTGCCTAAATAAGAGAGTTCTTGGCATCCTTCATCATTCAGCAGTGCATTTTAGAACCTCATTAATTCTGATTGTTTTTTAATTATGTGAGTTATTAAATGGCCATTGTCAGGTACCAAGGGAGGGAAAGGAGAACATGTGTTACAGAAGGGCGACAGCTCCTCATTAGTTCCTCATCAACACTGATAAGGCAGCAGAAATTTCTAAGCCAAAGTCAGCAAAGGTCATTTTCATGTAACTAACTCCCATCAGGTACTCTCTTGTTGTCTTTTTTATCTTGGCTTTTAACTCCCTATCAACCATTTTTTGCTCTTTCTTTTCCAATCTAAGAATCATTCTACTTGACAAACAGAAGCAAAATAACTGTTGAGTAGATAATGGGGTCATTGAATTAGAACTTAAAAGGATCTCAGAGGCCATCTATTCTAAACTTGCCTTAAGTTATATGGGTAGTAAACATCAGAAGTGGGATCTGAACTCAGGTTCCAAAGGTGATGCAGGTAAGTGCATCAAGGTCCTCTTACTACAAATGTAGTCCACCCCTTCCATGACTGTTCATTATCATCATGCCATCCAGAATGATCATTATGTTTAGTTCTTTGTGCTCCAAATGGCTTTTAAAAAAAATACTTTTCCTTTATTTTTTTTTAGCATTTCTTACCAGCCTTAAATACTCTTTTAATAGAAGAATGTTATTCTTTTCTCTTAATCCTCTTGCATCTTTTCTTGCTTTCATCTTTTATACTTAAGGTTCTCAATGAGTTCCCCTGTAAATCCTCCTGAACCTCTAGACAAAACTCCCTTTTTTTTCTCTTTATAATTGTTTCTTTTTCTACCTTCATCTTCTAGGCTGACTTCCCTCACAGGCCATAGGATCCTATCTCTCTAACATTGGATAGGAAATAGAAAGAGAAGTCAATGGAACAGAGAATGCAAAAGATGACTGGTCATGCTGGCTTTGAAGATAAAGTCGATCAAGTTAACAGGAGTTGAATATTAAGTTTTAATTAATTAAAAAGAAAAGATTAACTTCAATCAATATTTTACCAAACATGATTTATTAGAGAATATTTGGGGGAATATTCTTTTGTATACACTTCTAAAAAAAAGATATTATACCTCTCTCTCTACATATAGGTTATCTGAAAATCATAAACATAATTTAAACCACACTCAGTCACATTTCCAAATGACAGCATACTAAAAGAGCAGCTATCGGTTTTTGTTTTTGTTTTGTTGGATTCTGCAAACAGTTGACCCTGTTGATAAAATACACCGAGAAGACTAGAGCTTGTCCTATATAAGTACTATTCTTCAATTGTAGGTATTAATTAGATGCAATGCAAGTGTTCATTAAAGGTTAGAACTGGGCATGCAAATAGCATATAGCTCTCCAAGATCTACTTGACAAAATATTTGCTGTTAAGGATTCAGATGCTGTTATACATGGAGATACCTGATTAGTTATTGATTGTGACAGTGAAGGACAGGAAAAAACCCTGATTTTCATTTTTTGATGTAGAGAAAAAATAAGTGCAGGTGCCTGCCGACCAAGGCTCATTATTAAAATGCCAGAGCATGACAATGGACAAATGTCATGAAAGATTTTAAGGCAAGTGCTCAATAGAGCAAAAAGACCCTTGGCTATAAGAATGAGTAGGAAATGTTCTGGACCTTCAAATCTTGACTCCTCAAATCACTTATGCAATCTTCATTTTTGCAAAAGAAATCAGGAAACTCTTCCGTTTATCAACTTGCAGGTGTTTCAAGATTAGAGCTGTCCAAGACTAATCACTATAGTCTACTGAGCTCATTATTTTTAGTTGTATGCTAGCACAGTCTTGAAATCTGCCATGTCAGGAAATCAGCTTGGATTTAGAAACCTTGGGAAGTATTCAAAGGCCAATTCTTCATCCCAAAGGCTTCTGTATCACAGCTGAAAGAGAGCAACAATATTTCAAGTTCACATAGTATTTAAAAGTTTTCAAAATGCATTCCTCATAACCCTGCCATAAGTAAAGACTTTCTTTAAATACTTGTATTTTTATAAAATTTGATAGAAATAGCATTCTGAATCATAGAGTCATCAGAAGTATATAGTTATCCAAAAGTCACACCATTTACTTGGCATCTCTGGCATCTTCTATGCTTCATCTGTATTGGTGTCATCATTTTCTGCAAGGTTTTCCCAATCCATGCTGGGGTCTGCCTTTCTTTATTTCTCTTTAGGTAACCTCTCTCGCTTCTTTGGGTTTGGGTTCTGGCTTTGGAGTTATGACAGGTGAAGCAGAAAACTTTTCTCTTCTGTTTTTCATTATTAACCTTTGTCTTAGCTCCCTTAGTATCTCCCTCACCCTGAGATCTGTTTTCTGTTCATGTCATGTATTATTATTATTCCCATTTTTCAGATGAGGAAACTGAAGCTCAGGGATATAAATGATTTGCCCATGTTTACTCAATCAGTAAATGGTAAGACAAGTCTCCTGATTCCAGATTCAGTGTTCTATTATATTGAGTAGCTTCATCAGCCAATATTAAGTCATTTGGAGTAATGAACTCTAATAGCAACTGTTGCTGTTCTAGGCTGCCAGCACAACCCTGTTTTCATAGCAAGCCATGAGAACCAGGGGCCCAGTCAGTGGGATCCCAAATAATGATGCATGGAAGGCAACCATGTGCTACCACTCCAGAAAATACCTAGCAATCCATGTAATTTGAGGCAGAGACACAAGTCGGGAGAAAGTTCTCCAGATCCCATGTTTTTCCCTCTTTATTCTCCCTCTACAACTCTGTTTGTTAGTAAGTAATGATCCAAAGGAAGGAGATAGGAAGCAGTTGATTTCTTTAAGATACTAGATAGATGATAGAGAAATAGATAGACAGAGATAGAGATAGACAGACAGACAGACAGACAGATAGATAGATAGATAGATAAGATAGATGGACAGATGGACAAACAGATGAATAGATAAATGGATGAATAAACAAATGGATAAATTGGATTTTTTATAGAAAGAGATAGATGGAGAGTGAGATGATAGATAGATAGATAATGGAGATACATACATACATGTACTCATCCTATAGCTTCCACTGGCATTCCAAGACATGTCACATGTCACCAAGACAAAGACTGGAACAATCCATATTCTTTTGGCTTTTATTAAATTCCAGAATTCTATCTCTTTCTTTCTTTCTGCAATAGCAAAAGTGAATTACAGGGCCATTTATGAACCCAAGCCAGTAAAGAATCTAGGTGATTCCCACAACTTTCTCTTTGTAACCATAGCGATCTGGGATAACTTTTTGAATTTGATCTTTGTGTATGGAAGAGTAATAACCCAACAGGTAGAAAAGAACAAGCCAATGGCTCTGCCTGCTGTTGTGCAATGATTTCATTAAGTCAGAAAGTACCCAATGAATAACTGAACCCGATGTTCTACTTTACTACAGTTCCTGGATGTTGTGCAGCTAGTCCGCCAGAAAGCCTGGAAGGTGGGTGACGTCTTTCACGCGGTGGTCCAATACTGCAAGCTGCATGAGGAGAGAAAGGAGCCAAAACCAAGCCTCTTCGACTGGCTCCTGGAACTGGGATAAGGCACCTGTCCCCATAAAGTCCTTTCATCTTTTATTCCAGCTTAGGTTACAGTAGTTTGTGAGATGCTATAAATTTTCCCATAACATTAGCAGAATTATAAAAAAAAATCTGCTCCTAAAGTGTGTCACATACAAATATGCTCAAAAGAATAAAGAAATGAAATTAAAAAGTTTTTATTCATCATTAGAACCTGTGGGTGAGTTTTGAAATATTGTGCTTTAGAACATACTGCATCAAAAGGGAAACTCTTCTTTGTTCTGATATAGGTCAGCTTGTGAATAGGCTTGAACCAAATGAAGATTGCTGTGGCTACATATTTTTATAATAAAATGTCGTGGAATATCTTTATTTACATGAATCAGCTAAAAATTAATATTGGTCCAAAAAATTTTTGTAAACAATGGTATCAATTTCATGTAAACTATACATGATAGTCATTCAGAACATAACCAAACCACAGGAATGCTTAAGAAACAGTGGCAGAAATTCTAGGGCACTTTTAGGCTCAAAGGGCAGCTAAGTAACACAGCAGATAAAGCACTGGGCTTGGAGTCAGGAAGACCCATCCTCCTGAATTCAAATCTGGCTTCAGACACTTAATAGCTGTGTGACCCTGGGCAAGTCATTTAACCCTATTTGCCTCAGTTTCCTCATCTATAAAATGAGATGGAAAAGGAAATGGCAAACCACTCTAGTTTCTTTGCCAAGAAAACCCCAAATGTGGTCACAAAAAGTTAGACATGATGGAAACAAGTGAACAACAACAAAATTAGGCTTAAAATGTCGTCTCTTTCAGACTTCTCTCAGTAGACCTTACCCAAAACATTTCCAAGGCTTCCACTAAGATATTTCTATTTCTTCAGTTAATCCACCAACAACTGCTGCCCTTCCTGTAAAGCAACTGAAAATCCTATAATTATAAAAATGCCAGTTTTTCAGTTTAAAATATTGACTTCTCTAAATAGCTTTACACGCTGATTATATTTTAAGAAGAACATACTAGAAAAAAGTGCTTTGAGAAAATCACCTCAGTTTCATTTTACTTTGACCTCTGAACTTAGTGGCTCATTTTGAATATGAATGTTTTAGAATAGTATGCTATATTGTACTACTACTAGTACTACTACCAAGACATTCATGTGACTGGTGTAATATCATATGCTAGCAGTGACATGATCCGGTTGTAGCACACGCTTTATTATTCATTCTCCTGATTCTGCCAAAGAGATTGGCAATGAATGTGGGGTAAAAAAAAAAAATCTTGTCATCTTTAAAGAGTTTAAAAACAGATTGGCTACCATGGAAATCAACACTGCCCATCTTCCCACAATAATGTTATTACACAACAAGATTGTTGCCTCTGCTCCAACAATACAAAGTAAAATATTCCCTACCTTTTATTTTCATGCTCAAAGTTTCTCAAAGGAATACGTCAAATATTCTCCTTTTGTACTAGGTATTTTTTCTAGATTCTAAACTTCTGAATTTACATATTCTGAAGTTTAAAATAAAGGATGAAAAAGAACCAAATAATCAAAATTATTACCCTAAGACCCATTTCTATCCAAGCCCGTGTTGAAATGGCCAGAAAGATTCCCTGCCTACCATTCTTTCTCCATAGCATCTTTTCCGTGGATAAATAGGCATCAAACACCATTCAATGTCCTAGATGATTCAGCTCATGGAATTCACACTGTGCCCAATGTTCAGATCAAAATTGAACCAACACACTTTGTCCAAACCAAAAGTACTTTGTCCTGTGAAAGGGAAGGGATGTTTTTATTTTTCAGACTAAATCTCAATAATTGTATGTAGCCTTTATTGTGATAGAATAAATGTTTATTTATCTTACAAAGCACAAATTATATGACTGGACTGTAAAATGTGATGCCGTTAAATATGTTGTATTTAATGTTGCAAATTAATCAGAAATAAATTTAAGTTACAGAATTTGGCATCTTTGAGGGGTGTTTTTCTCCCCTGAAATAACACATGTGTTTTCTTATGTGAGAAATGGAGCAAAGATAAGTAGTGGCAAAAAAAAAAAAAAAAAGACAAGACCAAAAAAAAAAACCCACTATCTGGAAGACTCAGAGTTTAGTCTGGGTTTGAAGCCCTGCCACTCCTTGCTTTATTTATCACTTACAGTGAATTCTTGGGGAAATCACTTTACCTTTCGGGGGTTCAGTTTCCTCATCTGTAAAATGGGCCAGATGAGTATTAAGGATCCTTCTATTTCTAAAATTCCATAAGTCTATGAATAGCTCATACTGAAAAGCTTTGGCATTTTCACCTATTACTCTAGGGAAAACACAGTTTGTTGATAATAAAGAAATGTTTCTCCACTAACATTCTTTGGCAGGACCTTTAGATTTGATCACTTGGTAAAAGCATTGAGATGTGCTTTTATTATATCTTCTGGTCAGGTAGTGAAGGGTTCTTAATCGTCCTTCAGTGCCTTTCTGATGTTTTTAGACCCATCGCGGGGCTTTCTTCTCTAATAGACATTTCTAGGAGAGCACAAGGTATTTTGAGAGAGAGAAAAAAACACGGGATTTGGAGTCAGAGGATATTCAAATTCCAGAGCTGCTACTGGGTGGTTGTCAACTATTATTCTGTGGACTGGAAGTCTGGATACCTAGGATATTTTCCTGGATCTGACAGAACAAGTCTTCTGTGACTTTGGGTGAGTTACTGCACCTCCCCTGAAGGAGATGGACAAGTGAACTTCCACAATCCCTTCCATCTTGGGCAATAAATTTTGGTTATATTTAAGTGAAACATTTTATTCATATTTAAATAGAGAAGAAAGAAAATAGGGCCTGAAATTTTCCAACTGCCAGGCAAAAGTCTCCCTGATTATCTCAGAGTACTCCCCTATAACTGCTCTAAAACTGATGTAAATTTGGCATATTCCCTAGTCAAGGCACCATGCATACTGTAAATACTTAATGGATATTTGTGATTTGATGACAACAATAACTAAGAATCTCCCTAACATCCTGTGGTGATCTTCCCTGAGGACAACAAAGCATTTCTTCAACAAGAATTAAAATCAGTCAATTAACAAGCATTTATTAAGTCCTTATCACATTTCGTGGGGAGAAAGGGAGGGGGCAGGGCAAGTGGCATCTAGGTAACATCATAATGCACACAGAGCATTGGGCCTAATGTCAGGAAGACCTGAGTTCAAATCTAAACTCAGACACTTACTAGCTCTGTGACCCTGGGCAAGTCACTTCACCTTGTTTGCCTCAGTTTCCTCATCTGTAAAAATGAGCTTGAGAAGGAAATGGTAAACCACTCCAGTATTTTTACCAGACACAATTGAAACAACTGAACAACAACAATATATGCCAGGCACCATGGTAAATATGAGGATACAAAAATAAGAATAAAGTCTTTCCTCAGTAAGCTTATAGTTTACCTGTTGTACAATTGGTAATTCTTGCCCCAGCTTTTAATATTCTGTCCACTCATCACACCATTGTTACCAACAAACAAATCTTTTCATGTTTCTGTGCCAACATTCTCCACCATCTGTCCTAAACACTGGAAAGGAATTTCAAGACTCACTCTTTCCTAGCCAACAACTCTCAGAATCTCTCAACAAGAGGCCAGTAGATGTTGTGATATACTAAACCTCACTTGGTGAAACAGATTTTACTTTTGAGTTAAGAGGTAGCATTTGCAAGCTCATGAACTGGGAAAAATTCTTACCCTAATATAAACGTGTAAATGTAACAAAAATAAGGTCTATGAACTGATACTATTAGTGACATACTCTGTAAGACTACCTTCCACCTGGTCTGTCTTCATCTTCTATGTTCTGATTTCTATGTCAGTCAACAAGCTTTTATTAAGCAGATATATGCTAAGCACTGGGGATACCAGGAAAGTCAAACACAATCGCAGACCTAGGGGAGCTCACATTGTAATGGGGGAGATAATATCCAACTATGTTACTATGTGTAACTATGTACGTACAATAGATACAGCATAAACTTATTCCACCTCTATCAGAAGATCCTTGAGGTTAGGAGTTTTTTTGTTTCTTCTTATGTTCTCCCAAGACCATGGGACCAAGGAACATTTGAGCCCATGCAATTCATCATCCTCTTCCCCCATTTTACAGATAAGGATACTAAATTATAGAGAGGTTAAGCATTTTGCCCCAGGTCATCTAACTAGTGTCTGCAGTGACTATGAATTCATGTCTTCTATCTTAAACACAGCGCCTGGAATATAAGAAGGCAATGTCGATTGATTGCTACTATGATTCTTACTAAGACCAAAAATCCAAAGACACATAAATATTCATAAATAGTGCAAGGCTTAGTCTATCAGCGCCAAACTCAGCAGGAGGGCCAGGGGAAAACCTGTAGTGCAGACACTGGTTTGGGGGTCCAGAGAGAAAAAGGGAGGGATGGCAGAGAGATACTATGCCCATTGGACAAGAGGGTGCTAGGGTGGAGGGTGACCCACCCCATTTCCCTCTGAGGAAGAGACGGATGAAGACAGTGGCTAGCAAGAAAGAAAAAGAAAAGAGAGGAAGAGAAAAGGAGAAGACAAAGGGGGGAAAGAGGGAGAAAAAAGAGAAAGAAAGTGAAAGAGGAAGGAAAGGAGAGGAAGGAAGGAAGGAATAAAGGAAGGAAGAAAGGAAGGAAGGAAGGAAGGAAGGAGGGAAGGGAAGGAAGGAGGGAAGGGAGAGACAATTCTTTGGGGAAAGTTTGGGAAAGAACCCTAAGAACGCCGAAGCTCTGGCCACAGGAGTGGAACGAAGACTGAGCAGCAGAAGGTTGGGCCGGTAACAGAGCGTAGAAACTGCTCATTATCCTTTTGAACCAAACTCTTCTCGGTTCTTATTTTACCTTCCGACCAATTTCCGCCCTTCTCTCACCGCCCCGTCTGCGCCTGCGCCTGCACCTGCACCAAAAGCCTGGCTTCAGAGTAGCCGGAGATGACGTATTCAAGACAGTTTCCGTACAAATGGCCGAGACGGAAGTAAAGTCCCTATGGACGGCGCCATCTTTCTAGCCCGTCCCGGAGGTACGGATCCTTAGGGAGGTCAAAAGTCTCTGACGCTTTTCAAACGTGCTTGCCTCTGCTTTGGCTTACCCCAGCCATGAGCTCGCGGGTGCAGACGGAGGCCCTGCGTGGAGACCCCCCGCTGTACATACCAGGGGACCCCTACTCGGTGACAGTACTGCTGCGGGGCTACTCGGAGCCGCAGGGGTCCGGGGGCGCGCAGAGAGCTGACGGTTCTGTGACTCTTGTGATGCCCATCTCGTGGGAGCCACGGGGCGCGCGTGGAGAGGACCCCGTGGCGCTGCACACGCAGGCCGCCCTGAAGCAGGCGGGCTCGGGCCCCGTGCTAGTGGACACAGGGGGGCCCTGGGCTCGAGACGCCCTGCTGGCCGCGCTGGCTGCGCAGGGCGTGACCCCGGACGCTGTGACCCTCGTGGTGGGCACCCACGGGCACTCGGACCACGTGGGCAGCCTGGGGCTGTTCCCGCGTGCTGCGCTCCTCGTCTCTCACGATTTCTGCCTCCCGGGGGGCCTATACCTGCCCCACGGGCTGAGCGAGTCGTGCCCGCTGCGCCTGGGCCCAGGCCTCGAGGTGTGGGCCACGCCGGGCCACGCGGGCCGCGGTGACGTCAGCCTGGTGGTAGCGGGCACCTCATTGGGCACAGTCGTAGTGGCGGGAGATGTGTTCGAGCGCGAGGACGACGGCGACACATGGCGCCAGCTCAGCGAGGACCCCGAGGCGCAGGAGCGCAGCAGGCAGAGGGTGCTGGCCGCTGCTGACGTGGTGGTGCCCGGGCACGGCGGGCCCTTCCAGGTGTTTAGAGAGCCCGGAGCCCGTGCGGTGCACTAGCCGGGGAGCGGGATGTCGCCAGCACAGGCTCAGGACCCGCCGCCGACCCACTACAAAAGGAAGTGGAGCCTCCAGACCTAGACCGGCCAGATGATCCCTGAAGGCGCCCCCAGGGGCCATGCGGACAACACCCTGGGATCACCGTCCGTGCACTGAGCGGTCCTCCGCTAATCTCTGCTTTAGAGGAGAGAGGTCTAACCCTTTCACCTGTCTGAATCTCATTTTCCTCGCTTCCGAAATGACGGGAACGCCCGCCCGCCTGCCCGCCCGCCCGCCCGCCCGCCTGCCTGCCCGCCTGCCCGCCTGCCTGCCCGCCTGCCCGCCTGCCTGCCCGCCTGCCCGCCTGCCACCGTATCTGTGAAGATCAAACGAAATAAAAGAGAGAAAAGTGTTACCCAGATGCAGTGCCCTAAGCAAGTGCCAGAGGTTCATGTTGGCCTTCCTGATAAATGACTGGGAAAATAGGAGCCTTTTTGGGCCTGCCTAGGTTTAAGGTTGCAGCTGTGGGTGGGAGAAAGTGGATGTGCCTTCCCCAATATCTGAGTGCTAGTTTTTCAAATAAATTTCTATTCTTATTTTTTTGTTTTTATATTGATTAAATATTTTCCTGTAACTCTCCTCAACCCCTTAAAGACAGCTTCCCATAGAACAAAGTTTTTTTTTCCCTAAGAGAAAAAGCAAAACTGACAAAAAAAAAATCTGACAACATATGTAAAGATACCCATTGATCTTTCCCCTCCCCCATCCTAACCTCTAAAGGGCTGGAGGGAAGTTTCTTCTGGTGTCTCTCTTCTGGGACCAATTTTTGTACTTTATAATTTTGCCTGTATCTCATTTTTAATTACTTTTCTTTCTATTTACCTTGTTATATGTAGTCTTGGTTCTCCACATCACTGCATCCATTCATGTAAATCTTTCAAAATTTCTCTGTATCAATAGTTTTTTTTTTTTTTACATTCTTAAGGAAATATTCTATCACATTCATCTATCAGTTTGTTTACCCTTTCCCCAATTGATGAATATCTACTTTGTTTCCAGTTCTTCATATTTTGGTATATATGGGATTTTTCTTTTTTATCTTTTTATCAATGACTTCCTTAAGTTATATGCGAATGAAATCCCTGGGTCAAACATGAATATGTTAGCCACTTTCCATCCAGGTGTTATTCTAGCCCATCCTTCAAGGCCTAAACTTCAACTGTATTTAAAAAAAAAAAAAGCCCAAGCATCTCAGACCTTGTATCTTTCTGTAAAGATCCTTTGAGGAAATAGCAGCTCCTGAATCCTAAATACATCACCTGCCATGGTTATATCACATCCTGTGTAACATTAAATCTGCTCTGGGTAATACCACTAGTACCCTACCCTGGGAGCAAAGTAAATACATGAGAGCAATGATGAACTAATTCTGAAAACAGACTAATGAGCTCAAGGGTACTTGATGGTACTTCTTCCCCTTCCAGCCACAGCCCCAGCTAATGGATGTTGTGTCCTGGCTGGGTGCTCAAGTCTGATGAGATAAAAGACTATTACTACCTAGACAACTTTCTAGTGAATAGGGTGTCTGGATTCCAAGTCCAACTTTTCTGGCCTTTATTGTGCTCAGTGGGGGCAGACAAAGGAAAGAAACAGGCTTGCCTTACTGCAAACATCTAGATGGATGTCAAGTATGGCTGGATTGGTGGTCATGAGCCAAACACCTACAAGGCAGGGCACCAGAGAAGAGAAGGCAACATGGAGGGACCAATGGAGGTAGAGGATGGGCCAGTTGCTGTTATACATTAACATATATTCAGTGTTGGCCACCTTGATCACCACCGTGAATGTAGGAAGAGCATGGGCTAACCTCACTATAACTTCTCCGTTTCCTACCGAGCAGTAGGTAAAGATGTATTAAGAGAAGTTGATGAACTAGAGATCCAGCCAAAGCATCGCCACAATGCCTGTACCCCCTGCCAATCCCATTCAGAGCTTCAGAGTCCAATAAAGCCACACAAGTATGGACCGGGCCAACCACTGACACACCATTGGCAGCTCAGTGCCATCACTGTGACTGTCTAGTAGATTATGTGCAGACAGATAGTCTTCAGGAATTAGGAGTAAGAATTAAAGGGGGGAGGGGGCAGGGAAAAGTCAGGACAGCCAAACAGCCCATCCTAGCATATATCCAACACATTCTCTTTCTCTTTTTCTATAGGCTGTTTTTTCCACCCCAGAATAATCACCCTGTTCTTCCTTACCCATCTACATCCTTCAAATTCAGATCGTGATAATAGTTTTTGTTTTTATCTTTGGATCTCCAATGCCTCATGCAGTACCTAGCGCATAGTAGGGCACAACTATCAACCTTTCTGGTTGATTTTTAAAATTACTCAGAGAAAGACCTCAGCCATAAATCTTGTGAGGTCCCCTCACTCCAGCAAGTGTTGATGCTGTTAATAGGAAAAGAAAGTCACCATTTCTTTCTGTCCTTTTTAAAAATAAAATTCGATAGACTCCACTGAAATAATCAGTCCAGCTTTGCCCTCTGTATAAGATCTTCCTACCTCCAGCTCCCTGACTTGCACAAATCTTCATTATAATGAACTGAGTCTCTTACTTCCACTGGCCTTTTATTGGTGAATACTCCCCGTTAACTAACTATTGCTGCCCCCACCGCAACCCTCCCTATGCCTAGTGGGGGCATTTGATTTTGTTTTGTTACTTCTTTTCTCCTCATTTCTGCTTCAGACCCTGACAGAAACAGGATAGGTGGCAGGACCAATCAGGTGCACAAAGAACAGTTCCAACAGTCTGACCATTACTTGGTATGTACCAGACACTGTCCTAAACAATAGTTATTAACTCATTCTATCTTCACAATAACTCTTTGGGCTAGATACTATCAGGATTGAGAGGGAAGTCGCTGTGCTGAAGATTTAGCACTGGCCAATAAGGACTGTGAACTGAGGGGCATGAATGGTTGTTGATGCAAGGGGAGAGGCTAGCCCTCCCATAATTGTGCACCTCCCCCGGATGTCAACACCCCAGGGACCCCAGTCTTCTGGTTTTTTACAACTCTGAACTCCACTTAGACTCAAAGGTCCACATGCATTATGCAACAGCATCACTAGTTCAGGAGGGAGACTTGAGCAATTTTCAGGTTTATTTTTCTAAAACCCTGGAATAAAACCTTTTGTATACCCCATTAATCCTAATGCCTTCCACCTCATGTCCAAATAAAGATTGAGAGGTTTTCCTCCATGCTCCTTGAAAAGAAGACAGAAATTGCTATTTCTGAGATAGAATGGTTCTAAGTGATCCCAGGCGAACTTTTACATTAAATGAAATGAATTCATCTTCCTCATACATGGGTGACATTTGTGAAGGTTACTTTGTCATGCAGTTTCAAATAACATGGCCATTTCTGAGGACCCCAGCAACATTTGGGGTGGGGGAAAATAAGCAGTCCACATTGTGACCTTTATGAAGCCAATAGAAATCCCTAATTAAAACTGTGGTCTATTTCTTCATTTGTTTCTTATATCTGCCTACCTTTAAAAAAAAGGAAAAAAACATAAGAAACTTGTAATTTAGTGAAAGGAAAATCAACTGGGAAACAAGAAGTCTGGGTTCTATTTTTTTTTTTTTGCGACTGTATGACCTCAGAAGATTCATCTTAACCTCTGAACTTGACTTTATACACTTATAAAGCAAAGTGTTTGAACAGATGTCTTCTAAGGTGCCTGCTAGATTTACAATTATATGTTTGTGCCTGTGTGTATAAGTGTGATGAAGATTATGTCAACACAAGGCATTAATGTAAAAATTTTAAATGTCTGGATCCATAAATCTATTAAAATCACACACACACACACACACTCCCCAAAAAGGTTGCATAAGGCTCTGAATTTAAAGCAACATGAAACTTTATCTTCCCCAATGGTTTCTTTGTTTCTGGTTCTTTCAAAGACTCAGAAGAAATACCTTGTCTGGTCACATAGCTAAGAAAATGTCAAATGCAAGATTTGATCCCAGGTGTCCCCAACTTCAAATCTTTTCAATAAAACTCTTTTCTCTCAAGGCTTGCCTCAACATGGGTTCATTTCAACCCAACATTTACATTACAGTGGGAAGAAATACAGGTACATAGAAGAGTAAATACGAAGAATACACAATATAATAAAGTACCAAAAGTAATAAAAAGTGATTTCAAGAGAGAGTACTAAAAATGGGAGTGGGGGAGTGGATTTTTAACATATGTGAGGTGGTGTCAGAGCTGAACTCTTTGAAGAAAACTTGAGATTCCATGAGTTGACGTGATGTTTAACATCTTCAGATGTTTGAAGACTGCAAGTAGAAGAGTGACTACGTTTATGGAAGGGAAAGGAAATTGGGAAGGGAATGAGCATTTGTTAAGTGCCTACTGTATGTCTTAATTGTGCTTAATGCTTTACAAATATTATCTCATGGGGTCCCTTAGGAGGTATTCAGTTCCCCATCACTGAAAATCTTCACCTGAAGGCTGAATGACCATGTACTGAATGTTGTAAAAGGATTGCACAAGTTGTACCAGATGACTTCCTGGGTTCCTTCCAGCTCTGAGACTGTGAGTCTCACGAGATGACTCATAAGGTCTACATCCAGGAAATCTGCCTAAATTCCTCTACTTTGTATTGAACATTCTATTCCTAGACAATATAATTATCTTTTATTACTACCCACCACAAATACCAAGTAATCCCTGACCATACTGATCTCTTCTCTAATTGTTTTTTATATTAACCGTTAAATTAGACCTTGACCACACACAGGACAAGATAGACAAGTCATTGATTCTCCCTGAGTCCCAGTTTCTCCATATGTCAATTGAAGGGGTTAGACTGTTTCCTAAGGTCCCTTGATTCTCAGAGCTATGAACCTATGATTCCCAGGCATAGTCCCTATTTTTAGGGGCAGGAAGGGAGAACAGCTAAGTCTGATTGGGAAAACAGACGAACAAAAAAGACAGTATTTGCCACATCTTCTATATAGCCCAGCTCTCAGAAGCAAGGGGTATTTTAAGGAGAGTCACTATCTATACTTCAAATGAGTACCTAGTTCTTTCTTTCACCCATCTCCCCAGCTTTTTAAACTCCAGTTCCCTTTGTGCTCCTTGGAGAGGTTTTCCTAATGTCATTAGTCTCTCTAAACTGTCCCAGCTCCACTTGTTTTCAAAAATCTGCAAGCTCAGGTCTCTGTGACTGCCCAGGCAGACTATTATCCTGACTCATGTAATTTCTTCTTCCAGAATGTCAAGGAAAATGCTGTAAGAATCAGAAACTCTTGCTGAATTAATACACACACTGTAAAAATTAAAATACCTCTCTCTCTCTCTGTCTCTATCTCTGTCTGTCTCTGTCTCTGTCTCTCTCTGTCTCTCCATCTCTCTCTGTCTCTCTGTCTCTCTGTCTCTGTCTCTGTCTCTGTCTCTGTCTCTGTCTCTCTCTCTCTCTCTCTCTCTCTCTCTCTCTCTCTCTCAGAATCCTGAGCACAGAAATTTTGGCAATCAATCAGCAGGCATTTATTAAACAACTACTCATGCCATATGTTGTGCTAGACTCTCAGAATATGAAGACAAAAATTAAATAGCCCCTGACCTGATGGAGTTTATATTCTAAGAGGGGGAAAGGGACAGAATGTAGAACGTGCCCTTTTCAGCCTTTTATATGTTGTCTTCCTCCATTAGTTGGTGAGTTTCTTGAAAGCAGAGACTGTCTTTTGTTTTTGTTTGTTGTTTTTCTATCTGTGTCAATGCTTTGCACACTGCCTATTACATAGTAGGTGCTTTATAAATGTTTGTTAACTGACAGCCTGACATAAACATAGATAAATAAACATATAGGTACATCAAGAGGAAGAGAGGCTTAACAGCTAATGGAACCAGGGATTACAAAGACAAAAATGAAACATTTCCTGTCTTCAAGAAGATTATATTCTGTTAGGAGATAAGATGTACACATGTAAGTACTGCTAGATTTTAATTAATATGAGTGATGAATCCCCTGAACTGGTCACATGTATTTGAACGTGCACTACTCAAAGTTATAATTTTGTTAAAAAAAAATGATCATTGGTTCTAGCCCATTGGAAATATGTGGTACAAATTTGAATAATATAGCCACTTCAGCTGCATCCATTATTGGCATTACTTGGAACTTGTCTGTATGCACAATATACATGCAAAATAAACAAGATCATTTTGTTGAGGAGGCCCTTACAGTGAAGGGGAACAGAAAAGGCCTCATGTAGAAGGGAAGGTTTGAGTACGGGTGCCTCGAAATTATCTAAGGTAAGCTAGGAAAGCCTAGGCAGTGAGTCCCCCAAACCCCAAGTCCATCCAGCCTTAATCATAATAGGTTACTTTCATCTGGGTAGCATGGAATAGTGGATAGAGAGCTAGATCTGGAGTCACAGAGATTTCTGGGTTCCAGTTCCAGCTCTGATACTCACTAGCTCTGTGACCATAGAAAAGTCACTTAGACTCTCTGATCTTTACTTTCTTAATCTGTAAAATGGGAATTCTACCCCACAGATGAGGATCAAATGACATCATGCAGATAAAGTCCTTTCCAACTCTTAAAATACTATTTATTTGTATACACATGCACACACATATATAATATTATGATGAACAATTACTCACGTTTCTATGGCACACTAAGACTTACCAAGATTTTCCTAACAATAACCTTGTTAAATAATTAGTGCAGGTATTATAATTCATATATTACCAAGTGGGAAACTAAAGTAAAGTGATTTGCCTAAGGCCACACAGCTACTGTCAGAGGTAGGCTCAAGTTCAGGTCTTCTGTCTACAAATTCAGTGATTTTTCTACAACTACACTGCTAATCAAAAATTTATGGAATTGGGGTGGCTCGGTGGTGCAGTGAATAGAGCACTGGCCCTGGAGTCAAAGTTTGAGTTCAAATCTGGCCTCGACACTTGACACAAAAAACTAGCCATGTGACCTTGGGCAAGTCACTTAACTCCAATTGCCCTACCCTTCCCCCTTCCAAAAAGTAATAATAATAACAATAATAATAAAAATTTATTGAATGCCTGCTATGTGCTCAATATTTTGCAGGGAATACAAGGAAGGATAAGATAGGACCCCAGACCTAATACTTGCAATCTATTTGTGGGATATATGTACGTACATACATGCGCCATCATTGTCATATGCTCTCAAACATGGTTCATGTGCTGATTAGGTCTGCTGAAGTGCTTTTTCTCCTCTTTTTCATTTTATTCTTTATCACAAAGGATGACTCACTGAGTAGGTGAAGAAAGGAATATATTTGGAAACAACTATGATATACACACAAAATCTCTCAACGAAATTAAGTGTAAAAGTGAATGTTACCCTGAAACATCAATGTATATAGGTCTGGGCCCTGGTAGGTTCCAGTGACATATGAGTTTTGGCTGGGACGTTTCCTATGGAATGATGAGTCTGAGCCTTTGTTGATTCTGTAAGGGTTTATTACACCTGGATTCATACAACATGCAGACTGCTGGTAAAAACAGCAAAAAGTGGACTGCAATGCTGTCCTAACCCTCAAGCTACTATCATATTCCAATCATTCTATAAAAGATATATGAGAAAAGTACTTTGACAGCCTATGAAGAGACTTAGACTTAGAAGACTTAGCAATAAAGACTACTCATTATTAAGGTGAATTTGAAGATCCCCAAAGAAGTTGTTGGCTTCAACATAAAAGTGAGCCCCATGTCTCCTGCATCTCCAGTTCTAACAACTCTCACTTCAGTGTAAACACTGATTAGAACCTATTCCAGTCTATTTAAAATATTAGCATAATTCTTTAAACAACAATCTGGGGACCCAATGCCTGTATACTTTGACCATGTATCCCGTGCAGAGGTCTACATGAGAATAGTTATAAGTGGTGACAGTATACATCATGAGAAAACTGGCTTTCCAAATTCAGGAACAGATCTTGAAGTATTTAACTCTGATGATCCCCTAATATCAGAAGAATAGAAGTTGTAGCGGAAACTCACCAAGAAAAAACGTGTTTTCTTACTGTATAGGTGGAATGTTGGATGTATCCAAGAAGCAATCCATAGAATCCCCCAATTTAGGAACAATACAGGAAGATTCTTTTATCTTTGGTTGAAGACCTCAGAAATCATCTGAAACAACTGGGGGTCAGTGGCATCACAGAGTACAACAGCCCTTGTTTGTCATCTATGCTAGTGATATCAAAGAAGCAGAATGTGTACAGACTAATAGACTGTGAAAACTAAAGTGTGCCAGTATACTATGCACAGGTCCCTGATTCCTTGAACCATTTTTCTTGGTCATTTCAGTCTTGGATTTACAAACTGGATACTGTCATTTTCCTATGGTTGAGGAAGACAAAGAGATAAACCTTTCATATATTCACTTGGATTTTACCAATTTGAGGATATGCTCCAAGGTATCTTGCAGGCACCTGCCACATTCCAAAAGCTGAAGGAGGAAATAGTTGGGAGACATCCAAGTATTAGTATATCTAGGTGACCTTGTAGTCTTTGGAAAAACCCTGGAAGAATATGGGGATAGACTGATGACAGTGTTATATCAGCCAGTATAGGGATGTTAACCATGAGTCTGTGAATTTATTTTTTTAAATATATCTTGATAATTGTATTTCAGTATCATTGGTTTCTTTTGTATTCCTATTAATTTTATTTTACGCATTCAAAAACACAATTCTGAGGAGGCCATAGACTTTAGCAGACTGCCAAAGTGGATCATGACACAAGAAAAGGCTAAGTAAGACCCTCTGATCTAGATGGTGAGAGTGATGAGATTTTTAAACTGTTAAAGAGCTCATTCAATGCAGGGGGGAGGCAGGTCATCTTTAGGTGACATTAACATTGGTCAGCACAAGGGAAAATTTCCCAAACTCTACAGAATTCATGATGCCCTCAGCCTGGGAGAAAGCTGAATTATGAATTTCATTCTAAGCTTGAGGACTTTTGAGCAGACTTTTGATTTCATGCACAAGTTTGTGAGGTTTCCCACTTGAAGTTTTTATTTTTTATAGCTTACTTTAAGAAATTATTTTTTTTGAATCATTTTAGTCCAATACTGCTGTGCCATTCATCTGTTCATAATGCAAATTATACAGGGGACTAAAGATCAGAATGATTCAATAAAGATAAAATGCATTAGTCAATCAAGTTCAGTGTGACAAAAATGAATGTCATAGAAAAAAATTGAATGTCTCAATTTCCTAGAAAGTGACTCCTGAATTCAGAAGAGATGGAAGTTAAAAATAATATCCATCCTACAAAGCATCAATGCTTTATGGTGAAAATTCCAATACAGGAAGCCTTTCTCTTCTTTCTTAGAGACTGATCTGCTATTGCTTTATCCTCTAAACTAGACCTCAATCTCAAAATGGTCCTTCATTCTAGAATGAATTATTTAAAGGACTGCCAGGAATTCAGGGAACCTCTGGGGCAGAGTTCAGAGTTCATGTCCACTCTAAGATCCTCCTGTCTGATACACAGCAAAACCAAACTCTCAAGGAGCCACTGCATGATGCCAAGCTTTGTGTCCTCTGTCCTCTGAACATGACCATCTCAGAACTGGATTTGATTAGATCTCTCTGGCTGAGTAGACATACCCTAGGGCCAGGGATGGAGTGCACCTCATAAGAGCTAGTAGAAAGGAATTTGCCTGGGTCTTGCAAGTATAATTAAAGGAGATTTAAGCAGAAAAGAGAGAAAAAAGAAAATTCTCTCTATAGACAGGATGTCCCAAAAATCTTATTAACTGTTTAAACTATTAAAATTTATTATTATTTTAAGCTATTATATTAAGTGATTAAAGACTTTTGAAACAACCTGCATTTGTCAAGATAGAAACCACAGAAAATGGTTGTAATATAGGTGAAGGATTGACATTGCAGAGAGGAAGATTTAGGTTTGATGTGAGGGAGAATTTCCTAACAACTAATTCTTCACCAGAGGAATAAACTGCCTCAGAAAGTAGTGAGATCACTATCAAAGGAGGATTTTAAAATACAAGAAAGGTCAGATGTGTCATTTGAAACAAAAAAATTTGCTTCATCCTTTGAGTCCTTCTATAAATTAATCAAAAGCTGTATAACCACTTGTTGGCATGATGTCAAGAAGATTCTTCTTCAGAAGTGGAATGGGAATGGATTGTCTCTTAAGCAGAGTTATAACTAGGAATTTTGTTTCTGGAACAAGGAATGAAGGAAGGACTCAGGAGAGAGAACAATAGAGAGAGCTCACCTTGGATACAGCTTCACACAGAGGACAGAAGCATGCCCTATACTTACCTTATGAGCGTCCTCTATATTTGGCCTCTGTTGGTATCATCAAAATTTTGCACCCCAGGTCAAAGCATTAGTCACCCAATCCTACATAGCTGTACTCTGAAAACTAATCTCTAAGATCCTGAAGAACCAAGCAATTTTTTTCTAGATATATTTGCCTCCATTAGGAAAACCACTGCTCCCAAAAGAAGAATTCTTGAAAAAAATGCATACTGTATTTATATAAATACCTGTTCAACTCTTTGACACGTTAGTTTCACAAACCATAAAAGAAAGGAGAATCAGAGTATCAATACCAATTTGATATGAGGAATTTGGGATGCTGCGGGGCACAAAGATGGAAGGGCATAACCGGCATTTTGCTCTAAGAATAAAAGATTCTCCTGGGACACTGCAGTCACATCATCATTTCCACCTGAGGATTTATGAGTATTAGATAATGGGAAGTGGTCAATGTCTTTTGGAACAAACTGACCTGTAGTGATGAGAATTAGGAGAGACTGATTTAGTCTCTGCAGAATTGACAAGATCTGTCACTCTTGGTGTTTATCTCTATATCTTCCTCCACCTGTATTCTCCCTATAATAGGGTGTGGGGGAAGGCCATGGAAGATGTTCATGAATGCTTACACCTGTGCTCCAGAACTCATATCCAGTATACACCAGAATTAGGGAAGTGAGTAAGAACAAAATTGATAGTCATATCTAACCTGCAACTGCCTCTGAATTCTACCATCTGAGCTTATTCTCCATTCTCTGTCTTTAGAGCAGTGGGTTCAATTGCAGATGAGAAAACACTGGAAGAGATTTTAGGAGAGTATCTATTCAGACACACATATTTTACAGAGGAGAAAATGTAGACCTCAAAAAGTGAAGGGATTTGCCAAGGTAACACAGTGAGATAAGAAACGTAACCAGATCTGAGTATGTACATAGTATTGTGTATGTATATACATATATGTATATGTGTGCATATATGTATACATCAATTTATCTAGATAGATAGATAGATAAGACAATGATGTACTGAAGACAGTCCTATAGGATCCTACTGTTAAATTTTCAGTGTTAGCATTTACACTTCAGAAATCAGCAAAAACCACCTATTAGGGCTTCGTTGTTTTTTTTTTTTTTAATTGCCATGGGTTAGGAAATTGGTGAAGAATATGCAGTATGTTCATAATACAGATTAAATTTAAAAGTGTGTCATGAGTACTTTTTTCCTGAGAGCCAGTTTCAAACATTCACCTTCACACTCCTAGGTAAACTTGACTATTTTGATGAGTCTGTGATCTTATTAATGTGGTTCTTCCTCTATTAGTATAAATTGTGACCCATCTGAGCTTTTCATATAAATCCCCTCATATAAATCCTCCTAAGAAGATTGACCCAAGAAGGTAGATATTTTTCAGAGACAGAAACAGAAAGAGACAGAGATAGATGGAATGATGGATAAATAGAATTTACATTTTACTCGAGTCAAGTGGGCACTACCAGCCTAGAATGAGATTGGGGGAGCGGGAGGACATTTCCTACACCGTGAAGAAGGAAAGATACGCATAGCACAAGTCTGTCCAAGGCAGAGTGGAAAAGAAAATGCCTTGACCACCACACACATGAAACTACTAGATTTGTGAATGAGTCTCGATTCAGATTTTGCCTCAATGTGGCACAGAACATTTTACTCATCAGAAGCCCAGTCTAGGAAGTGATTCTCCTGTTTGATTTGACACCAGTCAAGTAAAGAAAAGAATGACAGATGAGGATACAGAAAAGTTCCCCTCTTCTCCATGAGAGAAAAAAAGAAACAGAGAGGCTGTATCTTGCTTTTAGTCTGTTTTACATTTTAAGCAATTAAATTATCTTCCCCAAAGGGATTTGCAAATGTTCTCAGTAACAAAGCATGAATATTGTCAATATAATAAAGAATTAATTATCTAAGTGGATTTTAGTCTTTATGTATTCCTGCCATGGGTAGGAGAGGGAAACTAAGCTGTTATCTAAGTAAATTGACTGAATCAGTTTAAATACATGTATGTTATTTTCTTAAACCTCTTGATACAAGTCAAATATTTGCTTTTAAAATATAATTATTATTGTATATCCAGTTTCAAAACATACTACTCAGATGCATTAATACAAGGTATGTTCTAGTATCCAGCCTAATGCCTTGAACATAATTTAAATTTACTATTCAAGTTCTCAGTCAACATGCACTTATTAAAAACTTATTATGCATATGTGTGTGTAAATATATATATGTATATATATATATATGTATATATATATATATTGCCAATATGATAAAAAAGTTCCTAACTTCAAGGAACTTACATATTAATGGGGGAAGACATCATGTAAACGAAAATTAAAAGGGGGGAGGGATGGAAGGAAGGAGTTGGGATGGCAGAGAAGTCTGACCTGCAGCTTGGTTTGAAACAAACATGGTTGCCCCAGAAAAGTTTGGGATCATTGTACTTAAAGGAAATGCAGTCTCCTCTCATAGTAGAGCATATATCTTTATACGATTTATAAAAAGATGTAGAAAAATTTAAAATCCTGCTGTATATATAGATAACATAAGCTCAACTCAGAGTCAGGAAGTCTTGAATGAGAAAATCTGGCTCAGACACTATTTGTGAGACCCTGGGCAAGTGATTTGATTTCCATTTGCCTCAACTTCCTCAACTGTAAAAAGGGGATAATAATAGAACATACCTCTCAGGGTTCTTATGGGATCAAATGAAATAACATTTTTAAAAAGCATTAAGCACAATGTCTACCACATAGTAAGAATTTTTTTTTTACTCATTTCTTTGCTTGCCTATTATCTGTTTGTATTTTTAAGCATTTAATTTGGTAGAACAAAATAATTCCAAAAAATTTTCTTCCATCAAGGTGTTTCTCATCCATATATCAAAGTTATTTAAGACTCCTTAAAAGATGTAATAACATCAAAAACCTTGCCCAATAGTATCAGTTTAGGCATAAAAAGGCTTAGCCATTCAAAGAGAATGACGTGTTCTCTAGATGATGACATGTAGTTAGAGAATCTCCAGGGCTCACCATCCCTCATTATATATGTGTGTGTGTGTGTGTGTGTGTGTGTGTGTGTATACATACACAGATATGTATATATCTATGCATGTGTAAACACATATTTATGTTTATTATTATATATCTATATCTTGGATAAATAATAAGTTGGGCCTTGCACATATAAGGTGTTTAATAAATGTTGATTCATTGAACCAATCATAACGTGCAGCTAAACCATTAATATTTGATACATGATGTATGTTGAGAAGTAATTCAATAGATATCCCTTCAAATTACTTGAGTCTCTCAAACTTGAATGAATTTTGTGGAATATTTTTACTATTTAGTTTATTTATAGAATATATAATAGGTTTCTTCAAGCCTCTAATATTTATTTTCCAGAGAGTATCTTCCAGAATCAGGATCTGAGAATTGATATTGCATACCATCTTCTCCAACATTTAATGCATCAGGCTTTTCTCCAAGATGTCTCTCATATGTTATCATCCAACTTCTGCTTGAACAACTCCAATGACAGGAATAAAGAACCCGTTACCTCCCAAGGCAGTTCGTTCCATTGTTGGAAAATTCTAATTGTTAGGAAACTCTGTACATGAGCTACAACTGCCCAACCTTTTGGTTGAGGCTACCACAGTTACTGAAGAACCAATGACCTGCCAGACTCTGCTAGGGAGGTCAGGATTTTTGGTCACCCCACCCCCACCCCAATCTGACCATAACCATGATGGATGAATCTCACTCTCTTACCAAACCCAGAGAAAAAGCAACCAGAATCCAAGAAGGAAATGGGGACACCCTCATTCACCTTCTGGAAAAGGATATGGTTTTCTCATAGTTTGCTCTGGCCTAGTTCAAGAAAAACAACTATAAAGATCAGAACACTCTAGCCTACCACCAGTCCTCTGATCAGGAACAGTGGGAGTCTTTTTCATTCTATATGGTTCCCCTATGATAGCCTGCAATTCAATTCATTTCAATACAGTTTAATTTCATTTTGTGTGTGTGTATGTGTGTGTGTGTGTGTGTGTGTGTGTATACACTAAATTTCTCCAATGGGCAGAGTCATGTGCTCGGGACATGGAGGGAATTTGAGTAAGACATAATCATCTCTGCCTTCATGGAGTTCAAAGTGTAACAGATAAAATGTAAAGAAGGATAAATAGAATAATACATAATTACATAAACAGTAATATATGATAATTATATTAGAAAGGTGGCAAAGTATTTAATGAGTGCTGATGGGATTGGGATATGCATAGTTTAAAAGAGACTATTTGAATTGATTTTTGAAGATTAGGTAGGAAGACTTCTGACAAGATGACAAAAAAATTAAAAAATTCTCTGTCATCATATTGACAAAAAAACCAAGTTAATGAAAAGAATAACAATTATTGAAAAGCAACCAAATTCCCACAGGAAAACAGACAAATTGACTGAGGAACTGAGTAAAAAAAGAAAAGTCGCAGGCGAAGAAACACCCTCTATCAAAGCCAAACTAGTCTGGCACCTTCTCTACAATTTATAGTCTTAGTTGCTTAGAGCACTAAAAATTTAAATGATTTGCCTTGGGTCACAGAGCAAGCATATGTCAGAGACAGGACTTGAACCCAGATCTTCCTGTCTTCAAGGCTGTCTCTCCTGACACTACACAACACCGACACAGAACACTGCACAAATATTAAACTTTTAAGATAGCTGTTAGTTTTGCTATACTGCTTTGCCTTCTTTTTTATTCCCTGGTATCTGGTATTCTCTGGAATGAATCTCTGGTAAAAAAAAAAAAAAAAAAGGAGAGTGATACATTGAGAAATGTGGGTGATACAAAAATAAAAGCTATAACCGCAAAAATTCTATTAATAGTTATATATTAGACTATAAATGACTATAACTATGACTATAAATCCTTTTGATTTCTTCATCTGAAAACTTCCTGTTCATATCATTTGGCCATTTATTGATTGTGGAATGACTTGAATTCTTATAGATTTTACAGTTCTTTATATATTTGAGATATGAGACCTTTGTCTGAGAAACTGTCTACAAAATTTTTCCTTGTTTTCTGCTTTCCTAATGATCTTGGCTACATTTGCTTTATTTGTACAAATTTTTTTAGTTTAATGTAACCAAAATTACACATTTTATGCCTCGCTCTGCATTCTGTCTCTTGCTTCTTCATAAATTGTTCACTTATCCATACATCTGGTAAGTAATATATTCCATGTTTCATTTATAATCATATGAAAAATGCTCTAATATTGATTAGAGAAATGCAAATTAAAACAACCTTGAGATATCATTTAACATCTATCAGATTGACTGAAATGATTGAAGAAGAAAGCAACAATGTTGGAGGGGAATGTGGAAAAATTGGGACACTAATTCCTTGTTGGTGGAATTGTGAAATGATCCAACCATTTTGGAGAGCAATCTCGAATTATGCCCAATAAGTTATTAAACTGCCTATACCCTTTGACCCAGAAATACCACTACTGGGTCTATTTCCAAAGATTATTAGGGAAAAAAGGAAAAAAGAATCTATATGTTCTAAAATATTTATAGCAGCTCTTTTTGTGGTGGCAACAAACTGGAAATTGCAGGGAAGCTTGTTATTTAGAGAATGGCTAAACAATGACTGTGATGGAATACCACTGTGCTCTAAGAAATGATGTGGTCAATGGTCTTAGGAAAACATAGACTTGTATAAGATAATGAAGAGCAAAATGAGCAGCACCAAAATAACGTTGTACACAGTAACAACAATATTGTTTTGAGAACATATTTGTGTCTAATGTTAGAGGCCTTGGATATACTATTGATGTAAAGTAAGTGATATCATGATTATCAATCACTGTGAGTTGTAAAAACAAGTTTTAAAGGCATAAGCAGATTCATCTTCTCCTATTCTCCCCCTCCACTCATTTGCCTACTGAAATCTGTCCACAACAATGAAGATAAAAATATTCCTATAGACTCTCCATATTAATGAGTTGCTACTCTTGTTCTTTGCAAGTCAAGAATTCCTTAATCACATTGGAACCCTAACATTTTATCCATTTCCCCCATAAGGATGATCTGTACTAAAAGCTTTCCTCTACCCTATCAATCCCAAGCAATGCACAAAGATACACTACTCCACTGGGAGACTACCATGATGCCAGTAGATAAACAGCGCCACCTGGTGAGACAAAAGGACAAATAAAAATGATGGGTGCATCTGATTCTTTTTCGTTTTTAATAGAGAATAAGTGATTTTATTCAATGTATTATTTTAAAATATTGGCTCATTTTTACAGGATTAGAATATGGTTGAAATGGATATGATGTTCAGAGATAAAACTCATTATGTTTCACAGGAAGCTGCTATACAGAAATATCAGTTCCCCAAACTCTTAAGCTCCAATTCAAGCCACATGAGAAAATGAGGAAAAGTGGTCACATATGTTTGTTCCTTTCAAATACACTCTCTTGTACACTTATCTCTGAAGATAAGCATATAACCAATGAACTTTGGGAGTTATAGTTGGAAGGAAAGATATGATCAATGGGAAAAATGATGAAAATAATGAAATAATTAATACAGCAGGGAATATTTGGAAAATATCCCCACCTCCCACTGGCAAAAGAGCTATATAATAGAATCCCCTTCAGTATAATTCTTTATTTGTCACAATTCTCATTACATAAATCACCTAGAAGACCTGTAGTGCTGCAGCATATAGGAACCTTGTCTTCTTCTGCCAGACAGCTCCAGGTTATGAAAATCTTGCTGTAAAACCTTCTGCTTCCCAGTTAGGGTGAGATGTAATTAATAAGGCAGGGCTGATGGTTTTAGACGCCATGCTTAGCATACCGATATCGTTAAATGACAGATATTCCAAGATTATTTTTGAAAAACTTTAATGGTAATGCTTTAAAAATCCACAAGTGTTAATAAATTTTGAGAATCTCAGGCAAGGATGTTGCAAGAATTGTTTTATCATCAGTTGTTACAGTTGTACCTCTGGTGGGGAACCAGCTTCACCTTGATTCCCAACCAGAATAGAAAGTAATTTTCTAATTTTCAGTAATACTGATGAAAACTACACAGAGCTAAAGAAAAAAACAAAACATTTCCCCTTCCAACTCTTCTCCCCTCTCTAAATTTGCCTTCTATTCATTCTGCATATATTTTAAAAATAGTTAAAACAAGGGACTAACCACTAAGCCAAGTCCTTAGGAAGAAGCATAAAATGCCACTGATGCAATTCCCCACGTGGAAAGGGCTGGAGAGGTATGAGGATGTGTAATAGAAGGGTCCAGGAGATTTGTGGGGTAGGTACAGGTAATCAATGCTAACCACATGGTGAAAAGGAATCTCTCTGAAAGGCTCTGCCTACACGTGGGGGCATTTGAAAGGCTAATGTATTTTACCCTATTTTTGAATCCTGACTTTTTCCCAGTCTGGCAGCATTCTGGCAGAAGTGGTGCCCATAGAAGGAGAGGTTATCTCATCCACTACAACATGTGGCCCCTGAACACATGCCTTGTTTTGTTTGGATTTGCCTTCATCTTTTTTTCTTTCATTTTATGTGAAGGAGTTTGGAGATGATTACAGCCTTGTGAGTTTCAAGAGGTCAGGATGATAAACCACCAGCAGATACAGAAATATAGTCCTTGCTGAGGTTTGCAGCCAGCCAGTCCAATTTTTGGGACCCTGTGAAGCCAGGAGCCATGGGACCCAGCCCAGTAGTAACTGAGATGAGGGTTCATCTGGAAGTTATGCCTCATTTGGATATGAACTTGGTGAAACTACATTAGGTCTCCCCATAGACCAAGACATTATAAGGGGGAGTATGCCCTCAGTGTTGGGGAGAAATATTTATTTTTCTGTTCTTGATATACCTGTGAAGTAAATATCCCTCTGTAACATCTCATTGATATTAATTGGTTAAATCGAACTGCTAATAGGGCAGCAGCATATACTACAAGGGGGCTTGAATCAACAGCATTATAGAAAGGCACCCAACCCATCAGTAGCAGCCCTAGAGTCCTGAGGGAGACATAGCAGGACTCCAGTTCAAATAGTGAACAAGAGACCGTTTGCTATACATGGTTATATGTAGTCTCCCTCCTAGAATATAAACCTCTTGAGGGCAAAAACAATTTTATTTTTGTCTTTGTTCCCCTAGCAGAGTTATTGACACAGAATAGGCACTTAATAAATGCTTGTTGGTTATCTTTGTACAGAAATATAAACATAATAATCTTTTTTTTAAGAAGGCAAGAAAATTAGTTTCTATCCACTGCACTTATTTTCTCTTTGCAATGTCTCATCAAATTTTGAATGCAAAAAAGGAGCTTTAATGAATGTTTTCCACTAGTCCTCCTGAGGTAGGAAATCTCTGAATGACAGTGGCTAGGGAATCTGACACCTGACACATCTGACAATGGTTTAGACATAGTGCTACCAGGAGGCAGGGCTGTGAGTCAGATGACCTCTTGAGGAATGGGATTGGAGGAACTCAGGTCTACCATATTGAAGAGAAATAGTACTAAATTACACCAGGAGGTGGCACTAGATTGACAAGTGTCATTTCCAGAGTTCAGGAGCTGCTAATCAAATTCTCTAAAATTTCTGAGTCTTCCATGCCCACAAGTAGACTCTAAGACATATGATGGCAAGATTATGACTCAATTGCCTAATACAATGTTGTGCTCAAAGGAGATACTTAATATTTAGCTGAATTTAATGAACAATGAGGTAATGGCTAACTGCTTAGCACAGTGCCAGGCACATAATTAACATTTAATGATTCTTGCTGATTAATTGTTTTTCTTAACAGCAAGTGTTTCTAAGCTATTTGGTGCAATGGCCTACATGCCAAAAGTTAGGAGCACATTTGGCAATAGTATAAGTATGAAGGAGTTTTTCCAGCCTAGGTTCAGTCATGGAAAATTGGGATTGCTTGAATTCCTAATCTATGCCCCAACCTTGGGGGAAGAGTTTCAAGTAATGAATATAGAGCCTCAATGGGAAAAGGGGAAAGTGAATGTAAACTCAGGCAAAAACCACTTCACTTAAGGCAGCGGCTCTCAACCTGTGGGTCGCAACCCCTTTGGGGGTAGAACGACCCTTTCACAGGGGTCACCTAAGACCATCAGAAAACACATATTTCTGATGGTCTTAGGAACAGAGATACCACTCCTCTATCCATCTCCAGGCGGGTCCACCCACATGCAGATACACCCACATACGAGTATTAAAGGGTCGTGGCATTAGGAAGGTTGAGAACCATTGAGTTAAGGGAATGTAAGCACAGTTAGGTGGATTTCAACTCAAGAAGATGAGTCTTCCTGACTCCAGGCCTGGTAGTCTATCCACTGAACTACCTAACTGCTCTAAAACCAAGTGACAGAATTTGAAAACAAGGGAACAAACCCTGGAAAATCAACTGAAAAGAGAGTCAGTAGGGCATTCCTAGAAGTATAGGTGAAGATGGAGATCATTCTAATGTTGGGTGCAAAGGCACTGAGGTGAGAAATTGGATATCAGGTATGGCAAAGAACAAGTAGGTCAATTTGACTGGAATATAAAAAGTGTGTTTGGGAGAGTGGCGCAGGGTAGGAAGTAAAAAGTAATTAGTTAGAAATGAATGAAAAATGTAAAAGGGAAGCAACATAATTTTGTTCAAATGGTTTTTCTACCATCTGGAAATTTTCCTTTCAAGTTTGAGTTCAATTTCCCAGCTGTGAATGGTAGAGGAAATGAAGGAAGTTTCCATTTTGACATGTTAAATTGCACTTGTTTTTATCTCTCTATGAGAAATTAGATTCTCTGAAATGTTACACTTAAAGAAAATCCAATCCATCTGAAAGTTTGCTTTTTCCTGAAAAGAACTCTTTAAAACATTTAAAAAACAGGGATTACATTAGGTAAAGCATTTACTATGAACTAGGCACTGTACTGAACACTAGGGATACACAAACAATAAAACAAGATGATTCCACTCTCAACACGCTTCCATTCTAATAAGGGAAGACAACAACAAATGAAGGGAAGTGTAGGGAGGGCAAATTCCATAGTTTTCATAAGACAGTTCAGCAATTTAGCATAAATGATAATAAGTTTTAATACCTTCTAGTAAATAAATTATATAACTTTAATAAAATAGTTGGTCAAGTTAGCATAACTGATTCCATTTTTGCTTTGTCTCCATTTTGTGATTAAGTTGTCTTACATATGTTGTTTCTTAACAACAAGAAAAGCATCTCTGGTCTATGATGTAGTAAACCAACTTAAACTGATTTGAGCTCATTTTAGTAGGTTACAACTGGTTTTCACTGGTCTAAAGCCAACCAGTTTAAACCATTCAAAACCAGTTTAAAACTGTTGAGAGAAGTTCAAACTAGCCCAAACCAGTTTAAAGCAGTTCAGATTACAAACTGAACAAAACCAGTTAAAACAGGCCATAACCAGTTTAAACCAGTTCAAACTGGCAAAAAAAAAAAACCCACCACCCATGCAAACTGGCAAAAACCAGTTCAAACCAGTTTAAAACAGCCTAAACATGTTTAGACCATTTCAAAATGGCTGAAACCAGAGAGACTAACAATTAGAAAATATTCTTAAAACTTTAATAATTATTTTGAACAAAATTACCAAGTTATGTAGTGAATGACTTTAGCTGAAAGTATAAATGCTTACCTAGTACAGTATCTTTCATATACTAGCAGCAAAATAAGTATTGTATGATTGATGAATATAATTCAACTTAAATCAATATTCATATAGCTCCAGCATTTCAGAGAAATATCATTTGTTTGTACTAGGCATCTAAAAGGGTATTATATAGCATAGCGCCAACATTCAATCTCCATGTTCCTACATGGGAAGAACCCTGGAAAGTGACCTATGAGAACTGGGCCAATCTGATGCCTGTTATAGTTGTTTCTGTAATGTTGGTAGGCATCCCTACCCATAGGCAGGGCAAGCAATGACTAGCCCTTGGACATTATGCCATTTCAACAGCCAACTTAGTGGTGGTTAACCCTCAATCAGAACTTGAATTTTTTGATCTAAGATATACCACTTTTCAAATTATTGTTTAGCTCCCAGAGGGAAAGGCATCCATGGTTCATCCAAGGCTCAATTCTTTCCCTGAACCATATAGAATTATCTACCTCACAGGATTCTTATGGGTAAAGGACTGTGAAAACCTTAAAGTACTGTATAACTATGAATGATTATGATTATTTTGGTAAAAGCCAATAAAATTGGCTAGAATTTTCTTATTGTAGGTAAATCTTGCTTAATTAAAAATTCCCTTGGTGAGATTCCAATGTTTCGGTCTTTATATCTGTGTGTCACTTGTCCTAACACAGGTTTTGCATTTTTGTTGCAGGAAAAAATGCTAACTAGCAGCTCTGGAACTAGAATCCAAATGGCTATCTTATTAGGACTCTAGTTTGTATTTTAGCAGAACTCATCTGATGCCTGCTTATATTCTAAAGTTAACCACTTATATCTCTAGATAATTGACCTGAACATCCAGCTTTTAATGTCATGCATCTCAAATTCTGTTCACTATGTCTATACAGCTGAACCTTCCTATATTCTTACTGATCCACTGTCAATAAAGAGTATGTTTACTTAATAATGGAGGATATTCTATTTTCCATATATACCATCCTAAAGAGAAATTGAAAGGGTGGAAACCCCTGTTCTCTGTAGGTTGTCTGACTAATCTAATATTATTTGTAGAATCCTCAGCTCTTAGCCACAAACTACAAATAAAATTTCCTACTTTCAAATCAATATCTTTCCCCAATAAGCACTATGAATATACACATACAATTTTCTTTAAGAATTTTATTAAACAAAGTGTTACAATGGTACTTGAAAACAGAATCTTGGAGAGACTCAGCTAAATTAGCCAGTTTTCATTGAACAGTAACATGATGCTATTCATAACTTTTTTTAAAAAAAGAAGAGAAAGTAGTGACCCATGTCAAAACATTCCATTAGTCTGTTGTTTTCAGTAATTCCCATTCAATAATATAGATACAACTACCAAGCCTACTTATTTAGTCTTTTTAGTCATACCTGTCAAGCTAAGTACAATACATGTAAGTAGCCTGCCTCAGAGAAATACTGAAAAGAGAAAGTAAATGATGCATCAGAAAACCTTGCTTGCATTTTGGGAAGCTTATGTTCTCAGATACAAATTTCACCAGTCAGCGCCATATCCTACAGGTATTATCCTTGCTGCCTGAAAAACAAATGGCATGTTGTTATTTGTTGTTACTTTTCATAAGTTTATATTCTTGTTATCTTCTATATTTCAGGCTTTTTCTTAGCTATGATAAATTATTGAATACTATACTAAACACCACCAAGGCAGTTAAGGGGTGCAGTGGATAGAGCTCTTAGTCTAGAGTCAGGAAGCCACATCTTTCTGAATTCAAATCCAGTCTCAGACACTTACTAGCTGTGTGACCTTGCACAAGTCTTTTAACCCTATTTGCCTCAGTTCCCTCTTCTGTAAAATGAGCAGGAGAAAAATGGCAAACCAATCAAAAAAAAAAAAAAAGGAACTCAAATGGAATCATGAAAACTCAGACACAACTGTGAAATGCCTGAACAATTACTAAACAAGCCAGAATCTCAAAGCCTAACTATTAATTCCCTGAGAATGTCAGGGATTTGTGATGTATTTAACATACAATATTATTTTAATTAGCTCTGCTGGTCAATATTAACAAAACCAAATCTGTGGGGTCAATTTCTCTATAGACCAATTGTCACAACAGATTAAGGTTGGGTCTAGAGTCAGAAGACCCGAGTTCAAAGCCAGTCTCAGTCACTTACTAGCTATATAACCTTGACAAGCCACTTAAACCCATTGGCTTCAGCTTCTTCAGCTTCATCTGTAAAATGGGGCTAGTCGTAGCACCTACCTCTCTGGGTTGCCATGAGAATCAAAGGAGAGAATCAAGAAAATGTCCTTAGCACAGTTGCTAGCACACAGTAAGTGTTATCTAAATGTTAGTTATTATTATTATTGTTGTGTTGTTGTTGTTGTTGTTGTTGTTATTAAGCCATGCTCTAAACATTGACTGAATATTAAATCCTAGCCAGAGTTCTCACAAAATTCATGGTCAATATAACCCCCAGTATTTTCCTATAACCCCTCTTAAATATGCATAATTTCCAAAGTGAGAAATCTTTCCCTTCCATAGATTCTTAATATTATCTACTTGTGAGTTAGGTTTATCTTGTGGTCTCTTTGGCATGTCTCTTCCAAGCCTCTCTTTGCCTCCTGCCTGCTCACCCACCCACCCACCCACCAGACGGGGTTCAAGGTACTCTTGGGTATACTCTTACTCTCTAGTATCCTCAGACCCTGTAAGTCAAAACTACTTTCAGGAAAGGAGCTGAAGAGAAAAATCCTTTCTCTTTCAGATGAGATGTCTATGCCACCTGCCCTAAGGCTGTTTATTATCTGGTGATGGTAGCAGTAGACAAAGACCTTTATACTACAAGAAGCAAGTTGCTTGGTGCTGGGAATGGCCTTTAGTGGCCAGGGCCTCTTTTCTGATCAGCCCCATGGGCAAGGACACAGTCTGCCTCTCTGTGAGGCACGTATCAGGTTTAAATATACAAAAATCCTCAATTCAAAGGCATTATCAGTCACTAATAATTTTCAAACTCTGATAAAATGAAGAATGATCCCATTATCACATAAGTGAACAGAGATCAATAGGCATAGGGCCTAAAGAGGTTAAATCACATCCAAAGAAATTAATCTGTGGCTATGTCTATACCAATGCTTGTTCTGGATGAATTCCATACTTTAAAATGTATTGAAGGTTTTTAAAAATCAAAATAATAAAAAAGGAAACTATTTGTTTGAATTGCTCACATTTTAACTAATTCAACTTGTGACTAGTGAATGTACCACCAGCCTTGGAATAAAAGAGAGCTTCATTCAAGTCCCAGTTTTCACACATGGGACCCTTGGCAAGTCACTCAATTGCTCAATGGTCCCAGGAAATTCTCTAAGACTAAAAGTTGCAGAGAAAGTGCTGATCTACATTGGTTGCTGGGAGCTCAGAGTTCCCTATTCCACTGAAACCAAAGGTCTGAAAAAAAAGCAACTTGGAATCATGAACATTATAATGAACCTCTACTATTACTCTGGCCTCTATTTACCACATGTACCCCACCATAGCAGCCAGGGCTATTATAAGACTCTTTCTAAGTGGCCACAATCCCCTAACAGAGGAACACCCCCTTTACCCCATATATCTTAATATTATTTTTCTTCATAAAAATTGGCCCTTTCTAGGTCCTTTCCCCTTAATCCTTTGATAATCTAATAAACCAATTCACATTCATATTACATGACCACTGGAAAGAGCTCTGGACCTGGGTTAAGAAAGCCTGGTTTTGAGATCTGAGCAAGCCACCAAAATGTTTCAACTTCAGTTTCCTCATCTGTGAAATGAGGAAATCTCTTCTAGCTTTATTATCATGATGGCTTAATATGTCACCAGGACTTCAGGTGTTTATTTATATTTTCACATAGCACTTCTGGGGGGAGATTCTATCATTCCCAATGATGAAATTTCAGTAATTATGACTGTGAGGAGTGAGGATTGTGGACTGGAAGGTTGTTTGACAGTTGCCCCAAAAGCACATCAGATAAGACATCTCCTGCTTCATCTGTGCGTGAAGCTAGATGCTAACACAGGTACTATACTATTACTCCAGGGAACAAAGGTTCATCAGCATCAGATAAGGAATTCCCATTAGAATAGTGGAATTTTGAGAAAAGTTTATGAATATTTAAGTAGCTGGCAGAAGTTAGGGTAAGCCAACTTTTTTTATATCAAGGAAATTTGCCTTGCAAATAGTTTACCCAGCATCATGCAGTGAGCCTGTCATGAGGTTTTCTCCACTTCAGCACTTTAATACCCAGATCATGCTGTTATTAAAATTAATCAATGGAATTAAAATGGCATATCATAAAGGTATATTATGGGGAAGGCATTTTAGCTAGTTTCTCTGGGAAATATGCCGCATATTTCAGTCAATGACACCATAATATTGATTGATATAGAAAGCTTATTTTAAAATTAAATCAATGATTTGTATTCTTAACTTACCTGTAATGATTATATTCCCTTTATAGTTGAAAGCACAAGAGAAGATTTCATCTGTGTGGCCCTCTAGAATCTGGAGGCACTGTCCTGTGTGAGAATCCCATATTCTAGCTGTTTTATCAGAGCTGCCTGTCAAAAGACGATTTCCTTGAGGATTGAACGAAATCTGAAAAAGAAAAAAAAAAGCACTAAATATGATGATATTACTAATGAGAGAGCATACAATGCTCCCAATAACAATATTCCAAGTTATGAGGTTGGAGTTCTAGGGTCTATATGATGATTAAAAATGTTTTTCTAATATGTATTTTGATAACCTAAAAATGCCAAATCCAGGTCCTCTCTCTGATTATATTCTCTTTAATAGCATACACTATTGCTATGAATGTTAGTTTTGTCTCTTCATATTCCCACCCGGCTACAAATGAAAGTGTAAAAAATTATATAAACAATTTTAAGTTCTAACAAAGATTTTTAAGTGTAAACTATTAGAGGTAGCATTCTACTATTGTAGCCATGTAGTGAATTTAAAAATATATTATCAACTTGAAAAATAAAATGAAGATGGATGTAGTTCTGGATTTTAGACCCTTTTTTAAGTAGAGGCCTTAAAAAATCCTTCTCTTATAAATATTGTCAGATACATTTTCTCCATTGATAGCAGCTAATAAAGTTGTTAAGCATTTCTATCTTTTGTTTATGTTATCTTAATGACAAATACCAAGTTCATACATATTAAGAAAGATTTCTGGTCTTTCATTCCAGAATATTTATTTTTTAAATACCGATACTAATTTCTATGCACAATAAGAAAAGTAAAAGTTATGGAATTTCAAACTTGAGCCAAATTGAAATTATTTGCATTTATAATACAGCAGAAAAACCCGGCGTACTTAAAGAGCATAACTTTTTAAAGGAATTTGTCATTATTTCTTACTCCAACATAAGATTTCAGAGAGAAATACAGATATATACAACAAAATGCTAGCAGGATGATCTGTGGCAAGCCTATACACAGATAGGTAGATAGGTAGATAGATAGATAGATAGATAGATAGATAGATAGATAGATAGAT
>CM053591.1:157858967-157918918 GCA_028646515.1 Pseudochirops corinnae | reverse complement strand
GATAGAGGGATGGATGGATGGATGGATAGATAGATAGATAGATAGATAGATAGATAGATAGATAGATGGATAGATGGATAGATGGATAGATAGATAGATAGATAGATATACAGGAAAGTAGACAAATTGTCTTTTAGTAAGGTAGTTGTAAGTCAATTCATAAGTATGAAAAACAAAAGTGAAGAGTGAAAATATTTTTTTTAATCCATGAGAATAGTACTGCTCAGCTCATTTGATCATTCAAACTATACTGTATAAAATACATAACTGACCAGATCTTCTGAAACATAGCTCACTCTCCTATGCTCTACTTTGTATAGTCATATTTTGCCTTCACACTCTGGCCTTTCCTTTCTTCAACTGGCCCCATACACTTGCTCAGTTCTCTCCCTAAAACCCCACTCTCATAACATGGAATGTTATTACTAGGAGTAATGACTGAACCAACAATCTGAATCAGGGATTGAGAGGTGTACTCTAGCTACCTTGAGGTGGTTAGCCCGAACCTGTGGAGAAGCCCTCAAAGAAGGCAAGAGTGTTTGGCCAAGACATTGTCATAGAGGCTTGATTCAACAAATATTAAATGTCTCAGTACAAAACTCAACCCACGCACAAGGGGGTAGAAATCAGGATGAGCCTCATTGGGGATAAGCACCAAATGCTAACCCAAATTAAATATCTCCAAGAACCTGGAGCATGGTTGAACAAACAGACAGTAAAGCACTATGACATGTTTTTATTTGGTTTGGTCATTAGTAGAGAATAAAACATGAGTCTTATGGTTTTCTGAAAATTGAAGAATTTGAGGATCTCTATTGTTATGACTTATTATTAATTATTGAATATTAGTTTAATGATACAAATGCAGTATCAACTCAATGAGCAGCATATTTACCATATGGCAAAATTTCTATAAAATTATTCAATCGTGTATTTACTATAAATGGGAAAAGCTGTTTAAGAGCTCATTAAATTTCTTTACCAGGTACTTTTGGTACACCAAATTTTTTTCAAAAAAATTAATTTTTATTGTTATTCTTTACTTTTACATTGCCTAAATTTCTCCTTGTATCTTCTTTCCTCCCCCTCTCCCAGAGAACTATCTCATATAACAAAGAATTTTTTAAGAGAAAAAAAAAAGAAACGGAGGAAGAGGAGACATTAGCAAAACTGGTCAATACATAGGGAAAAAAAACCTTTAAAAAATACAATGTTCCACATCTATGGACCTCCCACCTCTGCAATGGATTTGGGGAGGAGAGGGAGCTGTTGTCTTCTCTTTGAATTCTACAGTGTTCTTTTTAATTGTTTCATTGTAGTTGTTCTTTCAGTTTCCTTTGTTATAGTCACTGCGTATAATGTTTTTCTGGCTCTGCTTATTTCACTTTGCATCAGTTCATGTAAGTTTTTCCAGTCTTCTCTTTATTCAGCATAATCATAGTGTAGTAATATGCCATTCCATCAATAGACCACAATTTGTTTAGCCATTCTCCATTTGTTAACTAACTACTTTGTTTTCAGTTCTTTGCTGCCATACAAATAATTTTCTGTGGCTGACGTGAATATTGTTTTATGGAGGAAAACTGATTTTACTCTTCAATTATCATGCCTCCTTGAAGATACATCCACTTAATATACAAATGTGTACCATAAAACATATGAGGTAAATTTCTTAGAGTAATATGAGAAATTGAGCTAAATTTAGTCCCTTGGTACCTTAGGATTTTTATTTAAGTAATTCATTTAAGATATATGCTACTTTGGGTTAGCTGGATTATTCCTGAAAGATAAAAATTCTAATTAAATAGTGTAAAAGGAAAAGCCAACTTACCTTTGAAATTTCACCTTCATGACCTTCTAACTTGGTAATACATTTTCTTGTAGCAGCACTAAAAACTCTTCCTGTTCCTTTATCAGAGGAAGAAACACATATATTCAGTGTCGTATGTAAGCATCTGAGTTTTGTTCTTACAATCATCTATGTTGGAATGTAAGATAATAATCCTTATATGCCACATATCAAAGGGACCCTACATACTCTTATGCCCTTTGCCTAGGAAGAATAGATAGATTTTGATAAGTTTCATCCATTTCTTTAACTACGTACCAGAGATGTAAGAAAGTGGTAAATTGGGGTGGGGCTTTGGTGGTAAAAACTCTAACAACTAAGCATGAAAGGCCCTGCAAACATTAGCTCTTCCTTTGATTTCTTCAAAGTTCATAGAAATCAGTGTTTAGCACAAAGCTTAATGGGTCTGTACTAAATGGACCAGAGATCCAGATGACTGGCCCCTGACTCCTCCATCATTCAGTAACCTAAAGCAAGAAGCCCATTCTCATCTCATGGAAAGGGAGCCAAATGGCAAATATGTGAAGTTGCTATTTACTAAGGCTGAGGCAATGTTTAAAACTGCCCTATTTCTGAAGCATCAGGAACAAGCAAAGAAGTCAGAGAGGAAGATATTGCTTGTTTCTGGGTAAAATTGGGTCCAGTGAGAGATAGACATTTAAAGTATTTTAAAATGAAAAATATCCTGCAAAATCCTGAATGATACATTTAATGCACACATATATAAAGTCTGAATATCAGTATTGGGCAAGAGATTCCCATAATAAAGAACTCTTAAAAAAAATTCATCATTTGTTTAATTCTTCACATTTTACTGCAAGTATTTTATTTGTTATATTTACATATTATATTTTATCACCTGCCAAATAAGCAACTGTGCTTATGACAAATAATGTCATAAGTGACAACATGGTAGAGTCAATAGAAGGTTAGCATTGGAGTCTGAATGGTCTAAGTTCAAATCCTGCCTCTGAGTGGCTTTGTGACCATCTACAAGTCACTTAACCTCTCAGTAGTCTTGGCAGCTCTCTACAACTGTAACTCATAGATGAGCAGTTGCTAACTTTCATTGTTGGAGGAAGCTTCTACAATGGTGGACTCACAGATGCAGAGCAAAAACAAACAATTTTTCTCATAAGTAAAATATATGATCAATTTACTTACCATCAGCTGAAGCAGTTGCAATAAGCTGTCCTGTATAGTCAAAACAGATATCTAATATTTCATCATCATGACCTGTTAAAGTTGCAACACATTTCCCATTCAAAACATCCCAGAGCTGTAATTCAGGGGGGGGGGGGGGGGAAACCAAAACCATGAATTTCTATTTAAGAAAACTATATAAAGTCAAAAGCAATCTTAATGATATAAATGTAATTGGTGGGCTCAGTCGTTTGAAGCACTTTGCTCAGATCATGGATTTGATATTTCAAGCTTTACTCTGTTCCCTGGCCACACACACTTCTCCTAGAGCTAGCTGCCCTTGCATAAATTCAAAGTTGTACCAGCTATGGCATGGATGATCCTGTACTGCTGGGAAAAAACTCAAAGTTCATGGCCCACTGTAGGTATGAGGTACTCCATATGTGGGCATTCGGGAGTATTATTGTTAATTATCAGCTTTTATTTTAAAAATACAAACTATGGTATAAGAATATCAGAATGTAGGATATTTAGTCTAAATTCATAATCCATTATGTTATACTTTTAAGGTCAGGAAGTATAAAATATATTATTTTAAATATTTTCTCCTGATTTTTCAAAAATGAAAACAATAATATTTTATTTTGTTATATTCTTATCAAGCTTTCCATTTTCCCTTATAAAAGCAAAAAATTTAGAGAGAGAAAATATGAAATAAAGTAAAAAATCATTAATGTCATTGATTTACAGGTATTCATCATTGGCTATTAAGAGAGAAGAGGAAATATATTTTTAAATTTCACTTTTCTGGTCTCCAAATTTAATAATGCCTTAGTCTGAAAGTTTAGCATACATAGAGAGAATGAATTTATTAGGGTAAGGCCTTCCTTTAACTCACCATGCATGTTTTGTCCATAGATCCAGTTAAAATTAGCGAGCAATCCCAATTGAACAAAGCACTACTAATCTCTGCACGATGACCTATTAAAGTATATACTTTCCTAAAAAAAAAAAATGAAAGTTGATGACATATTAAATAATGTCAATTTCAGACATTTAAGCTGCCGCAAAAAGACCAACAATTGTGATTTTTTTTACTGGTCATGATCATCCAAGTGAACATGGTGATACATGAGTCAAAGGGAAGAGAAGTCTATAGCTTGGAACTAATCAATGAATTCCAAAGTCACTGCTTCACTGAAACAGTATGAAAAGTTAAAAAAAAAAATCAACATTGACAGCAATGGATAAAAGAATCCCTTCATATCAGGAAAGAGTAAATGCTTGTAAAAACAGTGGAATCAATCTAAAATCCAGAAAGCTTGAAAATATCCTCCTGCTTGATTAGTGAACTATTACCTATTCAGAAAATGAATAATAAATTTGTTGACTATAAAAGGCCTTTTATTTCTCTTCTCAACTTTTGGTAGAAATATGTTAGACAATTCCTTGCTCTTTAGGTCATTCAGCAGATTGGCAATTGTAGGCAAGGCTTTAACAATAGAAATTAGTTAATTTGGTTAACTTCTTTTTTTTTTCTTTTTTCCTTTTTTTTTCTTTTCATTTATATCATTCATTTCCATGAAATTTTGAGTTACAAATTTTCTCCCCATCTTTCCCCTACCCACCACCCCAAAACTGCCATCCCATTGTATTCCCCCTCCCCCAATCTATTCTCTCCTATGTCCTCCCCCCTCACCCCTCTGGTTAACTTGTTTGTGACTAAGACAAAAAAAAAAAAAAAACAAACCAAACAAGATCAAAACTGAAATGATTGCATCAAGTCAAATTTAGTGAATTATCTACATATTTCTTTGAGATTTGCTGGTATTCTTAAATACACAAAAAGTTGATTAAGTAAAACAAAAATAAACAAACAAAAGCATTTGCTTATATTTTTTTTCTTTTTTCAATTTTACATTATTTCATTGAGTTTACAAAAGATAGATATTTCTGTAAAGAGTATTCATAGGAAGAGTGGGCCACACAAGAGAAAATGGGGATCATGGAAGATAAAATTGTCAATTTTGATCACATAAAAAGGTTTTACAAAAATAAAACCAGCGCAGCTGAAATTATAAGAGAAGCAGTTAACTGGCGAAAAAATCTTTGCAGAAAAGTTTTTCTGATAAAAGTTTCATTTCCAAGATAAATAAGAAATTTATTCAAATTTATAAAAAAAAAATAAAAGGCATTTTCTCAATTGGTAAATGATCAAAACATATGAACTAGCAGTTCTCAAAGGAAGAAATCTAAGGTATCAACAGTCATATGAAAAAAATGCTCCAAATTTCTAATTAAGTTAAAGAAATTCAAGTTAAGGCAACTCTGAGGTACTATTTCATACCATCAGGTTAGCAAAAATGATAAAAAAAAATCAAAACGACTAATGTTGAAAGGTCTTCAGGGAAAAGGGCACATTCATACACAATTAGCAGAGGTGTGAATGGGTCCAGTCATTCTAGAAGTCAGTTTGGCACTATATCCAAAATATCACTAAAATGTGTTATGTCCTTTCAACTAATAACATCACTACTAAGCTTATTCTCCGATAGGATCAAAGAACGAAAGGAAAGACCCCTTATTTACAAAAATATTAATAGCATCTCTTTTTGTAGTATCAAAGAACTGGAAACAAAGGAGGTACCTATAATTTGGGGAATGATTGAACAAGTTATGACATATGAATGTAAAAGATACTACCATATCAGGAGAGACGACAAAAGGGATAATTTCGGAAGAAACTGTGGAGACTTGCAGGAAATTATAGAGAGCGCAATAAGAAGAAACAAAACAATTTACATAATAAATATCATCATAAGGTAAATAACCTTTGAAAGACTTAAAAACTCTGATTAATGCAATGACCAGCCACCATTCCACTTAACTAATGATGGATCATGCTATGTAGCTCCTGAGAGGTGATGCACTCAAGATGTGCAATAATGAGATATACAGACATATGTGTATATATGTGTGTGTGTGTGTGTGTGTGTGTGTGTCTGTGTGTGTGTGTCTGTGTCTGTGTGTGCTCTGTGTGTGTGTGTCTCTGTGTGTCTCTGTGTGTCTGTGTGTCTGTGTGTCTGTGTCTGTGTGTACAGACACACAGACACACACACAAACACACATTTATTTATTTAAATAGCCAATGTGGAAATTTGTTTTGCTTGACTATACACGATTGTTACAAGTTTTTTTTTTTTGTATCTTTCTTTTCCCCCAAGAGGTGGTAAAAGATAGGAGGGAGAAACTGTTAATTGAAACATATTTAACTTTTTTTTTTAATTGACATGTATGAGTCACTGTGTTCCGCTCCTATATAGTAGAAACCACAGGTTAGCGTTAAATGAATCGCTGAAGAGCTGCAGTGTATCAGTTTCATACCATAACAGAGAAACAATTGCAAATACCTGCCAGTCTCAACATCCCATACAGAAACTGTATGATCAAAGGAACCAGTGATAATTCTGTTTCCTGTGGTGTTAAATGACAAGGAGATGATTTCAGCTGAATGTCCCTAGACAAAAACAGAGCATTTATCATCATGAGCAAAAATCTTTTCAGTTTTCCCATACTGATTTTATAATGCCCCAAATATAGACATGCTTGTCTAAACATGGCAATTGGCACTTGATGGGATTTTGTTTTATTTTCAAATCTTTAAACCACAGGAACACTTTCTTTCCCTAATTGTGCGATGGAATTAGAAGCAGCTTTCATATATGTAAAGTGAAACATCATAGTCTTGAGATACTTAGACCTAATTTAGTTGTATTGCTAGATAACTCAAATTACTTGTTAGTCTTTTCCATTGCTATAATTATTCTTTTAAATTGTGCAGAAAATTATTGGAAAAAAACTTAGCTTTTAAAATTAGTTATATAATTCATCTTAAGACATAAATCTCATTCTTTGAGAACCTATTTAGGCTTACTAAACTTCAAAAATTGAGATTAAAAATTTTGACCACTTGATTCTACAGTTCAGAAACAAAAGAAGAGAATTCACTCCCTTGAAGCAGGTAGGTAAGTATGTGGCATATGACTCATCTTTTCAGATTCATTTAGGTAAAGGAAATGAAAATCGTATTTTTAGTTGCAAGCACAGCTATTAATGAGGAACTTTAGCTTCCTCTTCTCTTGAAAACAAGTAGTGACCCATAAAATAATAAGAATTAATGGCATTACATTTCTACCCAGATGAATAATCACAAGGTTTGGAGGGAAAGAGGAGCAATGGAATTAAACTTAGCTTTATGATTTCAAATAGAGCAGCAAGTTCTTCTCTTTTTTTAGTCCATAACTGAAATAAATTTGCTTAGAAGTTGTATTCCTCTTCAGCCTGTGTATCACTTTTTGGTGGGGGGGAGTCAAAGACCAAGCTCAATATAATATTGTTCCAATATTATATCCGCATGGTTGCTAGAGAGTAGTAGTACACAGAAAGGAACTAGAGGAGTGAAATATTAGATTATTAATTAACCCTGTAGAATATTATCTTTTAATCCATTTTTCCTTCATGCTTCAGGGAAGAGGAGTCAAGAATCAAAAGTGAGATCATAAACATCAGGAACAGAATGACAACAGGGAGAAAGGCAGACCAAGTAGAGTGCCATATGCAAGCTTTGACAGAGTTTTCTGCACTCCCCTTCTCCTATTTCTTCATTTCACACATTTGGGAAATTTGCATTAATCTGAAGGAGAGAATTTAGGATCCAGTTATTTGGCTAGTAATATCCAAATGGGCAGCTGTGGTAACTGCAGCGATATCTGTCACGTGGAGTCAATAATTAAAATCACTAATAGTAATTGGCTTTGCCTTCTTTCTTTTCTCTGTTTTAGATTCACCAGAAAAACCCAGTATATCTGTTCATTTATTTTGAAACAATGGCCAACAAGCCAGAGAACCTTTCTAGCCTGTGCTCTGAGAAGTGTAGCTACCACATGATCTGAGGGTGGGAAGCATGAGACGCTGGTGAGATCTCACAATCACATGGCCCCAGGAGAATCCCTGAGGCCAGAGTTCTGGATACCAGTTATGGAGAGGCAGTATTAGTGGATCTTTCAGTCTGAGATATGGCAGCTATTGAGAGAGGAACGATGTGGCTCAGTGGTGGAAATTTCTTAGTTCCAGCCCCCTTGATTGAAGGGATTTCAAGAAGGGATTTCCTTGATGATAATGAATTTCTGGAGAGTTCTAAGACCTAGAGACAGTAGGGAAGATTCCTGGGTGTTGAGCTGAGGTAGAGTTCAGGGTCTCAGTCTTGAAAAAAGAGAAAGGGAAGTCTTTGATCAGTGCATGTGGCAAGTCATCTGGAAGAGCAGCAAGAGACTGAGGCTGACTATGAGGAATCAAAAGATCTGGACTTTGCCCTCCATAATCATTATGAATTATTTGGACTAGAAAGATATGAAAGAGTTCACTTCTCTAAGTAATCACAAATTTGTTTCCTTCTAGAAGTGGAAGCCCTTAGGACAATGAGAAAAGACCTAAGGTCTGAATAGGTCATAGGAGAAAAATTGAGATTCGCAAGGATATCAGAAGTTGGGAATCACAGGAATATCTTAGTAACTAATGCCAAGATTTGTTTTCTTTCTGAGGGGAGTCCAACCCTTTGGGGTAGTGCCATAAGACTGAAGATCTCTGAGATAAAAAGGGGCTCAGCAGAATTTCAAGGTGTTATCTCTCTTGAGATAGCCAATTTTTCCCTCTCTGAGGGAAATCCAAACTATAGGGTGATGCTATAAGTCATCAAACAGTACTTGGCAAAGAGGAAAACAAAATAGTTTCGAACATCTATCGCAGTGGTTCTCAACCTTCCTAATGCCATGACCCTTTAATACTGGCATATCTGCATGTGGGTGGACCTGCCTGGAGATGGATAGAGGAGCAGTGTCTTGGTTCCTAAGACCATCAGAAATATGTGTTTTCCGATGGTCTTAAGTGACCCTTGTGACCCCTGTGAAAGGGTCGTTCGACCCCCAAAGGGGTCATGACCCCCAGGTTGATAACCGCTCATCTATGGGCTACTGTATGATGTTTTCTGCCTGCTGTCTATCAAGTGGAAGAAAGGATATAATGTAATAAAAATTCATTATTACCTTGAGGGCTCCCCAAAAGTTTGGTGTTCTTTTACCATCTGCGATAACCTAGATATAAGCTCCATTCCAAGATTTACAGAAGAAATTTTAGGTAAGAGAAGAACAAGACAAAGACATGTGATTTGGGAGAGGTGTCTAGTCCTTAAATCTAGTCTCTGTATATCCAGACTGTGTGGTGCTAGGCCATTGGTTACATACATACTTTGTATTTCCTTATCTGTGGCCATGTTATATCCCTAAGCACTCCTGGAGGGTAGCAGATTTCTTTCTTGTATGCCAGGCACCAGGAATAGCACCTTCTATAAACCAGGTGCTTGTTGAATTGAGTTGAACCTGAAACTTAGAATACATCTGATAATGTGTTTATCTTAGTAACTAATAAAGAAATGAAATAATCAACCTACACTTAAAGTGACAACTTCTTCTCCATTCTGAATGTCCCACAGTTTGGCTGTAGTGTCCATACTTCCAGTAGCTACCAATGTACTTTGAGGGTTAAAGGACAAACACACCTAAATCACACAAAAGGGGAGGGGGAATAGCAACAAATTTGCTCATTTAGGAAAGGCTTCAAGATTCAATAATATCATCAAATTCTGGTTAATTGTTTGTGACCTACAAAGGAAAAAAAAAGCCACTTTATAAACATAGGCAACCAGATACCCTCACACAAGCAGAAAGTCCCAAAGTGGCAACTTACCATGAATCCTTGAATTAGTGGGGCTTGATAACTTTTTAATTACTTACAAATTATAACTTATGAGTGAACGTTTGGTATGTAAGCTGTATTTATTTAATATTTTAAAGGGAAAAAAGCATTGAAAAATTAACTAAAATTTTGAAAGAATGACTGAGTAACAGTGCAGACCTACATAAATATCGAAAAACAGTACATTTAACCAAAATGAAATGAACAGCATATGTGAGCAATAACAATACCAAAAGAAAGACTGGCTTAGATATTTTAATTTAAGAAGTGTGTATGTTTCAAGAGGCGACTCAAGTTATACTGGACATAAGACCTAAGAAAGCTAGTTAAATTTAGTCTCGTATCCAAGAGAAATACAGCAATTTTGGTTAACAAAAGCATGAATTAAAGGGCCTTGACTTAACAGAGCACTGGTTTTATGCTAAATTGAATCTCCTTTCAGAAAATATTTACATATATACAAATAAATATACACGTACACAATTTCTAGTACATTTATTTCTTCTACCAAAGATAGGCTATGTAGCTTTTCAGTCATTGACTGTAGCTTAGAATCTCAAGCTAAATTTATAAGGCATACCTCAATTAATATGTGGATCAGAAGTTCCAATCAAAATTGACATTTTTATTAAAATACAATCTACTTTGCTTCAAATTTGCATCAAAATGGACAACAAAGTGACTTTAACATTACCTGGAACCCTACATGCAGCATTCATGACTCTATGTATTATTGTGTTTATATTCCAAATAAAGGAACTAAAAAGATTTATTAGATATTTGCTAACTCCTTTACTCTTGATTCCTTTCTGTTACATTTTGGTCAGTAGGCACACCTATTTTCTCACTTAGGTCTGTGGTGTCTCTATTTAGGAAAATAGATTGTTGATCCCAGAAAGGCAATGCTAGGCATTTAAAATGCACAAACTTAAAAAAGTAAAAGAGGTCCTCGAATCACCAAATAAACCCTAGTTCCATTCAAACTGAACTGGTGCTAACTATCCATCCCTTTGGGACCACTTACTTGGGGAAATATTAAGAGGTGATTACTTCTTTAGTAGCCACAAGGACAAACTTAACTTGCTAGGCAGAGAGAGAGAGAGAGAGAGAGAGAGAGAGAGAGAGAGAGAGAGAAAGAGAGAGAGAGAGAGAACACTATAGATTAAAAAAGGAAGTTGTAAATGCTGACCTAGCAATTTTAATCTACTTCAGTTAGGAAAATTATTGAGGAGGAAATCAACATCTTGTGGTGAAATGTACATTGGATAAAACCCTAACAAAATGCCCAGAGAATATGGCTAGCTCATAGATTCAAGAGGTGGAAGAAACTTTTGAAATCAACCAGTCCAAATTCCTCATGTCATATATGGAGAAAACACTGGCCAGAGAGGTCATAAAGATAAGAGAAAAGCTAATGTGTCAAAATAAAAAAAAAGCAAGCCTGAATGAGTATGTAGCATACAATACCAGTAAGGAGAATCATAAAAACAGAGAAAACAATGAGCAAAATCTCAAAAGAAAATTCTTTCCATTTTGAACAAGTATAACATGAAAAAAAAAATGAAGCAATATTACTCAAAGAGAGAGTCCTGGAGGGGGGGCCAAGATGGCAAAGAGAAGTCAATAAGTTGCCTGAGCTCTTCCCTTCCCTTAACATCATTAAATCAGGCCTCTAAACAGATTCTGGAGCATCTGAACCCACAAAAGAACAAAGTGAAATAATTTTCCAGTTTAAGATAACTTAGAAGGACTTTGGGAAAGGTGTCACACTTGGGTAAAAGGGGAGCACAGCCCAGTGCAGATGGCCTCAGGGCAAGCCAGCCACAGTATAGATCAGCAATTGAGGCCCCTCAGTCCTGATTCAGCAGGGTAGTGGCACAGTAGGCCAGCTGTAAAGCCTCCAGCCCCAGCACAGAAGACAAATTGCCAACCCTGGAAGCCCAGCACAACAGGTGCAATGAAGCCTGGCCACTCCAGCTCATTGAGCAAGCCACCAGCATCTGAGGCTCAGGCATAAAATGTCAATGACCAGGCCCCTGGCCCCCAGCACAGGAAGCTTGGGACAATGTTCCCTGTGCTCTAGGAGAAGAGCTCAATTTTTTTTTTAAATGAGCAAAAAAAGCAAAAAAGAATCCTGACAATAGAGCTACTATGGTGACAGGGAAGATCAAAACACAAACTCAGAAGAGAAAAACAAGGTCAAAATGCCTAAATGCAAAGCCTCAAAAGGGATTATGAATTGGTCTCAAGCCCAGAATATCTCCTTCGAAGCACTCAAATAGAATTTTAAAAATCAAATAAGAGAGAGAAGAAAAATAGGGAAAAGAAATGAGAGTTATTCAAGAAGGAGTCAATAGCCTGGAAAAGGAAGGATAAAATTTGATCAAAGAAAACAATAACTTAAAAAATACAATGGGCCAAATGGAAAAAAAAATCCACTGAAGAAAATAATTACTCAAAAAATGGAATTAGGCAAGTGGAAGCTAATGATTCTATGGGACATCAAGAATCAGTCAAACAAAATCAAAAAAAGGAAAAAATAGAAGAAAACATAACATACCTCATTGGAAAAAACAACTGACCTGAAAAATAGATCCAAGAGATATAGTTTAACAATTATTGGACTAGCTGAAGGCCAAAAAAAGATTTTGGAAAGCATCTTACAAGAAATTATCAAGAAAAACTGCTCTGGTATCCTAGAACCAAATGATAAAATAATCATTGAAAGAATCCACCAATCACCTTGTGAGATCCCAAAATGAAAACTTCAAAGACTATTGTAGTCAAATTCCAAATTTATCAGGTCAAGGAGAAATTACTGCAAGCAGCCAGAAAGAAACAATTCAGATATCAAGGAGCCACAGTCAGAGTTACACAGGATTTAGCAGCTTCTACATGAAAGGATTGGAAGGCTTGGAATATGATATTCTGGAAGGCAAAGGGGCTTGAGGGATTGGATAACCAAGAATCAACTACCCAGGGGGAAAGATGGACATTCAGTGAAATAGACTTTCAATGATGAAAAGATCAGTGCTAAACGGAAAATTTGATCTTCAAAACAAGGCTCAAGAGAAGCATAAAAAGGTAAACAGGAAAAAAAAATTATATACATCAAAAAAATATATATATATATACATATATATATTATTCAATGTACCATGCCTTGTCATATCACTTAATTGTTTATTTAATTAAATTGAAATAAATAACAAGGAAATACTCAACTCATCACAGAATACTTTTGATAGGCTTTTTACATTGTCCAGAAAAATTTAATTTAATAATTTAACCTTCAGAAAATGAGTTGTCTACTGAAAATAGATAAAAATAGCATTATTAGATTCATTCACTATATATTGTAGAGTTCTTTGAAAGGTAACAAGTGATGTTAAACTAAAAATGAATTAACTTTAAATAGTATTAGCATCAGTTAGCTGCAGTCTGCATTCATACAAAATGTTTATATAAAAGGTATTGCATAGAATAAAAAAAATCATAAGGTAGAAAATAGAATGTTAGAGTTGGAAGGGACCTTAAAATTATTAACCCATTTTTTTTAGCACAACAACATGCCAGTTTCCATGGGAACCTCTAAAAAAAACCCAAAATGTTTAAAAATACAATGGAATTATAAGTATACTCACTATTTCTGCTGTATGGCCTCTAAAAGTATGATAACATTTTCCAGTTTCTGCACTCCATAGTTTACAAGTCTTATCAAATGATCCAGTGGCAATTTTATCACTAAAATTGAAGATGCTTTATTTAATAGCAAAAAATTAATTTCAGTGTCTATGAATTATTTAAAAGACAAGGAGAAATAATGTATGATTCTGGAACTACTAATAAAACATTAGGAAAAGTACTTTATTCATAGACCTATAAATAGCACTCTGGATTTATATCTGACACATAAACATCTTTCATAAAAAAGGTCTGCTCAAATATAAAATCTATTATTTGTTTTATGTAAAAAGACTGAAAATTCTTTAAATAATGACTGCTATAATTTTTAAATGTGCATAAATAAAGGTAAAAATTCTATCTAGAAAGAATGATAAATAATTTATTCAAATAAAATGAATCAGAATTTAAAGAGGCAGAGGACTGAACAAAATTTTGAGGTACTTTCTACTCTCTCTCCTTGAGACAAAACTGTCAAAATTACTATTTTCTATCAAATGTCTACCTATTCTACTTTTAAATACATCTTGAGGAACTTACTATCCAGTAGGGAGGCCAAAGTGTATAAATCTATATATCACAGACATCAAAGGAATAGTTTGAGGAGAGAATGCATTAGCTCTGTGTGTGTGTGTGTGTGTGTGTATGTGTACATATATTCCTCTCTTCTCCATACCCAAAAGGGTGTTTTACCGAGCACAAAGAAAAAAGGGGCTGAATCTATTAAGAGAAATGTTAATGGATGTGGTGTTGAAGTCTAGAGAACACACAATCAAACATTTACCAAGATATAATTGAAATGATAATTATATCAGAAATTATGAGGTATCTGCTCTCATCTCAGCAAAACTTTCTTCCACACTTTAGTGTAATAATATGAAAAGTTCCTTTTCTCTGCTTTAATATGAGTATAGGTAGATAAAAATTAAATTATCTGAAATTTAATTGAAAGAATTTAATCATTTTTCAAATACACATTAAACATTGACACACCAATTAAGTTTAGGTGGGCCTTATTTCACAATTGATATCATTACTTCAGTATCTGGGGTACAAAGTTTCAGTAAAAGGGTAGGAGAAAATTTCCACTCTAAAAACAGTAAAGGTTATAAAATTCTTTGCCATTTCCACTGTCCCTACCTAATGCAGGACCTTATTACCAGACATGCATTGTTGACTGTAACAGCTATTAATTTAGCAGATACTTGGTCCTTAGTAACTAAGAGCTAAGTACTTCTGTGAAAGAGGCAGAGGGTGTGAACTCTGTGTCCTGTGTGAACAGAGGACGTAAACTCTGTCTCCTGTTGCTGATGTGGCAGGAGGGGGTTGGCTGAGACAGGAGGCCAGTGTGTACATATAAGAAGAATTCCAGAGGCAGAGAATCAGAATCAGGAATGTTCCTCCTGGTCGCTTCTAGTGGAGGAAGAATTGTGGAGACTGAAGCCAGCTAAGAGAGAGAGACAGAGAAAGGGAATGAGAGAGAGAGAGAGAGAGAGAGAGAGAGAGAGAGAGAGAGTTTCTCTCCCAGCATCTGGAAGCTGACTGAGAACTGATTTGGAGTTTTCTTGAGACCAGAATCTGGTGAAGGCTGAAAAATTGCTGCCTCCTGGAAGTCTGAGATTCCTTCTGGGTCCTAGAGCCAGCCGAACTACTGGGGGACTGAAGAAGCATGACCAGGATAAGACTTTGTTTGTTTGTGGCTTGGTGGATCCTTGAGTTCCAGGCAAGAGAAGTGGTGAAGAGTTTGAGATGTGCTGGACCCTGTGAGCTTCAGTGTGTAACAAGAACTGCCCAGAGGACAGGACAAGAACTTGGGAGCTGTCTACCCCTGAATCCAGGTGACTGTTTGGTGGATTCAGGTAGAAGCTGGGACCATGGAAGGGGATCCAGGGAATCAGAGAGATCACCCAGAGTCAAGATGAAGAAAAGGCCTCCCCTTGGATGATGAAATTGAAGTTTACTAGACATGGAGGGGTGGAGGGTTTGTGTGATTTTCTAATGATTGTAGTTAGTGATTAACTAAGTAACTGTGAATCTAGATAAGTGACTGATTAAGTTAATCTATAATGGCCCCATGAGTGAAAGATTGATTATTGTATTGTGGAATGACTGAATGATTAAGTGAGGAGGGTTTCCCCCTTAGGGAAACCAGATGATTATTCTTTTGTTCCTTGTTCTAAATACTGTGGCCACTGTAGTGGAAACTATGTGGCCATTTTAATGTTAAGCTGTTGTGAACACTATATTGTGATTTTCTGTGATAAGATGTAACATTGTGAATATTATATTGTGATCTGTATTGCATGTTTGCCTTGATTTGTAATGGGATAAATGGAGTGTTTACTATACTGTGTAATCAGAACCTTAAAAGCTGTTCACAGTAGCATTCTTTTGGGAAGCTGCTCCTGAATGGCATTACATTGACAATGGCTGGCTTTCTTGTTTTCAGTCTTTTACCCTTTGAATTTCACCCTGCAAACCTAATTCATCTTATTAGAATGCTACTTCCATCATGCTACTCTCACTGAAAAACCTTCAGTGGATGCCAATTCTACAATGAAAAAGTTAAAATCTGTAAGCCTAGTATTTAAGGCCTCCCACAATACAACTCAAATGTATACTTCCAGCCTTGTTTCTCAACATTCAAAACCCTCCCCAATATAACCCCAAATCTATCTTTCTAATCTTGTCCCCCCATCCCATTCCCTGACAGAAATCTCTACTACACCTAGATGAATCTACTTCTTATCTCCCCAATATGGCTTATTGATTCCTACTTCTCCAATCTAGTTAATATTTTCATCCTATCTGTCTGCTTTCCTTACTACTAACTATCCAATTGTACCTATTATTTAAGCCCAAAATCAAGTGCCCCCATTATCAACCCAGTCTTCTCTGACCAAAACAAATCAAGAGTGATAATTGTATATGGACTTGCCATTTCTTACCATTACTACTCCTTTGGTCCTTAATCGACACTACTTTGTACCCTTATTTAACTTTTCATTTGTCTTATGTCCCCAGTGAAACTATACAAGAGTGTAGAGGGAGGAGCTGTGTCTCCTGTTTCTTTGAATACCTAACAGGCCCTATCCTAGGATCCATTAGTATCATACTCTGCCACTCCCACCCTACCTTTGCCTCCCTACCTCCTGCCCCACTAATCCTCTCCAAAGCTAGTAGCTTCTTTCCTCAAATATTCCTTGACATCTGTGAGGTACAGACTTAGAGATAAACACACTTTGGTCTCCGTATTAGACCATATGCTCCTCAAGGGCAGAGGCTTTTCCAGAGACTTCTGTCTTTCCTTTGTATTACTAGTGCTTGGTACCGTGTCTGGCCCATAGTTGGCTCCATTTATGAAACTAAACAAAGCTTTATCTTTTACCAGGCCAGAGTGCCTGTCATTTGCTTTGCCTTTATACAGTGTCCCAAAAATCTCAATGCAATTTTAGTTCAAATACATGAATGATTGAATAAAATTTTATTTACCCATAAGGATTATTGAACGCTATGGCATACACCACATTCCTATGACCCTCCAGTGTGTGTAGCTCTTCCCCAGATGAAGTGTCCCAGAGTTTGCATGTTCTATCATAGCTACCAGTAATAAAGCTTAAAAAAAAAAGGAAATAAAACTGGATTAGGGTGAAAATAATACAGCATAAAAAAATCAGTAGATCATAGAAATGTTTTTTCACTTTGGTTCCTCGATGGAATTGGTTTAATTAGCTACACAAGAAAACCATAACCAACTCCCAATTTCATATCTTACCTGAAAATCACTAGCAATACAAATGATGACATTGCCAAAGAAAACACGATCTGGAATTCTACTTACGCTTGGGGGTGGGGGTGGTGATTGGGGTGCCATGCAGAGGGGAAAGATCAGCACCAATAAATCACAATTTCCTAAAATGTTTAAATACTTGATGAAGGACTATGCCTTCTGCTATTATTTTAGATAAACATCCATGTAAACTTTCAGTCTGGAAAGAATGAAGCTGGGAGGGACTGACTGATCAATAAAATGAACATGGATGTGTAAGATACCAGGCCAGGGGCTGAGACATTTTGAAGGAAAAAAAAACGGTCTTTGCTCTCCAGGAGCTCACATTCTCCTGGGGGACCCACAGAATGTATGCAGATAAGTACGACATTTGTACAAAATGATTTCAGGAGGCAGAACAATTGCAAGGATAAGGAAAGGCCTCAGTCAGGAGAACACCTGAATGGGAAGGGAACACACATATATGTTAGACAGCCTTTTGGGACGTAGTGATAGCCTCCACTTCTCTCTCTCGTATGAGAAGGAAAGACAAAATGATCACAATCTATACGTGTTTTATTCAGATCCAGCATGTGGGCCCCCTTTCCTTTCTCATCTCTGCCTCCTGGCTTCCCTGCTGGGTTTCTTCAAGTCCCAGTGAAAATCCTGCCTTCCATAGGAAGTTTTCCCAATTCCTATTAACTCTAGGGACTTCTCTCTGTCAATTATTTCCAATTTGTCCTGCAAATAGCTTCTTTTTACATAGGCATTTGCATGGTTTTCCCCATTAGGCTGTGAACTCTCTGAGAGCAAAGACTGTCTTTTGCCCTTTTTTTTGTATCACCAGTGTTTAGCACAGTGCCTAACACATAAGTAAGTGCTTGATGATGTTTGTTGACCGACTGACTGGCCAGGACTGAAGGAATCTAGTCTGCTCACCTTAAAGGTTCATCATTCTAGCCCCTCCAGGTCAGCATTAAAAGTAGTATGAATTATGGGTTGCAAAAATAAAGTCACTAAACTAGTGCCAGAAGGTTAAAAAAAAAAAAAAAGGATGTTTAATGTAACAAACTGAAGGACGTTGGAACATAAAGCACCAGTGAGGAATTGACTGAAAAATGGATAATCCTATAATTATAAATGACAAAAATATTAAGAACTAAGAAGAAAAGAAAAACTTACCATGAACCTGATTTGTTAAATGCGACATTAGTCAAAGGTAGTATGTGTGCTCTGAGTACCTTCAATATAAGAAAACATACTTTATTCTACAACAAAATCAAACTACTAGAAAGTCAACACATTCCTTTAAGTATGACTAGTAAATGTGAAATAATGAATGCCTGAAAAAATAAAAATGAAATAATTGTGATTTTTCCAAAATCAATTAATATATTTTCCAACTGTAACACAAACACAGTAAGCTCACCTGAAGCTGATTGTTAGATGTCAAAAAAGAAATGATGGAGTCATCTACAAAACCTTGCTACTAGAATGGTTTTACAATTATATCTATACATATGTATGTATGTGTGTATATACCTATATACATATTATACATATACACACACATATAACATATATGTATCACTAGACCAAGAACAGAAAGGTGACCTTAGAGTGATCACATCCTCCAGTTTTAAAGATGAGGAAACTGAGGTCTAGAGAGACTTTTTGGATAATGGGAGGTATAATGATAAAGTGGAAAAATCAATGGACTTGAAGTCAAGATGGACCTAGGTTCAGATTCTTCCTCAAATACTTACTAACTGAATGATCATAAGTAAATAAATATCTTAATACACATGAATCTCAGTTTCTTCATATGTGAAAGAGATTATAATAATACCTATAGTCTTTATCTCAAACATGAGTTGGGAGGATGAAATGAGCTCCGCTACATAAGACCTCTTACAAAACTTACAAAAATATCTATTATTGTTATTAAGCAGCAGAAATAGAATTAAAACACAGCCTCTGACTCCACACCTAGTGTGCTTTCTTCAGGGTTATATTTCTATCATCAAATTCCATCACTACAGTTATTCATTATCCAGGAATCAACATCAGTTTTAAATTTTGTGTTCCGTTTTCTACGTGTCTGTGTGTGTGTGTGTGTGTATGTGTGTGTGTGCGTGTGTGCTACAAATGAAAGGGAAAAAAACAACTTCAAGCTCATTGCCACTTACAAATCCCTCTGGAGAACAAGGACTGGGTTTTATTCATCTCTGTATCTACTCTACCATCTAATAGGGTCTCAATTATTAATATTTGTTTAATTAAGATCCAGGACAGAGAGACACGTTCCTAAACTGATATCTGAAGTTGAATGTTGCCACCTGCTGGAAAGATCATGTTAGAACAAGAAAAATGGAAAACATTAATTTACAGTTATGTGCCTTCATAGATCTATTTTTATTCTGCCGATTTAAACAGTTACCTGTATTTGAAAAAGCAAAAGATTGCTTGTGCATGCTGTACCTGAAAGAACATGTTTAGTTTATAAGCAATATTGTTACAATGAGTGAAATCTATCCCCTCTTTTTTTAAAAAAAATTGTTATATAAATCAATAAACAAGGCAGAAACAAAACTGTGAGTACATTGACTCATGTAGTTTTAGGATATGGAGTCTGAAGGCTCTTTGAGATATCTTAGAGATAATCTAATCCAGTGTCCTAATTTAGGTCAAATCATTTGGCCTAAGTAGGAAGTAGCAGTTACAATTTGAGCTACAAGTCATAAGGACTTTGATTGAAAATCCAGTGCTCCTTCCAGTAGACCACACACTCCCCAAATCTCCTTTCCACTTGCATGTTGTTATAATTGTATGCAGTTCTCATTGTATTTAGGATCATTGTATTTAGAGTTAACCCACTGATTTTAAATATAAAGAAATTGAGTCCCAAAGAGAGTAAATGACTTGTCCCAGGTCACACAGCTAGGAAGCAGCAAAACTTGGCCCTGTCTCAGTCTATTGTGCCCTTTCTTCTATCCATCATATCCACTATATATTTAGCATAGTAGATCCATCTACTATACATTATGTGTTTTAAAACCCCTCGGAAGACAGGGAGGACGAGGAAGAAGACTGGAGAGAAAGAATAAAATGATTGTGGGGATGGGGAAGAAGAGAAAAAATGATATTTAAGTCTTAGGAATACAGTATAGATATTTGTTTTTTTTAACCAAAATTCATCATAAAATGACATATATTAATTTAATCATTTTCAAAGCTAAAGAAATGAACATATTAAAATTCCATTAGAAACATATTTGTCATTATAGGCAAATACTATATCTGGAGATAATACAGATAGTATGGAAGTAGAAAACATGAAATTTTAGTGAATTAAGACTAGCTATTCCAATATACTACAAAAATTTAACTTTCAAATATAACTGGGAAATCTTTGCCCTGGCTCTCTCCCTGCCTGGCACGCCCTCCACCTCTGCCACCTGATTTCTCTGGCTTTGTTCAAGACCCTCCCCTCTGCAAAAGGCCTTTCTCAGTCAGCCCTCTCCCTTTCTTGTCGCTTCTCCCTCTGAGGTAGCTAGCTGGTGCCGTGAATGGAACTTCAGACCTTCAGATTTAAGTGTCTGACTTTCAGAGGTACCTTGATGAGATCTCTCTAATAACTCCTATTTATTTTTAACTTTCAAGACATGAACGATGCCTGTGCATGGAACGTGAATTTTAATAAACACTAAACATCTTGCATATTATAATGTTCACTTACATGTTAATATTGATCCATTTTGAGCTAGTTAACATGTGTCTTGAATTTTTACATGAGGGTTTGCAGGCAATTGCATATTCATATTTTTGCATGTAAATAATGTTTTTTTTCAAAAATGTTAAATCTCTATTTCTGCACAACTACATTACAACATTGTCTTCTTCATATTTAAATGGGGATAATAATATTTGAACTATCTACCTCAATGGGTCTTTTAAATAAAATGTTTGTAATTGGTTTGGGTTACTATTACAACAATGAACATGTTGATATTATTATTAATAGTAGTAATAGAAAACTGTTCATATTTAAATCAATAGAATAGGAAATATGTCACGTATTCATAGAAAAGTTAAAAGGATATTTCTTTTATTCTTGCTGTGACAATAAATGTTTTTTTTTTTTTTAATGTCAGCTTTTTCAGTATCCTGATCCAGTCTGTGTGCAAGCCCTGGGGAATACAGAATCGCTGCTGTATGGTAATCATGTTCAATGACTGTGACTATTATTTTTATTTGCTTTGCACCTAGGAAGCACACATTAAGGGTTTGTTGAATTGAACTGAATTATTAGAACACTCGTTAGCAGCAGGATGCCAACGAAGGCGACATCTAGGGTGCCGGGGACAAAAAAGAAGCCAAGCCGAGAAAGGACAGTTGAATAGAGAAAACAGAAATGGAAATAAATAGTGACTTTGAAGGAGGTCAGGAAAAACTATTATGACATTGTATATATTGAAATTATATTCTTTAAATGTTAAGTGTGTTAGAACAAATTTGGCTACATTGATGTCTAATGTTCACTTTATAAATAAAGATTTTAGAGGAAAAACTTAAGAGTTCAATAATGCACAATCTCAAACAGTACAGGTATATAGGAATGGTTCTAGATATAAGGAAAGGCGTTGCTCTTGTTAGATAAATATTTCTGGTCTACCTTTAGTCTAATAGACAGCACACAATAAACAGCAACCCTTTGAAAAACAGCTCCTCAAGAAACAGACTTCAAAGCTCCTCAGAGGGAATGAGACATTGATTTCGACAGCCACATCTGAACATACAGATTGTAATGTGCCATCAATTAGAATCATGCATTCACTCATTCGTATCATTTTAAAAAGAAAAAAAGGATATTAAATATCTCAAGTCGCAGTATTATTGTTATTTATGGAATGACAAGTTTGCTAAAATCTAATACAATAAACAGTTTCCAAAATTCGATTCAAATTGCCATGGGTACAGAGCTCATAAAAACTTGCTGCCCTCTGAAGAGCTCCTTATCATATTTTGATAAAGGGTAGAAGAAGGTGGAAGGAGTGGAATAACTTCAACAACTATAAACTGACAATGAAATTCACCTTGGTTTCGTTCATCAACAAATGGTTCAAACTAAATAATACATCCACAGTCAAAATCTCTAAGATAATAAAAGTATTTTAAAATATGTATTACCTTAAAAAGATAGAACTTGTGATCACCCTGTTGTCCAAGTTTATCTTGTAATTTCAATATTAGGTGTTTGACCTGATCTGTTCGTGAAGCTGTGATGAGAGGCTCTGCTTTCCGGATCTCTTCTACCAAGGCACTTACATCTGTACTGTGGCATGTAAAAAAAAATATTGATTATTCTATATGAAAACAGCACTGCACATATATTAAGTAAATATAAAACTAAATGCAAAACTTTGACAAAATGAGAAATATACAATCATCTTGGAAGTCAGAGATTCTTTTAAAAAATCTATCAGTAACAAATCATATTATTCTTCCTATAATTATCTCTGTCATGTTAATGATACAAGTAATATGAAGTGATGACACTGGAAAACACACCATTGGTGTAGTGTGATCTTATTTTCAGTCTTTACTGTTGAAGGCAAACACCATGAGTTACTTTTTAGCAAATTGAACTTCTTATGTATCCATACACACATAAGTCAAGTCATCAGCCTTGTTATATCATTGGTCCTCTTTGAGAATGAAGGACAAACCACAACAACCCATGCTATCTAGTACAAGATTCACCTACAAACTGCCTAACGTTAAGATAACATACAATGATATCGATTCAGCATAGCATGGTAGATAAAGAGCTGACCTGAAGACCAGGAGGATGCCAGGACCACATCCCACATTTGACACATCCTGGCTGAGTGACTGTGATCAAGCTACCTCGAGACTCTAGACAACTCTATAAGATTATATAAAAGTTGAAGAAAAGGTGCTGACCTGATGGGTAGAGAAAATTTCCTCACCAGGGAGTTGGCTTTATCAAGGGAATCACTAATCCTGTCCCTATCTATACAATGCAAGATTATAGGATTTAGAATTGGGAAGGACCTAAGAAATGAGCCAGCCCAACCCAACCCTTTCAATTTACAAGTAAGGAAACTGAGGCACAGAAAGTTTAAATTACTTGTCCAAGGTTATACAGCTACTAAGTAGGAAATTCAGGATCCAAACCCAAGTCTTCTGGTTCTAAATCCAGTATTTGACCCTCTTACCATCAACACACATCAACTGAACTCTTACGATGTGCAAGGTGCAGTGCTACTGGGGATATGAAGAGAAGATCACTGGAGCAACAGAGAGGAAGTCTACTTCCCCAGAAGTCATTTTTCAAATATTTGAAGAGAGTTGTTATTTTTTCCCATAAGTTTCATATTCTCCAAGTCAAACATTCCCAGCTTCCTCAAATTTTACTCAATTTGAGATAACTTTCAGATATGTCAGAAATCTAGTCACCTTCTTCTGGACATTTTCTGATTTATCAATGTCCTTCTCAAAGAACTGGGCACAATATATTATACCAGTCTGATCTGCCCTGGGTGCACACTGAGATTTGTTCCCTCCCTCTTAGCATTTGATGAGCTGAAGTGAAGACTGCTCGGCTGAGACTAACAGACCTGACTGACAGTCCCTCCTCTTCCTCTACCTTATGATCTTGAGTCACCATCTGTATTCTAGGCCTCAGATTCTGAGGGTGAGGATAAGGAGAGACCAGATGCCTTCTAATGGGTAGCTAGACAGTGCAGTGGATACAGTGTGAGGCCTCTGACGCTGGGAAGACTCATCTTCCTGAGTTCAAATCTGGCCTCAGACATTAACTAGCTGGGTGACTCTGGGCAAGTCACTTAATCCTGCTGGCCTCAGTGTCCTTATCTGTAAAATGAACTGGAAAAGGAAATGGCAAACCGCGCCAGTATCTTTGCCAAAAACAACAAACCAACCCTCATGAAGAGTCTGAAACAACTGAACAAGATGACTTCTATAGGCACCTTCCAACTCCAATCATCCAATTTCTGAATATTATACTCATATTAATACATATATCATATATATGTGTGCACAAACATATATATACATTTCTCATATTAATATATATTATATATATGTATGCACAAACATATATACACATATATATATATATACACTCCTCTCCCTGGAACATTCAACTCTCCCTGTGACCCTCAACCAGATACATCCCTCAGCAAACCCTGTCCCCTTCTCCCACTAATGAGCTTCTCCAGGGGCTCCATTTTGTGTAGGGTCCCAAGCTAGTCTTCATGGTCCTGCTCCTGATTTTCTGTACAGGGATTTCATCTACTTTCATGGGTCTAATTAAAACCTCTATACAATTGCTTCCCAATCTACATATCTAGTCCTTAGCTCTCTCCTGAATTCTAAAACTGCACGTTCTACCTCATGATGGACACTTCTACCTGGGAAGCTTACAGAAATCTTAAACTCCACAGTCTCTCCTCAACCTGGCCCTCCTTCCAGTTTCCCTGTCTCTACTGATGCCACCATGATTCTGTAGGGCAGTCAGGCTAAAAACCTGAGAGCCATCTTCCTTCTCCTCCTGTATATTTCAAATGAGTTCCTAAATCCTGGTAATTCAACCTCAATAACACTTCTCTCACATCCCTCCCATTCTCTATTCTTGCTGCTGACACCCTAGTTCAGGCCTTCATCACTTCTGATTTTATACAAGCTTCCTTAATGTTCTTCTCCCTTGAGTCTCGCCCCATTTTACCAACTCTTCTTCACATGGCTACCAAAATAACATAAGCTTCCTGTGAATAAGAATTCACCCTAACATCTAACACAGTGCCTGGCGCATTCCTAAGGCTCAAAGCAATGCTCTATTATTGATTGCCTGGTTCCTATAACACCACATATGGCCATGTCTCTCCTCCACTTAAAACTCTCTGGTATATCTTTAATGGCTCCAGGATTTAATTAAATCCAACAGGCACTTACTAATTGCCAACTACACATTTATTAATTGGCAACTCCTCTAACAGAATTTACATTCCAGATTTGGGTGGGAGACTAATGGCAAAATGAATATAGAACAAGTGGGCAAAATTTGCATACAAAGGTACCCCAAAGACCTCAGTCACATACTGAGAATAACTCAGTTCACAATAACTCAATAGTACTAATGGTGAGGAAGATCCTGAAAGCCCTCCTGTAGGATCTGGCCCTTGAGCTGAGCCTTGAAGTGTCTAGACTAGGGGAATATCTATTGAAATATAAGTGAAGAGTCAGAGGAACAGATCTGAGAAATACAGCAAAGGACCTTCAGGAAAACACAATGAATCTAGATGTAAAGGAAGGCCTCCTGTACTTTGGGCAGATCCTCTAGGGGGGATTAAAAAAAAGACACACACAGAAATAGCACAGGATGGTAAGATATGTGTGGGCTGTAGTATGCGCTGGTAGAGGGAGGATCCCCATCAGTGGGAAGAGAGATAGACTAAAGTATAAACATGTGGCCCAATGAGCATGCCATAACAGAAAATGAAGAAAAATGCTAATGAGTTATTAAGTATGTTATTATTAAAGACATAATTATCTATCCTTAGAGGGTTTGTTTTTTTTTCTATCCTTCTTTCTACTTACTACCTGCCCAGTTAGGATTTCCCATTGATCATGAGCAAGGCTAAAACTCTGACCTCATCCCTAAGTCAATGCTAATGAAATACGACCTCTTAGTGGAGAAACAATCATGTACAATTCAAACTTTATCCTGTCTACTCATCCTTCAATTTTCCCATTAAGTTCTTCCAGTCAGCCAGTGGTGTGCTGGTGCTGAGTAGGAGTTTCTAGTAAACCCTTTGTACTCTTGGGGATTCCAGAAATAGGGAGGAGCTTTGTAAGATACTCTCAGTGAGTACCTTTTTCTGAACTGAGAGTCAAGCACTGAGAATAACTCTCAATTCAATTCACTTCAGTTGGCACCCCAACTATATGGTGATTTGGTATGATAAGAAGAAGTGCTATGAAGAGGATGATGTCATCATCTACGAGGTAGACGTGCTCCGTGTAAACTGATAGCACAGCCTCAAAAGGAGATATGGCCAGAGAAATCATCTTCGGCATCATTAGAATGATTTCCTAGTTTAGCAGTCCAGTTTAAGCCCTCTTTGGATGACTCTAAGAAGATAACACGTGCTAGTAATAAAGATGTTTGTCAGGCTCTTCTTTACACCAACGCTGAACTTGGAAAGATCAATATCATTTTAGAAATGGCCTTTCTCGTGCTACCCGTGATTCTTGGAAGTGGCCTCTGACCTGCCCCAGATGTAGAGCTTGTGTCTATAAAGCTTTTGTGAAATAGCAGCCACAGGGAGTGGGAGTGGAGGTGAGGGGAAGGTTAAGGGGAGGCCTATTGTTACTCTACAGGGCTTAAAGAAAATGTGGGTGAGGTTTCTTTGATAGATCCCACTCTTCCTGGTGTTCTCCTCTCACTGTATGGAGGTGTGACTATAAACTAATGAAACACACTCTCTTGTCTCTAGTGTGGAATACAAAGGTGTAAACTTCATATTGAATTCCACTATGTCTTTCACCTAAGGTTCATTGATCACTGGAACATTAAATCTCCATTTTATGACAGAGTTTTCCTAAAGATCACACCTTAGGCAAGCTTACCTCCAAGTACCATGGTTACTCTGAGTTGCATGGGACTCATGATTTTGCCTGGGAAGCACAGCAAGGTATACGGACCCAATTTATGTCTCCTTATGATGCTCTTAATGAGCCTGGAAGTCCTATTTGCACAGAACGTTGGCTTTGAAGGGACTCTAGAGTTCAGCTGGTACAAGCCCATTATTTTATAGCAATGAAACTGAAATCCAAAGAAGCTGTAACTTGGTTAAGATCATACAGCTAAAGGAGCAACCCCAGGTTTCTGAAACCCCAGGACAGTGCTCTTTCTACATTTTGACTAGAAAGTCATGCAGAAAAGTCAGCATTTTGTTTTAAGGGTTTGTTTTTGTTTTTAGCAGTTGATTACTTGTAGCCAGTATGAGATTGAACAGAAATGAAAATATCAAAGGACAGACACAAACAGTGCCCCTTCTCCTATTGTTCCTTAAATAAGCCCCACCTATATCAAAGGAGGAAAAGAGAACACAATATCCCCATTTAGATTTTATTTTTGGTTTATTCTGTATGCCCATGGATCACCCAAAGTCTAACTACTAACTAAAATAATCAACAAGGTAGGAATTTGGGGGTGGGGGGGGGGCGGAATATTATATGAACTTACAAGCCATCATATTAATTACATCACTTACTTGGGACTGAGATCCAGTAAGTCTATGGATTTGGTTTTTAGTTCTCCACCTTTTTCATATTCCAGAATGATACCTGTAAAAATAAATAACCACAATTTAGAATATGGCTGATTTGGCAGTAGATACAGTCTTTGACTTGGAGTCAGGAAGAGACCTGAGTTCAAATCCTGCCTCAGATACTTGTTAGCTGTTGTGACACTGAGCTAATCACTTAACCTCTTTCTGCCTCAATTTCCTCATCTGAAAAGTGGGGATAATAGTAGCTATATCATAGGGATGACACAAGAATCAAAGGAAATAATGTGGTAAAGTGCTTTGTAAGCCTTAAAGCACTTTGTAAATGCTAACTATTATTATTATTATTACACATTTTCATTGCTAATTACTCATATTTCAAAGTAGAAGTCTGTGCTAGTAAAGCCTTTGAGAATCCAGGGTCATTTCCATGTACCATGATGGGAAAAAATGCTAGACTAGACCAAGTCAACACAGTCATAATAGAAGCAATACATTTTTAAAGCATCACAGGATCCATTTTTAAGGAAGATACAAAACATGTGGGGAAAAAAAACCTTAGGCTTTATTATTACCCTGACACCCTCTCCCAAAATAAAATGACTGAGAGAGTATCTATAAGCACTAATGCTTCTTCCTACTGTAACATTTCTTTAAAAAAAAAAACTTTTTCTGAGAATAATCTATAAATTATCACACCTTCATTTAAGTTACAAAACTCATTTATGACCCCCAGCTTCCTAGGAAAGTCAGTATTAATACTAATATTCTCCTGCTGTTGCTGTATGCTAAGTACACATAATGAAGAATGAAAATGAGCACTACACAGAAGGTAGTAAGTGGAGGCCAGTATGGTAGGCATGGGCAGGGTGCTACATATAACAAATGAGGGGCTTCAAAAGCTATGAGTAAAAGAAGTCATCAACCCTCAAAACATCGTAGAATGAGATCTGTAATTACTCAGGTATTTGCTGCATCTAACCCAAGTGGAAAAAACAAGTGGATAAAGAATGCCTATCGTCTAGACATTGGTATGCTGTTGTCTGGAGAAGCTACAGAGGTCAGCTATCAGTACACACACACACACACACACACACACACATCAGACATTGTAAATAGACAATGAGTTGGACCCAGAATTGAATACAAGAGTAAGATGAATTGTCTTTACAAAATTGTTAAGTTCTTTTAACGATCCCAAACTTCCTGGCACAAAGGCTAAACTTTTTTATGTCAATATTCTTATAGGGATATTGTACGGTTGCAGATTATAGATCAGTCATTCTCCAAATAATTACAGTTGAGTATGACCCAAAGGGCAATGAATACATTAGTGGTGGATGTGAGCAGGCAGCAATGTACTATAAAATGACCTTACAAAGGAGAAGTGGTGTAAAAGATGCCAGTCAGTCAACAAACACTTACTATGTGCTAAAGACATAAAGGACTGAATATGCGCTGGTCACATGCTGGCAATGAGACAATCGATGAATAGCTCACAGATATACTGGTGTGTTTCTGAGGACTTCAGGAGGATCTGAAAAGGGTGGTCAGTGAATCCTGCCATGGTAAACTCAAAAGCAGACACAGTGAAGAGTCACACATAGGAATGTGTGGGTGTGGAAGGGCTATAAAATCTGTCACAGATCCATTGGGGAATTTGAGTGCTGATATACACTTTCAAAAGGACACTAACAGGAACACACCTAGAGGAAGGTGCACAACAAGGGCACTGGAAACCCACCATCTGAAGGAACTTTGAATGTGTAGCCCAGAGTGATGGACGCTTAGGGGACACATACTACTTTCATACTTCGAAAATATCACTAAAGGTGAAAATCAGTGGCAGGAAGATATCTTTTTGTGATCCAAACAAAACAAGGAATTCCAATTCACAGTTCCTATTCAGTGATGACATAAAATTCTCCAGGATATTACAAAATCTCCTCAGTTAAATCGATAGTGGTTTGAAAAATATTGGCCTATCTAAAACAGCAAAAGAAAATGGATGAAAAACACATATTACCTTAAATATTATTATCATGGATGGGTAGTATTTTACAAATGTTATCTCATTCCATTCTGACAATCTGGGACATGGGTGCTATTGTCATTCCCATTTTACAGATGAGGAAAATGAAACAGGCAGAAGTTGAGAGACTTTCCAAGAGTAACATCAGTAGTAAGTTTCTGAGAATTGTCTGAGGTCATAGAACTAGTAACTGTCTGAGGCTAGATTTGAAATTAGATCTCCCTAATTCCATCTTCTACATATGCTCTATTCATTGTACCACCTAGCTACCTCTACTATCAGCAACATTTCTTTTTACCCCAAGTTAATTCTCTTTTACTATGAAGTACCTACCTTCTTGGAGCATTTCACACCCCCATATTCATTATTCATTCACTAATTGATTTATCCTTCTATAAGCATTTATTGAGTACTTATGTGCACAATGGATACTGTAGAAGGAAATGAAAAAAAAAAAAAAGGTATGGATCCTACCTAGAAATAAGTTTAGCCTGGAGTTGTACAAAAAGGAGGGAAGTTAGAGTCAGTAGCCTTGGGCTTAACTCCTTAGCTTTGCCATAAACCAGCTGTGTGACCTTGGGTAAGTCATCCAACTGAGTCCCAGTTTGCTTACCTATGAAATGGGGATAATCATATTTGTGCTACTAACTTTGTAGTTTTGTGACAAAGAAGATGCTTCATAAATCTTAAAATATTGTATAAATGGGATTCATTTTAATATTAATTATAATGATGATGATATTATAACCTACCTCAGTTTTATTGTGAGAATCAAATGACATGGACATGTGAAAATGCTGTTAAATTGGAAGGTACCGTATCTAATTCAATCCAGTTTTACAAAAAATTTTGTATGCATATTGTGTGAGTGTATACACACGTATATGGATATTTTGTATACATATACATTATTGCTGTTATTGTCACTATTAGCAGACAGAGGATTAAATGTTCAGTCATCAAAAACAACACAGATAAATAAGAACGCATGAGAGCTGGAATAATACTTAGTAAATGCTCTTTATTAGAATGAAGCGATGAGTAGGGAATACATAATTCAAGGATTGTTCCTGTTCTTATCTGATACTATTATTTAAACAACTATTTGTTCCCCAAGAGTATCTTCTGAAATATACTAGAATTTTACTATAGTAAAGTTCTTCATTCAAGCATATTTCTCCAATATGGACCCATAATCTTATTGCAAAAATTTAAATTTACTATTGTTTATAGCCATTTTTATTAATAAGGTTAGTGTGACCAAAGTATTTTTAAAAAGCAAAAACTTTTAATATAGTTACTAAATTGTTATAGACGTAGAGACTTCAAAACAATCCTACAGATTAGTATATTTAGATTTAGAATATAAGTTTATAATTTAGAATACAAGTACAAGTTTATCTTATACGAAAAATTTTTTACTCAAAAACTTATACAAAATTCTCTCTTGGATACAAGAGGTTTGCATGTAAGTCATAAAATATGGGTATTTGCTTCTGACATTTAAAGACAGAGATAAAAACTTATTTATCTGATATAATAGACATGAAAACAACCACTGCTACATCCTGAATACTAAAAATAGTCATGCCCTAATAAGAACCATGCAGCAAGAAGCATGAAAAAGTATTTCACGGTATTTCTTTCCCTCTGATTTTTACAGGGAATCTATTTGTAAGGAAGAAATTAAGGTCCCTTGCTCAATATGTTTACTGCACACCATTACTAGTCATTCTCAAAGTCTAAAGGAGAAGTAGGGAGATCAGTAAAAATGAGTAAACAGATGGAGAGGTTAATGGAGAATGGGAAAATTATATTTGTGAATGTCAGTGGTACCAATAAAATTTTATATCCAAATGAAAATGTTCAAGTCCCAATGACTTCAAAAAAATGTTTTTATGTATACAAACTATTAAAGTTATGAAAGTGATGGTTTCATTCTTTATATCCATTGTTCATTTATATTTTGTTTCTCTTTTCTGCCTTCTGCCTCTAAAGTATGGATTTTTCTCAAGGTTAAGGTTCTTCTCTTTATGCTTTTTATTCTCTAGAAACTCTCCTTTCAAGAATTCGTCAACTCTCACAGATTGAACTATCATCTCTATTTCAAAGACTCAAATTACATCTCTAGTCCTGCCCAAACTTTTAAACTCTGATTTATATTTCTGAATACGTCACCACAAATTCATCAAGTCTAAAGTGGAACTCATAATTTTACTACTACCACCATCTTGCTCTCTTGACTTGCCTATTTGTTGTTAATGGTTTCCTTATTTTCTCAGTCATGAAGCCTCAAAATTTGGGAATCATCTTTGATTGTTCCTTCTAACTCTCCCCCCTTAGCTACCATAGCTGAATATAGACCAAATCCTATGAATTCTTCCCTCAAAATTTCTCTAAGACATTGGTCCATGGGTCCATGGACTCCCAAGGAGTCTGTGGACAAATTTCAGGGGTCAGTAAATTTGGATGGGAAAAAAACTACATCTTTATTCCAATAGAATTGGTTTCTTTTTTAATTCTATCAATGTTTTATTTTTTGCATTTAAAATCACTGCTCTGATCCATAAGCTCCACCAGACTGCCAAAGGGATCTATGACATAAAAATGATGAAAAATCCTTCTTTAGGATCTAGCCCTCGCAATTTTTACCACCCAAGTTCAGGCCTTTGTCACTCCACATTTAAACCACTACAGCAGCCTCTAGAATGGCCCCTTCACACTAATTGACCCAAAATACTCACATCCTAAAAACAAACCATGATATTTAACAAATCTCTGGACTTTAGAGTCAAAGGGAATCTTCCAAGACAATCTAGCTCAGCTCCCTTTATTTTACAGATTAGGAAATTCAGGTCAAGTGAATTGATTGAGATGATACAGAGCCAAGACTATTCTATAAAATCCATTTGCTGGACATTCAAGGCCCTCCACAATATGCCTTCAAACTAACTTCCTACCTTCATTTCTCAGTCTTCTCTGTGTCTCCTCCTATCAGAATGGTCTACTCAATGTCCTATCAGCTAGTCTCAGAAGACATTGATAATAAAACCAAAATGTCCATTGAACTAACCTACCTTTGTTCATACCATTCTTCATACCTGGAATGGTTTCCCTTCCCACCTCACTAAATACTCATTCTTCAAGTCCCATGTCACTGGCAAAGCCTTCTCAGATCAAATCAACCTACACAGATCTCACCCTCCTGTGAAATCATAGCACTTGTTTTCTCTGTCACTCATTTGGCAATTAATTAATTAATCAAGTCCTGTCTGGTGACATAGTGTGTATTATTGTTTTAGGCTTCATTTAAATCTTGTGTTAGTAAAACTTTTCTTGTAAGCACTGAACTTAAGAGTTGTGGCATAGTTTCCTCACCATCTGTATGACTATGGTCTTTAATCACTCTGAGATTCAGTTTCACAACCTATACTGTTCAATTCAAGTAAATCACACTTATTGAAACTAGATTTAATAAAGCTGCAAGAAGTTCTAGAAAGTTGCTTCAAATTCTCAAAGTCTGTTGTTATTTTCTGTGTGTATGTCTTATTGCCCTAGTTAGTTTGGAGTCTTATTGAAGACAGACTTTTTTTTCATTTTCCTACAAAACCCAATACTGTGTTTCCTACATAAATAAGAAATGAATATATGTTTGCTGACTGATTACATTTAGATCCCACAATATAAAGCAGCAGGGATTTATTAAGTGTTTACCAAGTAGAAGATACTGTGCCTTGAATGCATTCATTAATTTGTTTACATATATACATATATGTATACATGTATGCATAGATGTCTGTCTGTGGGTGTACGTCCAATTTCACCCCAGAGTGTGGATGGACAGCAATCATTCTTCGTCTTCCTGCTTTTGTTTTTTTCTGTGTGAAAATAGTTACACAAAACTCTCAAGTACATCCTCAAGACATCAGGAGAAAAGAAGGAAGACCTGCACCATACTGGGTGTTCAGAATCTTTGATGAAATTATAGGAGGTCATGGACAAATGAAACCTAGGCATAATGGCTTGCAATCTGCATCATTGGAAGGAATACCCACATGAAATGTCACAGACATATTTGCACATATACATATATATACATGTATATGTATATATATATACATACACACACATTTTCATGCATATATTGATGGGTGGATGGATGGATGAGTAATTAGGCAGCATGGACATGACTAGAGATGGGTCTTGAGACACAGGAAAACCAAGATTCAAGTCCTACCTTTGGCACTGGCTACATGACTGGCCAGCTTGTTTAACTTCTCTGTTCTCTAGGCACTTTGCTAAGACTAAGCTGCAGAACAGGGACTAGTCCACACTGATAGAGGAAAAGTTTGCTAGTAGACTGAGAGTTTCCTGATCAAGCATTCCCTATAGCACAGATGCAGTCCCAAAATATATGTATGTCATTTTTTTTATTATGCTTGACAAACACTGGCCTAGGGAATCTAGCCTGATTTAAACAAGAATACTTGCCAACCCTTTACTTGCATTTTTGCAGAACTGTTATCATTGGCTCTCAGTGCTGGAGCTGGAGAGATCTCAGCATCCATCTAGTCAACCTCTTCCTTTTACAGATAAGAACCTGGAAGTCTAGGGAGTAAAAATGGCTTGCCGCACAGTCATAAATAAGTGTCAGAAGTAGGATTTGAATCAAGGTCCTCTAAACTCCAAAGTTAGCGTTCTTTCCATGACTCTGCATCACCACCCCCTAACCTAAATGCCTTCTTTCAGCTTATCCAACAAACAAGATGGAATTCGTAGTTATTAGTAGTTATACACTAATTTTTTCTTATACTCTCATCTATTCTGTGGTCCTGGTTTCATCATTTGAAAATAAAGAAATTGGAAGAAACCTCAATTTCCCTCCCAGTTCTAAATGGCACCATTGTATGAACCCCCATTTCTGAGGCTTGGGTGACCCTTGTCTGTTGGAAGAGGGGAAGAGTGACTGGGCAGGAGAACCATTTTAAGAGGAGACGATAGAGCCCCTTCACTCCCTGGCCTAAACAGCAAATGGGGCACCTTTAGTATTGTGTAGAATAAAAAGGATACCAATTCCCTAGGTTTTGCTCAGTTTGTCAGCTCCTCCACCTCCCCAGCAAGGTAAGGAGCTCTGGACTTGAAATCAGGAAGATCTGAATTTAAATTCTGCCACTGAAACTCACTGGCCCTGTCAGTGAATCCATCAAGGGCCATTTATTTAAGTGCTTATTATGTGTCATGCCAATGGAAGTTGATACAAAGAAAAGTAAAAAGAGGTACCTACCATCAAAAAGTTCACACTCTAATGATGAAGAGAACATGTAAATAATGATGTATATATGAGATATATTTAGTGTAAACTGAAGGTAATTGCAGAAAGATTCTTGAAAGGAGGAGGAAGAGGAGAAGGAAGAAGAGGAGGAGGAGGAGGAGGAGGAGGAGGAGAAAGTGGGAAACGCCTCCTGCCAAGATAGGATTGAACTGAATCTTGAAGGAAATCAGGAATCAATGGTGAGGAGGGAGAGCATTCCAGACACCAGGGATAACAAGTCAAAACAAGAAGAACAAAAAACTTGGAAATGGGAGTATGTGGTGTTCAAGAAACTACAAACAGATGAACTTTGTTGGATCATTGAGTTTGCACAGCGAAGTATAAGAAGACTGGAAAAAAGGATGAGGTCAGGTTGCAAAGGGCTTTTTATATCTGATTCTGGAGGTAATAGGGAGCCATGGAGATTATGGAGGGAAGGTGTGGGGAGGGAGAAGTTGACATAATCAGACCTTCGTTTCAGGAAAAGAGCTTTGGCACCCAAGTGGAGGCGGATTGGAGTCGGGGGAGAGACACTTGAGGCAGGAAACCGCTGAGTAGGTCTCAGCCTCAGTTTCCTAATCTGTAGAATAAGGAGGTTGAACCCAATCACCTCCAAGGTCCCTTCCAGCTCCAAACCTAAGAGTTTAAGTCCCACGATTTCTCTGGGACTCGGTTTCCTAGCCTAAAAAAAAAAGTTTGGAGGGGGTAAAAGGGAGACGCTTGTGCTTTCCCTTACAGTCCCTGGCCAGGGGCTCCCTAGTTGGGCCTGACGCCCCCTTCCCCAAATGCTGCCTCCCCTCCACTCTCTACCCCCCGATCCCATCCCGCCCCGCCCCGTTCCACTAGGGACGCGGCTTTACGCTCTAACTCCCGGCCGGGGACCCTCCAGGACGATTCCCCTGACAGGTGAGACACAGTCTAGAGTGATGAGACTGAAGACTGCGGGTACCTGGTGGATAATATCGGAGCAGGAGCCTTTTAAGCTTCATCCTCTCTCTCACCGAGCACTGGCCAGAGGCCTCCATCGCCTTGGCAACCGCCTAACAGAAGCTCCCCGGTATATCAACGCTTGCGCATGCGCTCACAGGGGAGCCCCCTGACTCCACGGGGGGTGGCTCGTGGGGTCTAGGGCACATGCGCCCGGATTCTCTTACTGAGGCCAGTGGAGTGCTCTCGAGTCTGCCCAGAGCAGGAGGAGAGGGTTCATCACCTTCTTTTGGGTCCTGGATCCCTTCTGACATTCCACTACTACAGCACCCGCTGGACCACTTCTCAGAATTGTTTTTAAATGTGCAAAAGAAAATGCATGGAAACAGCTATGTTGAAACACAGTTTTCAAAATGTTACTGAAAACAAGTTCACGGATCCCAAGTTAAAAACCCCTAGCCTAGAGATTGCTGGGGGAAGCGTCTTGGAGGGTGTCTACAAGGCGAAATGTCCTTGTCTCCCTCACTAGAAAGAGAGATGATTTCCTTTCCCCAGCCTCGCCTAGCCTGAGATCAAAGTCTGACACTGTTTGCTCTGCACTGATTCCGGCCATTCCTTTTACTCCGATCACAGCTGTGTGAACTTTGCATATCACCTATCCCCTTTGTATCTTGGTCTCCTCTGTAAAATGGAAATAACGCTATAGCGCCTATTTCGCAGGGTAGCAGGAAGGATCTAACAAATAATACAGGATGTCCCAAAAGTCTTGGTGATGTTGGAATCTATTAAAACTCCAAACCTCACTAAGACCTTTGAGGCATCATGAAAACGGAAAACACTCTTCAGATCTTAAAGCTATATAAATGCTAGCTGCTATTATTTTTGTTGTTATTATCCTAGAATCTTAGACTAATCATCTCATTTTGCAGAAAGGGAAACTGAGGCTCAGAGAGAGAATGGTGTCAGAGGCAGGATTTAAATTCTGAATTTTTTATTTCACCTGCACCTCTCTAGTCACTCCACCTTATTACCTGCTTTCCTTACTTAACTGGGCTGACTACACCCAGGGCTTGGGAGGGAGATAGGAGTCTTGGATTTCTAGTTTTGGACTGTCACTGAAAATTAATCAAGGGGCAGCTACATGGGGCAGTGAATAGAGCACCAATCCTGAAGTCAGGAGGACCTGAGTTCAAATTTAGCCTCAGACACTTGACACTTACTAGAGGTGTGACTTTGGGCAAATCATTTAACCCCAATTGCCTTGCCTTCCCCCCTACAAAAAATAAAATAAAAATAAACCAAACTTATTTGGGTACATAATAGGTGTACTGATTTTTTAGAAGCAGAATGCAAAGAAGAAAATTTAGAGAACTTATTTCAACCATCCCTCATTTAACAGATGGAGAAACTGAGGCCAAAGAGAATAAATCAGTTTTCAATTTTCATTCCTGAGGAAATGCTTTTCTTTGGGGTAACCCCAGTTCTCATTTAACTTTCTCTTTCCATGATAAAATAAAGCCCAAGTATAGCCCTGCAGAATAATCAGAAATAGACCCTAAGGATAGAAAAGGAATATTGTACTCAAATCAATACTAATTATTCCATTTGTTTTTCTTCTTTTTACAAATTACAGACTGTATTTTGGCTGACACAGCTCACAAAACTTTGGGAAGATACTACTGGCAAGGAGGGGGTGATAAAAAGAGGATCCAGAGATGTTCACTAAATGATGCATCCTTCTCTATTAGATAAAAAATATTGTACTATGGTCCCTTCGAGATTGTGAGTGTGTGTGGTGCGTGTTCTAATATCATTCAGATGAAAGGTGTGAATGGTATAGTGAGAGGTGGTGAAATTCACCTGAAAGAAAGTTGATGTGGATTTCTTTGTGGTTTTAGGGATTTTTTTTTTTCTGTAAGCTTCTTAAATTAGATCATCAAAGACAATAAAGAATTGTAGTATCCAGTTTCTGAGCAGATGTGATTAAGAAGCAATGGAAACATAGTTTGCAAATCCAGAAGACTTTCTCTTGTGGCCTTGATTTAAATTATGGTTAAACTGTGTCATACTGACTCACTGTGGGTTGCTTCCAAATGCTACTTCCATTGTCTTTAACTGGTCCATCCACTCACTACTTCTTTCTTCATCTAAATACAGTCATTCACTAAGAATGTCTGTGAATTAGGAATTAGGCATGAAAAATCCTTTTACTACTCGAATCTCCACCTCTCTAACTAGAAATCAGTAACATTTACTTTGTAAATAAATTACAAAGCAGAAGGAGAATTGGTCTCTCACGAAGTCCTAGGTCATAGGTAGTACTTTGGCAATTTTCTGCACATCATTCTTTGCTATTCATTGGAAAAGCTGGGAACAGGGAAACAAACAAACAAACATCTAAGATGCAGAAAATTTCAGGTGTTACCTGAAGATTCACGTGGCAAGGCTTGTCAGCCCACTTTACAGCTGATTCACTAGGTGATCCTAGAATGTTGCTGATTTCCTGCATATTGATATATTGAGGGTTCCAGGTAAGAGTTACAAAAACATTTTTCATCATTTGTTGACATTATTGATCTATTTCCTCATACACTGTGAGGAATTTATATGGATGTGTATTTAAGTACTCAGGTAGATCTATGAGCTCATGGATTTGGGAGCTTCCTCCAATGATTCCTATTCATCTTGTCCATCTCCCAAAAGTTCACCACAGTGAGAACTTTTTTTGCAGCAACCATACTGACATACCCGGGATGACTGCTAGCACAGGTTGTTAGGTAGCTGTTTACCAGGTCAACAATCTTTTTTAATCACATCCACTACTTGAGGGGAAAAGTCAGCACCCTGAACTTTTTAGAGAAAATAGAGAAAATACAAGCAGAGAAATAAAAACCAACAGACAGGGCTTCTTCTGTCTGAGAAATTAGCACAGACCAACAGATAGATCTAATTGCCAGACGAAAGCAATATATACATAGTTATCAGAGAGAAGCATCAACATCTGGGTTTTTCAAAGCCAGGGTGGGGGTGGTGGTGAAGGGGGGTATCCTTAAACATTACTGAGAGTGCTTCCATGTCATATGAGGCCCTCTAGCTCCTCAGCTGCAGCCCTTGATTGAATCCAAACTTCACAGAATAAATGCCCTTAATAAAAGGATTTATTCTATAAAACTTGGACTCAGTCAAAAAACTGCATCCAAAGACCTAGAAAGTCACATATGACCTGGAGGCTGCAGGTTCCCCACCCCTGACAGAACCTTGCCTTGATTTCCCTTTGTCTTCCTTCCCCACTCTGACCACTCAGACCCCATACTACTACTATGACCATGACCACCACTACTATAGCTAATATTTACATGGCGCTTACTATGTGCCAGGCACTATACTAATGACTTCATAATTATTATCTCATTTGATCCTGTTAGCTGAGAACAAAGTCTGGAACAGAAACACTTGAGAAGGAAACAGAGGGAAGAAATGGCAAAAGGGTGGCACATTCTCCCCATTTATCTGTAAGTTAAATAAGGAAAAAGTAACCGATCTGCCAGTAGAGAGGCAGTTTCCAGATAAGATGTGTATAATGAGAGAAAACTCACATTCCTTCTATCAATCTTTGGATCTGTCTGGGTTTATGGTCAGCATAATGTAGGTCCTGAGTTAAGCATTAAACAATTCTGATTTCTAAACAACAGGTCTGGTTTCTCTGCCATGTAGGGTTAGGTTCAAATAATACAATAAACTTCCCACAATCCTCATAGCAACCCTGGGAGGTAGGTGTTATTATCTCCATTTTACAGATGAGGGAACTGAGATAAACAGAGGTTAAGTGACTTGCCCATATAGCTAGTGTCAAAGGCTGGGTTTGAACTTAGGTCTTCTTGATTCTAGACCAAGTACTGTATCCATAACATCAACTAATCTGAGTGATTTGACTGCTCCCATCCACTGGATGAAATGGGACTCATCAACTCTTTCTTCCAGTGAAATGGAAGACCATTAGACCTTACTACCTATATGCCTTTTAGACCCTTGGGGACTTTCATCTGACTTATTGATGCATCTCAAGGATAGTAGTCTTATGATCAGCCCTAAGGACTTCCAAGTCTTTCCATCTGACCTCCAGTTGAACTCTTTTATGAGTTGTCTCTTCCAACTAGTCTGGGGGCTGTTGGAGAGCAGAAATTGTCTCCTTTTTGTAGCCCCAGTGCACCCTAAGTGCTTATTAAATGCTTTCTCATTCATTCATTCAGAGGTACACGTGGTACACTCCTGGTTCCTTCTGTCATCCCTCACCCTTGCCACCGTGACCAGCCCATCTTCTCTTCCTATCATATAATTTCTTACAAAATAACAGCTCCTGATTAGTGGCAGTATTTGGGCAGAAACTAAACCACCATCTACCAGGTTTTTGATGAAGATGACCTCCAGTGTTACTTGTAGTCTGCAATTTCATGATTTTTATTGTTACTGTAATATTAGAATATAACTGAAAAGTGAGAAATAAAAATGCACATAGCCCCCACACACATCATAGGGACACATATCTACCCATAACTCCACACACACACAACACACACATACACAAGTATCCGAGCAGTCAAAATGTCACAAAATTCACATTAAGTGTATTCACGTACTTGGCTCTGAGAAAAATTGATATGATCTCCATACATAACCCACTATTACTATTATTACTACTGCTGCTGCTACTACTACTACTACTACTAGTATACTACTACTATTATTGCTACTACAACTACTACTACTACTACCACTACTACTACAACTACCACCACCACCACTACTCCTACTCCTACTCCTACTACACCACACACGTATCTGAGCAGTCAAAATGTCACAAAATCCATGTTTAAGTGCATCCATATACTTTACTCTGAGGAAAATTGCTATGATCCTCATACACAGTCTACTATTACGACTACTACTAGTACTACTACTACCACTACCACTAGTACTACTACTACTACTATCATTACCACTACCACTACTACTACTACTACTACTACTACTACTACTACTACCACTACCACTACTACCACTACTACCAGTACCACTACTACTACTACTACTACTACTACCACTACTACTACCAGTACCACTACTACTACTACTACTACTACTACTACTACTACTACTACTACTGCTACTACTACTACTACTACTACAACTACCACCACCAACACTACTCCTACTCCTACTACAAGCATACACACACACACACACACACACACACACACACACATGTTGTATAGGGTCTTATTCACCTCTCCATCTTTCTCAGGACCTAACACAATGCTTTTCATATAATAGGCATTTGAAATAAAAATTCTATGGTTCTTGGTGCAACCTTGATGATCTGGTTTCCTTGCCCTTAGATTAAAAGCCAAAAGCCAGAAGGGAGAAAGGAAGTTTTCACAGTTGGGTATACAGACAATATAGCAGCTGAGAGCAAATGCAAGAGGAGAGGGAGGAAAAAAAACACAAAAGGAGACAAAAAGAACCAGCAAATCCAGCAATCTGAGACCAAATAATACAGAGACAAATAGTTCTGAAATAGGTTCAAAGGTCCTGATGACAATAACTGGTGTTGAGAATGACCTCCAGATATTAAAAAAATCAGTCTACTCTGTTCTATTCAGTTCAATAAACTTTCAAAAGAATTATATGCCAGATAGCATGTCAGGTCCTGAACCTACAAAGACCAAAATGAAACAAACCCTGCCCTCCTGGGGCTTGCGTTCTACTGGAAGCAGAGAAGTCTTTAACACATTTTTAAAGGGTTTTATTTCAAAGTATCTAAGTCTTTTAAAGTTGTAGTGCTTAAAGGGATAAACCCTTGACCATTCACAGTGATTTATCCTTTCAGAGTTCCACAGGTCAAATCAAGTGGACAAGCATGCATTAAGTCCCTACTATGTACCAGACATGCTCAGGACGTTTTTGTTCCTGACTGAAGTCTTTGCTCATGTTATCCTCTATGCATGATATGGCTTTGTGCTTTCTTTTTTTTCTATCCTAATATATCACTTTTAAAGGTCTGTCCAAAATCCACCTCTTCCAAGTTGTTCTCTCTATCATGTTCCTTGATGCAATGCAATCTGTTCTTTATACCTCTCAACACTCATTTGTACATCTTGTGCTCAGTTGTGATGCCCCTGTGATGCTGGGGGCAGTTAAGTGGTTCAGGGGATAAAGTTTTGGCCCTGGAGTCTGGCAGATCTGAGTTCAAATTGAGCCTGAGTTCAAATTGATACCTACTTGGGGCTGCATGACCTTGGGCGCTTCCTCAACTCAAAATGGGATAATAATAGCCCTTCTTCAAAGGATTATTGTGAGGATCAAATGAGATGTTGGTAAAAAGCACTTAGCACAGCGCCTGGTATACACTAGGTGTAATATAAATGTGTATTCCCTCCCTCAGCTCCCCCCTCCCCAATTTGTCTGATTGCTTCCAGGTAGTTCTCTCACAGGCTCACATGTACCCCTTTTGTCACAACAACTAAATAAATAGCAAGCATTTGCATTGGGCTTTACAATTCACCCAACACTTTCCTCTCAAATAGACAGGTAGTTCAAATACATTCCCATTTTACAGATAAAGATGACTTTCCAAGGTCACAAAGCTAGGAGAAAAGCCCAGATTCCTTGACCTTGAGCCTACTGATCCCTGATGGTTAAGTTCAATTACAGTACTCAATAAACGATTGTGAAATGAGAGGATAATGAGTAAATGAATGAATAATGGGAAGGAAAAGTGTCCCCAAGAATGTACTTGACATCACAGGAAAAGGCATGTCTGAGATAAGATATTTGTTGCTTATGATAATCAGCAAATTAACCAACCGGTATTCAGCTAACTGAGGCTGTTACTTAACTAAAAGCTGGGACCTTTCTTTTGTTTCTTCAAATTCAAATTCAATTAACCCAAACCAACACAGTCCTTAGGTAATAATATGCTTCCTTCAGGGGCAGAATTAGAGCAAAACCTGAATGACCTTCCTCAGAATCTATTATCCCACGAACATCTATGTAATTACATTTTTTTTAAACCCATTCATGAATGCAAGAATGTCTAAGAAGTGTGGTGCCTTTTCAGTAAAAATCATTTTATTATTCTATAAGCTCCAGCCTAGCATTTAAGACCCTATGCAACCTGCACCTGCGTTTCAGTCTTGTTTCCTCTCACTCTCCTGTTCATGCACCCACCATTTCAAACTGTCCAGATAGTTGCCATTATACACAATATTCTTTCTCTTCCCTATGTACAATATTCTCTCTCTTCCCTTTATTCCTTTGCATAGGTAGCTGCACATGTCTAGAAATTGCGACCTCCTCCCCTCATGTCATAGACCCTTACCATCCTTCAAAACATACTCAGATGGTGCCCCCTAGACTCGTTTTTTTAAACTAATCACCTTAATTTTTAATGCCTCTTCTCTTTCTTAAAACCACTATGCATTATTATATGTACATTATATATTAACTCATCTGCACAGTGATATCTGAGCAGCGAGGTAATACAGTGATTAGAGGACTGAACATGGAGTCAAGACAATCCAAGTTCAAATCTGACCTCAGACACTTTCTTAGCTGGGTGACCCTGGGCAAGTCTCTTAACTTTTCTCTCCCTCAGTTTCTTTGTCTATTGTTGTGAGGATAAACTGAGATAATATTTGGAAAATGTTTTGCAATCGTTAAAGCACAGCATAGATGTTTATTATGGTTTTTTATTATTATTGATTATTATCTCCCCAGGAGAATGTAAGTTCATTAAAAGCAAGGACCGTATGATTTTCAATTCTGAATCCCCAACGCTTGTCGCAATGACTTACACATAGCAGGACTCAGTATTGCTGGTTAAATTTGTTGGATGAATATCGAGGGACTTTTGATTAAATTGGATTATTTATTTCCTAAATGATTTGATGGCAGCAGGGGGCAGCAGTGTACACATTTAGTAAAAAAACAGAATTTCCTGAGCTCAAGATTAGCCAATGTGTGGTACAGGGCAAAGTTTAAGACTTCTTGGATCTATGATAACATCCTTGTGGCTTCCTGCCATCTGTCTTTGAAGATATAATCCTTTAGTGGTTCCAAAATAGGAAATAGGAGAGTCAAAGATTCTTGATTTGTTTCTCTAAAGCATTTTCCATTTGTTTGCTTTGAAAAGATTTTTCCTTTGTTGATTTGATTTTTCTTTGATCTCCCCCCTTTATAGTTGGTGTTCCCAGCTTGTAAATACTCTATTCCTGTTTTTTGTTTGATATATTTGAGACAGAAAACAGAAAATCTTTATCTCTTTTTGAAAGTAGGTGCTGATGAAGATGTTTCTGAACAATCAAACCAACTGAATACATTCACATTCCAATCAATATTTCCCCTTATCTTTCATTTACTTCATGGTCTCATAATCTTCCACTTTTATTTATCACTGGTAATTCCCATAGTGTGTTCACTTTTCTTATACTTTGTCAATAATACAAAACCACTTGAAACTGTCTCCAGAATCAGTATTTTTTTTTCTCTTGAAAATGGTAGTTCCTTCTCTGTCAGCAAACATTAATGATAACACTACTTCCTCACTTCCAATTTACTGTACATAAGTCATAGAACTCTATCGTTCCCTCCACAATTTTCCAATATTTGTATATGTGATGATAGCGTGAGCATTTTCTGACAAATTATCTGAGTTTATCAGCTAAGCAGAAAACACACTCTTCGAAAATAATATAGTGGGAAAAAACCTGGCATTAGTTTTATTTCCTTGACAGAATTACAGAACCATGAGATCTGAAGCTGATACTCTAGAGATGATTTAGTCCAACTTTCCTCATTTGAAACCTGAGGCCCAGAGGGTTTTATGTGAACATGTTCTGAAATGTATTGAATCACACAAATAAAAATTATTTGTGCATATGCAGGCATATGTGAATATGTGAGTGTTTGTGCACATGTGCATGCATGCGTGTGTCAGAAAAGGGTCTTGGCCTATAATTTCATTATTGTGAAGAGTCCCAATATGAAAACTTCCTCCACTGATGTCAGTTATCTCCTACTCTATAAATTATAGTCTTACAGTATTACCTGAGGCTCTAAGAAGTTAAAAGGATTTACCTTTGGCTATAAAGTCAGTGTGTGTAGAATTTGATATAGATTTTAAATATCTATTTATGCAGATATTCAGATATATCCTGTTTATGCAAGTCGACAGATGTAGAATTTGAACTCAGATCTTCCTCGGGATTCTGTGGTCAGCCTTCTATCCACTATGCCAAGATGCCTCTTTTATAATGTATTATTATCACATATTTGTGTAGGTTCTAAGTTATTTCAATTCCTCAGTGTCTAAAAACTAGAAATTTTGTTGATAGATGTGGGAAAACATAATTGAGAAGTGCACAAGATAAGAAGGATCCCTATTTTCCTCTCAGGTATCCTCCTCTCATTATCATCACTTGACATGTCGGAATCATTTGACCTCCTTCTTCTGGCGCTCTTTCATCCCTCTGTTTCTGACACTGTGCTCATGGTTCTCTTGTAAAAACTCCCTCTCTGTTTAGTGCCTTTGCTTATTCCTTCTAACCCCTAGATGTGAGCATTTCCCCACTCTTTGTTCTTTTGCACACTTTCCTCTCAATACTTTTTCCCACTGGTGACCTCTTCTCCTTTCATGGTTTCAATTGTCTTCTCTATGAATGATTAACAAATATTGTACTCCAATTCCAAACATCCTCTCAAGTTCTCATGGAATCATATAATTTATTGGAAGAATTGTTAAGAGGCATTAGAGACCATCTAGTCTAACCTGTACCTGAACAATAATCGTTTCTACCACATCTCCAAGGTCATTTACTACTCATGTGAGTAGGACTCACTTTCCTCATTTGGTAAATGAGGTGGCTGGATTAGATGAACTCTCAGATCTCCTCCAACTTTAAATCTGTGATCCCATGAAATAGCCAGGAGATTCAATAGTTTGAAGATTGATGAAGGCAAACCCATCTTCTTTGGGATAACTATGATTGTTAGGAAATTTTATTTAAATCAAGCTGAAATTTACTACTCGGTAACATTTATGCATTACCCCAGGTGCTAACCCGACTTTAAATAGTGCAAATCTAATCCCTTTTCCTCTCCAAGCTGTAATCTCAACTTTCTCTATGATGTTCCGAGGCCAGGTACCTTCATCTCCCCCTCATCCCACTTTCAGCTCCCTTTTATTCTTCCACCCCCATTAGAATGTAATAGTAACACCTAATAAAGACTTGTTGACTTGACACCATAGTGGTACAAATACTTGAAGTCTGGTAATAGCTATGCCCAGTTTTCTCTTCCCCAGTCTAGTCATCCCCAGTTCTTTCAGCTGATCTTCCCATGCTATATTCTCAAATTCTATCACATTACTAGTGATCCTGTTTATGCAAGTCAACAACACTTATTTAAGCAATTATTATGTTCAAGGCACTGTTTTAAGCACTGCGGATAGAAAGGTACTCATTATGGATACTGTTCATCTACTTCCTAAACTATGGTGTTCGTATTTTGTACCCTACTCTAGATACAGCCTGGCCAGGGCAGAATGTAATGGCACCGTTCCTTCCTTCATCTTGGACACTATGCTTCTCAGTGTACTCTAAGGTTATATTCAAATATATGTGTGTGACTATATAGTGTGTATGTATATATATATATATATATATATATATATATATATATATATATAAATATGTACATATGTATATATATATACACACATATATGCATGTGTGTCTATATGTATATTTACGTGTGTGTGTGTGTGTGTGTGTGTGTGTGTGGAGTCCTACACATCCAATTCCCCACTGAACATTTACACCTGGATATTCCACCAGCACTTTAACCTCAATACATCAAGAAACAAATCCATTATCTTCTCCCCTCCCCAGCCCCCCAACACCCCAGCTCCTCCCAAAAGACCTCTCTGCTTTTGTTAATAATTCCACCATTCTCTCAATCTCCAAGGTTCAAAACCTCACTCATAGTCTTTACTCAACTTGTCTCCCACTGACAATCACAAAGTCCTAGCCTTTCTTATTGGAAACTATTTCTCATTTCCTCCAGGCCCACTTATGTTACCCTAATGAAGATGGATTATGTCTTCACAATTAAAATAAGAGGATAAGCATTTATTAAGCACCTATCATGTACCAGGCTCTATGTAAAAAAGTAGCCTTCTAAATAGCCTCTTTAACTTCGCTCTTTCTCTGCTCCAAAACATCCTTCTGCCTAATTCATTTGTAAGGGGTATGTATGGTGGCTTGATGTGCCTCATGTCAGGGACAACATTAATAGAGGAAGACAATTTACAGTCCCTACTCTTCCCTCTCTCTTCCCTCTCTCTCAATTAACTAATGCCTTCTTGAAGCTTCTTATCCAGAACCCTGGACAATATGCCCAGGCACTAGTTCCTAGGAAGATCATGATGGAAATGGAAAGGGGCACAATAAACGTGGCTTTGTCCCCAGCCTCAGAGGTAAGTAATGACAGGTGTAGACCCTCTAGGGAATCTGGCTTCTGTAAACGGAGATGAAGAATATGAGATTCAAAACACACTCAATCTAACCCAACTGGAAGTGAGGGCTAGGGAGCCCCAGATGAAGGAAACAAATGAAAGGGCGGAAAAAAGAAAGACAGAAAGCAAGGATGATACAGGTTTGTTGTTGCCAAAACATCTTTTGGTGTGACATGGACAAAGTTGCAAGGCATGTAAAGAAAAATTATTAATTACAGCCCTGTGGAAGGTGGGCTGAACTGGCCTTGTAAGAGCTAATTCTAAATGTGTTAGCAATACTAATGGTCACCCCCAAAGTAACCTAAGAACTAAAAGAAAACTTCTCTAGAGAGAAGTAAGGCAACCAAAGGTGGGATCACAAGCTACAGCAGGGTATTAGTTGTGGTTGGCCATGGTCATGGTAGGACCTTGCTAAATGTCAGTTCAGAAGTGAAGAAACTCCCTAGAAAGCTGTTCCATCTGTCACACAAGGCAGCCCTTCCTCTAGCATTTTCTCCACCCTTTTCTGGACCTTTCCCTCACTTATTTAGTACTTTGTGAGGGAAATTGTTTTTCATCTGTTTATGAAGGGTTCAGAATGATTTTACTATGTGGGGTTTCTTTGTTATGTTATGCTCAGCAAAATGTTTTGACGCTAGGCCTCCATGGCTTGTCTAGCCTATGAAAGGTTCTGAATTAGATAGGGGTGCAAGCTACTTGTTACCTTTTATATCAAACCTGAGCATTGAGGAATTGGGGGTAAAGAAGGTAGGACTCTCTCAGGAAGGTGCTGGTTAACTATGGGCTGGAGGGACAGTCCTGAAAGAAAACTTTAAGGAAACAAAAGGTGCAGGCAAACATCGCGAATCACATGGAATGAGATGTGAGCTGCATGAAAGAGTGAGTGGATGAGATCACAGATCTGTTGAATTATTGAACTGTTAAGTATGATCCCTTTTGAAGAACAATTCCAATGTCCATTGAAGCAAAATGGCCATATCATAAAGTCAACTGAATTCTATTAAATGACATTCACACTCTGAGGCCTCATGGGCCCCAGAATTCTCTTCTGATGCATTCTCATACTCCTGTTTCTACTACTCCTCTAACCCTGAAGGAGGAATTTATATTTTCAATAGCACAGTGGTCATCCTAGAATGATTTTTTTTCAATGTAGTAAACTTTCCAAGTAAAGGCATTGAAAATCTGCTGTTACATGTCCTGTGATTTCATGTCAGAGCAGAATTATTGGAAACCTTTAGCAGAGAAATTTACCCCTACATTCATTGCCAGAAACCATAAAGAGGACAAATAAAAGCTATTTTTATTCACAGTGGAAAACCCCACAATTTAAACATTTACACAATACAGACTGTTACAGCTGATTATACTGCTGTAGTTAATCTGTGTGGGTCACTATCATTCTAGAAATACAGGCATACAATCATGCAGAAACAAAAGAAGTCTGTAAACCCTAATCTAGGCCAATAACATTAGTCACATCATATACAATATCTGCTATATTTTCTAGTATGCATAATACATTCATTTCCATTACCTTGGCAAGGAAAGAAAACTTAGCTTCTTTTTGAATATGGGTAGGAATTTTTTTTCCTGTAAATCATTTTCTTATAAAATGAAAGTAAAAAGTGGTTTGTTTTTTTTTTTAAAGAGAAATACTTGATTATTTTTAAACAAAGAATAGGGAGTGGATCAATGTACCAGATATTTAAAGATACAGTTCATTCCACATTATGTCTATTTAAGAAGGATGAGATTGGAGAAAGGAAGGGAGAAAAAGGTGAAGAGAGGAACAGAAAAAAAAACTAAGGAGTAAATCAGTCAGCAAGTGTTTTTAAGTGCCTGTTATGTGCCAAGCACTGTGCTAAGCAATAGACACACAAAGAAAGGCAAAATATAGCCCCTGTTCTTGAGGATCTCATAGTCTAATAGGAGAGACATCATGCAAACAATTATGTACAAACCAAGGTATAGATTACATATAATAGATTATATAGATTATGTTATATACTTCTATATTATATTAATATTATATTGACTATTAACATAATTAAGTTATGTTAATAAATAATATATTTATGTATCCGATATATAATTTATATTCTCTTTGTGATTCCTTCCACTTTATCATACATATTTATTTTTCAGAGGATAAACATACACACACTATTATATATATAGGATGGAAGTAATCTCAGAGAGAAAACACAAAGATTAAGGAGAACTGGCAAAGACTTTTTGTAGAAAATGGGCTTTCAATCGTGAGAGACAAATGAACAGGAAGAAAGAGGGTCACAAAAGAGAACAAGGGAGATATTTGGTTCAATTCAGCAAAGCATTTAATAATTACCTTGAATCTGCCAAGCTTTACTAGTCTCTGGGGACACAAAGAAAACCATGAACCAGTTTCTGCCTTCAAAGAGCTCACCATTATACAAGGAGAATACAGCATCTATAAGGATAAATAGATCATATGGAGAGGGGGGGATGGGATGGGGAGAGTGGAGGAGAGGAACCAATACCTGGGTGAGTTGGGAATGTAGGACAGGGTACTTTCAGGGTACTCTCAGTTTGAACTGAGCATTGAAAGGGATTTGGGAGTGCATTCCTGGCAAGAGGATGCAATGTGGGCAAAGGCCAGATGCAAGAAACAGATAGGAGTAGACAAAGAGGTATAGACAGACGGAGAAGAAGCAGTAGTAGACAGGAAGAGAGAGATGCCACTCAAGGAGTCTCCTCTTTGCATTGGATGGTGCTCTATAAGGTCCTTGGTAAAACAATTATTTTGAACTCAGAACAAACTTTCCTATAAAAAGGAAAAAAAAAATTCACAGGCTGTGATCAGATCTCTGGACCAGCCTACCAAAGCTTTTTCGCCCACAATGCAACGATGGTCCAGAGAACTTAGTTTGAATCAAGTTTTGGGCTTTGGGAGCAGGAGCGTAAGACATGGAAGAGAAAAATGATACTTTGGTGGGGCGGGGGGAGGGAGGGTGAAACAAAACAAAATATGAAGATTGCCTTTGGTGGTCTCCTGGCATTTTCAAGTACTCAGTGACACCCAAGCCCACAGCACCCTCCCTTCTCATCTCTACCTCCTGGCTTCACTGGCTTTCTTTGAGTCCCAACTAAAGTCCTACTTTCTGAAGGATCCCTTTCCCAGTCTTTAATCTTACTTCTTTTTCAAAGACTCACTACTATTTATTCTGTATAGATTTTATTTGTACATAACTGTTTCCATGTTGTATGCTTCCCTAAACTATAAGCTCCTTGAGGGCAAGGACAATCATTTGCCTCTCCATGCCTTTCGTTCAAATCCCATCTCTGAACTCACTAGCTGTGCGACTCTGAACAGATAACTTAAAACTTCCTAGGCTTCAGTTTCTCTGTTTATAAAATGAGAAAATTATTTCTAAATATCCTTTCAGCTCTAATCACTAAGGGAGAGAAAAGTAGAAATCATAAGGGATGGTCAGATACAGGGAAAAGGAAAGAAAAAGAAGATGAAGAAGGTACATGCAAAGGAGACTGAAAATCAGAATGTTTGACAGAGACGAAGATGAGAGTCATGTCACTGAAGGAAAGGGAGAAGAGAGTGCCCAGGGGAACAGGGGAGTTAGAAGTGCTCTGTCTCAGAAAGTTGGCAATTAAGAGTTTACAATCTCTGAGAGAGTAGTTTAAGCCAAGTGATACGGAGGAGAGACAGAGTACAAATTATTCCTAAAAGTTTAGCAGTAAAGGAGAGAACTATAGGCTAACAGCTTCTCAGAGAGAGCAGAACCAAGGAACTGTTTTTTGGATTGTTCGTGGAGAGAAGAGAACTGAAAATATTCCTATGTCAGGGGAAGAAGCCAGGAAAGAGGGAGAAAGACCGGAATGAACATCAATCAACAAGCATTCATTCAATACTTGCCACAGAACTAAATTCTGGGAATACAAAGAAAGGCAAAAACATTCCCTCCCCTCAAGGAGATTACATTCTAATAGAGAAGAAGGGAGCAACATGTGAAAAACATGTATATAAGTATATACTTATAAAATACATACAAAGTAGAAAGGGAGAAGTTTAGAGTTAGTTAGAAAGAGAGCACGATCTCTCCAGATGAGCTAGGAGGAGAGGGAATAGTGTTTGGCTCAGTGGAGAATTTTCTCATTCTTCTTTCACCTCCATCCCCTACATCCAAATTCTTGACAAGTTCTGTGGATTCTACATCCACAGACCCTCTGATCCACTCCATTCTTTCTGATTCTACTGTCACCATATAGGTCCTGGTCCCTTCCATCTCTCATTTGGATCCCTCAAATAACCTCCTAATTGTTCTCCCTGACTCCAGCCTCTCCCATCTCCAATCCATGTTCCACTTTTAAAAAGACAATGAATAAATATTTGTTTAATTGGATTGAATTAGGATTGTTGGTTCTATGTACTGCAAAAGTGGAGGGATAAACACTAGTACTGCCTATACTTCAATGGGATGCTAAAAAGGGAGAGGGGAAGAAGAATGGATAGAGAAAGGAGAGAAGAAAAGATAGAGAGGAGGGATAAGAGGATGAAATGGGAGACAAGAAAGGAAAAATAGAGAAGATTATAAAGGAGATGTGGGAAAAGGGAAAATGAAAATTTCTAAATACTAAGTAATGAGGAAGGAGGCGTTTCTAGGAGTTATCCTTTCTAAGCATTACTTTCCTCTTATTCCAAATACAAACATACTAGAAAGGGACAGGAGAAGAGATGAAGGGAAGAAAAGCTCTGTAGATTCTGAAGTGTTTGTCAGTGCAACTCCTTTTACAATCTGTCCCCATGGGCTAAGGGTCAAAAGTTATCACTTCCAAGGACTAGTCTTAGAAATGTTCATTGGTTAATTATCCAATTTATTATTTTTTTATTTTCATTTAATTTATCCTCAACTGGTCTTTTTCCTTATAATAGTGGTCTCAAATTTTATATATAGATGCTTTTCTTTTTATATAAAAAATTGTTATGCTAGTGTTTTCATAAAAAATCTATGTGAACAATTTTCTCAACTCATATTGTTCAAAGAAAATTAAACATTTATTATAATTTTATAATAATGAATGATCAAATCTTAGGTATATAATAAAAATAATGTACACAAATATATATAAAATCCTTTTTTGGGGGATTCAGCTTACTATGTTTTACTTGTGAAAATGAATAATATTGAAAAATATTATAGATATGATGTTACTTTTAATTTCATCACAAGTATTGCTTAATTTCATATTTTCCTGTTTCATATTCAAATGCAGCAAGTTTTGGTGATATACAATTCACCCCTAGAGTCAGCCTCAGTGAATGATGGTAATAGTGGCAGAATTATAATTCTGGAGCCTCCCCTAACATAATATATTTTTACAGGCAATTCTAAGTGATCCAATTCAAAGTTAACCACATTTGGTCATATTGTATTAAGTAATTGCAACACTACTCTTCCTGTTGTTTGACATGAATTTTCATGTTAGTCTTGTAATTGTTGTCTTTGGTTTGAACTATGTGTTCATTAGGAAAAGGGGATGCATTTATGTAGGAGTTGTACTTTAAAAAATCCAGCAAATTTGACCATTGATTTATATCAAAGGGAGAGTGAGTTGGAATGGGAGGAAATGCAGCCTAGGTGTGTTCAAAGTCTCAAATGTGAAAAATATATATAGGAAATGGCCAATAATCCATCTTGGTTGATGCAGAACTTCCATGGAATGGTTCTGTTGGGGAAAAGCTGGAAAGGCAGGTTGGTTGCAAGGTATTTGTTACCTGGACAGCTGTTCCAATAGCAGCACAAGACAACCTTGCCTGGACTATAGGATCCAAGTAATTAAAGAAAGAACCATGAGGAAGCAGATGGACTTGGAGACTGGGGATAGGTTGAGCACATAGGGAGCAAAGAACAGTGTCCTTATCTGTGAAGGAATCAGAGATGAAAGCTATGGAGTTTATGGTCAGGAAACCAGATTATGCACTTTGGAAAAGATTTAGGGGACAACAAGGTCAAAGATCTACTTATTCTACTCACTGGCTGGAGTGAAGTAGAAATTAAGGTCGTTAAACTAAGTTTGAGGAATCGTAGAGTATCAGATAGGTGTTCAACATGGATGCCATTTAATCCCTTCTGCCCTTTGTGGCTAAACTCGCTAAAAGAGTTGTCTATAATATGTGTTTCCACTTGCTCTCTTCTTAACTCTTCACAGTCTGAATTTCGACCTTATCATTCAACCAAAACTACTCTTTCCAAGGTGAACAATGATTTTGTAGGTGCCAAATCCATTGTATCTCAGGCCATATTCAATCACTCTGACTTTTATCTTGCTAATGGACTTCAATGATTCTGGAAGAGAGAATGAGGCTAATGACTTTGTGCAACTCTGCCTCACTGAAATCCAATTCATGCACAAGTCAAGACATCCCTCCATGATGTCATTGGTCTTCAAAAACGAAGTATCAACAACAACAACAACAACAACCACAACATCACTCAGGATAATACAATAATAGATGAATGAGAGAGAGAGAGAGAGAGAGAGAGAGAGAGAGAGAGAGAGAAATCCTAATAAATAAATACTCAGAGCAAGAGTTTCATCTGTCAATAAAGTTGATCAGTTTAACTTTGATGAAAAGTTTTGATAAAGTTAGATAGTGCCACACATCATTGAATACTAGAGTACAGTTAATCAATAAACCTTTATTTCTTTTAAGAGCCAGACACTATGCTAAGTACTAGGAATATACTAAAAGAGACAAAAACAGTCCCTGCCATCAAGGAACTCACAATCCAATTACTGTAAAGCAGAAAAGGTACAGTAGAAAAAGTACTAAATTTGAGTCAGATAATTTGGGTTAGAATCCTTGTTTCTACCATTTACTATGACCTTGGATAAGACAAATGATTTCTTTTGCCCTTAGTTTCTTCATCTGTAAGATGGGGAAAGGTTTGACTAGATGCTTCCGAGGTCCTTTCTGGCTCTAAATCCATTACTTTATGAATTTAAAATAAGGAGGCAATGTTTAGAAAATTAAAATAAAAATTCAGTATTTCACATGTGGTAGGATACTATAAATATTTGTTAGTTTTCTGAATTTTTTTAGTTTTGTGCTAATACAAAATCTAACCCTTTGGTTGAATGAAGCAAGTTCTATAATTCTGAGGGGGTGGAAGAGAAACTGAGTATTATATAAAGAGAGAGAGAGAGAGAGAGAGAGAGAGAGAGAGAGAGAGAGAGCCTGAAAAGTATTTTACTTGAAGGAAAGGTGGTTTTAGGCTTCCTTTAAAAAAAATATGACCCAGTTTTCAACTAGGTCAATATGTGGTAGACAGAGTTAAATCATCAAAGTCTCAAATTAGCCTAAAGCAGAGGAAGATTTTCATCAAGTTACTTCCTATCTGATACTTTTGCATGATTGGAACCTGTCTTTCCAGACAGCTCAGTTATGGGTATGTTGGGGGGGAAGGGAGTTGGGAGGGGTAAAAGAGGAGAGTCTGACAAGCATGACATTCCTCAACTTGGTTTTCCCCCTCCTCCTCCCAGTCTTTACAAGATTCCCAATTTCTTCCCTGTTTGGTTTTCCCTGTGTTGATTGTCTTGGAATAATGAAAACAGGGTGCCCTCTGTTCTGTTTTCCTCCTTTCTGTCCTTTTTACCCTTCTTGGATTTTTAGAAAACTAATATATAGCCTTTTAGAGTAAATCATTTAAATCTTATGGTATGTTTTCTCTCTTTTTAAAAATCTTTCATGTTTTCTTCTACAAACTAATTTTCCACAGTTTTTTGTTGTTATTTTCTGAAGCCTTGCCCAACTGTAGATATTATCACACAACTATTCTCCATAACAAGAACAAAAACTTGCCTGATATCCACTTGCTATGGTGTATTGCTAGAATATAATTTGTGTACCTATTTTATTAAACTTGGTTTTGGGTAAAGACTTATGAATAACTCGTCTAAAGGTACAAATGGCATGCTTCTCAAAATTGTAAGTGATAAAAAGCTAGAAAAGAAAGCTAACTTACTGAGTGATGGAGGTAGGATCTAAAAGAGTTTTTATAAGCTAAAATTTTCAACTAAATTTAATAATATGAAGCATAGTAAGGATAAATATAAAGTCCCATGCTTTAGGTTAAAAAAAAAAATCAGTGGCCTGAGGAGAAGACAGGAAAAGAACTGTTAAGTAGCAGTTCATACAAAAAAAGTCTGGGGGTTTTAGTTAGTTGTAAGCTCCATGTGAGTGAACAGTGTGAAAAAGTAGACAAAAATACTGTTATCTTGGGTCTAATGAAGAGAAGCAGAGTTTGGGCTCTAGGGTGATAGTCCTGCCATACTCTCATTCTCTTCAGACCTCCTCTGCATCATTGTGTTCAGTTCTTATGATCATGGCTTATGAAAAACAATGGAAATCCAGGGATTGTCCCGAAGAGAGTAACCAAGATAGTGAAAGGGCCTCAAAATTATCTAATTCAAATATTCATTTTCATCCATGTTCGTTAAGTCCATTTTTAAAAAGAAATCATTCAATTCCATTCAATAAGCATTTTGTACCTACTATGTACAAATCACTGGGGATAAAATGAAACGGCCCTCAAGGAACTTATATTCTAATGGGGTTGGAAGTGGGAATACATGTACACAAGTGCTATACACACATGGACACAATACCATACATTTGTGTGTGCATGTATGTGCATTATGCGTGTGTGTACATGTACACATGTTTATACATACATGTATACACATGTATATGTGTACATATATTTGTATAAACTGCAAAGCGATTTCAAGGGAAAGAGTTAATAATGCAAGAGATCAGAAAAGGCCCTGGTGTAGGAAGTGACTTCTAAGCAGTGCTTTAAAGGAAGCTGGATATTCTACACTGGGAAGGTGAAGAGGGTGTACACTCCATACATGCAGGGCCCTTGGGCAAAGGTGCAAAGACAAGAGATGGAACATCATGTAAGGGGACAGCTAACAGACCAATTCAAGTGGAATAGAGAAGGCAGAGATGGGAGTGATATGAAATAAGGTTGCAAAGGGAAGTAGAAGCCAGATTTTGAAAGTCTTTCAATGCCAAACTGAGAAGTTTTTAGCTTATCCTAGAGGCAACATGGAGATAGTGAGGATTTTTGAGTAGGTCGATAGCATGATCAGACCTGGGTTTTAGGACTATCAATTTGACAGTTGATTGGTGGATGGTTTCTGGATGGGAGTGGCTGGAGGCAGAGAATTCAATTAGGAGGTTTTTTTAAAAGTCTAGACGAGAAGTGATGAAGGTCTGAATTCAAGTAAAGGCTATGTGAGTGGAGAGAAGGGTATATGTATGTGTGTATACACATGGAATGCATACACGTATATATACAAATATATGTGTGCATGTGAATCTGTATGATTATGCATACACATGTGTGTGTATATATACATATATTTATATATTGCATACAATGTTGTGGAGGTCAGATAGAAAAAAAAAATCCAACAACCAAATAGATATGAGGCTTGAGAGATAGCAAAGAGTCAAGGACAGCATGAAGACCTCCTGCCTGGGTCATTAAAAGGCTAGTGATGCCCTCAAAAGGAAGAAAGAAGTTTGGAGGAGGAAAAGTTTTTAAGTGAAATTAGCTCCATTTTAGGTATGTTGACTTTGAGATGAGACATTCAGGTAGGTATTTAGAGAAGGCAGTTGATAATATCAGATTGGAATTCTGGAAAGAGATTTGGGACTGGACATATAGATTTGGGAGTCATGTGCATAGAAATTCTATTTGGACCCATAGGAGTGAAGAGAGGAGAGGGCAAGAGAGGAGAAGACCCAGGGTATAATTATTTAGCAGAAATAAGAGAAGGATACAGAAAAAGAGACTGAAAAAGAACAGGTGAAAAAGTTATTGCTGTTTGTCCTTTGTTTTTGGAGAGGACCAATGACATCACAGGATGATGTCTTGACTCCTGTCTGAATTGGATTTAAGTGAGGCAGACTTGTGCAAAGTCATCAGCCTCACTCTCTCTTTCAGAGTCTTCTAAGACCTGTGGCAAGACAAAAGTCAAGATGATGGACAATAGTCTAGGATGCAGTGAATGACCTTGGCGTTCAATGTCTGACCAAGCTCCAAGTGCTCCATGGCATCTGTTTCAGCTTCTTTCATGACTGTTGGAACAAATTGTTCTCATCCACCCAATCTGCCAGGGGAAGTCTTTACCTATTTGGGGTAGACATCCCCCAACTCTCCAGCTGAGGACCATTGGTTACCCTCAACTTGGTGTAGCCTTCTGCTGAAATGGTTTATTGGGGTGTGGCCACTGTGCATGCTACAGTTTCTTGGAGCCACAGGTGAGATTTGAGTGCCAGGTAGACAGCAAAGATGGATGAGAGCCCTGAAAAGGGCTTGGCAAGTCCTTACATCAGAGGTACCAGTCCTCCTTGAACAGCCCATACACCCTAAAAGAAAAGTAATAAAATATCCAAGAAATATCAGGGGCATTTAAGTCAAATGAAAAGAGAGTGTCCAGGAGGACTGCCAGCGTCAAAAAAGGTGCAGAAATGAAACAATGATTGAGGAATTGTTATTAGATTGAGCAGTTAGAAGATCTTTTGGTAATCTGAGAGAGAGTAGTTGAGTTGTGGTGCACAAACCAGATTTCAAAGCATTGATAAGTGAATGGAAGGTGAAGAAATGCAGTCAGTGACTATAGATAACCCTTCTAGAAGTTTAATTATGTAAAGGAGATAAGATATAAAGTGAAATTAGCTCCATTTTAGGTATGTTGACTTTGAGATGAGACATTCAGGTAGGTATTTAGAGAAGGCAGTTGATAATATCAGATTGGAATTCTGGAAAGATATTAAGCTTGAGAGAATATGGGGTCAAGTGAAAGTTTTTTAGGACTAAGGAGACTTGGACATTTTTGTAGGAAGCCAGTGGATAAGAAGAGTCTGAAGATGAGAGAATAAAAAAGGAAGATAAATGGAACAAGTCCCTGGGGAAAAGAGAAAGTCATTTTAAAAATAACTAAAACAGAATAGAGGGAGTTGGTCTTGGCAAGACAAAAGTCCACCTCTTCATCAGAGATTGAAGCAAAAAAGAAGAGGAGAGATGATGAATAGGGCTATAGAGTAAGGATTAATAGTCATTCCTTACTCCCTATACTAATGTGCTCTTTACTATGTATAAATTATGAGTCCTGATGTTCTCCTGAAGGAGAAGGGAAGAAGTAGTGTAGGAGGTCCAAGGAGAGGTGTTTTAGAGAGTATGATAAAGATTTTAATCAAGAAAGAATAAAAGGTTGTCTTGCAATAACAAGCCCAGTGGAGATTAGCTCAGTTTCTAGTCATCCCATTGAACCCAGGCTCTCTGGAAGCATTCAGCACCCTATGAGTAGAACAGAAAAAGTAGGTGGTTGAGGTAACCCTGGATTGGGATTTGGCAAAGCACAAAGGGAGCTAAGACAAGGAGGAAGTCAATCAGTATTTAAGTGCCTAGTAAGCCGTGGGGATCCCATTAAAAATCATGAAACAATCCCTGTTCCCGAGGAGCTTATACTGTAATGGGGGAGATGACAAAAGGATAGGAGATCTCCTGCTTTTACTTCTGGTGCAAGGAGTCACTCAGAATGTGGGGGGTTCAAATAATTTATTGCTTTAATGAATATATATGCATATATATACATATACATAGCTGTATACACACACACACACACACACACACACACACACATATATTCCCAGGTATCAGCAGTTCCCAAGACAATTCATTAAAGAACAATGACAAAAGTAAAAGAAAGAAAATCTACTGTCAAGAAAATCAAAAGCAATGGACAAAGGTTCTCTGGCGTCTCAGAAGCTCCCCACCAAATCCTAAAAACTCCCTAAAAACTGTCTTTTCCAAAAAGCCTATGGCTAGATTTCAAGACAATCTACCTAGGGACAGACTTTACTTCAACTGTCCCTTCTATGATCACAGTAGTTCTAGCCGGGTTTTTCCCTCTGATATCCTGTTATATATCTTCCGTATAAATCTGGGGTTTATTTACATAGTGTGGTTAGTTTTAGGGGTGACGTTGAGAGCTGTAAAGTACAAAAGAGCAAGTACTTATAAAAGCATGTTTTGGATTTGGAAGAAAAAATTGCCATGATGTGTTGCTAATGAAAAATTCCCCACCCCCAAACAGACTCTTGTCCTTAATTCAAATAGCACTAACCGATTTAACACACACACACACACACACACACACAGACACACACACACACACACACACAAGTTTTGATTGTCCTCTGTCATTCTTACTCTTCAAAATTTTTTCCTATTATGTCTCTTTCTCCTTTGATATTTTCTACTTCAGAGCATACCTCTTAGAAATTACTTTTTTTTTCAGATTTTTAAAACATTTTTATTTAAAGTTTTGAGTTCCAAATTCTATCCCTCTCTTCCTCCTCTCCCTCCTACCTAAGATGGTAAGCAATCAGATATAGGTTATACATGTGCAATTATGTAAAACAGTTCCATATTAATTA
>CM053591.1:157825386-157858467 GCA_028646515.1 Pseudochirops corinnae | reverse complement strand
GAATTTGGCTTAGGGAAGGAATGACATAAACTCTAAACTGGACATCTTGGCACATAGAAGAGTAGGGGGAAGGAGGATGAGAGGTGTGGTGATGGAGGGGAGGGCAGAGTGGGGGGGTGGGCTGATGGAAGTTCACACTTCTGTAGAGGGACAGGGACATGGTAGAGAGTGGATGGGGGCCAGGATAGGAAGAAGGGACATGTAATCAGACTCTCACAATATGCTCACTGTGGAGAGGTTCTGCGTAATTACACATGTTCAGCCTGTATTTGATTGCTTGTCCTTCCAGTGGGGGTGGGTGACGAGGGAGGAAGAGAAAGAATCAAGAATTTAAAGTTCTATAATTAAATGTTAAAAATATATATACAATTATTATTATTAACTACATCCAACTGGAACTTGAGATACACAGGCACTGTGGTTGGGAGATCCATCCTGCCTTACCAGAAAGTCAGAGGGGTAAGGGGGGAAGACATAGGAGAAAATAGATTGGCGGAGGGGGGATACACTGGGATGGCTGTTTTGGGGTGGTGGGTAGTTGAAAGAAGGGGAGAAAATTTGTAACTCAAAATTTCATGGAAATGAATGATGTAAACTAAAATTAAGAAAAAAAAGAATCACCTACCAAGCAAAATTAAGTGTAATGTTTCAGGGGAAAATATGGTCATTCAATGAAATACAGGACTTTCAAGCATTCTTGATGAAAAAATCAGAGTTGAATAGAAAATTTGACACTCAAATACAAGAAGAAAGAAAAACATGAGAAGGTAAACAGGGAAAATTATATATATGCATATATATGTGTATATAAGAGGGTATATATGCATATGAATACATATGTCAGCATACTTTGCAAAGGGACAGGGTCAAAGTAGAGAATAGAAGTGGGGGGCGGGATAGGATGGAGGGAAATATAGTCAGTCTTTCACAATGTATCTACTATGGAAATGTTTTGTGTAACTACACATGAACAACCTATATTGAATTACTTATCTTCCCAGTAAGAGTGAGTGATGAGGGAAGAAGGAAAAGAATCTGGAATTCAAAGTTATAAAATCAAATGTTTAAAAAATATTATTATTATTATTATTAGTTACATGCAACTGGGAAATAAGATATACAGGCACTGGGGTATGGAGATCCATCTTGCCCTGCCAGAAAGTGGGAGGAGGGATGGGGGATGATATAGGAGAGAGAAGATTGGGCAAGGGTGTATACAGTGGGGATGGCTGCCTTGGGGTGGGGTGTAGGAGAAAGATGGGGAGAAAATTTGTAAGTCAAAATATTATGGAAGTGAATGGTATAAACTAAAAATGAACATAAAATTTAATTGAAAACAAAAAAAAACATTTATAGACTCCAGTTTAAGAGTCATCTGTTCTATAGGGTGCTTGCCCAGACTCTACTATCTAGACTCTATCTATCTATTGTTTCCAATGGATCCTGTGTGAGCCTATTTCCAGGCAGGAAAGAAGGAAGAGATTGCATTCTAATAGGGGAGTTAACACATGTACACAAATAATTACTAGGGAGGAGAGGGGATGACCCAATGGAATAGATGCTGATTTGGCAACAAGAGTTTGGGTGCTAATTTTGTCATTCACAGTATAGGTGGTGGAATGAATAAAGTGCTGAACTTAGAGTTGGACTGACAAGTTCAAAGTAGGACTTCAGACATTGACTAGCAAGTCGCTCAATCTAAATGAGCCTGTTTCATCATCTCTAAAATTCAGAGGTCGAACTCAGTTATCTCTAAGTTTCCTTCTAGTTCTATATTGTGATCTTAAGATACTATAAATGCAAGGCAACATTTGATAAATACCCCAAAGCCATACAAAGTGATATAGGAGATATAGAAGGAAGAGATCACTTCTAGCTGGAATGATAAAAACTTTCATGGAGATTTAGATCTTCAAAGATGGGCAGAACTTCTATAGACAATGAAGGGGTAAAAAGAATGCCAAGAGCAATTATGCAGAAGTGAGAGTGGACAACAGAGTGTGACATTTTGGAAAGAGTTCTGGATTTAAAGTTAGGGGATGTGCATTCAAATCCTAAGTCTTAACTCCCTGGACCTCAGGTTCCTTATCTGTAAAATGATGGAGGTCAGACTTGATAACCTCTAATGTCCCTTTTATTTCCAAAATGATTACTCCAAAGTATGTTCATGGAATGGCAAATAGTTAGAGCATAGGGTGTGCATAGATCAGTAGCAATATGTCAGAAAACAATGCTAAGTTAGAGTCAAGTCATTAATGGTTTTGAATGCCAGACTAAGGTCTTTGTAGACAACTGGGAATTGCTGAATGTATTTAATCAGGGAATTCTCATGACAAATGTGATGTTTTGGAATGATTACTGTGGACATAGAGTGTAGGCTGGATTGGAATAGCAAAAGATTGGAAGCAGAAAGACCAGCTAAAAGGCTATTCCATATCATTGTGCAGTAAGAGGCTATTCCATATTATTGTGCTGTAAGAAATGACAAGCAGGATGATTTCAGAAAAACCTGGAAAGACTTACAAGAACTGTTGCAAAGTGAAGTAAGCAGGACCAGGGGAATGTTATACATAGTCAGGGCAATATTTTTTGAAGTAGAACTGTGAATAACTTAGCTATTCTCAACAACATAATGATCCAAGACAATCCCAAAGGACTAATGATAAAGCATACTATCCTACTCCAGGGAAAGAATTGATATTTGTTGAATATAGACTGAAGCATGCTATTTTTCACTTTCTTTTTTTCCTTTTTTTAAATCTTCTTGAGCAAAATGACTAATTTGGAAATGTTTTACATAATTGCACATGTATAACCTATATCTGTTTGCTTACCATCTCAAGCAATGGGGAGGAAAGGGAGGAAAGGAGGGATAGAATTTGGAACTCAAAACTTTAAATAAAAATGTTTTTAAAAAATATTTAAGACTACTCTGCTAGAAAATGGGAAAAAAGGAAGCTATTCCAAATAGTCTAGACATGATGATTATGGTGACAGGGAGGAGGAAGAGGAGGATGGTGATGATGATGATGATGATGGTGATGATAATATCTAACATTTAAATGGTGCTTACTGTTTGCCAGACACTATGCTAAGCACTTGACAACTCAATTCTCACAACCCTGGAAGGTAGGTGTTATTATTATCTCCATTTTACAGATGAGGAAACAGACAAATGAAGGGTGAGATCACACTCCTATTGACACTTCCCACTCCTCAGTTAGTGAGTGTCTGAGGACAGATTTGAAATCAGGTCTTCCTGACTCCATGTAATGAACACCTGGCTGTTCTATGAGGTACTAACCTAACTAGTATCAGTAGACATAGAAAGGGAAGGAGTATATTTGGGAGGAATAAAGTCCAGAAGAGATTGAATGTGGAAGGTGCATGAGAGATAAAGATAAAAGAGGGCTCTCAGGTTGTGACTTTTGGGGTCTAGGAGGATGGTGACCCTGCTAACAGAAACAAGAAATCGGAATGAAAAGTTTATTTGGTAGAAAAATTAGCTCACTTTTAGACAGATCAAATCAGAAGTGACAGCAGAACATCAAAAGAGAAATCTTTAGCAGTCAATGGAAATGGAGAATTGGAATTTGAGAGACAGGTAGAGCTTATAAATAATAGATTTAAGAGTCACCTGCACAGAGGTGATGATTAAAGATGGAGGAGTGGATGAGCAAGTGAAAGTTTAGAAGATAAGTGAACAGATTGCAAAGTTTTGGGAAATATCTACCTTTGGGAGAAGAAAGAGGAAGAGAAGTGATTAAAAGAGTTGTCAGAGAGGTAGGAGGAAAGCCAGAAAAAAAGTAGTGTCACAGAAACTGAAAAAGGACAGAGATTTAAGAGGGAGTTGGTGGTCTATATCAGTGGTGTCAAGCTCAAATAGAAACTGATCCTCACTGGATGCATATTGACTTAGAAAACCACAGATTAGCAATATCTATGTTGTATTACATTTTTATTTATTTATTTATTTTGTTAAACATTTCACAATCAGATTTTAATCTGGTTTAAGGCAGATAAGGCTGCATTCAGATGGTGGGAGTTCAATACTTCTGGTCTACACCAGAGGGTCAAAAAAAAAAATGAGCCCAAAGAAAAAGACATTGAATTTGGCAATTAGGAGTCACATTCTGCCTTGACTTTTAGAGAGTAGCTTCAGGACATGATAGAGATGGAAACCATATTGCCTGAAGTAAGAGTGAGAGAATGGTCTGGAAGTACCGACAAGGGTTGCAAGGTTGCTTTTTTTGCAACCAAAAGATGAAAAGAAGAGATAATATATAAAGAGAGCAAAGGGATTGAGGAAAAGATTTCTTTAGATTATAGGAGAGTTAACCACATGTTTTTAGACAGGGGGTGGTGCCATTGAAAAAGGAGGTCAGAGTAGAATAATGTAAGATCACTAGTCCTGGAGCCAGAGGACCTGGGTTCAAATCCCACCTCAAGTTCAATGCCTGTGTGATCTTCTGCATATCATTCAATGTCCTTGGGCTTCAGTTCCCTTATCTGTAAAAATAAGGGGTATAATGGACACAACACTGGAGTCAGATAGACCTGGGTTCACATCCTCAGATATTTATTAGCAAGTGATTTAATTTCTCTGTGTCTCAGTTTCTTCACCTGTAAAATGAGGGAGTTGGACTCAATGGTTCTTAGGATTCTTTCCCACTCAAAATCTGATCCTATGGATGGACACCCTATCAGATCCCTTTCAGCTCTAGAGCTATGATTCCAAGGAGACACTGGTCATGGTCTGGCAGCAGAATGGACCACAGGGAATGGGATGGCACTGGAGATGTAGACAATAGAGAGTAGGTTGCCATAAATAGTGAACCTATGAGCTAATAATATGGACCTATGGTCATTTGTGTTCCATAACATGAGAGAAAGAGACAGAGAGAGAGAGAGAGAGAGAGAGAGAGAGAGAGAGAGAGAGAGAGAGAGATTGGGGGGAGGAAATAATTGGTTGAATAAGAATTAAGGGGAATCAGAAAGGAAAAAGCTTAGGAGCAATGGATCAACATTGAAGACAAGAAGGAAGGAAGGAGAAGATGGCTGAAGATGGAGACATTTTGAGGTGAAATAGCTGTAAGTTCTTGGAATTAACATAAATTTGTCTTCAATTTCTTCTTAAAGATGGAAGAAAGTTCATGTACCAAAGTGAAGAAAGTGAGGAATTACTGAATTGCTTGAGAAATGTATAAAAAAGTTTGAAACAAACCTTTTGAAGTGTGCAGACTAGGGAATCTCTCAAACGTACAAATACTCAAATGTTATATCATTGAGGTAGACATTAGCACTGGTGATTCAGATTGAAGCCCATTTGTGCCTGGCCATTTTGTGCATCCTCAAGTTCTCCACAATCAGACCATACACTGTGCACTTCCTCACACTTTCTCTTTACATTTACAGAAGGGCGGCAAACTGGGGCTACTAATACCACATGATCAGCCTATCTTCTTTGTTCATACATTCCTTTGCTGGTCTCCTTTACATTACCCATGTCCATTTCCCTAACTGTGGCCTTTCTTCATTGCACTCAGGATAATGATCATTTTCAATTTCATTACTTGTAGTCATACATAGGGAGCAGACAAGACACAAATAATAGGATTGTTGAGCAGCAATGAAAAGCCAGTTCAAAACTACAGCTAATGTTTAGCTAGCAAACTAATATTTGCTATAAGGTTAGCAAAATGTTATGATGAACCTAGACAATGTGTTTCCATGATTATCTCCAATCGTGTGGTAACTAGAAACCGGAACAGAAAAAGCAGAAAACAGAACCACAGAACGTTAACTCTAAAAAAGACCTGAGGGATCGTTTTGTCTAATCCAGTGGTTCTCAACCTGTGGGTCGCAACCCTCAAATGACCCTTTCACAGGGGTCACCTAAGACCATCGGAAAACACATATTTCCAATGGTCTTAGGAACTGAGACACCGCTCCTCTATCCATCTCCAGGACGGTCCGCCCACATGCAGATACGCCCACATATGAGTGCTAAAGCGTCGCAGCATTAGGGAGGTTGAGAACCAATGGTCTAATGGAAGGGGTGATTTAGTATAGTTCCCTATGGCCTCACTCACTACCCTGGTAACTTTCAGGACTAAAGTGTCCCTCCCTACCCACCACACCTGTAGATATCTCCCCTGTTAGAATGTAAGATCCTTGAAGGCAAGGACTGTTTCTGTGTTTGTATTCCCAAAACTCAGCATAGTTCTCAGCAAATAGTAAGTAATTAATAAGTGCTCATTCATTTATTCAATCTTTTCATTTTGTTGCACATACCCAAAAGTCACAGCTAGTTCCCCTTCTCTAGGAAAGAAAATCAGAAATAAATTCAACTGATACATTTCAGATTAAATGGCGCTAGGCTGTACCTGACTCCAGCTTTCAGCATGGCCCTTTACTTTTCCAAATCCAATGCTTTTTCTATGTGAGCTCTTCAAAGTATGAGCCATAGCCACATAACAATATGGATACCTAAGAATATCCCACATACCACAATGATAACAAAAGAGGAGTAGACCCAAGATCAAACACCAGATGGATTCAGCTACTACAAGTCTTCCTTCCTCACCTGATACCTCCACATGACACACTCTGCTCCCTCTCAGAACAAGGTTATTTCTTACAACCATTAATCTCTTTCTCTACCCAAGCTCCATTTAATGACTGTATTTTGGGCCCTCCTGGCTTAGAATGTCAATGGTAACCTTTTCTCCTTGGAACAATAACCCTGAGGGTCTTCCCCTCTCAGCTTGATTTTTTTCTTTTTTCTAGTTAAAGGGGCCATCCCTTGAATTCTTAAATTCACTGAATGGGCATTACCTCACTCTAAAGCATGTGAAAAGACCCCAGTCTAAAAGGACCAGGGTCTCCCATTGCATCATGGGTCATCTTCAGTCATCCTGATGAATATCTGGCCCCTGGACCCAGATGGCTCTGGAGGACAAAGTGAGGCTGATGACCTTGCATAGTTCTCCCTCATTCAAATCAAAGTCAACTGCAAGACATGTCATCATTTCCCTGATGCCACAGTTCTCTTTAAAAATGAAGGACAAACATAGCAATAATAACAGTCTCTTCCCAAATGCTCTCTTATTGCCAAATCATTCAAGACATTTTTGAGTCCCCTTCCCTTTGAGTCCCCTATTCAGTCAACTGCCACTGACTTCAGTTATTTCCCATGCCTAGAACTCTGGCCCTGTGTGGAAGGCCTCAGAGTTGGGGACAGCAGTAGGAGATGGAGAACCAAGGAGAAAGGGATTCTAGCTTGCTTGTCAGATCATCACTGACAAAGCTCATCATTGAGTCCAAGATAGATAAGATGGAAGTAAAGTCAAGAAAGAAATGATGGTCTGGGAAAATAAGATGAGATTGATGGACCAAAAATCACAGTAAGCAGTAAGGTCACAGTAAGAGTAGGTACAGAAAAAAAAAAAGGAATGGGTGATGTGTAGGCACAGAAACTAGCTTAGTATAATGTCATGGCCATTCTCATCTCGAGTTATTTGGGTGAGGTATACTGACATTTACTGTTAATGAGGAAACAATGTCCAAATATAAATCCACATAAGCATCAGTATTTAGTCTACCTGCCAACAGGATATAGATGTTGAGTTCAGCACACCCAGGGTAGCAATGGGATGCCTTTGTGGTCTGGATTTGAAATATCTTTGAACATCCTCAACATTACAGATATGACCAAATAATTCCAACTGAAAGGTTCGGCAAGTGATTCATAGTGTCTGTGTAATACAGAGAGGCTTCACAGAAAACTGCCAGTCGTGTTGCCCTATATCTGGTAGTCACAATGCCCCGTTTTTCCAACTCCCACCTTATCCCTGATCAAGAGGAAACCCATAAGAAACAGGGGGCTATTGTTCTCTAGTGAAATCCCCTTTAAAATCAAAAGTCTTTCATTTAGTGCAGAAAAACCCAGAAACCTATAGATACCACCCCAATCGTCCAACCACACTAGCCCTCTTACTGTTTCTCATGACCCTCTTTGTTCCTTTACACTGACTGGGAGAACTGGGATGCTCTCCCTCCTAACCTCTGCCTTTCAAAATCTCTTGTTTCCTGTGAAACTCAGCTCAGATGCCTCCTTTTGTATGAGACCTGGCCCGGTTTTGCCAATTGATAGTGGCTCCCCATCTGCGGTTACCTTGAATCTTATTGGCACAAAAGATATTTTACATATACTAACTATGTGCACGTCTCCTCCAATAAGCTCCTGGAGGGCAGGAATTGTCCCACTTTTATCTTCATATCACCAGTCCTAACACAGAATAAGTGCTTAGTGCATGCCATGTTGGCTGACTGTGCAAGACTTATAAATACCACCTGGTAGTGCAGGGCAGATGGATTTCTGTGAGGACGCAGGTAGACTAAATATAGATTTCATCGCCTCTCAGGGCATGATTGCAGCTCAGAATGGTTTTGGCACCAATTCTTCACAACCCTCAGAAAGTATAAAATATTTTTGAGAAATAGCACCAGATGGAAACTTGATCCATAAATATAACTTTTATCTGAACAATTCTCAAGTTACTGTGAGAAAACTGTGTAATCCAGCCATATGATAAAGATGAAAGAAAATTTTTAAAGACAGAGGAAAGCTGGAACAAAAGCTCCGAGTGTATTTCCTGATGCACGAGGGGAGCAAGGTGTGGGGTAAAATGCGCTGAAAAGATTACTCAAACAAATTGCTACCTTTGGGGAAAAGAAAGGTGTCTCTGAAGGATATGGATAAAACAAAATCAGAACCAATGCCAAAGCAAAAGATTAAAAGTATGAACTAAAATAAGTTGATCAGCTGTAGAAGAGAATAGAAAAAACTATTGATAATAACAGTAGTTAACATTTAGAAAGCGCCTACTGTTTGCTAGGCACTTTATAATTATTATCTCATTTGACCCTCACCTTCCCTCAGGAGTTAGGTGCTATTATTATTCCCATTTTAGAGATTAGGAAATTGATATAAATAGAGGTTAAGGTATTTGCCCAGCGTCACAAAAGCTAGTAAGGGTCTGAGGCAGAATTTGAATCTGGACTTACTGATTTCATGCCTGGCAATCTATCCTCTGGGCCACCTAGCTACCTATGATTTAAAATACACATATGAAAAAAATAGATATGAGGTCTCATTGCTCCCCAAATCTCTATCTGAGTCAGCCTTTGGAATTAGGCTCCCTCAGGATCAGGGCCACACATGGCCATTTTGTATGGTTGAGATCCTGGGAACTTATCCTCATTTGTAAAAGCAGTAGATTGCAGGAGATGGTCTCTGAGGCCCCTTGCTCCTCTGAAATTCTCTCACTGATATAAAAACCATCACTAACAGGCAATTTCTAGATGGGGCTTGGGTGCTCCCCAAATGCTTCAATGTGGTTATCACCTCTCTTCGCAGAATTCAAATAGCCACTTCTCCTTCCAAGGTATGATGAAATGAAGTTACACCTGTTATTTTACAGGCCTGAATGGGCTCCAAATCCAAGACTCTCCTCAAAGACTGTCAGTCCCCTGAATTTGCTGAGACCAATTTATACTTACTGTGTGCTTACTAAGTTTTATCCAGTGAAGGAATTGGGAAGGGAGAAATAAAAATGCAGCTGCAATAGTATTTCAAGATTGTTGTGATTTAATATTAAAATACTTCAAATTTTATACATCCATTGAATGGGTGATATGTTGTAAACTTTTAAAGAATTGGTTTTGACCAGAATATTATGAATTTTCATAAACTTGATTCCTTTTCCATAAAACACAAAAGTTGACAAGAAAATTCCAAGGGTTTGTCTGCTCAAAGAATCAATGAATTTATTATTCTCTTTAATCTTGCCATTTATCTGGTTGCTTTAGATACAGTCACAGAAGGAAAACAAATCTATCTTTTCATTTGCTTAAGCTATGAGTCATAATTTATTAGTTTTTTGAAACTGCTATTATTATTTTAAAACTGGGTCTCCCCATCTCACTGATCCTGAAGTAGAAGGATTATTTACAGGTCCATTTCTCAACTCATCGGTGGCAGAACTTTGACATGTTCCTTTACTGATGTAGGTCCATTTGCTTTCCTTTGGCAAGCTGGTGGCCCCCAGGTTCATCACATAAATGCTAAACTTAGTGTGATCACCCAATCAGGGTTAGGCTTTGTGGGTTAGAATGCCCTGCCTTGTCCAAGATATCTGCCATCCTCAGCATGCCCAGACCAGTTTTATTCTCAACATTCACTATCCTTTTCCCCAAAAATCAGAGCCAAAGACTGATATGTATTATAGGCTTAAAACTTTCCTAATATTCTGCCGCTTAACTAACTATTCTCAATCTTCACCAATTCAGTGCTACATGGAAGTCTTCGCTGAAGTTTTTTCTTTCCCATAAACAAGAGGCAACATGATTTAGTGGCTAGAGAGATAACCTCAAACCAGAAAAGACCTGGGTGCCTATGGCACATACTGGATGTGTGAATCCTGATAAATCACTTAACTCTAACTAAGAGCTGCTATAGGAATTCAGAGAATATATAGGTATGCATTTGTACAAGGAGTACTCTCACTGGAGAGTTCACTGAGTCAGCAAAATCATAGGTCCAGTCTCAAATACATTATTCATAGACAAATTTATTAATGTTCTTCTTTTTTTTCCTTATGAAGATACCTGTCTCAAAGAGAGAGAGACAGAGACAGAGACAGAGAGACAGAGACAGAGACAGAGAGAGACTGAGACAGAGAGAGAAACAACTAGTCTACTGTGTTGGAGGCAAGAGAGGATTGGAAAGCATTGGGGCTGAATGAATGGAATTAGATACAGCATTGATGTAGAAGGAAAAAAATACTGAAAGGGAAAATAAGGAAAGGTAGAAAAAAGTAAAAGACTGAGAGACAAAAATAGTAATTATCTAATCAACTTTGAAGGGAGAGGCTAAAAGTTTATCATAACAACATTGGATTTTTCTGGTTCAAGTCGTCCCAAACAAAATTTCAAAGCATAGACTTTTAATAGCAAAATAAATGTTTATTTTAACCATTTTAGACAAAATATTTCTGGGTTCTATTATATTCTTTCTGCTTTCTTAAATAAAAGTTATTAAACACAATGTAACCATTCCTTGATGATTCCAAGTCATCATGAGCTGAATCCAGCTCATTTCTTGTTCTGTGTAAGATAGCTATACTCTAGGGTGTCACTGAGGCTTAGAGATGTGTTTGCCCCTGTGCTAAATGGTCCCAGACTGCTGAATTCTATGAGTTCTTGTATCTACTTTTTGTGGCTTTTCAGTCTAATTTTGGATTCTTAGCTCTCACTTCCTACACGCCACTGCCAATCCATTGACCTGTGTCAAATTTCAATTTTCAATTTGTTCTGTGTTGGTTATGATACTGATATTTGCAAATTTATTTAAAAACTTTATTTTCTTTTATTCTCACAACAATCTAGATTGCAGTGTATTATCACCCACATTTTTACCAGTGAGTAAAATGAGACAAGCAGAGGTTAAGTGACTTGAGCAGGATCACATAGCTAAGTAAATATCTGAGATCACTTTTGAAATGAGATGTTCCTGACTCTGGGCCCAATTAAGAAAACAGATAGTTTATCTTGTTAGAATTGTATGTAAAAAGATCAAAAAAGGCTCTCAGTGAATGTCAAAGGGGCCCTCCTATTGAGTGAAATAAGCAGGTACTAGTGCATGGGCTTTGTAAGCTATTCCAGTCACAAAGAATTTTATTATATATGTATATATATATATATATATATATATATATATATATATACACACACACACACACACATACATACACACATATATACATATATACATACATGTATACATATATATACATATACATGCATATATACATATATATGTATGTATGTGTGTATCTTTCTGCTATGTCACAAATGGTTGTGGTTGTCAGTAGTCTGACCTTTGGATGAGCAAGGAATCAATTTTGAATCCTACATTGAGAATTAATTCTATTTCTGCTTAAGGGAAAATAATCGGGAATCTTTACTTAAGAGAACTTCTTGCATGTCTGTGAGGAGGGCCCTGCCTTAGGCAAGATGAACTAGGAGATTTTCCAAAGCAATTTTCAACACTTTGATTGACTCTAAATGCATACAATGTTCTTTAAATCATCTTTCATTTACATTAATAAATACAAAGACACCAAATCTTATGATAGAGAAATGTTTCTCATTTCTGGTTTGGATGACTTTCCTCAAATTTTTACATAATTATAATTTTTACATAATAAATTCCTATGAATGATGACTACTTATATAGAAAGTGGAATGATTTTTTTTCTCCCTAAATTTTCCATGACAATGGAGTATAGAAATAAGGTCTACAACAAGAAGAATGGAGACTATCAGTATTTTGCTATAATAACAAATTAATACATTTTGCCCATTAAGTCTGTGTAGTAGATATTTGGTAATTTAGGAAAAAATAATTTAGTCAAAAACCATTGGCTTCTTTAGTTTTTTGTTCCCTCTTTTATTGTTAATATTGACAATTTTTGCACAATTTTCTATTTTCATAAAATAGTGAAACATTGAATGAATAATCAAACATTTGTTTGGAATAAACCATACAAAGAAAATAATTCAAAATCCTTTTACAAATAATAAAGATAATAACAGTACTTCAATCCTTCGAATAACTGAATCTCAACAACAATAATAACAGACTAGCTTACTTCTCTGGAGACTTAGTAAGCACCTCCTATGTGCCAGCTGCTACACTAGGTGCTAGACAACAGTCCTGGCCCTCAAGGGACTTACATTCTATCAAGGAAGACAACACATACATACACAGGGGTGTGCAAAATAAATACAATTTGGGGAAGGGAGGCAGGAACTTCTGAGAGACTCAAGAACAACTTCATCTAGAAGGCAGAACTTGAGAGGAACTTTGAAAGGAACTTAGAGTTTCCAAGTAGTGCAAGTAAGGAAAAAGTGCATTCCAGGCATGGCAGACAGACTGAGCAAAGATGTAGAGAGGGGAGATGAAGTGTTGTGTGTGAGGAACAGCAAGAACGCCAGTCTGACTAGATCACAGAATGGAAACATAGGTCAGGGTCACGTTGTGAAAAATTTGAATGAGAAACATTTAACGGACACATAAACTCTCTATAAATACAATAACGAGAAAGAAAATGTCAGGCTTTCCTATAATGCTTAAAAAAGCAAAACTATGATGCAATATGAATCAACTTCACTAATTGGATAGATCCAATGATAGCCAAATTAAATAGATGGCAAGCACACAACCATGTGTGAGTAGAAATTCCAACCTAGTCTAGGTTCCTTGGTCCTTTGGTCTTCTTCCAGTTCCATTTCAATTATTTTGACATCTTCTTAAGTCTAGAACTATTAAAAAAGAGAGAGAGAAGCACATTCTAAGTGAAGCAAACAGATGAATGACAGCCAACAATCACAGTGATAGCCTGTCCATCAATGAAGCTTTACTTTATGATTCACCAAATCCTCTCTCCCTCAATTTTCTTGATATCAGATACTCAAACAATGAACAGATCAATATCACCTCTATGAAAAAAAAAAAGTTCATCAATAGCCCTATTTGTGATCATACATAGACCATAGCAGGGAGAATTTGGGGATCATGATTGCCTCCCTAGTTGGGGGAGAGAGGGGAGTTTCTAAGGTGTCATATTAGAACTATGCTAAAAACAGCAAGGACATTTAGGTGAATTTAAAAGCAATGTTTTGCTCCCAAGGGAATGGAGATGTGGGAATGGAACAGAAAGATCTCAGGAGCTGAAAACAACCATGTTTTCTCCTTTTTAAGGTTAGGCCTCCAACTACCAGACTGAGAAGAAACTCCCAAAGACCAGAATGTCAACAGAAAATACTTCCCACTCATTCACATGCACTGTGAGACAGGATCATAAATCATACATCTCAATACCTTAAAATCCTGAGGGTATGTTTCACCCATGCTTCCTTGGGATCAGCACACACAGTGTATCTTCTGGTATAAAAGCTAGAAACAAAAAAAAAAAGGCTTTGTTTCTTTTATGCTTTGAGCGCCTTCTAATTTTCTTGTTTTGTTTTCAAGAGAAACTGCTTATTTTATGTATTTAAAACATTCAGTTGTTTTCAAATCAAAATGAAAGTAATAATTAACCAAACATGTTGGCAATGAAAGGAGAACTACGCCTTTATTTGCATGTTAGGAAATACATTGCATCCCATGTTCAAGAAGAGCATTTGAAATCTGGATATAAATGGATTTGTAAGATACTGCCACTTCCAATCAGCTTATGTTGTGAAGTGACATTAGCATTACAATTTAAAACTCAGAGACAAGGCATCATAATACAACTGTGCTTTGATATCCACCCATTTCCTCACTCCCAGTATTCATCTAGGGGGAAGCCCTAAATAATAATGTTATCTCTAGCTTTCCTGGCCATGACATTCTAATAACCTGTGCATCAAAATGCTAAGAGTCATTGGTGGAGGGTCCCTATACAGAGGAAGGTCACAAACCATCTATAACTTTGTCAGGATTTGTCTGAATCTCGGAGAGGTTAAATGTTAGAAGTGGGATTAGAATACAGGTCTCCCTGACTATATTAAGTATAGCACTCTATTCAGGATGCTAGCTAGCAACATCACCTCTCCGGTCCATATGACCTGCCCTTAAAAAAAAGAAGAAGAAAAGAAAAAAGGAGGATAGACAGTATACACACACATGTGGAGATTTCACTGGCTGTCCCCAACACCCTCTCTCCTCCTTTCTGCCTCCTGTCTTTCCTGACTTCCTTCATGTCCCAATCAAAATCACCCAGAAAGCCTTTCCCAATCCTTAATTCTAGCAGCTTCCTTCTGTTAATCGTGTCCTATTTATTCAATGTGTAACTTGCTTGTACATATTTGTTGCTTAGTAGATTTTGACCTATATGAGGGCCTTTCTTTGTGTCCCCAGCATTTAGCACTCGTAATAGACACTTAAATGCTTATTGACAGGCTGACCTTTTATTTGTTTACAGAGTTGCTTACACAGAGCTTATTACTAAGCAGAAATTCCGAAATGTAAAGTTGAGACTGACTTTCACAGTGTTTCTGTTTTAGCCACAGAGATTTCCAAATGGACATCTTTTCACCCAGATTGCTGACCCTGCTCAGTACTTACATGATTGCATCAATGTCACAGGCTTCATAGGACCACTGTTCTGCATAGCCTTTGATCAATTTACTGCTGAGAGGACGTTCCGTATACCCAAGGCAGCAATCAAAGCTGCTAGCTGCTGAAAGGGCAGAAAAAGGAAATTAGTAGTCAGAAATGAAGTCATCTTGCCATAGACATTCTAGGGAAAGTGAAAGCTCTAGGACTCAATCAATGTATCTACTCCTTATTAGCTACGTTAACTTTTTCAGGACAGAAGAGGTTAATGCTGCCTCCCAGCCTTGCTCCTAAGTGCTAGTTTGCATGTTGAGAGAACTTTTGATCCATTATTCCTATAGGAACTCCAGTGGTTTCTCCTAGAAAAACTCTCTGCCCTTTAAGGGACTATAATGTACCAAGGAAGGGATACAATATGCATATTTCCAAAGTACAATTCAACATAATTTATGCCAAGGGCAAAGAAATGATCTCATCAAAGGGGTCTGGGAAATTTGGATGGAGAGCTTTCAGCTGGGGAGCTCAAGGAGGACTTCTTGGAAGAGGTGGCACCTGAACTGAATCTTGAACAAAGAAAAAGATAGATAAATCTGGTTCCATCTGCCTCTGCCAAAGTTTTCCTGTGTTGTTCTCCTAACCTATTGTCCATGCTTCCCTTTCCACTTTTGGATTTTATTCCCAGGAAGGAATGAAGCATAGTACCAGACCCTTCCTCCCATCATCCCATTTCATGGACTTAGCTGTCACGGTCTTTTAGAATGAACTCCTTGCAAAACAAGGAATTCCAGCATCCTTGCAAAACATAGGAGTGTTGCTCACCTCGAGACATGTCAAAGAGGCAGAACGTTAGCACAGCCATCATAGGTGCCAAGATCAGGATCTTGCTGCCAATTCGGGCCATTTTCCACTGTGCACTAATCCGTTGGGGCCTGTGGCTTGTGGAAATGCACTGGAAGACCAGTTAGCCTAACCTGAAGCTGTGAGCAATCCAGCCTGATTTATATAGAGCTAATGAGCTAGCTGGGAATGTCCACAGAAGGCGTGTTCTTCCATGGGGGTTTCCCCTCACAGATGAACCTGCTCCCCAGTGTCGTCATTAAAAAAAAAAAAGCATGCAGGGAAATCTTCCTTCTTTTCCCAAGGAAATAAAATTACATGGTAGTTTAAAAAAAATAACCCTCTAGCTGATGTAAGACATTTATGAGACAATTTGCCAAGAGGGTAAGGAGCTGTGCCTCGTGCCGGGGAAAAACACTAGCTAAGTGCTAAGTATTAACTCAAGTATTGAATCTGTTTTATGATAAAAACCAAGGTCAACCCCACTCACTGACATTCCAGCATTCCAAGGCCAACCTAGCATTGTTTTACACCTTATTTGCTTTCTATAAGTTTTTAAGGAGGGGGAGGATAAGGTAGAATGCCCAATGAGCATTGCATAATGTTCTATATTTCATGCCAGGTATTGAATTCCTGCCAAAGGACCCTAAAGTCCTGTTCTAAAGCATAGGAAAATATTGAAATATTACTGGAATGATTCCTAATATTCTTGTGGATGGGTAGGGGAAACCATGGGAACTGAACTGCCCTTAAAGTACTAGAACTTTGGGGTCACAGCAAGGCTAATGTTACAAGAGCCCAAGGATCAAATTCCTGGCTGGTTTGATTTCATTTCAAATGTACAAAATACCCTGAAACATCTAGTTCTCTAGTCCAGAGAATTGTTCTTGTTTCGTTCCTTTCCTAGGCTTCTATGGCTATGATTTTGAGAAAATAGTTCCTAGAGGCTTAATTAATGAATTTTGAACAATATGATCTCTCTTGGTAGAATGTAAATTCTTGGAGGGGAGGGATTTTTGTTTCATGTTTGTATTTTCCCAGCACTTAGCCTGGTGTCTGTGCATAACAGGGAGTTAATAAATGATTGTTGATTGAACACTGCCTACTACAGAGTACTTAATACCATAGAACTTAATAAATACTATTTAATAGATAATGCAGTATAATAAATAAATAATCAAAATTTCAACAAATAGCGAAAAGTGAAGATTTTCCCCCAACAGAATAAGATAAGAGCAGTTTATCCTATAGTAGTGTTCACCTCTCAGTCAAGTATGAGTTCCTCTGTCTTGTTCTTCCTCTGGGTGGGTCTCTCCTTTATCACGCCTTTCTCTATGTTCATGTGTCTATCTGTTCTGTGTTATTCTCTCTTCATAGTATCATAAAAACAGAGATTTAGAGCTGGAATGGACATCAGGGGCCAGGTAACCTAATCCACTTTATTTTACAATATGGGGAAACTGAGGCTCAGGGAGGAAAAGTCAGCTAGCTTTTACTAAGCACCTACTCTGTGCCAAACTCTGTTTTAAATGTTGGGAATATAGAGAAAGGTAAAGGCAGTCCTTGCTTTCAAAGGGTCTCACAGTCTAAGGAGGTGAGACAAGAGGCAGACAACCACATAGAAACAAGAGAGTTAATTGGGGATAGTCTCAGAAAGAAGATTAAGGAAGATTGGGAAAGGCTTCTCGTAGAAGGTAGGAAGTGAACCAAGACTTGAAGGAAGCCAGGGAGGAAAAGGCACTTGCCCAAGGTCACACAGTACCAGAGAGGTGGGATTTTTAACTCAGGTCCTCTGACTCCAGAGACATTTCTCTTTTCATTTGAACGTTCTGCTCCCTATTTCCCTCCACTCTCATCTTCATGTCTTTCTCTCTGTGGAGGGAAGGTGACAGGCAGGGGATAGTGGTGGTGTCTGGGTATATGGATTTCTTTCCCTCCTATACCCTTAGTTTTTAATTGGGCTAACAGGCAGAAATAGCAGAGAGAGGACTGGATTTGGACTGAGAGAATCCAGGTTCAAATCTTAGCCCTGCTACATCTGACCTGTGGGACATTGGTCAACCACTCTCTGGGTCTTAGCTTCTCCCTCTCTAAATGAGGATGCTGGCCCAGATGGTTTCTAATGTCTTTCTTAGTTGTAAAGCCCATGACCTCAGGTAAAAAAAGGCTTATCCAAGACCACCCAACAACTTGAATACAACATCAGGAAAAGGACCAGGTCTCCTTATTCCCAACTGGCATTGTTTTGGCCATTAAGTCACCAGCTAGAGCTCTCCATAATAGATTCCTGAGTGTGAGAAACTTTAGAGTTAAGAAGAAACTCAGAGGTCCCTTACACCAACTGCTTCATTTTACAGATAACAAAACTGAGTGGAAGAGAAACAAAGTCAGTAATAGAGCCAGGATTCATTTCTCAGTCTGTTGAATCCGGATCCAGAGTTCATCCCATGGCACTGAACTGATTCTTTCTATCAATGAAAGTAAAGACAGATGCTCTTCTGAGCATTTGCAGCAGTCAAACGTGATTCAATGTGATTAGATTTCATCATCATGCCTTGACTTTCAATGTGGGTGGTAGAGACCGGTTTTCTTTTGTAACTCTTGCACAGGTCAATGCAATTCTATCTTCCACGTCACCCGCAGCCTGGTTTCTGCATAGATTTTTTTTTAAAAAGGGAAAGAAGTGTTGAAAGTGTAATGGGACGATTTTCCTAAAATTTTAAAACAGTTTGTGAAATCCCAGACTTACCAAAATGTACTTTTGCTAAAGTGATTGCTTAATTTTCCTTTCACAGAAAAGGTCCAAAATTATGCCAAGTCTACGGGGAATGGAAACCACAAAAAGCTGGTTGAAAAAATTGGACTGGTGTTGGGAGGAAAGCATTTACCTCAGCCTTGAACTTCTACTGCCTATTAAATCAATCGACAAGTATTTGCTACTGTGTGCCAGACCCTGGGCTAGACACTAGGGTACAAAGAAAAAAAAATTATAACTGTCCCTGCCCTCAATGAACTGATATGGAGGTGGGGGAGGGGACTTCAGGGACATGTATATAAATAAGAATATAGAAGATGAAAAAAGGTTTTTGTTTGCTTTGGGGGAAGGAGGTACCAGCCACTGAGGGGATCAGGAAGAGAAAGAAGAAGCTGTTTGAGCTGAACTTTGTAACAAACTTCCTACCTGAAAAATCTTTATCATCTGGTCCACTCTCTCATTACGCCCCTTGCCCCTTTCCCATTTAATAATCTTACCTAATTTGGGTTTTTTCCAATTAAAGAAACTCTTTTGGGGGACAAATGATACACCAATTTTTAACATGGTCTTTTTCTACCCTTTTCTTTAAGAATCTCTGCTTAACCCCCTTGTGGATATTATTCTCATTGCAAAAGATGCCAAGTTTCTTAGATTGATACACAAGACCTTTCCACATAGTAGAGCTTTCTTGCTGTCACAAAAGTACCCCTCCCCTAGAGTGAGAGGGTTTAGTGGGGATTTCCCACGACTTATGCAGAGAACTTACTCTTGTTCGTAGGAAAGTGAGTAGCAATTCATTTAATTTTCAAACTAAGGGACCTCATCTCTTTAATGTAACTATGTTCAAATGGCCACAACGCTTTCCTATGCAGACTTTTCCAATTAGGATTTTAATCTAGTATAAATTCTCTTTAGTCAATCAACCTATTCTCACTGGAAGGTCTCCTGACTAGAATATGCTCTTGAAAAAAATCACCTGGTGGCTGGCTTAAGTTAAAAAAAAAAAGCCAATAAATTCTCAGTCATAGGAGGAGTTCTGTGTCACCGATCATTGTTTTTATTTTCCTTTTACTGAGTTCTAGGCTGGGGATTTTTACAAACTTCCAATTTCACTGGTGCCACCATCCTCTGGGGACAGAAACTTCAAGGATTCCAAGTCATTTATTAAGCACTTACAGTACAATGGGGGTTTTACTGTGTGACCATACTGATTCCATTCAAATAATATATAGCATTTGTTAGGCTGGATCTGAAATCACAGTTATTCAGAATCATAGTTTGAAAGGTCCTCTGAGGCCATCTAGTCCAATCAATACCAGAACAAGTCTCCCCTCTCCACTGACAATAATAGCTCAGAGATCTAACCTTTCCTTGAAGACCTCCAATTAAAAGGAACTTATTACTTTCCAAGGCAACCTGTTCCATTTTTGGATAGATTTAATTGTTAGGAAGTTTTTGCTGATAATGAATTTCACTTTGCCCCTTTGCAACTTCTACCTTTTCTCCACTGTCAGTTACGGTTATCCTGTCCATTCCAAATAACAATTTATCCCTTCATAGAATTTCAATTTTGAGCGAAGGGACCATAAAGATTGTCTATTTGTATTCCCTAATTTTACTGAGGAGAAAAAGTGGGGCTCAGAGAGGTTAACTCACTTGCTTTAGCTCACACAAAGAGTACACAACAGATCCAGGATCCACACTTGCTGCCCACATGAGTATAGACTGTATCAACTCATTGAAAGGCTCAGATGAAGAATGGTTTAGGCCAACTCCAATACTAAAGGACTCAATGAAGGCCACCCAAGTTCAATGCTGGATGGGAGAAGAGGGAAACAGCCATACCATGTCTCCCATCTTCTTCTCAAACACTCTTTCCTCCTACTCCTTTGACCAAATGATTTCTTCACAACAAATAATACATTCTCCACTCAAACTCTCTACTCTCCTAATACAAATTAGACTTTAATTCCACCAAACCACCTATGCCAGCAGCCTTCCTACTTTCTCTCACTTCTAAATATCTCTGTAGAAAAGCCAATGCAACCTACTACTCCCCATGTTCGCAGCTCTAGCAGAAGCCAGAAAACTGGGATGAACTTATCCCTGCTAGATATGGTAGCAACTGTGTTCTTCTCCACCTCCCATCCTTGAAGCATTTCAAGCTTCCAAAAATTAAAATAACACAAGGTTGCTCTTATTTGGGGACCAGACAAATTAGGTACAAAGTGTACCATTAAGTTTGACTTTCTTAGAGGTAATCTCAGAGTTCCATCAAGGACATTTTGTTTTGATCTACTCTTATGAAGGAAATTCACATCTCTCTGACACTTACTCCTTGTATGACCTTAGACAAGTCAATTGCCCTGCCTGGACCTTAGTTTCATCATCCATAAAATGAGGAGGTTGGACTAATTAGTCTCTGAAGTCTTCTAGCTCTAGGTTTATGGTCTTATAACTATTCCTATGATACAATAAATCTTAATATTTGTTTCAGAGGCAGACCCCCACCTAGTATTTTGTAGTTCTCCAAATCTTTTAAATGAGCTCCCTCTAACTTTTCTTGATGGCTTTGTTCTGCAACACAAATTTTCAAGTAGAGTCCATCATATATTTCTTCTAAGATTTTCTTCATCGTATTTTTCCAAGGTTGCCTTTGTCTATGAGGATCTGGATTCGTCAGAATCCATCTCTAAAAAACCTTTAGCTCATGATGCAAGGTGCATAATCTCAAATAGGTTTTACAACTGATTTCATGATATTCTAGGCACTCATACTATCCTGTTTTATGAAGTTCAATTCAATATAACATGATTAGGATTTCTGCCCCAGGATAATTTATCACAAAGGGTACAAGGTCTACAAACTAAAGTCAAGGAAACAATATTTTTATTATGTACCTTTTCTTCTCCTCAAGGGTAGTTGTTGTTTTCTCTGAATAGGCATAGAAAGAGAAGAGTCTAGGTAAAGAGGAGGGAAGTGAACATTCTTCCCTTTCCTTCCATTCTCCATTTGGTCATTTCTACCTTTACAACACGTCTGACATGTCTTCTTTTCTCACTCTCATAGCCACATTGTAGTTCAGGCCCTCATTACCTCTTACCAGATCTGATGCAATTGTCTTCTACCATGTCTCCCTACCTCAAGATCCTTCCCACTCCAATCTCTCATCTTACTCACCTGCCAAAGTAATTTTCCCAAGACAGTTCTGACCATGTCACTTCCCACCCCTTTACTCCTTATTATCGAGTCTCCTTATTATCTCCAGACTTTCTTGCATACCTGAAATGCTCTCCTTCCTACCTTTGGCATTTTGGAATCTCTGATTTCATTAAAGACACAGCTCAAGTGCCTTCTTCTGAAGGAGGCCCTTCCTGGTTTCATTAGCTGTTAGCGTTTTGCCCTCCAAAGTTATCTTGAAACTTCTTTGTACAAAACACATTTTGTATATCCCTAAAAATGTGTGTGTGTGTTCATGTGCATTTGTCTCCTCTAATGGAATGTAAGTTCCTAGAGGGCAGGGACTGTTTTTAACCTTTCTTCGTTTCCCTAGCACTTAGCATGGTACCAGCATGTTGTAAGTGTTTAATAACTGCTTTTTAATTGATTATCTTTTAGTATGGAGGACTGAGGATATTTCTAGTACTTCAAGGCAGAAGCAGCACTAAAGATACTATCTGGCACAGAATCCATTCGTCACCATTTTGAAGGATCTCCAAAGAAAGACACAGGAGGGATGCTTTATTTGGCTGCACAGCCTAGGTTAAAGCAGAGACCTGGGTTCAGGAATTTACAGGAAATTGGTACTCAGGAAGCTGATACAGAGAAGAGCTTTAATATTATGTAGTGTAGCAAACAGGTTAAAGAAAAAAGCATACACACACACACACACACACACACACACACACACACACACACACACACACATACTAGCTTCATCCTTGAGGCAGCTAGGTGGTACAGTGAATAGAGCACCCGCCCTGGAGTCAGGTCAGGAAGACCTGAGTTCAAATATGACCTCAGACACATAACATTACTACCCATGTGACCTTGGGCAAGTCACTTAATCCCAATTGCCCTGCCCTACACCTTCCAAAAAGCAAAAAAAAAAATTCACCCAGTACAAGGGGGAGATGAGTTGGAGAGGAAACGCATTCAGCATTAGGATTCAGGTAGTGAAATTATATACCTTTAGGGTATATAATTTATGTGTGTATCTATGCGTGTGTGTATATACACACATTTGTATATGTATATATATATATATATATATATATATATGTATATGTATGTATGTATAGTGTATATAATAATGGGCTTGATTGAGAAGAGGTAATCAGTGCCAGATATGGGAGGGGGGCATTTCTAATCGCACCCAGATCTGGTGGAGAAGTGCTCAGGGTCACTTATCAATACCAGCTTTGGGTGAGACTTCTGTAGGAGGAGTCTCTTTATTGGAAGCAGAAATTGGAAGAAGGTCTGATTTGATTATTTCGGGCAGCAGAAGAGAACACTTGAGACCATGGAAGCTGGCCAGGAGTTTTATCTAATCCGAAGTCATGAGCATTAACTCCTGACAAAGGTTAACTTAAGTCAGAAGAGTGGAAAAGTACAACCTTGTCTGTCTTTGCCTAGGTGCTTTATGGACATTAAGGCCATTTAGCATAAATGACTCCATATTGTAGTCATATCATTATAAATATAATATCATACAATATAAAGATTATAATTATCAAAGGAATATTTTAAAACAAAACAAACTTACTGGAAAAATTTTTTGGTTCATTTCAACTCAAGAAAAATGGTTTTGTGAAGGAACTCTGGTGTTCTAGAAGTCTTCCTGGGACATTCAAAGCATTGGATCAAGAACTGAGAGAAAATTATTCATTAGGTTTACACTGGTTTGCCATTCTCTAGGGGTGAGCTCTGACATATTACTTGTTACTCGTATATAGTATAGTATAACTAGCATAGGAAATTACATTTATCATCTGAGCCCTACGTAGGTGGAACTACAACGTCTGGCAGGCCCCCTGTCAACACTTGGCATGGCTTATTCCAAACAATAGGTGCTTAATATACATTTACTGAATTTAATGGGTGTTGAAGAAGTCCATGAGAGTGTGCTGAAGGGGTACTCTTCTGAGTCTACTGGGAGTCTAATGTGCTTTCAAGAGAGTTTAGAGTCAAATTTCCTCCAAACCCTAATAAGACTCCAAGTATGCAATTACTTCCCACAGAATAACACTGAGAACCAGCTGTTCTGACTTGGAGCTTTGGAGAAAAGTTTGTAATCACACTTAACTATCCAGGCTGTCCTAATACAGAGGAAAGAACATTTAGAGATCTGGGTTCAAGTCCTAGCTCTTCTACTGTGTTATGAACCTGGATATATTCTGTTTTCTCCATATCTCATTTTCTCCATATCTCACTTTTTTCCTTTGTAAAATGGGTGGGATATCGAAATTCCCTTCCACTTATATGTGAATCTATTGTTATATATCTATGTTATCATATTTATAAGTGAATCTATTAAATTTTCTTTTGTGTGTGAATTAAAAAAATAAAACATTGCAAAGGTTAAGGTTCCTTAAACTACTGTGATATCTACTGTGCCTAACAGTCTTTTGGGAATATTTCCAGATTTTCTTCTGTCAATAAAGAGCACAAGATCAGTGGTTCATGATCATCACATTATTTGTATAAATGCTTTCAGCTCTTAAAGATTTGTGCTAGGGAAATCGAAGAACGGGAAAGGAAGGAACAGGAGGAAGTTGGAAGGGCAGGACCTCTAGGCACTGTACTTTCCAAATGAGCCTTCAGGTATTTCATGCATTTATTCTAGAGATCAAAGATTTTAAATATTTAACTATAGACTAAACAAATTGCTCTGTTGATGAAATCTGGGTGGAGCCCCATAGTAAACTTGAAAATTCCCCTTCATTCTTTCTTAAAGAACCTGACCAGGCTAGATATAATTATCATTTGATTGAGATGGAGAAGTTTGTTTGGTTTTTTTTTTTTTAATCATTAAGCCAAAGTAGTTAAGGAATGCTGCTTTTCCAAAAGCACAAAGTCTGTGGGCTTGTCCTAAACCTCAGCACACATAACTTCACTCTCAGTCCAGAGATTTCCATGTCATCATCATGAATGGCAATAGATAGGATTGAGTCATTTTTTTCTAAAAGTCCTGTCTGGGAAAGGAAGCCTTACCTAATGAGACTCACACTTGAGTATTTGTAGCTAGTTGGTAAGCTCCATGCCCATCTGTGGGAAAAGAGCTATTCTAATTGTAATATGTAAATAGCATTGGTTTGACTTTAATTATTTTAATTCTTAAGACTTCCTAAGCATTGAAACTGATTTAAATTAAATCCTATAACAACTGACGTTCACACAGTACATCAAACTTTTCATGTTATCTCATTTGATCTTGATAATAGCCACATAAGATTGTTACTGTAAGTATTTTCATTATCATTATTTTACAGATAAGAAAACTGAATTCAGTTGACATACCCATGGACATCTAGCGAGTAATTTTCAGAGGTGGAACTTGAACTCAGGTCTTTCTGACTCTAAATGTAGTCTTCTTTCTAAGCTATGCTGCCAAGTATATCTGGCAAAACCACATTTGTTAATGTAACAGGAACTGCCATGGAATCAACAATAGAGAATCTCAGCACACAGGCTCCTGCAGATTCCCCACATAGAGAAGCTATATCCCTAGAAATCGGGATACCCTGTAATGGAGGTGCCTTGGAGAGACTTGACCATACTTGAACATTCTGTAACTGGTTCTGGCCTGTTAACCCAACAGTTCAGAGTAGCATTCTTGATTGACTACACAACTGGAATTGGAGGCATCTTCAGAAAGGCTTCGGCCTAGGCTTTTTGGTCCATTTTGTCTTTGGTTGTGTTCTTGATAGATCTTTTGGACTTTTTAACTTACAATGTCCAGCCAGACAATGCTGCAAGGGGAGAGGCTTTGAGTGTCCCCTACCTGAGGTCACCATGTGGTCCTGTAAAAAAAAGTAGACCTCAGTACCTGGCCTCTGCATTTGGTCTTTTCTATTTTAGAACAAGAGAATGTAGACTAGATCTCTCAGTGCCGAGTTTTGCGGTAAGCTTGGTAGCAAAGAACTCACCCTGCAATAATTGAGATGAGACCTCTGGATGTTAACTTTGCTATGTAGGAACTGAGCTGAGATCGAGCCCTCTGTTCCAGAGACCAAAGTACAATAGTGGAGGGTATGTACCATGGTCTTATGGGGTGGGGGGGAAGCAGTGTTTGTACATTTGTTTTTGCTATAACTTCAAAGTAATTATCCCCTTTGTAAAATGCAATTGATCTTAAGTGGTCAAATGGAATTTGAGGACTAAGGAGGGTTAGTCACAGGCACCTAGCAGTGCAGGAAACACTCTTGGAGGGGGCCTGACCTGATGACAGTAGAGAAAGACCAGGTACCCACAAGCTCATCAAAATACCTTAGAATACTGAGGGATAAATGTAGCCCTCCTAGCCATAGGAGCATAAAACCAAAGTGTACTCAATATACCAATATGTAACAATATGTAGTTAACGATAGGAGTTTGGATATGTCTAAAAAGAGCTTACATGTATCCATACTATGTCTTTTGAACATAGTATCTTCCATAAAACTATCATGGTGGGTCTTGCCTAATTCTTCAAAGGTCAGGCTACATGCAAAAGGACCACCTGGCAGAGAGCACATTTTTCTAAATTTGGCATCAATAACAAAGTCAGGACAATCAGGGTGAGATGTGAAATAGACTTTTGTCCAATCTGTATAGGGTGTGTACTGTATCACCTTGGGAAAAGATCATTTAGAAAAAGATATGTATAAGTCAGTAAAGCTTATTGAGGAATTATTTACCAAAAAGTATCACTGAGTTGGGAAAGACATTCATAGTCAAAATCCTGTAAAGGAAAACAACACATAGATATCTGAATTCAGATCAGATTATCTGATGTGAATGTGAGTTATCATTCCTGACTCAACAGGAAAGGTGATGAAACATACCTTCCTCCTTCTGGTGAAGAGGTTGTGAACTATGAATATATAATCACCTCTGTTCTAGTGTCCATGGTCAACACATCAGTTTATTTTGCTCAATCGTACTTCTTTATTAGCACAAACCAATGGCCGGGGGGTAGTGGGGAAGGTAGTGAATGTTGAGAAGAGACACTGATGAAGATAAAAGTAAGATAAAGAAGTCAGAGAACCCCAGAAATAGAAGGAATTTTAGATATTATCTAGTCTTCATTTTACAGGTAAAGTGACATGATTTGACAAACATCAAAGGTATCATGGCTCTTGAACTTAGAAACGGAAAAGAACCCAGAAGTCAAGTTCAACTCCCTCAGTTTACAGATAGAAAAACTGAGACCTGGGGGAGTTTATATGGATTGTCCAACGTAACATACAGAGTCAAATTGAGGTTAAAATTTCAGTATTCAAATTCCAGACCTTCTGACTCTAATCTAACTGCCTTTGCATTGTGGTATAGACTACCTGAAATCATACGTGGTGAAGTTAAATTCTACTTGATATTTCACTCAAACTCATGAGGGGAACATTTATTTCTATAATGCTCTGAAGTTACAACACCAGAGTTCCTCAACTAAACTCTTTGGCAAGACCCACAATACCTCACCATCTCATACTGCTCATATCATCATGTTTCTCAATACTTCACAGGTGCCCATTGGGCACAAAACCAAAGATATCAGATAGCTTCAGTAGTGATAGAACATGCCTTCCAGCTTTGGCTAGGAGTTGCACATCTCTCTGTCATCTGTATGTCAGTTTATATCTCTCTATACCTTGCAGGGAAATTGAAAGACTCATTTTCTTGATTCTAAATGTGCTTCCACTCATTGGATCTCCATGGTGTTCCAGAGCCTCACTGAGATAGTTGGGCTCTCCTGGTCAGAGCATGACACTGATCATGTGTTTGTTCATTTAAACCTGGAAGGGACCTTAGAAGACATCTAATCCAACATCTCAGTTGACAGTGAGGAAACCAAGGCAAAGTGAGGTGATTTGTCCAAGGTCACGTGGATAGTAAATAGGCCAAGAATAATGATGATGATGATAATGGAGAGGTAATAGGGTATAATAGTTAGAGGTCCAGGTTTGGAGTCAGGAGCATGTGGGTTCAAGTTCTATCTCTGTCTTATGGTAGGTATATAACAAGCTGACTAACAAATCACTTAAGCTTTCAGTTCTCCTCATCTTTTTCTTCCCCTTTATTACCTCCAAACTCTCTAAAACTATGTTGAGTTGCTTATTACACTGGTAAGTGGAATCTCTATACCAGGAGTTCCTCACACAGGGAATTAATTCCTTACACTGATTAAGTCAAAGTTTTCTAATCTCACCCATTTGTCATTGAAATAGCACAAAAAGTACTTTCTCTGACAATAACCCTGTGAGGCATACAGTACCAGTGATATTCCCATTTTATAGGTGGGAAGACTGATACTCAGGTAAAATGACTTACCCATGTTGCTCTAGTTAATAAGTATAAAATAAACACTATGGTATGAATCCAGATCTCCTAACTTTTATGTACAATACTTTCCACTATACCATATAACCAAAGCTACAATGTCATTCCAGAATGGATCAGACAACTTCCTTTTATCCAATAGACTTAGGTTATATCTCCAATCTTACAACCTCTTACCAACAGGGCCCTAGATGAGTTAGCAGAACTGATTCAACACAAATCTAATGGTGACTAAAAAGACTCATTGAAATATAGGAAAAATACTGCCTGAAGTGGTTTTTTTAAATAAATAATAAATAAATAAAAATAATATTTAAAAAATAATAAAAAAAAAATAAATTTTGCCTAAAGACTTCTGAGAAGAAGGACCAACAGGATGGACCCTATGTCATTAACTGCCTTGGAAAGTTTTCCATAATATACAGTCTTTGGCCAGGTAAGAACTATTGTTGTCTTTCTGTTGAGGGATATGAGGGAAAGTGGACAGTTCCGGGTGCATATAAATGCATGTCACATAATAGAGAAAATCTCTTCCTTAGAAATCAATAGAGCTGTATATGATTGACAATAAAGCTGACAGATAAGCTCTGACAGAAGACAAGAGACGATGTAATATGAATCTGAACAAAGAGAAAGCTCAGACAGAGAGTCTTTGGGACACTTTCATTATAAATGTGTTCATTGACAGAACTCAAGACCTGTTGCAAAGGATTATGGGGTCAGAAAGCATAGAACAGGACCATACCTTCTATAGCACCATTGGCACTAGTTGGAAGGGGAAGATGTCTCTGGGTGTCTACCCCACTATCTCATGAGGCAGGTCTCATTCTTTTCTCCCCCTCAAGAATTTTTTTTTCTCTTTCCTTCTTTTCTTCTGTGTTGTAGCGTTCAACTTTACTCTCTCTTTCTATAATGGATATGCAATAATAGTGGCTAACATTTATATAGTCCTTTAATGTCTGTAATAGACATTATGTGCTTTATTTGATTTAATCAGCTAGCTGGCACAGTGGCTGGAGTGCTGGATCTTTAGTCAGGAAAACCTGAGTTCATATTTGGACTCAGAAATTTAGTAGCTACGTGACCCTGGGCAAGTCACTTAACCTCAGTTTGCCTCAATTTTCTCAACTATAAAATGGAGATAATAACAAGAATTATTTCACAGAGTTGTAAGTATCAAATAAGATGATAACTATAAAGCATTTAACACAGTGCCTAGTATATATTAAGTATTATATAAATGCTATTTATAATTATTGTCTCCATGACAATATTTAGGACTTAGACATTATAAATATCATTACCTACAAAATCGTGACAATGACATCTGTAATACCTACCTAACAGAGGGTTGTTTTTTAAGACTCAAAGGAAATGATGCATGTAAAGCACTTGTGTCAGTTATCACACCCATTTTATAGATAAGGATGAAAACACTGAAGATCAGAGAGATTAACTAATTTACCCATGCTACCCTCGTATTACCTGCTCATATCTGAAGCAGGATTTGAAGGTTGGACTTTCCTGACTCAGGTCCAGGTTGTTCGTCTATAAAATTAGGGGATTAGATTAAATGGCTTCTCCTCTCTTCTAGCTCTCGATTTATGATCCTATGACCATGCTGCCTTTTGTCTGTGTAATTTAAATTGTCCTGTCTTTTTTTTCCTATTTTTTCTTTTGTTTCTTCTCCTTCCCAACTATGTCAACTAGTGGCAGTTGCCTAAGAAAATTGTTGGTCTTCAAGGGACAAAACCTTTCAATATTCCTACCTCTTGTATAAGAACTAACATCAGTTGACTTTTCTTTGGTATTTCACAGCTTAAGAATAGACTACAGGGCTTGAGGCAGACATCTTCCTAACTCCTATGGGTTGGAAGCCTATCAGTTACCCTCAACCTGGTTTAACCTATCTGCTGAGATGGTTTTACCAGAGTGTGGGCACTGTGAATGCTACTGCTTCTTGGAGCCATAGGTGAGAGCTGGGTGGCAGGTAAGACACGAAAAATGGATGAGCACCCCTGAAAAGGGCTCAACGAGCTCTCACACACAGAGGAGCGAATACTGTTAGCTAGGGAAAAAAAGATTAGCATTATTTTTTTTAAGTTAGCTTCCAATAAATGTGATCAATTAATTTAAGTAAAAAAAAAAAAAAGAATAGACTACAGGATGAGGGCCACCATCACAAAGGAGGAAAGTTATCATGTAGACATTCAGCCAAAGGGTCATAGATTTAGAGCTGAAAGATAACTTAAAGGCCATTGAGACTAAGCTCCCCCTCATTTTATTCACGAGGAAACTGAGGCACAGATGGTTAAGTGATTCACCCAAGCATCTGAGGCAGGATTTAAACTCAAGTCTTACTGATCAAAAGTCCTACGCTTTATCCACCATTAAACCATAACATCACTGGGGTGGAAATAGCTTTATTTCCTTAACTCCAAGATGGATTGCTCTCTATTGACAGTTTGGGGGATGAGAGACAAAATAAAATGGTTAAGGGAATCTAAGAAAGACCTTGAAGCACAAAAAAGGAGAACAACAGTTTCCATTTAAACTCTTTACTTGTAATTATTCCTATGATTATGTACATTAAATATTTACTGAATGTTCATATCATCAAATTCATAAGCCTTCGGCACACTCCCAAAGAAATTCATGGGAATGCATAGTAGAGGGCTGGAAACACCACTTGTGGAGATTTTATTAAAAATACATCAAGGAGTGGCAACGTGGTACAGTGAATAGAGCACCAGCCCTGGAGTCAGAAGGACCTGAGTTCAACTCTGGCCTCAGATACTTAACACAAAAAACTAGCCATGTGGCCTTGGACAAGTCACTTAACCCCAATTGCCCTACCTTTCCCCCTTCAAAAAAAAATACATCAAAACACTGGAACAGGAAGACAACATTGTTTACAGAGCTAAAATACTCTATGATACAACTGGAAAACATAAAAGAAAAACCATTATTAAAAATTTTTAATAAATTTATCTATGAGCATTTATGAAGTAATGGCTATACATATCTAGTACTACTCTAAGTGATAAAAAGCATACAGAAAAAGGGTGAGGTATTCATTCAACAAACTTTGTTAAATATCTACAAAGCCTGAATATCTCTCATATCATTGACTTCCTCCTCACATGATGGACCTTGGTCATTTTGGAGGCCTCTCATTTCTTGGTTCATTTCCCTCTACCCAAGATGGCACCAGAAATGTCAATATTTGGCATTGCTCCAGGTCCTTTTGCAAGCACTTTCTATCATAAAACATCAGACATTGAATAAGTTTTATTTGCACAGTAAAGAACACAGGAGGAACTTGTACCTAAGTTCACATGAAGTTGAAGGGCCCTTTCATCTTTTTGGTAGACCTGGCAACTCCTTCATCCTAAGAGAAACCTATAGTGTTTCTGTAGCTTAATAGAATTGACCAGACTGGGGGTTCTATCAAAGGAAAAGGGCAAGATCTGTTCTTTCTTGCTGCTCATCTCCTATTCATTTTTGTTGCTCACCATTCTGTGCTTACCTCCTAGTCACTCGATGCAGTGACTCATAATTGCCTCTAAGATAAAAAATAGAACTCCTCCACTTGGCATTTAAAGCCCTTTATAATCTAGTTCAGGTCTGGCTTTCCAAGTCTAAGACATATTATACCCTTCCCACACTTAATGGTCCTGCCAAAATGGTGTCCTTTCTATTCTTCACATTTGGCATTCTATCCCCTATCTCCATGCTTTTGCTGCCTCTCATGCCTGTGATGCTTTCCCTCCTCACCTTTTCCTCTTAGAGTCTCAGCTTCCTTCACATCTCCGCTCAAATGCCACCATATGAGACCTTGCAGGATCACCCAGCTGCTAACGCCAACCTCACCAATTCTTCTTCTCCACCCCCCCAACAACAAATAATTGCCTTGTGTTTACTTTGCATATAATTTGGATTTATTTATGTTTGGATTTTGTCTCCATTGATAGTATGCAAGCTGGTTGGGGATGGAGATTTGGGGCTTTTAGGTGTTTAATAAATGCTCATTGATTGATTGATCATAGACAGATAATGACCTCCTGTCAGAAAGATTCTCCTCCGAGCAGTTGGGCCGATGTATTATAATCCAGAGCTTGCTTCCTCTCCCCAGGAGATGGGGCTAGTTTAAGAGTAGCTAGATCAAGGGGGAGGGTGTTGGTACTATAACTAGTTCAGAATCCCAGCCTAAATGGCTCCAAGCTGTTTACTCTTCTTTAAACTCATACCATAGCTCTGCTCTAAAAACAAAGAGCCTCCTCAAGTAATACCTGAGCTTCTTATCCTGTTCAATTTAAGTCTTCACTTTCCACTCCTGGCCTCCTTAGGGGTAATCTGTACCAAGTAGCTCTAGTTCTGCCTAGGTGAGATGCTTCCTGTTTGTTCAACATTTCGTGAATTTGGGGAAATCAGAGAGATTCATCAGCTCCCTCTCTCTGTTTATCTTCCTATTCCTCATCTCCTTCCAGGGTGACTGAGCAGGAACTCTAACTTGAGTTGGGAAAAAGGAATGAGACATCCATTCTCAGACATGGATGATGGGTTGATTTGTTCTTCTGGAATAGCTATATATAATTTTTATGAGACTGCCCCACCACAGAGGCTGGTGGTAGGTTAGTAGCTAGTGATAGATACACAAGAAAAAGAGCAACAATAAATAATTTTTAAATGCACAAAAGAAAACACCGAAATATATAGAGAAGTGGATACATCAACTTGGCTATTATTTTGAGATATATATATATATATATATATATATATA
>CM053591.1:157789332-157825286 GCA_028646515.1 Pseudochirops corinnae | reverse complement strand
CACATATGCTTTTAAAAACAAACCATAATGTAAATTCACAGTTTCTTCCTTGTTCTTTGTATAATGAAATGTTTGTGTATGTTGGTGATTATTAAGTTCACAATAATCTTTTTTTTAATTTAAGGTTGGGGCAGATAAGTGGCACAGTGAACAGAATACTAGCTATGGAATCAGGAATCCTGCCTCAGACACTTACTAGCTGTGACCCTGTTCAAGTCACTTAACCTGATCGCCAGAGAGAGAAAGAGAGAGAGAGAGAGAGAGAGAGAGAGAGAGAGAGAGAGAAGAGAGAAAGAAGATATAATGAAAATTTAAGGTGGAGGAGCAGAGCCCACAGCACTTGTGACACATCAGCTGCCTCTGTCTCCTAATACTCAGGTGGCCTTAGTCAAGCCATTTCATTTCATTGGGCCTCAGTTTACTCAGCTCTAAAAGAAGGGAGTTGGATCAGATTAATCTCAAAGATGATTTTGAAATTGTAATCTCTGTTTCTCTGCTCCCATGATTACTGAGGTGCCTTATTGCTTGATTCCATTTCTACCAACTCTGACTGAAGATGGTTTTCATGGCATTTCTCCTAAGAGCCCTAGTATGGCTCATTTCTGACCTCATTATGACCTGGATAACAGGCTAGGTAAGTCAGCTTCCACTTTCCAAACACATGTGAAACTCTTCCATGATGCATGATGAGGAAGATAGTGTGGGGGGAGGAAGGAGAAGAAGAATGATGGATGAAAAGAGAGGATGCAAAGCTTCCCTTGATCTTAATTTTTTTTTAAATGTGAAAGTTCCAATATGTGGTAATCTCACCCCCTGGCACCTAGGGACATGTAGCTGCCCAAGGAAGACACGCCTCACTCCACTGGATCTGTCATTCCACAAACATTTTTCCCGCACCCACATTACTGCTACATGACAGCATCCTCAAACGGCTCCCTCTCTTTAAAATTTTCCCAGATACTTTTGCTACTTGCCTGAATGGCACACACAGGGCGTGGATAGGCTTCCTTGATGGCTTCAGCTCCTGTCATGCCCCCTACCCCCACGCCCAGACTCCCTGGTGGCTTCAGGACTATTTTTACTGATATCTTTCTGTTGACCTATTTAATCCTTCCTGTCACCACCCAAATTTAACCTGTTATTTGGTTAGAAAGTAGATTGTCAGCACTAAGTCATGGAAAATACATCAAAAGGAAAATCAGATCTGTCCCCATTGAAGATTAAGAATTGCTTCCTATAATTTTTCATGTAAATGCCAAGCGTTCTTCTCTGTGCCGTGATAATCATGCTCATGGAGAAAGCAATGAAGGAGGTGAAGAAGATGGATTGGAAGTCAGTCCTTCTCCAGTGTTCCTTTTTGGACAGAGTAGGAGGTCAATGAAGGGAGCCAAAATATCTGTGGTTAAAGATGAAAGTTCACAGGGGGAGAGGGAATAGCCTTGAAGCCTGCGTGCCAAGAATATAGGAGCTCCAGATAGTGCTAAAAGGAGCCTAGGAATGCCAAGGGTGTGGATGGTGCTTCCCCCACCATCTTCAGAGAGATTCCATCAGACTTCCAACAAGATATGGACAACAAAATTCATCTAGCTTTGACTAGAACTGTATAAGAGCCCAGAACCAGTACCATGGTAAGTGGGGAATCATCCACCACTCATTACTGCAAGGATGACAAAAATCATATCCATCTAACTACAGAGTAAGGGAATCCCCACCACCTTCCACTCTGCAAAGGGAGAGAATTGGACCATTCTGTGCCTGCCATATGTAGGGAAGATCTAGGAACCACATGAGGTTACATTTAATTTCCTACCTTTCTTTACCCTGTCATAGCCAATCAGCATCCACCTACAAATTTTTCCTCTTTAAGTTGTCTCAAAATCTCCTACATCATTCTCTTCACCATCATTATCATTATCAGAGCTAATATTTGTATACACTTTAAATTTTGCAAATCACTTTACAAATATTTTATTTTATCCTCACAAAAACCCTATGAGGCAGATGCTATTATTATTACCATTTTTACAGATGTAGAAACTGAGGCTGAGATAGATGAAATGACATGCCCAAGGTCACAACATACTAAATGTCTGAAGTAGAATTCAAATTCAGGTCTTCCTGACTCCCAAGTTCAACAGTCTCTTCACTATGCCACCTAGCTGCCTTCTCCATTACGTCAATCCTGTATTAATACAATTGCCTCATAACTAAAATTACTAAATTAACATGGCAACTACCCTTCAAGAATTCAAAGAGTTGTCATGTATAAGAGAGATTAGGCTTTTTCTGCTTGGCCCCAGGGGCAGGGCTAGGAACAAAGGGTGGAAGGAAAACTCCTGACATTAAAACTGTCCAAATGAGAAATAATCTAACTCAGAAGGTAGTGGACTCTCCATTACTGGAAATCTTCAGATGGAGGTTAGAGTAGCACTTTCTGGACATGTTGTAGAATGGTTTCTTGTTGAGGCACAGGTCAGACTAGATGATCTCTGAGGTACTTTCTAAATGGGACCTTCTATAAATCACATAGAACCACAGAATATGAGAGTTGAAAGGAACATCTCTGTTCAATCAACCTAACCCATTTATTGTTTGATTCTGTCATATCCAACATTTGGGGTTTTCTTGGCAAGTATGCTATAGTGGTTTGTCTTTTCCTTATCCAGCTCATTTTACAGATGAGGAAACTGAGGCAAACAGGGTTAAGTGATTTGCCCAGGGTCACACAACTAGTAAGTATCTGAGGCCATATTTGAACTCAGGAAGTTGAGTCTCCCTGCCTCCAGGCCTGTCATTCTATCCACTGTGCTGCCTAACTGCCAGTCTAATCCATATACCAAAGGAAATTCCACTATGCGTCAAGTGGTTGACCAACCTCTGCTTGAAGACCTCCAAAAAGGGAACCCCCCCACCCTTGAAGGGGTTGAATATGCAGCTCATTCCACTTTTGGATAGCTCTAATTGTTAGCTAGTTTCTCTGGAACTGGAACCTACCCTCTGCTCCTCACTCTGATCTCTGAGTGAAAGTTCAGAGATCAGAACAAAACTAATCCCTTCTTTAAATGATAACCCTTAGCAAAAGCTTGAAGACACACAATGCCCTTAAGTCTTGTCTAGACTAATAAAATCACATATAACTAACTCTAATTCTGTGATTCAATTACTTATATCATGAGAGGCTAGGTGGAACAGCAAAAGAGAGTGCCAGACTTGAAACCAGTAGAGATTGGGATTCAAAGTCAGCCTCTGACACTTAGAAGCTATCTGACCATTGGTAAATTACTTAATTTTTCTGTTCCTGTTTCCCCACATGCCAAATGAGGATAATACCAACTATGGTACCTAACTCAAAGTACTGTAAAGACCAAAGGGATAAAATAGACCAGGTTGTACATGAAAAGTCAGATACAAATGAATAACTAAATAACCAGACCAAAAAGTCTGTACAGTTTGAAGCTTTGAAGGTTTAACCTTTTAAAAGCTTTACATTGCAATAAAACTTTTGGGACACCCTATATAAAATGCTTTATGAAGTTTCAAGCATTATGTAAATGGTAATTCTTAAGTACCCCAACAGTTACAGTCCCAGATTAATAAAACATGGTTATGGAAGAAACTTTGAGGTCTAAGTCCAATTATCTTATTTTTCAAATTAGGAAACTGAGCCTTAGAAGAGAGATCAGACTTCATGAACATTGACCAAAAAACTCATCCTCTGGTGGCCAACCTAGAGGTAAAGAGCTTCAATCCTTCTATTATGGGTATGTTCTACATGACTACACATGTATAACCTATATTGCATTGCTTGCCTTCTCAATTGGGGGTAGGGGGAAGGAAGGGAGAGAATTTGGAACTCAAAGTTTTAAAAATGAATGTTGGAAACTGTTTTTACATGTAACCGGGGAAAAATAAAATACTAAATATGAAAGAAAAAAAATTCAGTCCTGGTTAAGACAGCCTTTCTGACATACTCAAGTCCTTTCTAGATCAAGATGACTTACCCTTTAAGGCACAGGGTCACCTCCACACAGAGTGAGGTAAAAAAGTAGAATTTAAGTGGATTTATTGCTTAGAACTATCATCTCTTTTCTTTAATCTCATTCAAATAATCATGCCATGATATTTATATATCAATTTATCTCCCTTCTTTTCAGAATATCAAACAGATCTCCTGTTCCCATACTTTTTATCTTGGCCTCTATCAAGCCTGACTGAGCAGATAACACCCCTTGTGCTGGGAATAGGGCCAAAATATTGTCTATTTTAGAGAATTCCCCCTAGGGAAAACCCAGTTTGATTAAGAAATACTAAGAACACAAACATAGTGGAGTCTTGCCCCTTGTCTTTCTTGGGGGAGGTTTGATTTTGTTCTGTTTTTCTTTTTTCCATTTTGTCATGATTAAAAACCGCTGACTGAAAATATAAAATTGATTTGAAATTGAAACCCTAGAGTGATATCGTGTAATCTTAGAGGTCCATGAGTCCAACTCCCCCATTTCACAGATGAGACAATGGAGATTCAGAGAAAGGAAATAGTAAGAGATCAGAGATTTAGATATGGAGGGGACCTCTGAGGACATTGCAGCTAATTCCTTTATCTTATAGATAACAAAACTTAGGCCCATGGTGCATTGATGAGTGCCAGACAAATGGTAAGGCAGGATTTGAACCCAGGTCGTCCTGACTTCCAGTCCAATACTCTCTCGGCTACTGCAGAGATTTCCCTCAAGACCGTGTCATCTTTGTGTCACACTACACTGCCTCCCTAATATACTTGGAGAGCTCATTTCTCAGCTTTTCTGCTTTTCACTCAATGTAGTACATAGTCTCTATAACCATTGGAAGAGAAATATCTAGATGTAGTTTAAGATAAAACACATTTCTGTCCGAATACCCAAACAAATGAGTCAGACTCATGTAAGTTAAATCTTGCTACAGGGTCTAGTGATACAACACGATTGTAAATACTTCACCGTTGTTTTTCCAACAGCGTGAAAATACTTAGGCTCCAATAATAAAATATAAATAATTAAATTTAAAGGGAAATTGTAGGCATATTTAGCCAGCAGACTACCAAAGTAAAGATCTATTAAACAGGCTTCATTAAGACAAGAACTATAGCAACATTTTCCTTTAAGGAGTTGAATATGTTAGGAATGCCCCCCTAGAGGCCTTATGCCTCCCATTTGTGGACTGGCCAGCAGATATTTAGGGCTCCCTTAAGGTAATATAAGTTTGACTGATTAACATAATATAGGTGTGGATGAGATGTCGCAGGCTTAAAACACATGATTCAGCAGTTCCACTCTAGGAGTTTATAATAAAAACATTCTTTATTAAAATAACGATTTGTATTCATTACACATTTCAGTACTTCTAACACCATTATTTTGTTGGTTTAGCTAATCCCTCCACAGATCCAAATCACAACCCTTTTATATCTTAGTAGCTTTAAGATTTTGTGTATATGTGTGATTGGGGTAATTTTTTGTGCATGATTGGGCATATAATTTTCTCAGTGGATGGAAAACTCTTTATTAATGGAGACTGACAACCCCTTTTTAATTTATGACATATAATTTATGGAGTTGCTTAGGGCAAAAAGAGATTAAGTGATTTGCCTATAGTCATATGAGGTCAGAGGCTGGACTTGAATTCAAGTCTTTTCTAACTGAGGACTACTTCATTCCTGATGTGACCTCAGTTCATAAATTCTATATCAGGGGAACACAAGCATTGAAAGGTCCCAAAAAGCAGATGTGATATCTAAGCAGCTGTTATCTTTAAAAGATGGAAAAGACTGAAGAAAGGCAAAAGTTTGAATTTCCTAATAAGAGGAAGAGAGTGGTGTGTACAAACTATAGGTCAATGAGATTGACCTACATTCCTGAAAAAAATTCTAGAATGCATTGTTAAAAGGATAGACAACTAGGTGGCACAGTGGATAGAGCACTTGGCCTGGACTCAGGAAGATCTGATTTCAAATTCAGCCTGAAACACTTACTAGTTTGTGACCCTGGGCAAGTCACTTAAGCCGTTTGCTTCAGTTTCTCCGTCTGTAAAATGAGCTGGAGAAGGAAATGGCAACCCTCCAGTATCTTTGCCCCCCCCCCAAAAAAAAAACCCAGGGTCATGAAGCATCAAAAATAACTGAATGACTGAATAACAATATTATTAAAAGGATGGTTGTGTTCGTCTAGAAAGGAAAGCAGTAGTCACTAAGAGCTGGAATATCTTCATCAAAAACAGATCATGACAGACTGACCTCATTTCCTTTTCCTCCTGTTATTATACTTCTAGGTTAGGGGAATGCCATGGAAATAGCTCAACTAGATTTTAGTAGAGCATTCGACAAAATCTTGCATGTTATTCTTGTAAATGAATGGGTAGATTAAGATTAAGTTAATTTGGGCAGATTAAGAATTGGTTGACTAGCCAAGCCTAAAGAGGAGTTATTAATGGTGTTATGTTGACTAGGAAGACTCCTAAGAGAGTGTTCCATGTATCTCTTCTTGGCCTTGTGTTATTTCACATGTCTATCAGTATCCTAGCTGACAGTAAAGATTGTATATTTAGCACATAAGCAGATGACAAAAAGCTGGGACATTAAATGGCATTCAGGATCCAAAATAACTTTAGAAGTTTAGAATGATGGGATATTTTTTTTTCCAGAAGAATCTGTCCCCATTTTATTCAGTCTAGAAGTGTTCGGGTTATTCATGGGCTCGATCGCACTAATAACCCCTACAGGAGTTTTGACCTTCTCTGCTTCTGATTTGGGTTAGTTTGCCCCTTTTAAGCCAACCTGAAGTCCTGCTCCCAGGGTCTTACTGAATAAATATTGAACTTAGTGCAGATTCTGCAATTCACTGCAATTCAGACTGTGCAAGGTCAAAAGGTCTGTCTCAGACCTTTAGCTTGGGATTACAGGTGTGGGCTACTACATCTGACAAGCAGTCTCATAAGGTGACATGTAATAGAAATGAATGTTCTCTACTTGAGTTCAAAAACATCAACTTCACAAGTACACTGGATCCTAACGTCATAGATTTAGCCCTGGAAAAGTTCTCTGAGGGCTAATGCAATCCGACCTCCTTATTTCACAGATGAGGAGAGTGAGGCTTGTAAAGGTTAAGCATTACTCAAGATGGAGAAGGCACAGCTTCGGTTGTCTACTGACACAAATAATGCTCTGAAGCTGCATGGTTAACATATACGAGCCTTGTGACTATAGGCAAGGCACTTAACCTCTAGCCTATGTGCTAGCAATAATTATAATGGCACCCAGGTGGCACCATCGTGCACAGAGTTCTGGACCTGGAGTCAGGAGGACTCATCTTTCTGAGTTCAAATCTGTGTGACCCTGGGCAAGTCACTTAACTTTGCTTCAATTTCCTCACCTGCAAAATGATCTGGAGAAGGAAATGGCAAACCCCTCCAGTACCTTTGCCGGGAAAACCTCAAACAGGGTCACCAAGAGTCAGATACAACTGAACAGCAACAAATAATTATAAAGGGGATTCTTGTTCAGGGATAACTGACTAAATGTCTTTCTGAAATTCCTCCCAACTCCAAAATTTTATGATCCTGAATTAGAAAAGCTTTAAGTACAAGCCCAATAATAGATTAGGTGTCTCTCCCCTGAGAACAAAAATAGCAAAATCCAGAGAGGTTTGTCATTGGATTGACCTGAGGGTCACGAATTTTTCTGCCTTAGCAACTTAGGATAACTCTCTACTTTGTGGAGAGGAAAGGAATGAGCCTTTATATAGTGCCAGCAGTGGTTTTGAATTCGTTTTGTGTTAGAGGTCTACCTTCAAGAAGTGAAGCCTTAGCATAGTTCCATGCAATTTATAAATCACAATAAAAAAAAAACTATTGATTAGCTCCTACTGAGTATTTTAAAAACATTTTGGAAAAAAAATAGGGGAAACTTTAAAAAGTAAAATTATGCATTGACTTCTTCATACCTTGATCTATAGCAGTGGTTCTCAACCTTCCTAATGCCACAAACTTTTAATACAGTTCCTCATGTTGTGGTGACCCCCAACCCTAAAATTATTTTCGTTGCTACTTCATAACTGTAATTTTGCTACTGTTACGAATTGTAATGTAAATATCTGATATACAGGATGTATCTTCATTGTTACAAACTGAACATAACCCACAGGTTGAGAACCACTGATCTATAGAATCATCTATTGTTAGAATGGATCTGGGAGATCATCTGTTTCAATTCCTCCATTTTACTGATGAGGAAACTGAGGCATAGAGAGGACCTCCATTTCCCTGAAGCTAGATGAGACCTCAGAAGTTATTTTCCCCAACCCCTTATTTTATATTAAGAATCTTGAGACTGAGAGAGGCTAAATGTCCCATAGATGGGACACATGGACTTGAATTCCAGCCTACTGACTCCAAATTCAGGACTTTTCATTGGGCTATGCTGTATCTTATATCGCCCTTTAAGGAAAATTGAACAACGATTCTCTAAACCTGATGCTCATGAAATAAACAGTAAGTCATTTTACTCATTATTGTTTATCTCAAATCACCATAAACATTGTGACATAAGTAAGCTTGGGAAGGGGGAGGGTGACCTTGAAGAAAATAATACAGGTTTGGGTGGAATAATTCTAATAGAGACCTCAAGACAAAGACACTTAGAGAATCATGTTCATTTATATTCTGTGCATCAGCAGAAATTAAAAAGTACTTTTAAGTGTAAGAAGGGGAGGAAATAGCATGGACCCAGACTCATTGAAGAGTGATGTTTTCCTTTTTCATTCTAAGAAATAAGGGCCTTTCTGGGTAATGTCTCTACTCATACCTATTTTCAGTATGTGGGAGTAGAAAGGTTTCCAGCTTCCCATTGGGGTGTATAAAACATCAAAATGTTTGAATTACTATGACAAAACCCCTCAGAATCTACCACTGGTTTAAAATAGTGCAAAGCCTCAAAACCTAAGGCAGATACCAATATTTCAGGAAAAATATGGGCTCTGATAAGAAATACTCTAACTTCACATAAAAGTCAGTTGGGTCATGCTCTATGGACTCAATGCTTGTTAGATTGTATTGGAGTAAATATCAGCTGTCTAAATATAATCTTTCCTATCTTCTCTCTTATGCTACTTTCAAGAGTAATCGAATCTCAAAGAATGGATTCCAGGGTTAGCAGAAAAGTCTTGCAGAAATGTTTTTTTGTTTGTTTGTTTTCATTGACTTTCCGATCTATTTTGGCTTATTTCATTTATTTTTCAGCTTTGGCAGAAATACACATTGTCCCCATTACTCAGGGGACAGGGAAATCTCTAAGAGTATGATTGATCTTTTAGATTCATATCAATTCTATAGCTAGGAGAGACCTTGGAAATTAGTCTGAACGTATTTTACAGATGAAGAAACTGATGTTTTGCTATGCCCATTCAATGGGCAAAACCGAGAGTAGAGCCTGAACTCTTGGATTCAGAATACTCGAGTTTGGTTCTGTCATTAGCTAATTATATGACCTTTGGCAACTCACTTCACATTTTTCTGAATCTCAGTTTCCATATCTCTTAAAGTGTTAGGGTTAGAGCAAATGAGCTTTAAAAGCCCTTCTAAAGCGAAGGGTCCTATAAGCCTTCAAAATACGCATGTCTTTTGAAGGCATAGGAATGGTTTTGACTATTTCCCATTTGCTAAACCACCTTTTCAAGAACATAAATTTCATGACATGAGGAAGATGAATACCTTCAGAAATTAAGGAAGGTTTGTGATCAGCCTGATTGGGCTCAAGGTAAATAAAAATTCCTTAAATATTCCTGCCCAATGGAGAAGCTCCAATCCAGATAAAACAGGACTGGGACCCACTCCCAAGCTCGAAGTATTAGAGTTCCATTGACAACTGAGGGCAAGAGCAGTTACAGGAATAAGGAAGCTCTGAGGACTACACCCTCGTTTTAATTCTCCAAAAATTTGAGACTGGGAAAGTTTAGGCCAAGTGCGCCTGCCAACATTAATTGTAACTATGGAGTAAAGACAGATGTGATCCATAGTAACAGGCTACTACTCAAAGAAAATGTGTGCTTTAGCAAACGAATGTTTTATTTGCTAGCATCTGGACTACCTTGGCATGGGCGGCAAAAGAAAATATTTGCTTTGGCCAGAGAACGTTTCCTAAGGAAAGTGAGCTTGTCAAACATTGAAGTATCAATTTGCTTTGAGGGTAGTTTAGTAGGCCTTTTATTTCTGCCAACACTCCCACAGCGTGTGGACCTTCCTGCTGGCCAAAAGCTGTAAATACTTCAAGAGGCTTGTAAAGAGCCTCTTGAATGAAAACAATGATAAAAATTTCTGTTATGGCACAATGCTTCTTGAAAACATCCATTAAGCAAGATGGTGGAAACAAAAACTGCTACTCTCCTGAACTCTCCTCAAAACCCCTCTAAACACCTTTATTCATTTATTTATTTTCTTGTTTACATCATTCATTTCCACAAGATTTCTGAGTTACAAATTTTCTCCCCATCTTTTCCCCACCCGCCACCCCAAAATGAACACCTTTAAATAATGCCATGAAACAATTCCTGAAGCAGCAAAACCCACAAAAGGATGGGGTGAAATAATTTCCAGCCAAAAACAACTGAGAAGGTTGGGAGGAAAGGTCTGTTGCACCTGGGTGGGAGTAGAGCACAGTTGAGTATAGACCTTGCCAGTACAGACCAGGCCCAAGCAAAGCAGAAGTAGGCCTTGGGAGCCACTGAATCAGCAGGGCAGCAGTTGCTTCTGGAGTTCTCAATCCACAAATGGCAAGAGGATTGAATAACTGATCAGGAGGAGATTATAGGGGTCTCTTAGCTGGCACTGGGGGCAGGACTCTGCTGCTTTACCTGCGCTCAGATCTGGGTGGCAGTCCTGCATGGCAATCCCAGGGTGAGGAGAAACACTGACACACCAGAGCTTGCGACTGCAGTGGAGCAAGGACCCTTGTCACAGTTCCAGGACAGAAAAGGATGCTTGCGGTCACTCACAGACCAGAGAACACAGGCCAGGAGAGTAGTGAACACCTCTCCTGAGATCATACCACCTTGGAAGAACTAAAAACTGGTAACCTACACTGAGAAGAAGACAATAAAGTCAAATCCCCCACATCCAACGCCTGAAAGAAAAAATGTGAATTGGTCTCAGGCCATAGAAAAGCTCAAAAAGCATTTTGAAAATCAAGTAAGAGGGGTGGCTAGGTGGTGCAGTGAATAGAGCACCAGCCCTGGAGTCAGGAGGACCTGAGTTCAAATCCAGCCTCAGACACTTGACACACTTACTAGCCGTGTGACTTTGGGTAAGTCACTTAATTCCAATTGCCCTCCAAAAAGGAAAAAAAAAAAGCATGTAAGAGAGATAGAATAAAAATTGGGAAGAGAAACAAGAGTGATGCAAAAAATCATGAAAAGAGTCAACAGCTTGGTAAAGGAGACACATACACACCAAAAAAAAAAAAAAATACAGAAGAAAATAACATCTTTAAAAAATTGCCAAATGGAAAAAGAGGCACAAAAATTCACTGGAGAAAAAAATTCCTTAAAAAGTACAATTGGCCTAATGGAAAAAGAGGTACAAAAGCTCACTGAAGAAAATAATTCCTTAAAAATTAGAATTGAACAAATGGAACCTAGTTGGGAGTGATCTCTGGGGCCCCAGCCTAGCAGTAGCTGAGACAAGGACTCAGCAATTAGGCTGTATCTGGATATGACCTTGGTGAGACAAATGCTAGGTTTCTATTTAGTTCTACTAGGTTCCTACTGAGTTCCTAGTCAGCTAAGTTAAGCACCCAGCCCTCTCCCAGAGACTGAAGTGATACATGGGAGAATATACCCCTTAGGCATTTGAGAAAATGTTTATAAGTTTCTTCTTGATATATCTTTGAAGTAAATATCCCTTTGTAAAAATTTTCCCAATATTAAATATTTAAATGGACCTGGGGACTAATCACTGGCCTCTAACAATGGACAGCGGGAGGGAAGAAAGAACAAGGTTGGTAGGGTTCAAGTCAATGGCATTACAGAAGATACACTGTCAACTCCATAGGACTGCCCCCCAGAACACGAAGGGGCAGGTGTAGTGACCTGCCTCTGAGACACAAACAGAGAGTACTTCCTGCAGATACAGCAGTATTAATATTCCTTCCAGAATTACATCATCCATAAATTGATAAATATGTCTATTATGTCTTCAGTATAGTTAATAATATTGAACCACAAGGACCTATAGACTATATCAGTTGCAAGTCAGTCATGAGACCTCCCTCTAAGTAATTAACAATCAATTAATATACACTCTCTGGACCATTATTCAAGCAGCTATTAATTCCCCTAACTGCAGCATGGCAGAGTGCAAAGAGTATCGAAGTGGAATTAGATGGCCTGGGCACTTAGTAACAGGTCTGAGATTTACCAAGTATGTGACGGGATCTCTCTGAACTGGGGTTTCCTCTTCTTTCCACCATACCCCACTATCTCTAATAAACAGAGGCAGAAACATCAGAAGGATACCTAACAAAAACAGTATCAGCTGTTGCATCAGACGCTCCAATTTTGGCTCAGGTGTTTTTTCTGATTGTCTCCCTATGCCCTCAATGGTTTCCCTTCTCCACTTTGACTACTGACCTTCCTGGCTTCATTTGTTGTCCATCCTTCATACTTGAAGAGGACCAATGACATCAACAGGGGGATGTCTTGACTTGCAAATGAACTGGATTTAAGTGAGTCAGAGTTGTGCAAAGTCATCAGCCTCACTCTCTCCTCCTGAGTTATATAAGTCCAGTGGCTAGATATAAGAAAGATAACTGGTAATGGCCCCAGGTGCAGTGGGAGATTTTGGTCCTTTTAGGCTAAGTTTTTTCTCAGGTCTTAGTTTGTCTGATTGGGAATTTAACGACTGGGCAAGAATTGAGGCAAAAAATTACCTAGTTTGCCTTCACGAAAGAATCTGTCTGGGAAGGGAAGACCCTCAGAGTTTTTGGCCAGAACAGAAACAATTGCTATTTACAGTCACTCTGAACCAGAGGTGGGGAACCTGAGACTTTGAGGTCCCATGGGGCCCTCCTCAAATGCAGCCCTCTGATTGAATCCAAACTTCAAAATTTGTTAAAATGTGTTCCATGAAATTTGGATTCAGTCAAATGACCGAAGTTGAGGATGAAGCCACAGGTTCCCCACCTGTGCTCTGAACCCTCCAAATCCAAACAATGATCAGGCGAGGTTTGGACTGGGACCTATTATTGGCCAATCAGTGAAAGCCAAAGTGATTTGAATTTAAAGGCAAAGTCAAGTAGCTTCTGTCAACTTTTGAATTGTAATGGGCTTTATCAAGGCCTGCTTTTTCAGAGCTATATTTCAAGAAATCATAGATGAAAACTACATGAGACAGAGTTTAATTGCCCAGGTTTTTTTGAGGGGGGTGGAGGGGGAGCAATGATAGAATAAATAAGTAGGGAAGAAAAAAGTCTAGTCCCCAAACCCCAAGATTCCTTCTGAAGTATGAAAGATGAAATGTATATTCCTTTGGGCAGAACACCCATATGTAAAGGTATAATTCCCCATGTGGACAAAGAGAAAGAAGAGGAAAAAGAAGAGGAAAAAGAGAAAGATAAGCAAATGAATTAAACGAAAGAGAAAAATCCTGCATACTTACAGGAAGATATTACAAAAAATTAATTTGAATTTCATAAAACTCTTCCTTCGTACACACAGGCAGAGGAACCAGAAATGACAGAAGAAGCTGGGATATAACACATAAAGTATTAAAACATGGGCCTTGGTCCCAGAACCAGTTTCCTAGGGGAAAAATTAGCATTTTTCAAAAGTACTATTTTAGAAATTCAGAAGAAATTAAATAAATTATGGGGAAAATTTCAAGCTTCAACTAATAGCCAGCACTTACATCTCACTTTAAGGTTTGCAAAGCACCTATGGTTCTCTTTCATGTCTGGTTTTGCTTTTTTTCCCCAGTGATCACTCATTGGTTACAACCCTTCTATATAACCAAACTATTGTACAATGTGAAAGTATTTGCAGATCCTATACGTGATTGCACGCCACCATGGGGGGGGGGAAGGGAGGGGACAAAATCTGAAACTCAAGGGATTGTGGAACCAAATCTTGTAAATTAAAAGTAAATAAACAAGTCAAAAAAAAAAAAAGGTTTGCAAAGCACTTTAAAAATATTGTCTCATTTGATCTCCCCAGAAGCTGCAGGCAGTAGGTGCTACTTACATGCTATTTTTATCCCCATATTTCAGATGAAATAACTGAAGCAGAAGAAGGTTAAATGGTATGCTCGGAGTCACACAGCATAGCTACTAAGTTATTTGAGTCCAGATTTTAAATCAGATCTGTTGTGACACCAACTCCCTGTTTTTAATCATCTCTTAAAAATCATTGTTTGGAGTGTTGTGAAGAAAAAAACAACCATAGAAGTCCTTAGAAAATCAATGAAGACCTAAAACAAGTTAAAAACAGAAAATAAGAAAGAAAAAAATCAACAACAGCCTTTGGAGCAAACCAGGAAAAATAGAGTAAGATCATGGATTTAGAGCTGGAAAGGACTGAGCCTGAACAGAATCTTCAAGGAAGCTAAGAGGTAGAGGGAAGGAGGGAGACTATGCAAAAGCAGGGAGATAGGAGATGAAATACTAAATTTCAGGCATGGACAGTAGGACAAGTTGACCAGAATATGGAGGGCAAGATGGAGACTGATGCAAAATTAGTTAAGAAATGTTTTCTACAGCCAGTTTGCTTAAGCTTTAAATGAGCATTTGCATTTTATTTTAGGGGATATAGGGAATCGTTAAAAACTCTTGATTGGGAAGTGAACTGGTCAGACCTATGCTTCTGGAAGGTTGTCTGGGCATATATGCATAGGATAAATTAGATACCAAAAAATCACAAAGATTGGACACAACATGCCACCTATTCATCTGTACGGGTTGATTCGAATCGTTGGTAGAGATTATTGATAGAGAAAAGACCTGCAAGGGTTTTATCTATTAATTGTTGGCTTTACAATATTCTGTTTGGCTTTGAATTATTTGACCTTTTGTCCAGTATTTGATTAAAGAACTTTCAAAAGGTACTTTTCAGCTTCAACAGTCACATGACTTTCTTTTATCATTCACATTCTCAGGTGAATATTTGAGCAGTGAAAGAAATTAGGGAAGTGAGGTTTATCTTTGTTGGGAAACAAGGGTGTTTTTTTAGGATTTTATTGACTAGATTTCCTTAAAAGAGATTTTTAGAATGAAAATGCAAACTCTGTTTATTACTGACAGTTTTGCTATGCATAAATGACACTAGGTAAGAGAACAATTTTCATCCGTGACCCTTAGGTGTTTATTTTATGAGAAGTTAAGTCAGATGGGTCACAATGAAATCTAATTAGCTCCAGGAGATAGCAACATATGGAACACTATTATAGTTACACAATTACTCTTTCTGTACCTGGGAAACCTATCTTGACTGATTCAATTCTGGTTTTGCATGGTTCAGTCATCCATCCTGAGAAGCTTTGCAAGAAAGATGTATCTCCTTCAACCCTCTTTGTGATTCTATTATTCAAACCAGATTTAAGATATCAGACTACCTGGACAGAAATAGACCAAGGAAATAGACAGGGAATTTGGAAAAAAAAATCCCAACCCTGGCTAGGCTGGCACGATGCCTTTAATCCACCACCCCTCCCCTTTAAGCTGGGGTCGCCCTTGAGCTGTGTCTCCCTAAAGGGGCTGAGGAGCTTGTTTGGTGTGTTGTGTTATGCTCAGTAAATGCCTTTGCTTGATTTTGAGATAGCCTGAGTTAATTCTTTTGAGATGACCTTGTTCCCCAAAATTTTGGGTGCCCCTGAACCTTAGCAATAACAATAATAACTGGCATTTATATGGCATTAAAGCCTTGAAATTTACTTTATGTATATTATTTAATTTAATCCTCATTATAAAACCCAAGACACCCACATTATATAGTTCGGAAACATCATTCTGATTGTAAGCTGAATGTTAACACATGGGCTTGCATTGAAAATTGAATTCTTAGCTATTGTCTGAATATTGAATATCAAAACTGGCTCTTTTACACTTTGTAATGGAGAAGATGGTATTCTTGTCCTGGACTTCAACAGAAAACATATTTGTAGGAATGTAGTTTGTTTTGTTTTGTTTTTAAATAAAATCCACCAGACTTCAAGGGTGCTTTTTGGGGGATGGAGAGTAATGAACTCTGACTGATGAAAATAGTAAATCAGCAGAAGTGACAAGTGGATCGCCAATTGTACTTAAGTAACATTGGGTGTGAATCAAGGCTGCCCACTGTCACCAATATTATTCAATATTGTATTGGAAATCTTAATAATGCAATAAAGAAGAAAAATAAATTGAAAGAATCAGAATAGGGAATGAGGTAATAAAATCATTTCTTTTTGTAGATGATATGATGATATACTTGGAAAATCCCAAAGACTCAACTAAAAAATTAGTTGAAAGAATTAATGATTTTATCAAAGTAGTGAAATATAAAGATATAAATCATCAGCATTCCTATATGTCACAAACAAAACTACAAGAAGAGATAGTAAAATATATGTATATACTCCATTTCAAATAACTCTGGACAGTATAAAATACCCACCAAAACAAACCCAGGAACCATATTTTAAAATTATATAAATAAAATCAGCTTTAAATAATTGGAGAAATATTAATTGTTCATGGGTAGGCATGGCCAATATAATAAATATGACAACTTTACCTAAACTAATTTATATATTTAAGGTCATCCCATTTAAATTACCAAAAAAAATTTTTGCCAAATTAGAAAAAATAATAACAAAATTCATTTGGAAAAAACCAAAAGACAGAATATCAAAAGAAATAATGAAAAAAAAAGTGAAGGAAGGATATTTAGAAGTACCAGACCTTAAATTATATTATAAGGTAGCAGTTGTCATAAAATTTACAGCAGCAAATAAACATAATCTTATATTTAACAAGTGTAAAGATGAGATTTAGGTTTAAGAATGAATTATTTGATAAAAATTGTTGTGAAAACTGGAAAGCAATATGGCAGAAAGTGGGAATAGATCTATATCTTATACCATTTACCAAGATCAGGTCAAAATGGATACTGGACCTAGATATAAAGAGAGATTTTACACAAAAATTAGAAGAACATGGAACATATTACTTTTCAGGTTTTATGGATAGGTGACCAATTTATGAATAAACAAGAGATAGAAAGCAAAGTTGGATATAAAATAGATCATTTCAACTACATTAAACAAATAAATGTGGCTAGCTTCCTTCAAGTCCCAACTAAAATGCCACCTTCTACATGCAGCCTTTCCTGATTCCCCTTGAAGGAAGCTAGGAAGCAGCTATAAGGGGGAAGAATATTCTGTACATGAAGACAGATATTGAAAAAGACTGGCATCCAGAGATGAAACGTCTTGTATAAAGGACAGTAAAGTCCTTTGGTGTCACTAGATCATAGAGTATGGTGGCAGGGCTGGGGGGAAAGGGTGATGACATGTAAGAAATCTGAAAAGGGGGAGGGGAGATTATGAAGGATTTTGAACACTAAACCCAGTACTTTATATTTGATCAGATAAGGAAATAGAGATTATGGGAGATTATCTGACTGGCCCAGGATTGCACAGCTAAGTAAGAGAAGCTGGGAATATGTACCTAAATTTGAGAAGATAAGATTCTAAAGTATTCTCAGGAAGGATAGGATCCTGGAGACCAAGGATTCTTAAATTATTTTGTGTCATACCCATCTCTGGCAGTCTGGTGAAGCCTATGGTCCCCTTCTCAGAATGCTTTTAAATGCATAAAATAAAATACATAGGATTACAAAACCCTTTTTAAAAATAGGAACAAGTTCATGGACCCCAGGTTAACAACCTTTGCAATACACTAAAGTTGTACAGACAAGGCAACCCAGAAGGAATGGGAAGGTCTTAAGTTTGAAATCCTGAAGAAACAACTCTGATGAGGAGAAAAAATGAGAGAGTTGGAGTGGGAGCATAGAGAATTCATCAACAAATTCGAATTGTTAAAAAGATGGATAAGAAATGGAGATCAGGTTGACAGAGGAGGAATACAAAAACGTAGTATGGCAGCTATAAGAAGAATATCAGGAATTCTAAAGTTGAGAATCAGTTGAAACTGTCTAAGAGAGCTAAAGATGACAAGTACTTTTTTAAAGACAAAAACTATAATGAGAAAAAGATAAAAATCAAAGAAGGGATAGTAGAATTGCTTGGGTAGATTATATTCTTATGACTAATAATAGGAAAAAGGAAGAACTGTACAGATATTTTGGCTTCTCTGGTTCTGGGGTGAATGAGAATGACCTTTGGAATGGAGAGGACGGAACAAAAAATGACTACTAGGTATTTGACATCCATAAACAAGATAAATAAAAAAGCTTCTTGTTTCTGATCCCTTTTTAGAAAATGTTTTCCCTTTATTATGCAGTGTATGGGATGATCCATCCTCAGAAGATAAAAAAATATTCTAAGGGATAAGCAAACACTGTTCATTCAAGTCTTCCTCTTTATTCTGGTATCCTTACATATGACAACTACTACTGTGTAGACCTGACCTTCCAGCTTCTGACTCTTGGTCTGAGTATTCACCCTTGATTCCTTATTCCATTGTACTTGGCAGTATTCCCAGACTCATTATTTGCTTAAAGTAATAAAGCATTTTTCCCCATGCGAGTCATATTGTGAAAGAAGAAATATAACAGAAGAAAAAAAATGAAAAAGTGAAGGGAAAAAATATGCTTTGATCTGCACTCAGACTCCACCAGTTCTTTCTCTGGAGTTGGATAGTACTTTTCATCATGAGCTCTTTAGAACTGACTTGGATCATCATGTTGCAGAGTATAGCTAAGGCATTCATAGTTGATCATTACACAGTGTTGCTGTTACTGTATACAATGTTCTCCTGCTTCTGCTTACTTCACTTTGCATCAGTTCGTGTAAGTCTTTCCAGGTTTTTTTTCTGAAATCTGCGCAGCTATTTGTCATTATTCCATTATATTCTATTTATATAGCACCAGTTGTTCAGCCATTCTCCAATTGATGGGCATCTCTCATGGACCTTTTTTTGAGAGTCTGATGAGGTCTATGAATTCCTTCTCAAAAAATATTTTAAAATGCATAAAATAAAATACATAGGATTGAAAAGGAAACCAATTATATTGAAATACTATATATACATATATATGTGTATATGTACATGTAGAGGTATATATATGTATGTATGTATAAAAACCAAGTTCATGGATCCCAGACTAAGATTAGCTAGTATTTCTATAATGCTTTAAGACTTGCAAAACACTTTATGAATACTAATTTTATTCTCACAACAACCATTGAAGGTAAGGTGCTATTATTCTCCCCATTTTACAGATATGGAAAGAGATAAAGGTTAAGTGACTTTCCCAGGGTGACACAGCTAGTACGTGTACATGGTTAGATTTGAATTCAGTTTCCCCTCACTTTAAGTCCTGTGTTCTATACACTGCACCACCTAGATCCCTTAGTATCACTGGTCTGAATGAGTTCAAAATATCAGACCAAGCTAAACTACTTCTTAACACACTGAAAAAGTTGCCAAATGTGATCGTCGTGATGATTCAACAGCTATAGAGAAAGATATCAATGCAAAATTGGAGAGGGATATCCCAGTTTCCCAAAAACAAGAGAGTTGAGTCTTCAGGCTATTAACTGGTGAACTTGACTTCAAATTCTGGAAAACATCAAGAATGTATTATTCAAGTGATGGCTGGTGAAGCAATCATTGCTCAGAGCCTGGATGGCTTCACCAAGAATACCTCATGCTAGAAACTCACTGCATTCTCTTTTCTAACAGGGTTTTAAGAAACTGGAAGTTCAATTTCCTGGATTTCAGCAAAGAATTTGACTTTCATTTCATTCTTACAGACAGAATGGAAGTATGCAAGCTAGGCAGAAACACATACGTACATACATAACACATACATGCATGTATACCAATAATCATTAGCTAGATTCAGAACTGGCTGAAAAATCATGTACAAGAAGTACTCTTGTTTGTGGTTTGGTCCTAACTTGGTAGGAAGTTTCTAGTGGAGTGCCCTAAGGATCTATGCTTGACCTTATGTTGTTTAATATTTATATCAATGCCTTGGATAAAGGCATAGACAGCATGCATGCTTATCAATTTGTCGATGATACCATGCTTGAAATGAAAGCCATCAAACTGGATGACAGAATTCATATTCCAAGATACCTAGACACTGAGTCAAAATAGGTACAAGGTGACCCAAAGGTCTTGGTGCATTCAAAAGCTTACTTAAGACTGCACTAAGACTTTTGAGACGTCCTGTATAATGAAATTTAACAGGGATAAATGTAAGGTTTTATACTCGGGTCCAAAAAAATTTGACTTTGCAAGTAGAAGATACTCATCTGAAGAAGATCTGGGATTTTCAATGCACTGCAGGCTCACAGTGTGCTACAGGAGTCAGAAAAGTGAATGTAGTCTTCTACTGTCCCAATACTAACAGTGTCCCAAACACAAGAGGGGAGAGAGGAGGAGCAGGAAAAGACCCATTGTATTCTATCTTCATCATATCACATCTGGAATATTTTGATTCATGATAGGTATCAAATTTTAGGAAGGACATTGACAAGCTGGACAATATTGAGAGGAAAGCAAACAGTATGGTGAAGGTTGTAGAGAGAGGACAAGGACAAGACTTATTATTTCTCAGTACAGACAGTTCTTGCTTTATATAAATGGACCATTTACAGAATTTTCATGAAAAGCAATTTTGACATAAAGCGATTTTTTTACATAATGTGAATTTGCCCTTACCCACCCACTTCACTTAGTTCATACAACAAAGGCATACATAAAATATACTAAAATGCAAATAAATTAAGCGATCATGATAATAAGCAGAATTACAAAATTAAAGGTAAAGTTAATGATAAAGTATGTACCATAGTATACAGTAAAATTAACATAGATATGCACTGTTACCTCTTTCCCACTCACTGCATTTAACCTTTATCACTGGTGGTTGGCTGAGGAACTTTTTTTTATGAAGCCATTGAGAGATGCTTGCAGAACAGCTCTCTTTTTCCCTCTTATCTGATGATAGCAAGCAATATTTTCCTTAACTAGCCTTGGAACTTTTAAAAATCTGGTAGTATTTGGATCCATCTTTTCAATACAAGAAATAAATTCATTCAAATGATGAAATACTTCTGCCAACCATTTTGATGTGAACCTTTTTGGTGAGACCATGGGTTGGTTCTGAAGCTTGTCTTTTCTTCGTCTGCAATCTTTGCAACTAGCAGTTCGATCAGATCCACATTTGATAATTCTTCTCCATAAGATTCAATTAACTCCTCCATATCACTATCATCAGTTTCTAGTTCCAATTCTTGTGCTAATTTGACAATCTTGTTATTCACTTCTTTGTAGATTCCAAGAAAATCTGGAATGAACTGCAGGCATTTTTTTTCCCCCAGCTCTTTTCACACATATTTCTGTTACATCTTCTCATGCCTTTCAGAATCCTTTACTTAAAGTTGAATTTCTGTAATGAGAGTTTACATAAAGTGAAAGCTGTCTGTATAGGGAACTCCCAGGTGAGAGAAATTCCTTTACTAATACACAGTGGCATCATTTCTAAATCTTATAGGTGGTACCCAGATAGAATACTGGGCCTGGATCCAGAAAGACTTGAATTCAAATCCTGCCTTAAATGCTAGTTGTGTGATGGTGGGCAAGTTGCTTGACCTCTGTTTGCCTCATTTTTCTCAGCTATAAAATGGAGATCATCATAACACCTACCTCGTATGGTTCTTGTGAGAATGGATTTAAATAATAGTTGTAAAGCACCTATCACAATGAGGTACATTTCAATTCAATTCAATAAACATTTATTAAATGTCTACTGTATGCCAGGCACTGTGCTAAACTCTGGCCATACAAAAGAGGCAAAAAATATCCCTGCCCTCAAGGAGCTTATAATCTAATGGGGATATGCTTGTTCCCTTCCTTCCTTCCTCCCTTTCTTCCTTCCTTCCTCCCTTCCTTCCTCCCTTCCTTCCTTCCTCCCTTTCTTCCTTCCTTCCTTCCTTCCTTCCTTCTTTCCTTCCTTCCTTCCTTCCTTCTTTCTTTCCTAAAGGGTTAACTAGAAACCTGTCTAAGGTCACACAGCTAGTATGTGTTAGGGGGAGAATTTTAATCCAGGCCTTCTTGACTTCAAGGTCAGCTCTCTATCCACATGCTACTCTATAGGTATTAAACACAGGCCTATAGCCTCACAGGTTTCTGCAATACTCCCAAAGAAGACCAGAATCAGATTAAAATGTGATTGGGAAATATTTAACAAAACAAATAAAAATATAGCAATGCATCCACAAATGCTAATATGTGGTTTTTCTAAGTCAATGTGCAGTTTCCCATTGTGTGAAGATTAATGGTCCCCATTCTAGGTGAGTTTGACATTCCTGTGACATGTCCTAGACAAATCAATTGAAGGAACTGGGGATTTTTAATCTAGAGCAGCCTTAGATGGCTTGTGATAGATCCTTCACCAGAGCAGATCACAACTGTTTCATAATTTAGGAAATGATCTTTGAGAGTTGCTGTTGCCAAGAAATGCATCAATCAGCAGTCAACTTAAGGAAAAATTTCTCCCAACGTAATTAAGCTGATCCTTAGACAATAGACTCAGGTCACTCAACACCAGGCCCTTAGTCAAGCACTCCAGTTTGGTAGAACTTGTGAGAGCTTGTGCTCAATTAGCATAGCTTTTGAGATCCCAGGGTTACCTCAACACCACACTGTGGTGTCAGAGCAGATTCTCACGGTATCACCTGTCTTGGTCCTCTTTGAGAGTAAAGGACAAACAGCAGTAGCAGCAGCAGCAGCAGACTCCAGTTATCACCCCCTGAGGCTGTAGTGCCTTCAGCAGAGGTGCAATCCTAATAGAAAGGACAGTCACACTTGGGACAGCGAAGGTTTCCTTACTCTACATTCTTCTTTCCCTTCTGAATTATATGACAAAGTGATTGATTTCTTCTACTTTTATTTGCCAAACTCACATGAAAAACATAATTAAAAATATAAATGACTAACATTAATTATTTAATGGCAGAACTGGGTCTTCAATATCAGCTTATGCCCAAATTGCATTCTTATAAAGCTTCTGAAAGATTTAGTATATGAATATCATAATTTTTGTCCATTTCAAGGCAAAACAATACTTGACAATTTATCTCCTGCTTTGGGGTTTACAAAGTGTTTTATACAAAAAAAAATTACTCTTGGTTTTCATAATAACCTTGTTAAGTAATTACTATAAGTATTATGATCCTATTTTATGAATGAGGAAATTGAGCCTGAGAGTCTAAGTGACCCTATGTGGGTCACACAGCTATTAAATGTCTGAGATAGAACTCAAACCCAAGTCTTCCTGATTACAAATCTAGCATTTTATTCACTATGAAAGCATTCTTATCATTCAACAGTACATGGTCAATCACTCAATAAGCTTTTAAGTACCTACTATGTGCCAGGTGCTATGCTAAGTGCTAAAGACACAAAAAGAACAAATGATAGCCCCTATGCTCAAGGAGCTCACAAGTTAATGAGGGAGACAACAAGTAAACAAATACATATAAACAAGCTCTATACAGGAGAAATGGGAAATAATTAACATAGAAGGACACTAGAATTAGGAGGAGTTGGGTAAGGCTTCCTGAAGAAGAGAATTTCGTTAAAATTTTAAGGAAGTCAAGGAAGCAAAAGACAGGGATGAGGAAGGACAGTATTTCAGGAATTAGGGACAATCAGAGAAAATGCTGGGAATCAGGAGATGGAGTGTCATATTTCTGGAACAAAATGGAGGTCATTGTCACTGCTTCAAAGAATACATGGTAGGGAGTCAGGTATAGGAAAACTGGAAAGGTGAGGACAGGGAAGCTGGATTTAAGAAGAGCTTTGAATGTCAGAGAAGTTTCTATTTTATCTTGGAGGTGATAGGGAGACACTGGAATTTATCTGGGGTGGGAGGAGGTACCATAGTCAGACGTGCACTTAAGGAAAATCACATTGATGGAAGAATGGAAGATGGATTAAAATGGGGAGAGACTTGACACAGGTAGACCAATCAGCAAGCTGTTCATATAGTCCAAGTATAAGGTTAAGAGAGGATGGCAACAGACTTAAAGGAGAGAAGGGGGGCATATTCAAGAAATACAACAAAGGTGAAATTGAAAGGCATTGGCAGCAGATTGGCCATGGCAGGTGGGAGATACTGAGGAGTCAAGGATGACACATGGGCTGTGAACCTAGGAGACTGGGAGGAACTGATGGTGCCCTTAACAGTAACAGGGAAGTTTGGAATGGGAGGAGATTTAGGGGCAAATAATGAATTCTACTTGGGACATATTGAATTTAAGATGTTTATTGAACAGCCATTTGGAGATGTCTGAAAGGCAACTGAAGATGGAAGACTAGAGGTCAGCAGAAAGGTGAGGACTGCACAGGTAAGACTAAGAACCATCAGCATAGAAATGACAATTCAACCCATGAGAGATGATGAGGTCACCCACCCAGTGAAGCAGTATAGACAGGAAAGAGAAGAAAGGCCAGAGCAGAGCCTTGACCTGGATAAGAGTCCAGCAGTCTGAGAAGGAGCAGTCTGAGAGGAGAACCAAGAGAACGTGGTGCCCAAAAACATAGACCAAAGAAAGCAATCAACAGTGTCAAAGACTGCAGAAAGCTCAAGAAGAATAAGATCAAGAAAAGGTCATTGGATTTGTTGATTAAGAGAGAAATGGTCATGGTTTTTGGTTTTGTTTTTTCCTTTTGGTCTGTGTCTCCTTTCACAAATGAACTAATATGGAAATATGTTTTGCATGATGGCACACATATAACCTATAACAAATTGCTTATCATCTCAGGGAAAGGGAGGGAAAGGAGAGAGGAAAAAACTGAAACTCAAATTTTTAAAAAATGAATGTTAAAACTTGTTTTTACATCTAATTAGGAAAAAATGAAATATTGTTTTAAAAGAGAGAGAAAACTGGTAGCACTGGAGGGAGTAATTTTGGTAGAATGATGAGGTCAGAAGCCAAATTGTAGGAGGTTAAGAAGAGGAAGAGAGAAAGTAGAGGCATCTATTGTAAATTCCCTTCTCAAGTAGTTTAGCCACAAGCTAGGGCAGAAGAGATATACTACAGTAGTATGTAGACAATGAAGAATGAAGTGAAAATTTTTTGCAGATGGGGGAGATATGGGCATGTTTGTAAGCAATAAAGAATTAGGTAGTAGAGAGAAAAAGATTTAAATGAGTGGCAGAGTAGGGATGATGGAGAAGACAATCTGTTGAAGAGACAGGATGGAAGGGAATCTCATGTTCAAATAGAGAGGTCTGCCTTGATGAGGAGTAAGGCTGCCTCTTCTTGTAAGACAGAGGGTAAGGAAAAGATCATGACAGAAGGCATCTGAGTGATAGGAAAAGAGGAAATAGGAAAAGAGGGAACTCATGGAGAATGGCCTCAATTTGTTCTGTAAAATATGAAGCAAGGTTCTCCGCTAAGGGGAAGGAAGGGGAAGGCATGGGAGGTTTGAGGAAGGATGAAAAGGTTTGGAAGAGTCATTGTGGAGAGTGGAATAGTGAGTTGATAGGAAAGGTATGGAAGGATTATTCAATATGTTTTCATGTTTAGGCAGGACTAGCATTGAGATCTTGTCATAATATATATAATGTTAATTTTTGAGACTACCTAGAAATTGAGGTAGCTGGATGACCAACATCAATTAAATAGGCATTGACCTTAGATAATTTTTTTTTAATGTTTTCAAGCACATTCTATCAAGGTTACTGATCTCATAATCAATTAAGAGAATAAGATAATGAATAATCCTGGATACACATATGTGTATAATGAGATCAAATTATGGATATATTGCATTTTACAAGCTTTAAATTAGTATATAATGGTCAGTTATGATTAGTACCTAATTTATTTCTTAAAACAAGTCTATGAGTTAGGTGCTACAACTATTATTCCCATTTTACAGATGAGGGAACTGAGGCAGGTGGAGGTTAAATAATTTGTTCAGGGTTACACAGCTAGAGAGTGTCTGAGGCTAGATTTTAACTCAGGTCTTCTTGACTCTACGTCTCAGAGACATTAAATGATTTAACTGAGGTAAAACAGCTAGTCAGTGTCAACAGGATTTGAATACAGGACTTCTTGACTCCAGGTCCAATATTATTTCCAATATACTATTCAAGTACCTACTATTTGCAGAATATTCTTCTAAATATCAGAGGACTTAAAATAGTTTAGATGCTTAATAAGTGTTTAATTGAATTGAGGAATCAGGTTGTGGGAATATGAATGAATAAATAATGGGTCTATCAAGCCTTTATTACAGTAAGTACTGGGGATACAAATAGAAGAGAGTCTCTGCTCTCAAGGAATTTACACTCAAATGAGGAGACTATACATGTGGAAGGTTTTGGGTCCAAGTCAGATGGAAAAGTCTCATGGTCCTTAGGGTGCAGTAGCAAAGAAGATGCTAATGCCCTCTCTTTAATGTCACTTCCGCTGATGAAATATCAGTTTCTGATGATCAATTTCATTTGCACCAAAGTGCAAAGGTCTTTGGTGTCAAGGATTTTTTTCTGGTTTTCAGTAACTCTGGTTATAGCACTTGTAGGAGAAATTGCCAGGTCGTATCTCCACAGAAGCAACTTCCCAGGATGATGCCTACAGATACCAGACTGGAAGTATTGTCATTCCTAAGGCTCTTGTGTTCAAGGATACTGGGCTGTTTCCATCAGAATCTGAGAGAAGATGGTGATCAAGGTGGTTTGACTTGCATGGTAAACAAGCTGTCTCCCATCTTTCCATCAAGGTGCCTTGCTACTTCAGTTGGGCTGGTTTGCCTACCTTGTGTGTGGCAGTTGGTAGAGATGATTGGCCCCTTCTTCCTGAGTGTTGCTTCCTTGGAATGATGCCTATGAGGGATGGACTGGAAGCAGTGCTGGTGGTCTAGGGGGTGCTGACACTTCCAGGGCTCCTGTGCCTCTCTTCATTGGTGTCAACTGATCATCAGTTGGTACTGGTGATGATGAGAAAGGAGGGTCTTTTCTCCATGATGATTTCTCCTTTTAATGATAGCTGTGGGGCCAGAAGCAAGTATGGTGGTTTGAAGGGGATCCTGGGGTGGGCATTGTCCCAAAGCTCTTTGTCTCAGAATCCTAGAATGTTTCCATTAGAGGCTGAGGGGAAGTGGTGGTCAAGGTAATGGTAGTATTTTAAATTGTCTGGCACATGCTGCCCCCCTTTTTTTCCTCTAGAGCAGTGGCTCTCAACCTGTGGGTTACGACCCCTTTGGGGGTCAAATGTCCCTTTCACAGGGGTCACAGGGGTCACCTAAGACCATTGGAAAACACATATTTCTGATGGTCTTAGGAACTAAGACACCTCTCCTCTATCCATCTCCAGGCGGGTCTGCCCACATACAGATATGCCCATATATGAGTATTAAAGGGTCACAGCATTACTAAGGTTGAGAACCACTGCTTTAGAGTAAGGACCCCAAATTTGCAGGTCAAAAGTAGAATGTCGTGAGAGCAAAGGATTCTTTGATAGTCTCTGGTGACACATTAATGTGCCAGTCACTAAGATCAAGGTTATATGTGGACACATAAGGGAAGCTAGAGTGGGGAGACAGACTGGCAGAATAAGCATGAGTCAAGAAATTGAAGGTCATTCTAAGGGTGAAGAGTAGGTGTGCTTATAGCAGTGAGAGAGTGAGGGAGATAGGAAGCACAGCAGATGATGGACGGGAAGGATGAGAATTAGGTGGGGTAAGAGCCAGGGAAAGTATACTGCAGCCAGGAATCCTAGATTTAGGGATAGAAGAGAACCTGGGTAGGATCTAGACCAACATCCTCGTTTTATAAATAACTAAATAGACCCAACATTTTCAGTTTTGCTCAAGGTCACACCTATAGTCATTGATAAGGGCAGGATCTGAACCCATGTTCTGACTTCAGATACAGCCTGTTCTCCACTACCCTCCACTGTCTCTCTACCTGAACCTTAAACTCCCAGACAAATTGAATAGCCCTAACTTTGCTTAACTGGTGAGTCAAGCCAAAGCTTGAAAGAAAAAAAAACAACAAAATTTATACTTTTTCTTTTAAACTAAAAAAAAAAAGTAAAATTTAAACATAGAAATATTCTCTAAACCAAGGGTTTAGTAAATAAAGTGCTGGATTTGGAGTCAAGAAGACCTGAATTAAAATCTAGCCTCAGGCACTCTCTGTGTGTCCCTGAGCAAGTCACTTAACCTCTGTCTGCCTCAGTTTCCTCATCTGTAAAATAGGGGGTAAAAACAGCACCTACCTCTGAGAGTTGTGGAAATAAAATATATTTTGAAAGCACTTTGCACATCTTAAAGTGCTACATGAATATTAGCAATGATGATGATGGTGGTGGTTTTGTGTCATGCATGCCATAGGCAGCTAGGTGGCGCAGTGGATAGAGTGGCAGGCTTGGAGTCAAGAAAGACTCATCTTCCTGAGTTCAAATCTAGCCTCACTTACTGGCTGTGTGACCCTGGATAAATCATCTAACCCTGTTAGCCTCAGTTTCCTCATCTGTAAAATAAACTGGAGAAGGAAATGGCAAACCACTCTAGTATCTCTTCCAAGAAATCCCCAAATGGGGTCATGAAAAGTGAGACTCAACTTAAAAACTACTTAACAACTGTTTAGGTAGTCTGATAAAGCCCATGGACCTTTTCTCAGAGTAATATTTTTAGATAGTTGGAAGAAATGCCAAATTTCATGTAGAGGTTAGTGAAAATAAAGATGCAATTTTTTTACCCTGTGCAAGTTCACAGATCCTCTCCAGTCCTCAGCTTTCAAGTTAAGAACCTCCATCTTAAACTCAACCTAAATTGAACTGACATTTCCTTTGATTAGGGGCAGCAGAACAGAAACATTACATCAAAACATTTCCATTGGCTGAAGGTTACATTCCAAGCATAGTTAGCCAAGAGGACAGAATAGAAATAGAACACAAAGGACAGTTTTGCCTTTGGAATGCCTAGCTCCCAGCAAAACCCCAGGCATCCCTACAGCTGACATAATATGTGCAAAAACTCATGAGGAAGTTCCAATTAGTCATCTGTATATGCTCCCATCTTTGATTCCCATTCTTACCCTCTGTGGGATCCATCTGTGCTCTTGCTGCTTCTGCATTCAAGAAGAGTTCTGGGTAATTTCAGATAACTTCTTCCAGAATGCTTTATCATTTTCTGCAGTTTGTAAAGATTTGTGCTCCTTAAAGGTAGGTATCCTTCCTGAGGTCTAAACAGTGCTGGGCACGTAGTAGGCATCCATTAAATTTCAGAACCTAGGTTTTATTTTTCCCAATCATATGTTTTAGCAGATATATTTTCAATGATGACTTTCTAACAAAGTTATAGATACTGAACATTTGGCTAAAGGTTAATTTTATTTTTAAAAGACAAATTTATTATTCTTTTTGTTACAATAGATAGAACACTGGGCTTAGAATCAGGAAACTCACCTTCATAAATTCAAATCTAGCCACAGACAGTTACTAGCTGTGTGATCCTGGGCAAGTCACTTGACCTGTTTGCCTCAGTTCCTCTTCTGTAAAAATGAGCTAAACAAGGAAATGGCAGGTCACTCCAACATCTTTGCTAAGAAAATCCCAAATGAGGTCATGAAGAGTCAGACTCAACTGAAACTATTTAACAACAAAAATAACCATTCATTTAAAAAAAAATTTTTGAATTCTAAATTCTTTCATTCTTTCCAGTTCCTCTCTATGGGCTATTTTTTTTTTAAAGCCAAGCATAATATAACCCACAACTAGAACACATCCCAAGAGATGACTGAGTTTATGAATTTAGGAAGGATTAGTTATTTCATATCTTTTACCATTGACCCTGAATATTTTATGGAGATAGAAAACAAAGGGTATAGGCCAATAATTGTCCATGTCCTCTTTATCTTTTGGGGAATTATGAATAGTAATAGTGGGTTTTTTAGTGCTTTAAAGTTTTGCAAAGTAGTTTATTTCTCTTATCTCATTTGATCCTCACTATGAGGTAGGTACCATGATTATCCTAATTTTATAGATGAGGAAACTGAGACTGAGAAAGGTTAAGTGACTTGCCCAGGGTCACACAAAAAGTAAGTGTCTGAGGAAGAATTCCAACTCAAGTCTTGGTGACTCCACATTCTAACATTCTATTTTCTGCCTTATAAGATGGTTCCCACAATGTTATCATCCCTGACACAGATCTCCTCTCTTTATGCACCCTTGGTCTAATCTGCTTCTTTTTTTCTTCTTTTTGTTCTTTTAATGACATCACTGCATGTTCTATTAGCAAAACCCACACTGTGATAGTTGAGTCCAAGTATGAAGGTTCTCTTGTCTTCCCTTGTGATGCTTCAATTGTTAATAACATCATTGGTTACAAGATGGTCCAGTTAGAGTAGGTCAATATGTTGAAAGTCACATTCATTCACTGATGATCAACTTTAAAACTACAAAATTGATTACTTTATCACTTGTAAAGTAATACTTAAGTACAGAGGTACTTTCTTCTTTCAATAACTCTTACTTTGATATGCAAGAAAAATCCATCGTTTTGTCAGTGTGGATTCTCCCTCTTATGGAGGTTGGTACTATGAGTAGATCATAACACTTCTGTGCCTTAGTAGACAATAATCACAAGTACCTGCTTAGGATAAATATAATCTTTATTTAGTGGCCAACTTTCTAGGAATTAGTTTCTCTGAAATTAACCAGGCTATACCTCAAATGACAAATAACAAATCACTGAGGCTTTCATCCTAGAAGGGTCTGCCAGAGTTTGGAGGGTAGGGTTTGGGCATAGTCTTCAAGGACCTAAGTACACCATTATTGTTATTGTTGTTCTTATATGTCCTTCATTCTGGAAGAGGACCATGACATCAGGAAGGAGATGCCATGATATGCGATGTGAATTGGATCGAAGAGAGGAAGGGCTGCACAAAATCACCAACCTCATTTTCTCCTGTTGGAGAAGACTTTTGTGGAGAGAGGAAGTAACTAAACCAATAGCAATAGTAGATTAGATTAGATAACATATTTATGGAACTTTTACTAAGAACCAGGGGATTAGGCACTTGGGAATATCTACACAAGTAAAAAGAAAGTCCCTGCTCTCCAGCATCTTACATTCTAATGAGAAAAGACAACACTCAATCAATCAATGGGCATGTATCAAATGCCCACCCTTGCCAGACTGAATGAAGGATAGAGTGGACTGGAGAGAGACTTGAGGCAGATAGATCCAATAGTCCAGGTGTGACATAATTAGGGTCTACACTAGAGTGGTGGCAGTGTCAGAGAAGAGATGAAGAGAAAGTGAAGATACCCACAAAGAGGGTTAGGGTTGCCTGAGACAGGTCCCGCAAAAAGAATTCCACTCAAGTCTTCTCAGCCAAAGAAAAACAAAGTTTATTAATAGTTCACCATATGGGGTAGACTCTCAAAGAGCCAGTCTATGCTAGGTCATTCTATGGCGCTCTCACACCACATGGAGGGAAGATGGGATTCTATATACAGAAAAGTTGTGGGAGGAATCTAGGGGTAGTCCAGAGGAGGAGTTTGGGGAGGGTCTTCAGGGAGAGTCAATGAGGTCAGACTCTAGCAATGAGTGATTAAGGATGGGAAGTTGTTGGAGGCTACCTGGAGGCCATAGACAATGGTGGGCCAGGCCAGTTCAAGGGTGGGAACTGGAGCATCAAGGGCAGGAAACTATTGGAACAAAGGAGGGCTAAAGACTTGGGCAGAACGGCAACTTAAGGCCCATGACCTCAGGCAAATGCCTTCCCTTGGGAAGATTCAAGGAGAGCTCAAGGGGGGTTCCAGAGCCTATACCGCAAAGATTCAAGGAGAGCTCAAGGGGGCTCCCAAAGCCTGCACCTCATCAAAAGGGACTTGAGAAGGTAGAGACAGTCCATAGCATCATGAGCTGAGTTGGGTTAGAGGTGAGCATGCCTGGCATGGCTACATCCTCAAGAGGTTTGGTACAAGAGGAATTCATTAGTCTCAATTGGAGGAAGAGGAAAGAAGTGTAGGAATAGCAAAAGCTTGGGTTTATTCTGTAGTAGGCAGGGAGAACTTTGGGACAGTTATGAAGAGGAGAGACATGATCATAGTAATGCATTAAGAATATTACTTTGACGGTAGTGTAAATGATGGGTTGAAGTGGGAAGAGACTAAAGCTGGGAGGGCAGGAAGGCAGTTAGGAAGCTATTACAATAATCTAAAAAGAGATGAGATGGATTTCCAGTTAAAATGGTGGTTTGAAAGGCCATAAGGAGCACATTTCTCCCCAAAACACCCCAGAAAGATTTGAGGTTACTAGATGGAACAACAAAGATAATACCAGTAAGCATCTCCATCCAGTCCAGTACTACACAGGAAAGTAGCCAGAACTCTATGAGCATTGGAGAGGAGGGAGAGAGGAGAATGGGAGAGCCTGAAACCTGTAGATTCTCCAAGTGGAGAACCACTAGGTGGATGGAAATAAGATTGACCTCCAGAATGCACCAGTGGGGTGTAAAAGCCAGAACTAGCTCCTGTAAATGGGGATTGAATCCAGCAGAATCTGATCTGTCAGAAAAGCAGCGAATGATGATATAACCATCCCTGATAAATCATTACACAGGGAGATAAGGCTAGCTTATGTAATCTTTAGAGCCCAGAAAAAAGACAAGGCAAACTCATTGATGAGGAATTTGCTGGAGTCTTTAGGAGAGTTAACATATGTACAAAACTTTGAAAATCATAAACCACTACTAGCCTCTTCCAAGCTGATTGATTCCCTGGTTCTCTCCATTGTTCCCAGTAACTCATCTTCTAAGACTGAAGCAACTCTGAAACTCACTTCTCTTCAGTATATACTGTACTTGGATCTCTTCTTCCCTGCTGTACTTGGACCTCTTCTTCCTTCTAAATAAGGAACATAGAGGGTGGACATGTGGAGAGCTCCTTCCAAATCCCCCATATAAGAGGAAGGGACCCTGTGCTACCACTTTATCATTTCTCACCCATTATGTTATACAGGACTTTTATTTCATCATGTCCCATGTTTGATAGCTTCTTCCCTTCTCCTTCCTCTTCTTCTCCCCATCAATTTCACTTGCCTTTTACAAGCTGGCTTCCCCCATTAGATTATGAGTGACAGTGATGAAAAAGTTTTAAGGGACATAATTTCTGAGTAATTTAATCACTTTATTAATAATACCAGCATTCTAATAAAAGGATGGCCATTTAACCATCTCTCTCTTAGACTAAAGGCCATCATATGGAGGTCTCACAGTTTATATAAAGAATAGGTGTTCCCTAGAGTGGGAATTGACTCTGACTGGTTAACAATTTATGAGAGAATGAATATTGCAATGAGGGGCTGAAAGTGACATCATGTCACCCTTGGACAAAGAGACTATCTCTATACCTAGACCTAGCCCAGCATGGGGCAATTTAAACAAAAGGGTCTGTCTCCACCCAAAATTGATTGAATGGAATTCACCTTAGACTAGAGTACCCTTATAAGGTTGGGTAGTGTCAGTTAGAGAAGAATCTTAACTCAACCTTCAAAGGCTGAGGTATTAAAAATAGAAAAAAAAAAGGGGGGGGAGACTCTAAATCTCCCAAATCATTTGTTATTAATAATCACTTCTCTCAGAGCTCCTTAAGGGCAGGGCCTGCATTTTACCTTTCTTTATATTCCTCACCTATTAGGTAAGTACTTAATAAAGTTTATTGACCTTTGATTGACACTAATGCTGATTGATATCATTATTTCTTAATTAATATTATTTTTCTCTTAATATTATTAACAAGTGCTTATTCACTGACAGGTGCAGACTGTGTTCTCTATCAGTCTTAGTTTTATTTCACTTGGAATGAATTCAAAATAATCTTTAAAACAAAATATGTTATGGTTTGCTAGGGCAAGGACCAATGCCTATCATCAACATTGATCATTTCAGAAGCTATTTCCATAGTTATAAAATATACAGATATGTCTGATGGAATTATCATAAAGGTAATTACAGCTAAACTTTGTCCCTTTTTGGTCTCAGGTGCTCTTTACTCTCTCCTTTGCCTAAGTGCTTAGTCCTGAAATGCTATAGAAATATATGATAAGTGATTAACTCCTGTATATAGATATACATAATTATCATTAATTCAAGTTTCATTCTTTCTCTCAGAATGTTGGCTCATAGCAAAGGGGCAAGATCCAGCAGTGAGAGGAGAGAAGGGAAAAGAAGTGACTGACTGAGGGTTTGATTCCTGTAGAACTTCTCATGATGTTTGTTTTAGGATGTTGGCAGGAATGTTCATGGCTAATTAAAACATACTTCATCAAGCAATGTCAAATAATAAAACATAGGGGAAATCCTGCTATAAAAAAAAAAATCTGAGTTTTCCTCAGCTACTTTTTGGCATTTTGTCAGCTTATGCAAGACTCAGCATAAGGGATAAAACAAGGAAGAAAGAGACTAAAAGTTACTGGAAGTTGGATTTTTTTAGATCTCACAAATAAAAGTTACATGTAGCTATTCTTTGTATTAGGCTCTAGGGTAGCTGGACAAGTAAAGCCAGATAATGTTAGAAAATGTCAGGAATGCCATATATACATACATAGGAATTCCATTTATAGATAATACTTGTGGGGGCAGAGCCAAGATGGCAGAGTAAAAGCAGTAACTTGATGAGCTGCCACTCCAACTACCTCCAAAACATGTCAAATATGACTCTAAAAAATTTTTAGAGCTACAGAACCCACAAAGTGACAGAGAGAAACAAATCTCCCACTGAAGGCAGCCTGGGAGGCTGAGAGGAAGTTTCTATCACACCAAGCTGGGAGCCAAGCACAATCCCTCATGAGCCACATGGTCCCACACCCAGGGAGGCCCTGACCAGTGGCCCAGAATGGCCAGAGCATACTTCAGGAGAGTGAATAACCAGCAGCTATGGCAGTTTCCACACTTCTCAACCCATAAACACCAAAGAGAAAGTAAAAAGTCAGTGGAGAACTCTATTGGAACTGGCTGATGGAAGAGCATGGTCCCAGGACAAGAGGTGGCAGAGGTTTGGCTGCAGCTGCTGCAGCTGTTGCTGCATGGTTGCCTCCAGAGTTTCTAGCCTGCAGATCATAGGGGCACCAAGCAACTATTCAGAGAGTAATTGCTCTTACTTTGACCTACCTGGATCTGGATCGCAGTCCTGGGTAGTGGTCCTGGGTGTGTGGCAAAGAGATCAAGAGTCAAGTAATTGGCTGGCAAGGTGAGCAAGCAGAGGAAGTAAAATCAGACCATAGACCTTTTGGAGAGACAAAAAGGATCAAACCATGGAACCAGAAGTCAACAAAGTCAAAATTCGTGCATCACAAGCTTCCAAGAAAAAAAATGAACTGGTTACAGACCATGGAGGAGTTCAAGAAGGATTCTGAAAATCAAATAAGAGAAGTGGAGAAATAATTGGGAAGAGAAATGAGAATGATGCAAGAAAATCATGAAAAGTGAGTTAACAGCCTGCTAAAGGAGACCCAAAAAATACAGAAGAAAATAACACCTTAAAAAACATACTAACTCAAATAGGAAAAGAGGCCCAAAAAGCCAATGAGAAGAAGAATGTCTTAAAAAGCCAAATTACTCAGTTGGAAAGAAAATTTCAAAAACTCACTGAAGAGAATAATTCCTTCAAAATTAGACTGGAGCAAATGGAAGCTAATGACTTTATGAGAAATCAAGATGCTATTAAACAGATCCAAACAAATGAAA
>CM053591.1:157772605-157788832 GCA_028646515.1 Pseudochirops corinnae | reverse complement strand
AGAGGTGGGATGATGGAGGGGAGGGGAGGTTGGGGGGGAGGGTTGATGGAAGTACACACATCTGTAAAGGGATAGGGACAGAGACAGGGACAGGGTAGAGAATAGAACAAGGCGGGGGGGCAGGATAGGAAGGAGGGACATATAATCTGTCTCTCACAATGTGCCCACTGTGGAGAGGTTCTGCGTAATTACACATGTACAGCCTGTATTTAATTGCTTGTCCTTCCAGTGAGGGTGGGTGACTAGGGAGGAAGAGAAAGAATCTGGAATTTAAAGTTATTTCTTTATTAGTGATGTTACCACCTTAGGATGTTACCAATTAGAACAGAAACCCCTGTTAAATGAGCAATTGATAGAGAAATATCAGTGAAAGTAATAGACAGAGCAAAAAGAATGAAGAAAGGTATCAGATATCCACTGTAGTGGTTTGAACATCTGTCTTATTGAGGCAGGTGGGTCAGTCACAGCCAGTTGGTGGTAAACTTTTCTCCATCCAAAAATTCATATAGATGATAGAATGTCTCTTCCTCCTTTTCCCCACTCTCTTCCTATCCAATAAGATAGATGTCTAAGCCAAAACATTTCTGATCCCTATTGTTTTAATATGTATCCCAGCCAGCCTATCTGAGATAATAATAATGGTTAATATTTTCACGATACTTTAAGGTTTACAAAGTGAGTTGCATATATTATCTTACACCAACCACATGAGGGAGTGCTATTATTATCTTCATTTTATAGATGAAGGAATTAAGGAGCTGGGAGATTAAGTGGTTTGTCCACAGTCAAAGAGCTAGTATACATCTGAAGGAGCATTTGAAGTCAGGTCTTCCTGATTCCATATCTGGCACTCTATCCACTACACCATAGAAACTAATTATTCCCTGTTGTTTGTACCATTACTGGAAAGAGGGAGGAGAAAGAATGGGGTCAGTGAATGGCTTATGGAATGCAGAGATTTTTTAAAGGCTAGAATTTTGAACCTTGACTCAAAATGTCAGGCTTCTACCCTGGCTAGGGGCTCTAAGTTAAGAGAGAAAGTATCTCAGTGAATTTGACTTATGAATATTTATAAATGCTCCACCCTGGATGTTGATGTACCAGGGCAAAGCCTTGGAGGTCCCAGACTGGTTATGAGTCTGTAGGCCTGAATTTATAATATAGGCACTAGTCAAAAACATTTATTAAGCTTCTACTATGTGCCAGGCATTGTGCTAAGCTGCCATCTTGAAACTAAAGCACAACACACTGAAAACCATCACAGAAGATTACTCATTCTCCATGGACTCAGTTGGGGAAAAGATATCAGCAGAGTTTTACCCAAGTAGAGTGTAAGCTCTACGCAAAAGGAACATCACTGGGACTGCTATTAATTTATGTTACACAACCTCAACTGGGTCCTCACTACTGCTAGGCAATCCTGCTGTCCTCCCATATCAGCTCACTATCCCATTCTCCACAGTGGCTCTTCCAAACCTTTTTGTACCTTTTCAAATCTCCCTCTTACCACTCTCTCAGCTAAGAACTTTGACTTATATTTTAGATAAAAAATTAAGGTCATTTGCTGTAAAGTCCATCTTCTTCCCTCTTCCTCATCTCCTGTCACCGAGCTGTCTTCTGCTACTATCTCTTTCTTCACCCATGTCTCACACAATGAGGTGGCTTTACTACTTACCAAGGCTAATCTCTCTCCTTACTCAAGTGATCCTATTCTGTCTAGTCTCCTCTAACATGTCTCCTCTGTCACCCCTCCTCTTTCACTTATTTTCAGTCTCTCCCTGTCTACTGACTAATTTCCTATTGCCTACAAACATGACTGAATGTCCTCCAGCCTGAAAAAACCCTTCATTTGATCCTTCCATCCCTGGTAACTAGCATCCTGTATCTCTTTTGCCCTTTGTAACTAAATTCCTCAAAAAAGTCATCTACAACAGGTGTCCACACTTTCTCTCCTCTCACTCTTAATCTGTTATGATTGGCTTCCTACCTTATCATCCAACCCAAACTGCTCTCTCTAAAGTTACCAATCATCTCTTAGTTGCTGAATCTCATGGCCTTTTCTCAACGCTCACCCTCCTTGACCTCTCTGCAGTCTTTGACATGGTTGATCATTCTTCCTCCTTGCTACTCTCTCGTCTCTAGGTTTTTGGGACACCCCACTCCCCTGGTTTTCCTCCTAACTCTCAGACTACTCCTCTACCTCCTTTACAGGTTCCTCCTCCAGACCCTCTAACCACAGGTGTCCCTCAGCATCCTATCCTTAGTCTTCTTCTCTTCTCCCTCTATACTATTCCACTTAGTGATCTCATCAGCTCTCATGAATTTAGTTACCATTTTTATGTCAATGATTCTCAAATCTGCCCTAATCTCACATCTCCAACTGCCTTTCAGACATCTTGAATTGGATTCCAGTGGACATATTAAACTCAGTATGTCCAAAGTAGAATTCATTACCTTTTCGCTTAAATGCTCCTGCCTCCTGCCTTCTCTATGACTGAGGAGGACAACTAGGGTCCCAGTCCCCTACAGTCTCAACCTAAATGTTATCCTCAACTGCTCACTCTCTCTCCACCCTCACATCCAATCTGTTTTCAAGGCCTATCTGTTTTATCTTTCAACCTCTCTCAAAAATACTCTCTTTTCTCCTTAGACAGCACCACCCTCCTCATCACCTCACACCTAAATTATTATAATAACCTCCTGGTGAGTCTGCCTGTCTCAAGTCTCTCCCCACTCCAATACGTTCTCCATCCAATCACCAATGTGATTTTCCTCATGTCACACACACACACACACACACACACACACACACACACACACGCACACACACACGCCCTCAATGAACTCCAATGACTCATCCGTGGTATCCTTTTAGAGATCAGCACATGTTAGCCAGGCTGCCTTCTATTCTGAAAAGATTAAGCCAGTCAGTAACTGGAACCAAATCCACACATGAAAAGAATCTTGAATCCTCTTTCTCATTTAATTTTAGAGACCTTTTAAAATTCGCATCACAATCCACCACTTTTAACATTAAAAACAACTTGCAAATACTAGTAAGATGAAACAGGAGACTACATATAGAACAGGACAAAAGTGAATCATTTTCCCTTTGTTCCCCAAAGGTCAGGGATTAAATATTTCACATATGTATCTATTCATACTTAGCCCTGCCGGCTACCAGTGCTCTCAACAGGCCTGTTCTGCCACTAAACTGTGATCATCTTACAAAGAGCTGGTCTTCAAGAACTCAAAGCCGTGGACCACCTTCCATTTCACAGGGATTTAGAGATAGCCTCAGAAGTGGCCTACTTCTCAAATATTTATAGCCCTAAGAGCCAAGTGCTATATTAACCTAGTTTCTCTGAGATTATATGACAACAGTCACATTAAGCCATCATGAAGACTGGTTAGACTGGGACCCTTACCCAAAGAGAAGGAAAGGGAACCTGTAAACAGAGATAGTTAGAATGATTGATGAGTCTCCATGAGTACTGCCCTTGATATAAAAAAACCCCCGAGATCTTTGTGGTGAGCCATAACTGAAGTAATCATGATTGAGATATTCAGAACTACCTCTTGTCTTCTTCCTTCAGACTTCTTAAAAGCTCCAGCTTGCGTTGTCTACCCCAATAGAAAACCACACAACTCTTAACACCTTTGAACCATCCTGTGGTTGACATGTGTGAGGAAAGATCCTGCTTCCTGGGAGAAGTAACAGGAATAGCTTCTTTACCCTGAGCCACACAGAAGCAGGGACCCAGCTGATAGCACGCTTCTTGTACTTTTTCTGTTTAAGTGTGTTCACTAATGTGATCTGTATGCTTCTCCTCAGCCCTGTTTCTGTCAGCTGAGTGTGACTTTGTTTCCACCCTTTGAAACTCTGAACCTGACAGTAAAGAGCAATTTTTTTTCTTTCCCCTGCATCTGACACATTTCCCATTGTGATTTAAACTTTTTCATTTTATAACCTGACTAACTTAATATATCTACTGTTTTTGAACTGGTGTTTGGGGTTTTTTCCTGCCCCAAAATTGCAAATTCCACTTTGTACCAGGCCCTAACCAAATGTGTCTTGATGGTACTCTTCGGAGTTTAAGGTTGGTCTGGCTGTTTATTTGGGGATGCATGAGACTGCTGAAATGTCATAAATCAAATATGAAGCGTGTGCTACCTACGTAGGTTATGTATGGCCGTGTGGTTTGTCTAAAACTATAGACATCTGCTGCTGAAGAGGCATGGATGAATACCTCTAGAATCTTGCTCATTCCTCTCCAAAAGCGATTGCAATTCCCACCTTGAAGAGAGCAGGCAAGGGCATGAGACTGGATACTCTTTCTTTAGTCTCTGTAAAGCAGCACCAGACTAGAATTATATCTTTTCTCTCCTCCTACCCCACCCCAATGTTAAATATTACTGGTCTGGGGGCACAATTTGGGGTTAAAATAAAAACTTCCTATGTATTTGTCAGCCTTTAACTTTCAGTTTAATTCCTTCCCACCAGACACCGACTACATAAAAGACAATCAAAACTAGGGAACAGTCATTAAATCCATTTACCCAGGAAAATAACAAACAGACATTGGAGAAGTTATTAGTATACCAGAAAATGGAGAGGGCAAATAATGAGACCTCCCACTCACTCACTCACTCTGTCTCTGTCTCTCTCTGTCTCTCTGTCTCTTTCTCTGTCTCTGTCTCTGTCTCTGTCTCTTTCTCTCTCTCTCTCTCAGCACAGATTCCAAAATATAGGTGGCACAGTGGTTAGGGCATTGGGCCTGAAGTTAAGAAGACCTCAGTTCAAATCTTGCCTCTGATGTTTATTAGCTATGTGGCCCTGGACAAGTTTCCTCATCTGTAAAATAGGTAATAACAGCAGCTATCTCCTGGGGTTACTGTGAGGATCAAATGAGATAAGAATTGTAAAGTGCTTAGCCTAGTGCCTAGTGCACAATTATTATTATTATTATTATTATTATTATTATTATTATTATTATTATTATCTCTCTCCGCATGTCTGGAGTTGGCCCTGAAAAAAATCTGGCATTATGAAGGTCTCTCATTTCCTAAAGGTCTGGTTTAGATTTAGGGTTGTTGTTATTCAGTCAAGTCTGACTCTTCATGACCTCATTTGGAGTTTTCTTGGCAAGCTCATTTTACAGATGAGGAAACTGAGGCGACATGTGTGAGGAAAGATCCTGCTTCCTGGGAGAAGTAACAGGAATAGCTAAGTGACTTGCCCAGGGTAACTAACCAGTGTCTGAGGCCAGATTTGAACTCAGGAAGATGAGTCTTCCTGGCTCTAGGACCTGCATTCTATCCACTGCACCAAATAGCTGGCTTAGAACTCTACCCCACTCATGTTGTCTTCAGTATTTTCTCTACCAGTCTGCAGTCACACCCATGCGATACACAAAATGAGCCAGGCTTACTTAGATTTATAGCTTAAAGAGACCATGAAGGTTATCTAGTCCAAATCTCTCCTGTTACAGAGAAAGGAACTGAGGCCCACAAAGATTAAGTCACTGAACCCAGGTTCTCCAACTCCAAATTCAGGATGCTTTCTGCTTCTCTGTTCTGTTTCCTGGGGCTATTATCAAAGATACAGTTATGTCTTGATAGTTTTGGAAGTTGAATAATTTGAGAACTTATCACTGTTTTCAGAATAATGGTATGGAGGCAGTAACATTTCTGACAGTGTAAGTACATATATATATATGTTACATTGTTGATTGTTGTGTTGGTCCTTTGTTTTCGAAGAGGGGCATGGAGGGCATCAGGGAAATGATGCCACGACTTGCAGTTGTCTTTGATCTGAGTGAGGGAAGGCTGTGCAAGGTTATCACCCTCACTTTCTCCTCCAGAGCCATCTATAGATATAGCAATTAATAACTATAAAAATAATGATTTTTTAAATTTTATCAAAATTTTGCTATATTTAACTGCTTAGTGTTACTTTGTATATCTTTCCATATAGACATATCTCTTTAGAATGTGAGTCTTTGAGAGCAGGGATTGTTACATTTGAGGAGGGGGTCTTTTTTAACTCTAGCACCTAGCATAGAGCCTGACACATGCTAGGCACTTATATACTTGTTGACTGATTGAGCACTTCATAGAGATGATCATTGAACCTGCCAAGAACTGATGAGATCACCAAACAAGATAGTATAGGGAAAATGAGAAGGTGGAGGATAGAGCCTTGAAGGACACCCCAGTTTAGTGGACATGACCTGGATGAATATCTAGCAGGAGAGACTTAAAAGGAACAGTCAGACAGATAGCAGAACCACAAGAAAATAGCAGCACAAAAACCTAGGTAGAAGAGAGATCAAATCCGGCAGCAGGATTAAAAAGAATAAGAACTGAGCAAAGGTCTGTTGATTTGGTAAATGAGAGAGCAATGGTGACTTGTGAGAGAACAGGTTCAGATAATGCTAATGATGAGAGATGACCAAATATTCTGTGAAATGATGCTTCTCATTGCTTTTGTGAGCACAATAAAACCAACTCTGCTCATCTTGACTTTTGTCTTGCTACTGGACTTTGATGACTCTGGAGGAGAGATTGAGGCTGGCGACTTTGTGCATCTCCGTCTCACTTAAATCCAATACACAGACAAATTAAGACATCACCCTCTCGATGTCATTGATCCTCTTGGAGAACGAAGGACAGACAACAGCAAAGCCAACTCTACCAAATCCTTTATTTGCATCTAGTATCATGGACAAATAGTTCAAATGGGCAACATGTTGGCCCCAGAATTAAATAGAAGGAGCTTACATTTGCAGTTCCCAATGTTGCCTTCTTAAATGATTTCCACTTTCTCCTTTAGTATGTTGGATACCGAGAAGTTAGATTTCAAATGTGGTGGTTCCATTGGCCCCTGGTGATGAAATTGAGTCATTATAGAAATGCTGACAAATCAATTTCAATTTCCATTTTGAGAGGATATGGATTAAGTGGGTCTCCCACCAAAAGCCTTTCTGTATACCCCACTGCTTCCTGTCTTAAAAGGTACTGTTTAATGACCTGAGATTGTCTTAAAATTGAGTATTTTAAACTTATTTCCATTTCTTAAACTCAGAGGGTTACTTAAAGTCTCTGGGAAATCCATCACCTCCTCAAACATTTAAAAAAGAAAAAGAAAAACAGATAAAACTTCTTATCATGTAAACCTTTCCTTATACTCCTATCTTTCCTGAGTTCTCTAAGCCTTTTTCAGGTGTCCCATGATTTAATTAGAGGTCTGAGAAGATAACCAAAGCTGACGGCCTGCAATAAAGGGCAACTTCAAACATTCCCTGCTTATTACTCAACATGTGCCTGCATGTGACAGACAACAACAAGAAGAAAAAAAAAAACAACCCTCACATTTCTATAGTGATCTTGGGCTCACAAAACACTTCTACAACAACCATGAGCAGTAATTAGAATTATCTCTATATTACAAATCAGAAAACTAGGTCTCAGGTTTGTGAAGTGACTTGTTTAGGTCATGCAACCAGTTTCAAAGCTGGTATTTAGGCTCCAGTCCTGATTGCAGGTCTAATGTCCTTCCCACTAGAGAACATTGCTTTTGTATGTGTGACTTCCCAGTGGGCTCTGTGCATACAGAGGGGGAGGGCTCCATACCTCTCAGGTAGAGAGTCAGTCTTCCTGGTAAAGGGTCATAGGGATCCTTAAGCTTTCTGTATCATGGACCTCTTTGACAATCTGGTAAAGCCTGTGGTCTTTAACTGGACTCAATTTGACTGAGGCAATGCCCATTCAGTGATTAAGACTAGAGAAGAAATGAAGCAGAGAATAGCCTCTTTACCTAGCCATAAAAAAAAAAGAAAAAACAATCTGGGCAGAGAAGGCCCTCAGGGTTTCAGGTTAAAACAGAAAAAACTGCTACTTACATTCGTTCTGAGCCTCAGGGCCCAAACAAAAATCTCTCTCACTCTCATTGGTTAGCCAACAATAGGTCCCAGGTCAAGTCCTATTTCATCATTGTTTGGGCTTTGATTTGCTCAGAACAAATGTAAGTAGCAATTTTTTTTCTGTTTTGACCAGAAACCCTGAGGGTCTTTCCCTCACAGGCTGATTTTTATTTTTGTCTAGGTAAAGACTCCCACTGTGTCCTGGACCATCTCCAGTCATCCTGATCTAGATCTGGCCACTGGACCCAGATGGTTCCAGAGGAGTGAGGTTGGTGATGTTGCACAGCCCTGCCTCACTTAAATCCAATTCACTTGCATATCATGGCATCCCCTCCCTCATGTCATGGTCCTCTTTGAGAACAAAGGACAAACAACAAAGCCTATGGACCCCTTCTTGGAAGACTATTTTTAAATGGACAGAATAAAATATAAAGGATTACAAAGAAATCCAATGATATTAAAGTTGATCCTGATTATATTCAAATTCCTGAAGGTATTAAAAAAAAAAAAACAATTTGATGAGGTCCATGGAGTATCGTGGCTAAGTTTGCAATGCCAAATAATAATAGAGCAATAATTTAAAATTGGGAAGAATAAGGATAAAGAGTGTGACTTGATAAACATTTTTATCCTTAGGGTCATAATGCCAAAAAGCAAAAAGTATCTTATTTCTCCAATAAAGTCACTTCGTGATCTTGAAACCTAATCAAAAAGTTTTAAATAAGAATAATGAAGAACTAATTAAATTAATTTAATTAAGAATAATTAAGCTCAGTCCCATTTTTCTATCTCTCATGACCCACAATACCTTCTCCCATAAAAGAGGCTCTTGTTCTGGACTCAATCAGACCAGGCAGTATTGGGGAAGTCTGATTATACTCTCTCCCAGATGAGACTTTTTGGGGTCACAGTTTCTGGTTTCATTACATCTACCTGAAGTTAATCCTAGAAACTCTCCTAATATAGTTAAGGTATAAGTCAGGTCTAGGGTCTCTCCACAGGGTCTCTTCTATCTCTCACTGAACAAACATTATTCTACATGTTATGTGCCAGGTATTGGCTTTCTGTTGGAAATACAAAGAGAAAAAAACAAAACAAAAAAACACCTGCTTCCTCTCTAAGGACTTTACATTCTAATTGAGAAGACAATAAGTATAAAATATGAGTATTTATGTAAGCACATATAAAACATATACAGATTATATATAATTATATATGATAAGCATACGTAAGATATATGCAGATGATATGCAATTTTCATACAATAGATTATATGGAAGGTATTCTTAGAGGGAAAAGTTTTAGCAGCTGAGTGGGATCAGGAAAGGCATCTTGGAGAAGGAAATATAATTGGAGGATTGCTAGACAGCAGTTGTTCTGAAAAAGACACAGTAAGTGTGTCTTATTGACAGGCTATTATTTACTAGTTGTGTGACCCTGGGGTTATTCACTCAATATCTCCATGCCTCAGTTTCCTCACATGTAAAATAATGATGACAATAAGCACCTATATCCCAGGGTTCTTGTGAGAATAAAATGCTATGGGGATGGGAGGGAGGGAGGTGATTTCAAGTTCAATAGGAGTTAGCAGTGTGATATAGCAGCCAACCTACAGAAAAACGGAGCTTCCATGGCACTCCAGCCTCGTCAGACCTTGTATGGAATCCTATATTTCATTTTGGGCATCACAGTTTAAGATGTCTATTGATACAATAACACAAGAAACGATTAAAGAAAATTGTCCTGAAGCATTAGAACAAGAGGGGAAAGTAGAAATAGAAAAAAATTCACTGATCACCACCTGAAAGAGATACTATGAGGAAAAGCCACAGGAATATTATCGTCAAATTCTGAAACCCCCAGTTCAAGGATAAAATATTAAAAATGATAAAAAAAACAATATAAATATGTCAGTGCCACAGTTAGAATCCCACAAGACCTAGCAGCAGTGACACTAAAAGACCACAGGTCTTGGAACACTATATATTGAAGAGCAAAAGAATTGGAGTTCAGGCTGAAAATATCACACCTAGAAAGCTAAGGATAATCCTGAATGGAAAAAAAAAAAAGACATTTAATCAACTGTCAGACTTTTAGGACTCTGTTAAAAAAACAACAACCTGAATTTAATAGATTTGACATACAAGAGCCAAGAAAAATATAGGGTACATACCCAAGACTAATTACAAGGAAATCAATAAAGAAAGAATGTTTGCCATTTATGTATGTAAAAAGTAAAACATATATCTAAGATTGTTATTAATAATTAGGAAGTTCGTAAGAAAGATTGGGGTAGACTTAGGTATGATATGATGCTAAAAAGTAAAACCATTTAGGAACAGTTAAAAAGAGTAATTATTTCACACAAATGAGGTGCAAAGGAAGAACTGACACAGAGGAATTAGCCAGTGGAGAAGGTCTAGTAGTTCTGGAAACATACATTCATCAGGAATGGGTTCAAGAGAGAAATACGTAGATGCATAGAAGGTGCCAACTTTCTTTGGCATGAGTCATTTCCTCATTGGGAGAGGGGAGAGATAGAACAATGAAATAATAGGAATAGTCTCTATTCCTAACAAATTCACTGCTAGTGGAACTTCAAATTGGTCTAACCTCCTTGGGAAACAATTTGGAATTGTGCAAGCAAAGTTACCAAATTGTTTCTAGTCTTTGTTTCTAGGGATTTGTATCCCAAGTAGGTTCCTGAGTAAGAAAAGACAATGTCTCAACAAAATTGTTCACAGCAGCAAGATTTGCAGTGGTAAGAAGTTGGAAATAAAATGGGTAATGACTGAACAAATTGTGTTTTACAACAATAATGGAATGTTATTATCTCTTGATCAATATTGAGTCAAAGAAATGTGTTAAATGATCAAAGAGAACAGAATCCAAATCAAAATATACTCACTGATTCCAGCCATAACAAAGAAGACTTTAAGAAGATTTTAAGGGGTGGCTTTGTGGTGCAGTGAATAGAGCACTGGCCCTGGAATCAGGAGGATCTGAGTTCAAATCTGGCCTCAGACATTTCACACACACACACACACACACACACACACAAACTAGCCATGTGATCTTGGGCAAATCACTTAACCCCAACTGCCCTGCCTTCCCCTTCCAAAAAACAAAAAAAAAATTTTAAAGGGCAACAAAACTATTAACCTCTTATCAAGTTAAAGCATACACCCTTCTTTTCTTTTCACAAATAACAAGTGGAAATTTCTTGTTGTTGTTTTTTAAAGAGGCCATTCTTTGCCTCATTTCTTATTAAACTTTAATTACCCGATGGACATAGACTTAATCAATCTGAGACCTGTTAAATAACTTAATCTGAAAAGGCCAAGGTCTCCTCCCGTATCCTGGACCATCTCCAGTTATTTTTCTCTATATCGGGCCACTGGACTCAGATAGTTCCAGAGGAAAAAGTGAGGATGGTGACTTTGCCCAGTCCTGCCTCACTTAAATCCAATTCACTCACCATGTCATGGCATCACCTCCCTGATGTCATGGTCCTCTTAGAGAACAAAGGGCAAACAGCAAGTAGCAAACACTCAAGTAAGAAGGGGTATGTGCTGTTAATCATAATAACTCTTTTTTGGTAAATCTATTTCATCATTTTCAGTGAAAGCAGGAGAATAAATGTTGAGCTTAGGGGCATTATATGTTTTTGAAACAAAATAACAATAAAAAAATAATCCCAAAATGGCTTTCCCTTCCCCCAAATATTTCCCCATTGGTGTGCCTAAAATTCTTAGTATTAGATATTCATTCCTTTGGATGTGGATTGAGTATGTCTGGTGGTACTTTGTTTAGAGTAGATGGAAATGCTCCTGGGAGGGGTAGTACCTTCAGTCAGCTATTTTCAGAAGATAAACATAGTAAATCTAATCTAATCTATGTGAATGGAAATAAAACATGAGTGATAACATTTTGTTGGGACAGTTGGAGGCCTAGATCCCAAACTAGAGGCAACGCCCAGAATGGGGTTCTAGAAAGCCTCTCTAACAAGAGGAAGGAGTTATCTGTTTTGCTTCCTTTTCTTGATTTTTAAATTTACATTGTAGTTAATGTGTATACCATTCTATTAGCTAGAGCCATTTCACTCTACAACATGTCATGTAACCTTTTAATATTTCTCTATATCTCTCATTACTGGTCTTTTGGAGAGGGGTACAGAGGATGAAAGATAAAGGGGGAAGAATCAGATTTGTGATTTCAATGACATAAGGAACTCACAATATGGAAACCACCTGTACCAATGCAGATATTCCCCTCTTTTATAACTTACAGTCATAGAGCAAGAGTTCATGACCTGGTTTTGTTTTTTTTTTTAAGACATTTTCAAATTGTATTTCAATATCATTGGTTTCCTTTGTAATTTTATGTATTTGATTTTGTGCATTTAAAATCATTTAACAATAATACATTAACAATATATTACATATATTATTATAAATATGTATTAAAATTCATTCTTTTCAGAAGGGAATGATAGGCTTCACTAGGCTTCCAATGAGTCCATGGTACTCTAAAGGCTAAGGACTTTCATCTTAGAGGATTGCCATGGGAACTGAGAGATTGTGATTGGCCCAGGCTTACATCATCAGTATGTTTCAGATGTGGGACTTGAACCTGGGTCTTCTGGACTCCAAGGACAGTTCTCTATCTACTACACTGCACTGTACTATTTTATACTACACAGTAGCATTTTGTCACATTCACATATCAGGTTTTATTGTGTTTTTTTCCCCCCAGGTGTTTCTCCATGGAGGTTGCCCATTAGATCCAGTTAGACAACATGCCAAAGAATTATATTATAGTTCAAGCATTCAGAGTAGAAGAACCCCAAATAGAACACCAGAAACATCAGCCTCAAGACATTAACCCCAACAACTTCGTAAGAGAAGAGAAAAAATGAACACTCGTGTGAAGGACTTCATCACCCCCTCATGCTTCCGAGAGGGTGGATAGCCTAAAAAGCTACCAAATTTCAACAGGAAGGAAATCCTGTCTTCTTAAACCTTTAAATGGTTTCACAACCAGGCTCAGGCCACAGCCTTGTTCACTGGGAAAGTTCCCCAGTTACACAATGAACTGTAGTCACTGCCAAACCCAAGCAAGCCCAGGTCATTTACATGCAGAAAATCTTCGAGTCATAAAGGAAGTTACAAAAGGACCAAAGACACTGGAGAGTAACCCGGTAATCTTGGGTTGATCAAAATGGCAATCAACAACCCTTCTGCAATTAAAGCCAGTTACGGTGGGTTTCTTTAAAACCTTTAGATGAAATTGAAATAAGACAACATAAAAATCAAAGTCCCTGAAGTTAAAAAATTGTGTCCCTGAAATTTATGTGACAGGGTTGTCTAATGAGGGCTCAGTCCTGGAAGCAGGCTCACTAAAAATCCCCATGGTACTCTCAATGGCCAACGCCTGTTACATATTCATATTAAAAACTTCCAAGCTTTAGTGAATCCTTGCTTTTGCCTTAGATGTGTGAATGAAATGATATAGTTATAAATGCAACTTATTAGCAAATTCACCCTGTGTCCCTAATAGGAATGCAAAGGATGGCTGTGTCACTAGATTATGAATGGTCTTTACCAGAAGTATTCAAGCAAGTGCCTTACTTTACCCCTTCAGTGAAGTCAGCTCAGTTCCTTATTTGTGAATTGAGAGGATTGAAAGAGTGTCATGTGACCATAGAATTAGAACTGAAAGAGGCCTTAGAAATCAACCCCTTCCTTCTACATATGAGAAAACTGAACATTGGAGAAAGTACCAGGATTCACCCAAGCACAGAGAGGTATTAAATGGAAGAGTCTGTATTTGAATCCAAGTCCTCCAACTCCCAATCCTAATTCTACCTACCTCTACTCAATCCAATTCAAATCAATTCAGAAAAGCTTATTGTGGTCAAGATGAAATGCTAGGCTTGGGATACCAGTACAAAACAAAAGACAGTCCCAACCCTCAGACTACTTGCTTTCTACAGGATACAATATGCACACTGAGAAACAGACCTGAGACAATTAGTTCTTGGCTATAGTGCCTCACACTGGGGATCAAGAGGTTAAGAATAATAAAATAAAATTCCGTGCCTGAAATAACCTTGGAAAAAGCTAGGAATCCTAAAACGTTAAGAAGGGATGAAGATAGATGGCATTCCAGGCTTGGACAAAGTTCTCAGAGAAAGGTCTGGAATGTCTTGTTGAGGGAATGGTTTGTGGGCTAGAATGGAGGGAACATAAAGAAAAGTAATATGAAAAATACATGGAAAGGTAGCTTGGAACCAAATTATTGAGGGATTTACATTTCGGGCTCAAGTGTTTACATTTTATCCTAGAGCAGTGGTTCTCAACCTTCCTAATGCTGTAACCCTTGGATACAGTTCCTCATGTTGTGGTGACCCCCAACCATAAAATTATTTTTGTTGCTACTTCATAACTGTAATTTTGCTACTGTTATGAATCGTAATGTAAATATCTGATATGCAGGATGTATTTTCATTGTTACAAACTGAACATAACCCACAGGTTGAGAATCACTGTCCTAGAGGCAATTCTGGGTCTGGAGTCAGTATGACCGAATTTGACCTCAGACACTTACTAACTATGGGACTCCCCAGGCAAGTCACCTAACCTTTGTTTTGCCTCAGTTTCTTCACTTGTGAAATGGGAATAATAATAGCACCTAACCTCCCTGGGATTTTGTGAGGATCAATTGAGATGGTATTTGTTAAAACACTTAGCACAACCCCTGGCAAATAGTGAATACCTAATAAATGGTGGTTCCCTTCTCCTGTTCCAAACCTTTTCTTCTCTCCTTAAGCCTCCCATAACATTCCTGAATCCCCACTGTCTCTGCTAAGAACCTCTCTTCACCCTGTGGGGAAAAAAGAGGCCATTCTTTTCCCCTCCGATCTCATATCCTTTTGACAGCATACACCATTATCTTTTCCTTTACTCCAATCTCTGATAATGGAGTAGTCTTTTTGTTTCAAAAGACTATCCCGCTGTAGACCATCCTTTCCCATCTTTTCAAACAGATTATCCTACCCTCATTCTCCCTCTCTCTCTCTCTCTCTCTCTCTCTCTCTCTCTCATTATCAATCTTTTCCAATCTACTGCCTCTTTCTCTAAGGTGTACAAAAACATTGTGGCCTCTTCCAACCTGAAAAACAAACTCAGTAGTTACTGTCATGCCCACCAGTTATTATCTAATATCTCTCTGCCCCTTCTCAGTTAATCTTGAAAAAGCCATTTATAATGTCTCTACTTCCTCTCTTCACAACCTCTCCTAAATTCTGCAATCTGGTTTCTGACTTCATCAGCTAACTAAAAGTTACCAATGATATCTTAATTGCCAAATCTAATGGTCCCTTTTTAATCCTCATCCTTCTTGACCTTTCTGCAAGCTTTGATATTTTTTATCACTTTTTCCTCCTCCATCTTTTCTTTTCCAGTGGAGTGTTATGACTCTGCTGTCTGTAAGCTTTCCTCCTGCTTGTCTGACCATTCCTTCTCAACTCTTTTTTGTGGAAACTATATCCATGTCACAGTGGGTACCCTATAAGGCCCACTTCTTGGCCCCCTTCTATTTTCTCTGTACAATTTCTCACTTGGTGGTCTCAGCAGATCACATGGTTTCAATTATCATTTCTCTGTAGATACGTACATTCATCTTTGCTCTCTATCCTGAGCTCCATTCCAGTATCACTAACTGACTAGTGGACATCTCAAACAAGATTTCCTAGAGATAGAACAAACTCAAGATATTTACAACAAAACTCATTATTTTTCCCCTCAAATTCTTTCTTCATTGCGCCAGCTTCTATCATCATCTACTACAAATTTACCTTCCATGTATTCTAGTCATCTTACACTTCTGATTTCTATATGTTGTCTCCCTCAATAGAATGCATGTTCCTTGGGGGCAGAAGGTGTTTTAGCTTTTTTTTCCTTAGAGCTAAGCATCCTTAGTGTTTAATAAGACTAAAAAATGCCACATCATCAACATTAACCAATGCTTATCGATTAAATTCCTTGAAAACATCTTTCCTTCTCTTCCTGGAAGTTCCTCCTTGGTTATATGTTACAACTTGGTCAAAAAACACCATTTGCCACTCCATCATACTCTCAGTATAATATTAATTTTCAACATTTCAGAAATTATTGTATTCTGAGTCTCAGACATTCAACATCAGTAGCATGATGGTACTAAAAAAAGATGGGTCTCGGGGGCGGAGCCAAGATGGCGGCGTAGCAGCAGCAATATATCGCAGCTCTCACATAGCCACCCC
>CM053591.1:157708770-157772105 GCA_028646515.1 Pseudochirops corinnae | reverse complement strand
GGTGGGTAGGGGGAAGAGGGGGAGAAAATATGTAACTCAAAATCTTGTGGAAATGAATGATGCAAACTATAATAAAATTTAAAAAAAAAAAAAAAAAAGATGGGTCTTCATTTCAAGGAGAAATTTGAAGTCATTAAAGGAGCTATGTGATTTCCAGAAGGCAATCCAACCCTCTCTACTCTTCCAAAAGCAATGAGGAAAAAAAGAAAATCCTAATCTTAAAACTGTAAATCCAAGGTCGATCCAACCCTTTATGAGCTCCTACCATCAACATAGCCCTTAATTTGGAGACAAAATTCAAATCTTATCTGCCATTTGCTACCTATGCTATTTTTTTCTAGGTCTTTTCCTTCTATAAACACTGCTTTCCCTTATCTGTAAAATTCAAGGCTTAGATTAGGTGACCTTCAGGTCCTTGGTAGCTCTAAATTTTATGATCTTATTATCTTAACTTTCACAACAAATCTTCATTGGAAATCAAACCTTTTTGCCCTCAAAATAAAATTAGAGTTTCTATAGGATGTTAAAATTACAGTGATAAATAGCAGAAAGCCTTCTGACTTTAGAGGGAAATGGGTCAATAAGGTAAAAATATTTAATGACTTGGATAACTTGTTGGGTCTCTTTTCCCCATGGTTCATGTTTCTCTCTAACTCTGTCTCTCCCCCACCCCACCCTGCCTCCCTCTCTCTTTCTCTTTCTTAGGCTGGACTCTACCCAGTTCTCTCAAAGTTGAGTGATACAGAGGCAGTTAGTTACAAATGCAGCTGGCCAGGTTGCTTTAAATGCTTTCCACTCAGTCCCACAGTAAGTAGTAGTTGTCTCATATTTCCTAATTGAAAACTCACAGGTAACAATATACTATCATACTTGACCACATCAGACTGGCCTGTCACTGTTTTCTACCTCTTAGAGGCACTCATTAACACATGTAAAATTTTTATTTGGATAGAGGGTGGGGTGTGAAGGGGCAGATCTCTTAAAATTTTACAGCTGGAAGTGACTTTGGAATCAATCCGTTAAAAGTCACCGTTTTCCAGATAAGGAATCAGAAGTCTCTGAGTATATGATACTTGTCCTAGGTCATAGGATCAGAGATTTTGAGTTGATAGGGACCTTACAGTTAATCTAATTCAGTCACCTCATTTTACAGATGAAGAAAGGAAATTCAAGAGAGCTAACGTGACTACTAAATAACAGAGACATGATTCAAGCCCAAGTGCTGATTCCAATGCTAATGTCCTCTCTACCATGCCATTTCCTTAGATAGTAGCAGAACCCAGATAGGAAAGTGCACTAGCTTTGGAGTCAAAGACTCTGGGTTCAAATCCTTTCTCTGTCACCTGGATGACTGAGCATGGCACTTGATGTTTTTTGAGGCTCAGTTTCCTCATCTGTGAAATGAAGGAATTGAACTAAATGAGTCTCCAAGGTTCCTTCCTGCCCTAAATCTGCCATCCCATGACTACAATCTGGGTTTCCTGCCTCTTCCAGATCCTATAGGCTCCAGAGATTTCTGCCTTGAACTTCAGAAGTTACTAGTTCTAGGAATCTAGGCATGGAAGGGGACTTAGAGAATAATCTAGACTAATTCACTCAAAATTACAAATGAGAAAACTGGAAGTGTTTTTTTTTTTCCAGATGGAAATGATTTGTTCAAGGTCACTCAGGTCAAGACATTCAAGCCCAGATCCTCTAATTCTGAACTAAGTCCTCATTTACCAACACCAAGATGCTTTTGGAATTATGTAAGGACTCTTGCTAACCTAGAAACTGATTAGCTCAGACTTGACTTACATAGTTGGGGTCCAGAGCCCTATTGGGAGAGTAAAATCATTCCAGGGGGAAGAAGAGTATTATTAAGCCATTACAACACAGCTCCATAATTCTTCATCCTTTCACCTCATAGGATCTTCCTGAATGGGTTTGTGCAATTAAGCTATATCCAGGGCCAACCAGTTCAGACACGCTGGAGTTTCAGGTAAGTAAGAATGTAAAGGGCGTGGGACCATGCTCAGGCAACTCCTGGAAGGAGTCAGTGTAGTTCTCCAGGTCTGGAACTGAATGCAGAGACTGGGGTGAAATGTATATGTGTGTCTATCTCTGTCCTCTTCACACACTACAGTCCTGAAGCATAATGTGGAACAAGCAGGTGTGTTCTGGTTTTCTTTTCTTTTCTTTTCCTTCCCTTGCAGACTTTGATTTTAGTCCCCAGCAAAAAGCTGAGTCTACTCTGGTGCCCCGGACTCCATAGCTTCGTTGAATTGAAAAACAGTGTGTCTATTCTACACTCCTCTATCGTCCTTTGGAGTCCAAAAAAATTGTCTTCTTGGAGAAAAGTCTTCCTCCATGTCTAGAGATTAATGATCACAGGAGACAAAGAAGGGCTGTCTCTCAATACAGGGGTATTTCCATTCAAAACAAACAGTAAAAGGTCATTCCTTAAAACAGCCATGCTGGAAAATTCACTTGATTCATCACGTGACAATACAGTAAGAAGTGAATTTTGCAAAGTAAATTTGCCCCTGGAAGTTTGCCCAGAGTTCAACTTCCTCTCTGGCTGATTTAGATTATCAAGTGTGAACATGTGACAAACCTAAAATGGAAACCTCAGTTTACAAAATAAACATAAAATCCCCTTTGAATCAATGAAAGGTAAAAAGGAATGGGGAAATGGCACCAAATTAATATTATCATTGATACATTTCTAGCAAAAAAAAAAAGATATAATTTTGTTCTTGTTAAGTATCTGAAAATATTGGGAGCTTTTACAAGGAGATTTGTCAGCACTTCAATTCAATTCTACAAGGATTTATTGAGTGTTCAAAATGTGCCAGGCATTGGGCTTTAGGAATTTTGAAGAATAACAAATTGACCAACAAAAGGTGCTTTCCGCATGACAGAATGCATTTGAGACAAATCATTTCTATCAGCTGACCAAAATGGTTGGTGTCAAACTGACATAGTTGAAACTGAGTACTATACTAATTTAAATGAATAAATATAATGACTGATCAACAGTGGTTTGTCAAGCATGGGCACTTTTAACTCTCTGGTTTTCCCACTTGTAAAACAGGGATGATGATGCTTGGACTACTTACCACATCAGGTTGTTCTTAGCAAAAGTATCATGGCAGTTTGCTATTTTTTAGTCTTAAAATAGCAGATAAATGTAAATAATTATTGTTTTTATGTAAAAATTCTTCTGATCTTTTCAGTGGAGTTCAGATAAAACCACTCTAGTCTACTAACAAGAAAGTATCTTACGGTTCCTTTATGTGTACTGCTCAACAAACTACTGTACAGGCAGATGCCATAACTTCCTTTTGTAGTTCAATAAAAGTGTTAGGGGAGAGGTTCATCTTCTGCAAGTTCACTCGGAGTATCTTTGCAATAGCAGACAGGGTGAGAAGAATATGATCATTATTACGTCAGCCAAGTATTTCATGTCAATGATATATGAGACAGTTCACAAGATTCATTAAGTACCTGCTTTGAGTGAGTAACCATGATTGTATGGAATAGGAGAAATGCTCAGGTATCCAACAATGGCTTCTTCTGGGAGACAATTTTGTTTAAATTTTCTGGTTTCTCTGGGTATGCAAATTCTAGTTGACTATATAAATGAATATTAGAGTGGTATAAAGACAAAAGGAAATCTATGGTGGAGAAGATAGAGTGATCTGGGTTCTAATCCCAGCTCTGCCATTCATTCAATGTGTGACCTAGGATAAATCATTTCTCCTTTCTGCGACTCCCTTTTATCACCTATAAAATTGATATTCTCTTAATGATTCTTGTTGTTGTTATTATTAATCTCCTCCTCCTTTTCCTTCTCCTTTTTCTCCTCCTCTTTCTTCCCTTTCTTCTCCTTCTCCTTCTCCTTCTCCTCCTCCTTCTCCTCCTCCTCCTCCTCCTCCTCCTGCTCCTCCTCCTCCTCCTCCTCCTCCTCCTCCTCCTCCTCCTCCTTCTTCTTCTTCTTCTTCTTCTTCTTCTTCTTTTTCACCTTCTTTTTCTCTCTCCCTCTCCGAGGTCAAGGGAGGTAGAATTAAAGGGATTTACTGTTTCCTCTTCTCATCTGCACCCAGCTGCTTAAACCTGAACATTTCTCAGTGTTCAATCTCTATCCCTCTTCTCTCTCAACCTTGTCTCCCTCAGTGAACACATCCACCCATGTGGCTTCACACAAACAAATCCCAAATTCTAAACTCTCAAATTCATATCTCCAATCCACCAAACCCTCCCTTGAGATAAAGTCCTATATTTCAGATTGCCTGTAGTCTATTTCCATTTGTCTATCCTGCCAACATCTCCAACTCAATATGTCTCAAACTGAATACCAAAGCTTCCCCCTGAAAACATGACCCTTCTTAAACTGGTCCACTTCTGTTAGTGACACCAACATTCTTGCAACCACTCAGGTTCAACATCAAATATTTGTTTTTTTACTCTTCCCCATCTTAGACCCTTATGCTTCATATCCAGGTATTCACTGATTGGAAGCAACAGAGTTCAGAATCAGAGGAGTTAGGTTTGAATCCTGTCTTTACTATTTACTATGTATGAGATCTTATGGGAAGTCTTTTAACCTTCTGCATCTCAGTTTCTGGGCAGTTAGCTTGAGAAGAAGATAGAATGCTAGGCCTGTAGTCACAAAAACCTGTATTCAGATTTGACATTTTATTAGCTGTATGACCTGGGACAAGTCACTTAATCCTGTTTGCCTCAGTTTAATTATCTGTAAAATGAAGGTATTAAAACTAGAAGTTTTCTAAGGTCTTTTTTCAACTCTAAATCTCTAATTTTATGATTCTGATAGTTCTATCTTAATAATCCTTCCTAATTCCCATTGCTAGTGTAACCACCATAAAGTTAGACACTCTTCTTGTAATAACCTCCCCCCCTAGTTACCCTGTTTCTTATCTATCTCCTCTTCAATCCATCCTTAACATTCATTTATTGATTTTTTTTAATACCTGCTTTGGAACTCGTATTACCTATAGGTGACTAAAGGCAATTAGCTGACATAAGATGAGAAAACCCATCCTGAGGGAAAGAGAATGGTTCATGCTGTGACCTTAAAGTATAGCCTTGCTGCTATACTGGGATCAATCCTAAAAGTTCAAATAAGAAAGGTGGGCAAAGCTCAGGAAATGGACATCAACACACAAGCACCAAGTTGAATGTTGGTCAGTGTAGAATAGATCACATCTTCCCATATCCGGAGGGAAGACCACAATGCATCTGCAGATAATAGTTTGCTTCACATTACTCTTATGCTCAAAAATCTTCACTGGCTCTTCATTGGCTACTAACTAAAACATAAACTTCTAATCCTGGCATTCAAGGTCCTTTTGACTCCAATTTATCTTCCCAAACTTATCTAATACTACTCTTTTTCATGTTCTAAATGCTCCAGACTCATTGGATTATTCTATGTACTGCAAGTTCGTTCTGCCCTCTCCTATCCCCATGCTTTTTCTCAAACTGTTTCCCAAGGCCAGAATTAACATATGCACATACACATCTCTGCTGGTTGAAATTCTTCTCTTCCTTCAAGGCCCTTCCCAGTGCCATTTAGAAAGGACCTTCAAGATCACTTTAGAAGCCAAGAAGTTTTTTTTTACCCTCCCCCACACTCTCCCTCTTCCAATAGCACTTTGTCTACATCTCTTCTTTGTATACATCTCTCTTGTTAGTTGTTCAGGTATGCCTCTCTATACCCTCTCCATTACACTGTAAACTCCTCCATCTAACTGTGTATCCCCTACATATCAAAACAATATCTAAAACATGAAAACTTAATAAAATAGTGTTCAATTTAACTAAACTGAAGCTAAATATTATAAGCAGATGCCACAATTAAGTATATTAGCAGATGGACCTATTGACATAGGTGGATAGGCAACCAGACAGACAGACAGACAGACAGATAGATAGATAGATTATGGATGGATGGATGGATGGATGGATGGATGGATGGATAGAGAATGGATAGGTCATTTAAGTGTTCATTAGTCCATAAGACTATGAGCCTCTCCATTAGACTGTGAGGCAGAGATTGTCTTTTACCACTTTCTATATCTCTACCACTTAGCAATAGGACTACTGAACACTTAAATGTCCTATTAGTTTATCTATGTTTATCTGAAAATATACTTAATTGAAGCATCTATATTATAACATTTCATTTTAATATAATTTAATTCAACATAATTTTATTAAGTTCTCATTTTTAAGACATTGTACTTATGTGTTAGGGATACAATGAGAGATGGAGGAGTTTTTAGTGTACCGAAGAGGGTAGGGACATCCCCATATAGTAGGTGCTTAATAATTGCTTTTTGACTATTATGTGCTAAGTGCTAGAAAGTTAAAAAAAAAAAAAAAAGACATCTCAGTCCTCAAGGACCTTACATTCTAATAGAGGAAGACAAGGCATAAAAAGGGCTGGAAAGTTCAAAGAGAAGATGGAAAAGTCTGGAGAGTAAGATAAGAAGTGAGCATATCCCGACAGCTTCATGTAATGATGACAGTCCAAGGCAGAGGGATTCACCAGTCAGAGGAGAGGGCCCAAGGAAGGTGGCATCTCCAAATCAAGAAGCCTTCTAGGGAAGAGGCAGTGTAAAGTCCAGAGAGTCAAGAGTGAATCCAGGAGTGAAGTATGTAAGTATTGGCCATAGGGGACATTTAAATTAATGGGACCAGATTGGCCTCAGGGCATAGGGGCTTTTCCCTCATTAGAGGTTTTTAAGTGAAGGTAGGAAAACCACTTCTTGGAGTTATTTTAGATGGAATTCCTGTTCAGATGCCCTTTGGCCTCTGAGATCCCTTCCAATTTGGAAATTCTGATTTTTGAGGTGGACACATTAGAGGGACTAGGAATACTGATTGGACCACCTAACCATGAAGCCACCTCTACTAAGTAAAATCTTTGGAAAGAATTCATCTATTCTTCCTGGGAAAGTATTTTTTTAACACTCATTTAAATTTCCAGAAATATTTGTATCTGACAATCCCTATTTGCTTGACAGTTTGGCCCAAGGAAAAGGAGTGTCTCATTCAAAGGCTAAAAGAGAAAGCTCTTTGAAGCTGGTGCAGAAGCTTGTAATGAGAAGGAGCAAAAGTTGGAACTGAAATCAGGAAGTTGAAACCAGTACCAGAAAGAAATAACCCAGGCAAAATAAAAGAGAAGAGGAGTAACCTACTTAATCTAGACATTTCCTTGGTTCCTAGCAGTCAGAAACTCCTGATATACTAAAAAGAAATTAGAGCCAGAGAGACACAGAGACAGAGACCCAGAAACAGAAAAAGAGAGACAGAGGCAGAGACAGAGACAAATCCACTCCATTGTCATTAGATAGAGCTAAAATTGAGAGATCAATTTTGTTTAGACAGTTCTTGTTTTTAATCTACAAGAAAAAGAAGGAATGGAGAAGACTAGAAGTAGCTTTAGGCAGACTGTGATTTGTTGTGCCACACATTCTAATTTAGATAATTAAATGTTTTAAGGAACCATAGAGATCATTTTTATCCAACCCTCTAATTTTACAGATTAAGAAACTAAGGCCCTGAGAGGGCCTATGATTTGCCCAAAGGTTTAAATACCAGAGCTCTACTGATAAGATTCCTATCAAATTACTATTCTGGCCCTATGTAGTTATTTTGTACAATGGAGTCATAGAAGTACTTAATATTGTTGTAGGGCATGTAAAAATGGTGGTAAGGAGGTTCTTTCAGCAAGGTTTTGGGTATTCCCACAATGGAGAAATATACCTCTATCACCCAGTGTGGTCACGTAAAATAAGGAGCTAATAGTCCCTAGTAATTTACTACGCTTTGGCCATTGATCTACTTCTTGGAAGCCTTGATGGAATTTTCCTTTATTTTTGACATGTGTAAAATGAAATGGACTCCCTCCCTCAACTACAATTCTTTAGACCCTTCAATGCTACATCTGGATGTCTACAGATCTGACAACTGAGCTTGGTGAAGAAAGAACAGCTAACACCTTCTTCTTTCTTGTTTCATCTCACCTGTGCTCTTGTCCTCAATGTCTCTCATTCCTGAAATCCACTCCCCCCTCACCTTTGCCTCTCTGAGTCCCTGGTTTCTTTCAAAACTCATGTGTGTCAGGAGCCCTTTCTTGATCCTCTCACCTTGAAAAAAAAATGTCCTTGAAATTTTTTTGTGCATACTTATAAATCTTCATGTTGTTTTCCCCAATAGAATGTAGGTTCCTTGGGGTTCCTTGGGATTGTTTCTTTGTCTTCTTGCCCCAATACCTAATACAGTACCTAGACCTTTAGATTATGTGCTTAACAAATGTTTGCTAATTGATTGATAGTCACCAGTCTTCCCAGTACAGCCAGGAATTATTATTATATTATCAAATTGTCTCCACCAATTTCCTTTTCTCCTCTATTTTATTTAAATTGTATAAAACATCTTTTATTAAATTCTTACCTCTGGAGTATTCTGAATTCAGTAAGATGTCAATTCCCAGTTTTCCAGAATCAAACTGGTATTTTTTTTCCTTCTTTTCCTTTGTTGACAAAAGTGCTTCTTCCTGATGAAATGCACCTGAATTCAGAGCCAGTATTTGTTAAACAATAACTATAACCATGCAAGACATTGTGCTGAGCTAGGCTGACAAAGATGAAACCAGACTTTAGACTAGAGTCTCAACTTTCAGGAAACTCACTAGACAATCTAGTAAGACAGATAAGACTTGCATGCAAATAACTCCCTTGCAAATTAGCCAGAAATTGCAAAGGGGAGGCCAATACAAAGTGCCATGAGAAATCTTAGGGGAGAGCCAAGCACTTTGATGAATTAGGTCAAATTCAGAAAGCTGTGATTAATTAGCTCTTAAGAAAATACAGTAGAGAGTGCCAGCTGCAGATCCCATACAAAGAGATATTTGTAGCCAATTTTAACCTTATGACTCATCTTTTTTTTTTTCTCCCAGTTTGGATACTTCCTTTACCAATACAGAGTGCAACTCCTATAGAATTTAGTGAATGGTCTTCAAGAGTTGCTATGGACCCCAAATCTATTGCCTTGCAATCAACAGGGTGATTAGCTTCACTGAATTTAACTAGTTCATCACTCTCCAAATGATAACTGACCAAAGGATATGAATAGGCAGTTTTCAAAGGAAGAAATCTAAGCTATCAAGGGTCACATGAAAAACTCCAAATCTCTAATAATTAGAAAAGTGTAAAATGAAAGAAAATCTAAGGTTACACCTCATACCTCTCAGATTGGCATAGTTGACCAAAAAAAAAAAAAGAAGGCTAAATCCTGGAGGAGCTGGAGGAAAACTGGCACATTAATGCTCTGCTGATAGAACTGTGTATTATTCTAGTGATTCTGGAAAGCAATTTGGAACTGTGCCCAAAAAGTTATGAAACTTGTGCATACCCTTTGACCTAGCAATAATTCTACTAGTCAAAAAGAGAAAATAGAACGCATTTGCAAAAAGAATATTTATAGTAGCCCTGTTTGTAGAACAGTGGTTCTCAACCTTCCTAATGCCGTGACCCTTTAATACTCATATGTGGGTGTATCTGCATGTGGGCGGACCCACCTGGAGAGGGATATAGGAGCAGTGTCTCAATTCCTAAGACCATCAGAAATATGTGTTTTCCCATGGTCTTAGGCAATCCCCAAAGGAGTCACAACCCACAGGTTGAGAACTGCTGTTATAGAGGAAAAGAAGTGAAAACTAAGGCAGCGTCTATCAATTAGAGAATAACTGAACAAATTTTAATATGTGAATATAAAAGAATGTTGTGCTACAAGAAATTATGGAAGGGACAGTTTCAGAGAAACTTCAGAAGACTTTTAAGAACTGATTCAGAATGAAGTGAGAAGAAGCAGGAGGACAATTTATATAACATTGTAAAGACTGACAACCCTTAAAGTCTTCAGAGTTTGGATTTATACCATGACCAACTACGATTCCAAAATTTCAATGATGAAGCGTGACAGAGAGAGGTGATGGATTCAGGATGTAGGGGTGTGTGTGTGTGTGTGTGTGTGTGTGTGTGTGTGTGTGTGTGCCCATGTGTATAAAGTTTGGACAATGACAATGAACAAATTTGTTTGGCTTGACTATGTTTATTTGTTACAAGGGTCTTTCCTCCCCTCTCCCTTTCTAGAGAGGATGGTAAAAGAAAGAGAAAGAAAAAGAGGTTTTTTAATTTTTAAAAATTAAATTAAACTTTAAAAAGGAATGTATCTCTTACCCACAGTTACATAGTCTATATGGATCCCATTTTCTTCTCATTTTAATGTATGAACAATACAATGGGAAAAAGAGAAAATAAGTGTTTTTAAAATTAATTGCATTTTAACTTAACAAAAAAAATACCTTTCTTAGGTTGTGCTAGGCCTCTTCTCAAAGACTTTCTAGCTTGGCAGAACTTGTCAGAGCTTGTACTCTGTTGGCACAGTCTTTGAGAAACCTGGAACAATTCCATACCATGACCAGGGATGGGAGTAGAATTTCAGATTTGTAGTGGATAATGGATAAGTCTTTTATAAACATCTTTCTTTCTCTTTTTTCTTTTCTTTCTTCCCTTCTTTTTTTTTCTCTTTTTTTCCTTTTTCTCTCTCTCTCTCCCTTCTTTCTTTCTTTCCTTCCTTCCTTCCTGTCTCCCTTTCTTCCTTCCTTTTTCTCTGGATTGAAAGTTCCAGTTCTTTAGAATGAGAAGGCTAGAAAGATCTGCACAAGAAGTTTATGCATTTTACATCTTTAGAACAGACATTCACTCTTCCAGCAAATATCTTGCTTCATACCCAAAAAACAACAAAAAGTAGTGCCATGTAGGTTGTCGGGGCAAGTATAGTTTGAAAATATAGTCATACTGTCATCATCACCATGATTCTAGGAATTCTGTTTGATGAAATGAATGAATGAAAAAGTATTTATCAGTCACTTACTCTGTGCTAAGGCACTATGCTAAAGGGGTTCCCTAGCGGTAAAGGCCCTGGATACTTCTCTAAAACAGAGCCCTCCACTTATGTTAAAACATGGTACTGAGTTAGTTGTAACCTCTAAATCATGAAAGGGGGCCTGCAAATGTTCGCTCCCCCAGGATCTCACTCCGTCATCTTCCAGTTGCTATGAAACTATGGAAAACTCCATCCAAAGCAAAATTCAAAGGGCATAAAGTACATAGGAAGAGCAGACTCCTTTTTAGCCTTAAAGGGCCACCCCAAGCTCTAAAATATGGCATCAGAAGCTTGGATTCCTCATAACTCTATCATACCTTAGTCTGACAAGGAGAAAAACAGAATGCTCTTAGTCCTTTTATGGCTAGGGAGGTAGAGGAAAAATCCCCTTAGGCTCATAAGATCATATATGTAGATCTGGAAGGAAATTCAAAGGCCATATAGTACAACCCATTCATTTTACTGATAAGAAAGGTGAAGTCCAGAGGAATAAAGTCCTCCTATGTGGAAAGTAACTTAACTAGTGAGTAAAAGAGCAAAGAATTTAAACCCAGCTCCTCTGATTTCCATTTCAGCATCTGTTCCACTGAACCACTTTATTCTCAAGTCACTATCATTGGAGATATTCTGCCTTTGAACAAGTTGTCAGGAACCCAATGGATTGATGTGTCCAGTCACTGTGGCCTCATACTGGCCTGCTAAATGTTAACACCCTATGTCTTTCAATAGTTTCTCATATTCAGGAAAAAGAAAGGATGTTTTTTGAAATTTCTGGAAGCAGGATGATTGGCATTTTCAGAAATGCAGTTCTTCTTCATGGACAATATTAAATTTTGTTTCTGTTTCGTTTTGCTAAGCCCATTTCTTCAGTCCAGATATCATAGGCAGTGTAGAGAGACAGCCCAAAACTTACCAGGCATCAAGTTCTGAACATGAAGAATAGATATACCTTATCCATGTGCTGAAAAGATGCAAGGTGAACATATTTTGGCATTTTAGGCACAATTCCTCTTCTATTCATACATGACTACCTCGTTATTCAGAACTAAAGTATGGCAATATAGTTCAATGGAATGTTCTCTGGACATAGAGAATCAAGAAGCTGGCTTCATTTCTTACCTTTTCCATTTGTTAGAGACAGAGATGTAACTAGGTCTTTTGATGCCTGAGGAAAATTCATTTGGAGAGGCACAGAAGGCAATCTCCTCCATTTATATAAGTGATTTGAGGAGTGGGACCAAGTGTCCTTCAAGGAGTCTGACCCAAGCCCCAGACCACTGGAGGAAGTCAGAGAGAGAAGGGATGAGACAGTAAGCAGGGGACAAAATACTGAGGGGAAGATGGATCTGGTGGTGGAATGAGACCCTCCGAAAATAGAGTTGCATGGCAAGGAAACAATGGAACTCTGGGAAGAAAATCAGTGCTCTAGAGAAAAATTCCAGGTACCTTCACTAATTGTGGATCCATGAGCAGTGGCAAAAGAATATTCATTTGGCTTCCTGCCAAAGTATTTCCCCCTTTCCTATCTGGTGTCCTTTGCTCTTAGATTACCTTCAATCAATTCCATGCAAATCTTTTATGGAAGTAGTTATTTATTGTTATTTCACCCACTGGAATGAGGGCAAAGACTGTTTTTGCCTTTCTTTCTATCCAGTATTAGCACAGTGTCCGGTCTATAGTAAGTAGTTGGTAAATGCTCATTAAGTATTTTAAAAGGAGATTATGACAACAAATAAGTTCACCTAGGAGCTAATTAGAGGAGGAGAAATCAACTTTAGACATATTCCAAATATTTCGTGTGTGTGTGTGTGTGTGTTTGTGTGTGTGTGTGTAAATTCAAGTCCACATTGCCATTACTTGGGGGCCGGGCCATTCCCCCTGGTTCACTCTTAAAGAGAATGAAGAATGTTGGCCAGGAGCCAGCTGGAAAGACTTCTGGGCAGCATTTCAAGAAAAAAAAAAGTTGAAAGCCAAGTAACAGGAAAAAACATACGTGTTAACAATTGGAATGGAAGAGGACAAAGTTTAAACTCCAACACCAAGAGTAAGACACTGATGAGATCGGGTAAGAGGAAATCCTACCAAGGAACATCAAGAGAAGGTGGAAGAAGTTTAAGGGCCTCAGTCCCTGAAGTTAACTATCGTAGAAATATAGACAGTTGACATTTCAGAAAAAAAGACAAAGCAATCACTGCCTAATGGCTGGCTCGAGAACACCTTCACCAGGGACGAGATCAGGACAAGATTACAGCGAGATGAAGGAAACCAAGAAGCAAAGCCTGTGGCCAGATGCATGGAGAAAACACCAGAAAACTAAATTTTGAGCATCTTGGAGGACAGAAGAAGCCCTGGTGGACCTACGGGAATTGTTTTTTCATGAGAAGAAAAGTAATTTCCCCAAAGAAAAGGTATGAGTTTTGTTTCCAAGACCTGTCAGTTGCATTTGAATTGGGCACTTCAAACTGGGCAGGGTTTTCCTTGTCTGCAGAGTTTCCTTCCATGATCACACAGTTCCAAAGAGAAGACAATCTAATAACTTTTCAAACTTGGGGACTCCCTTAATACCTGGGACCATATTCTCATCAGTGATACTTGTATATTATTTTTTTTCTTCAATGAAATAAGACATTTGTGCCCCAGATACTGATTTGTGTGGAGGCAAGTGCTGGTTTTAGTTTATAAATGGAATGGTGAGACCCATGTCTAACATAATGGTGTCACCTTTGGGCCAGTCAGAGGCCAGGCTCTGAATTTGCATACTGGCTAGTGATTTTTTGTCTTTGAGAACTTTCTCGTTGCAAACATTTCCCAAAAGTCCACAGGGTGAGCAGTGCTGAAACTTTAGCTGATGAGCACCATCTGCATTGGCTCCATTCTGCTTCAGTTGACTCCCTTCAGCATCAAGCTTACACAGTGTCAAGTCTGGGGATGGTCTTTATCCTAGACTAGGCAACGTGCACCCAGAGTCGTAACTAGCAATTTTCATTCCTGGGGCAAGCAGCAGGAAACGAACCCTCTAATCAACTTTGTTATTCACAATATGGAAAAATAATTAAAATACCTAACACAAATTCAGTGGAGGGGGGATAAAAATGAATTACAACAAGGGTTCATTGATGAATATATGTGGTAGCTTCTTAATTATTCTTAAAAACTAGTCATGAAAAACACTTGTTGCTCGCAAATACATACATTAAATTTTTGTTCACTTTATATTTCATTGTCTTTGGTCAGAGCCTAAATCACTGCATCCTAATTATAACTGACATCCCAAAGTCTCTTTTGGTCAATGAGAATCTTAGTTTATTGTCCTACCATGCGTCTTTCCTTGGAGCCCTCCCCAGATAGAACTAAGTGCTAGGCTGACAGAAGGCTTCCTACAACTATGCTGTAGCTTATCTCTCCAGCAAAGAAAATCTAAATGAAATATAGTGATTGTATCTTTATTAACCCTCCTCCTACCCCCAAAACTTTATTCAAGTGAAGGCAATGAAGCGGATGGAAAGGAAGAGAGAAGGAACTTTCAACAATAGGACGGAACCCATTGGTTCACCTCTTTTCTGGGCTGGGTCTCAGTTTCCCCACTTGTAAAGTAAAGGGGGTTGATTGACTAGATAATCTCTAAGATTTTCTCCAGCTCTCTAATCTTATAAGAGGATAGACAAGAACAGCAGAATAAAATCAGTAAGCAACAGGATCAGCTTTTGTTGCTAAGCCTTGTAGCCTGCAGTGCTCGTGATAGACACATACACAAAAGTTGAATGCTCTGAGTTAAAAACGTGAAGCAAATATTTATTGAGCACCTATTAGGGATGTGACAGTGCTGGTGGTGCCAGGGACTCCAAAATGAGTGATGCATGCAATGTGCATCATCAGTAAGGAAGTCTAATCCTCTGCTATTCAGGGACTTTTAATGGAAACATCTGAGCTTGCAATGTAAATTCCAATGAGAGAAAGAGAGAGAGAGAGACAGAGACAGAGACAGAGACAGAGAGACAGAGACAAACAGAGAGAGAGAGAGAGAGAGAGAGAGAGAGAGAGCAGGATCACCTCAGAATTACAAAGCTCTGGATACCTAACAATATAGAGCCTTTGAGGCATCTATGAAAAGTGCACAAGATGTTCATCCCACAGGCTCCATGTCAGAAGAATGAACAGTCACTCACTACCTAATGTTTGAAAAAGAATCCTTGGCAGAAAAAATATATATAAGCTGAATTACTCAGCATTTGTTAGGGAGAGTGGCAAGGGTACAGGAAGAGAGGAACATTTGCAGAGAAAAACGTGGAAACTAGGAAGAGAGATATAGGTAACAAAGGATGAGAAATTTTTCTATTATAATATATATGCAGTATGTTGTATTATGGGACAGCTAGGTGATGCCGTGGATAGACTACTGGATCTGGAATCAGGAAGATGCATCTTCCTAAGTTCAAATCTGACCTCAAATCTTTACTAGCTGTGTGACCCTGGACAAGTCACCTAACCCTCTTTGCCTCAGTTTCCTCATCTGTAGAATGAGCTGGAGAAGGAAATGGCAAACCGCTCTAGTATTTTTGCAAAGAAAAGCCCAAATGGGGTCGCAGAGAGTTAGACATGACTAAAAAAAAAAGACAATAACAAAATGTTGTAATATAGATGTGTGTGATAAATATCTAGGGATGTGAAGTCAGCACATTATATAGACTGGCGAGGTCAGTTAGAGGGTTGGATTTGAAATCAGGAATCATGGGGTCAGATACTAGTTATGTGATCACTGGCAAGTCACTTATGACCTATCAGAATCTCAGGTTTCTCAGAAAGTGGTATTTGGAGAACGTACTTCACAAGCGGTTATCAGCCCCAAGTGAGCTCATCTCTATGCATAAAAAATGACTATGATTTATATAATGCTTCTTTAAGGTTTGCAAAGCACTTTATGCACATCAACTCATTCGATCCTCACAACAACCCTGGGAGGTAGGTGCTAGCATTAAACCCATTTTACAGATGAAGAAATTAAGGCTAAAGAGGTTACATGATTTGCCCAGGATCACACAATAAAGTGAGCATCTGAGGCAGGATTTGAACCCAGGTCCTCCTGACTACAAGTCCAGATGCTCTGTCACCTAGATGCTCTTAAAATGCTCATTAAATGTCAGTGATTATCATCAGTCGTCCTAGTACAGAGACAACCTGGCAGAATGAACGGAGAGCTGATTATCAAACCTTAAAACTTTCCTAAGATTTTCAAACCAGTGTGTGTATGCATGTGTGTGCATGTATGTGTGCACATGCATGCCCATGCACACATGTGTGTACACACATGCATATGATGCACATATACTATATATTTATTTACAGAGAGTATACACACATGTACATATGAGTGAGTTCACATATAAACAAGCATACATATGCATACATTATTTATTCACATACGTACACATTTTAGGTGGCTAGGCCAGAAGAATTTGCTCTGCAATGGTAAATTATTACAGATTGAGAGAACCAGATGGGCACCTCATAATAGTGGCCAACACGGACAAGCAAGTCCCCAAGGGGACTGTCGGGTTAGACTTAGATGGCTGGAAATCCACACAGGATGAAGTTACATTGTGTTACTGCTGTTGTTCAGTTGTGCACAACTCTTCATGAGACCATTTGGGATGTTTTTGGCAAAGATTCCAGAGAGGTCTGCCATTGCCTTCTCCAGTTCATTTTACAGATGAGAAAACTAAGGCAAGCAGGGTTAAGGGACTTGCCCAGGGTCATACAACTAGTGTCTGTGGCCAGATCTGAATTCAAGTCTTCCTGACTCTAGGCCTGGCACTCTATCCACTGCATCACCTAGCTGCCCCATTGCGGTTAAAATGGACTCCATTAAAGGACTATAGTTTCTACTTTACTACCTATGTGCTTTAGGAGTTAGGGGAAAGGAAGAATGTATTGTGGGGAAGGTACGTCTTGTGAAGTTCCTTGAAAGAATTAGCCTGACATTTTTGTTGCCACCATTGGGATGAACAACCCAAACTAGTTTCAGCGCATTCTTCCAAAGTTGGTCCATTCAGGACCAGCTAAGTACATGACAATCAAGGGCTAACCTGCCCTAGGGCAACAGTTACTAAGAGTCAAGAATGAAGACATGAGGAGACTTCTGGTTGTTGAGGCTGGGTCAGTCACAAGAAACCAAGAATTGGAAGGGTTATAAACAGACAACAATGGAGTCAGAAAGTCCCTCAGAGGAGGGCCTGACAAGTCAGCATTCTGCAAGGTCAAAAGTCAAATAGTTGACAATGCAAAATTCTCTAGAACTTGTGATACAATAACAGGGATAACAAGAACCTGGACGGGGCGGGGGACCTGCAGCCTCGAGGCCACTTGTGGCCTTCTAGATCATTGAGTGTGACCTTTGGACTGAGTCCAAGTTTTACAGAACAAAGCCTTTATGAAAGGGATTTGTTCTGTGAAGTTTAGATTCAAAGGTCTTCACTGGAGGACCTAGAGGGCCACATGTAGCCTCGAGGCTGCAGGTTCCCCAACCCCAAGAGCTTCTGATATCTTTTAAACCTGGCAGCTTGGACCTACCTGTTCAGCCCGATCCATCCAGATTTCAAGAAACAAACTCAATTTCACAACCATCACTGTGGTAGGCAGAATATTCTACAGGACACTACGAAGCCTAAATCAGACATGGTCCCCAAAGTCACTTGGCAAAGTCTTGTCTGCTATTTTTATGGACTATATAGAAACGTAGAGCTCAGAATGGGTTGAATAACTAGATCCAAGGGGCAGTTATTAAAGACCCAATGTCAGCTTAGAGTGAGGTAGGTAGTTCAAATGGATGGCTTCAGGGTTCTCTGCTTTGTTTAATATTTTCATCAATGGTTTTGATGAAGACCTAGATAGCATGCTTACCAAATTTGAAGATAACACGAAACTGGGAGGGGGAACTGACCTTTGGGTGACAATCAGGACAGAAAATAAAGTCTCTCCAGGGTAAAATAATCGGACAAATCTAATTAATTGAGATTTAGTAGAAACAAATAAAAAATACAGTGCTTATTCAAAAAATCAAATTAACGAGTGCAAGATAGGGGAGACATTTCTAGGTAACTGTTCATGTGAAAAATACCTGGTAAGTTTTTTGTAAAAGATACATATTTTATACACACTCACACACACACACACACACACACACACACACATATATATGGAGTGTTATGGATTAGATGATAGTAAAATTTGGTGGATTATAGCTTAATAGCCAGATCCAAAGAGAAATGGCTAGGGGTTCTCTCTTGTGAAGAAGCAACTTCGTATAGTAGGAAGAGAATTGGCTCTGAAATTAGAGGATTGGGATTTAAATCCCACGTCTGATGCTGTCTGACCTTTAGCAAGTCACTCAACATCTCTGAGCCTTGGTTACTCTATAAAATTCAGGAGTTGGACTGAATGGTCTCTGAGCTACCACCCAGCTCTAAATTGGAGATCTCCAGTAAAGTGCCCCCCACAAATCTCTTCTGTTTATCATTTTTTTAGTCACTTGGATAAAGGCATAGATGGTATCCTCATCAAATTTACTGATGGCACAAAAGTGGGAGAGATCACAAAGACACTGAGTAGCACCAGATCCAAAAGAATCTTAGATAAGAACATTGGGCTAAGTCAAAGACAGTATTTAAGGAGCTTAACTATAATGGCTTATACTTGGATTCAAAAAATCAACTTCACAAGCATGGGGAGAGTGGTTAGACAGCAATATGTCTTTAAAAAACCTAGGGGAGTTATTAGATTGAAAGTTCCATTTGAGTTAATAATGTGATATGGCAGTCAAAAAGAATTAATGAGATCTTATACTGCATTGAGAGAAATATAGTTACCAAGAATAAGGAGGCAAGAGACTCACTGGACTCAGGTCTGGCCAGGAAATTTTTTTTTTTTTAACCTGGTTTTACCATGTTTATCTTTGAGTGACACATTTCAAGAAGGACATGATGAGAATATGCAAAGAAGACCTACCTAAAACAATGAAGTTCACACCACATATGGACCAGTTCAAAGAACTCAGGCTATTTTACATGTAATTGAGAAGTCTTTTACTCCAAGGGATCTACATGAGAAGGAAATTACAAAAAGGAGAATCTGTATGAGGAAAAGCTCCCTAAAAATCAGCTAACCAAAAGTGGAATGAGCTAATGTTTTCTCCATCATTGGACTCCTTTGAGAAAAAGCTGTGTGATCACTTCTTATCCTGATCGTACTTGTTCATGTATGGATCAGATAGGATGACTGCTAAAGTCTTTTCCAATTCTGAAATTCTGCATTCTCGTGCCTATAAGTCAATGGTGCTACAAATTTAAATATTTAAATGGATCTGTGATATCATCTATTTGGAAAATGCCTCCAATGCTACAGATTGCAGCTAACTCATATCTTCCCATTCTGTGTGATGCTTATGTCCTTCGAAGGGTCAACATTCACCCAATGTGCTAAATGTTCTAAAAATCACACAACTTTTAGAAGATCTGAAAACTTTAACTTGACTGTGGTACAACATAGGGACCAAAACAGCAAATTAATTGTAGGTTGAATTAAGAGGGACACAGAACCCAAAATCCAGAGGTGATAGTCCCATTGTACTCTTCTCTGGTCATATCATTACTGTAACATTGTGTTCAATCCTGGGTGCAACATTTTGAGGACATGATGGACACCATTAAGAGAAGGGCTACCATGATAGTGAAGTGACTGGAGTGAAGGGAACTTGTCACACCAGGACCATGGTGTAAGAACTGGAGATATTTAGTTTGAAAAAAACAAAAAGACTTAAAGGAAACACAATAGTGGTCACCAAACACTTGAAGAGCTGTCATGTGGCTTATGGTTTAGATTTCTTTTGCTTGGTCCCAACCAATTGTTCCCAACTCCTACCAATGAGTAGAAGATTCTGAGAAGTCAATTTAGACTTAAAGGAAGGAAAAGCTTCCTAACAATGAGAGCTATCCCCACATGGAATGCACTGCATAGGAAGAGAGTGGATGACCATTGTTGGGATACTATAGGCAGAATTACTGTTAGAAGAGACTGTGTTCTGTTGTTTAGTGCAAATGGTCCTGAGCTTGGAGCACTGGATTTGGAGTCATAAAATCTAAGTTTGACTACCAGAGATGCCAATTACTTGCTGTGTAAGCTTAGGCAGGAAAATTAACCTTCTTTGTCCTATAATTCTTTCTCTGTAAAATGAAGGAATTAGACAAATGGCCTCTGAGGTTCCTTCTAATTTGGAGATTCTCTGACTTATGGAGTTTCCTAATTACTGGGAAACAATAATTACAATTATAAAAGCTAGCATTTTCATAGTGCTTTGGGTTTGCAAAGAGCTTTACATGTTATCTCATTCGATCCTCACAATAAAATCAAATGTTTAGACCCAAACACAAGTATATAATATATAATATGTAATATATGATACATCTCTTTGAGACATATATGGAGGAGTGTACTGATAAATATTTAACAACAGACTCTGGGGGGAAAAGGTATTAAGACACATTATTAAGTTTAATCTGTATTATTAAAATTTTATCCAACCCTCTCTTAAGTCTAGACAATCAACAAAAGACTAAATTAAACCTTGATGTGTCCTATTTGATGATTTCTGAGATATAAATGGTCAACTGAGAATTTAACTGTTTGTTCTCTTAAAGCCAATACAGCTGCCTCCATCACACCAATTCAATTCAATAAGCATTGATTAAGTATCTATTGTATCCCAGGCATTGTGCTAGGTGCACGGGCTACAAATAAGAAAAGGAAAGATAGTCCCTGCCCCTAAAGAGTTTATTATCTAAAAGGGGAAGACAAGATGAAACACTAATGGGGAGGCTGTGTCAAGGCGTACTAAGGACCAAACCAAAAAAAGTTGCCTATGAAAAACAAAGAGTTGTCCTGGAAAATTCTGAGCCCTCTATGAAGGAGGGTTTGAGGAGGAGTTTATTGCTCTGACCTCCAGCCCTCCAGTCAGAGTGGAAAAATAATTGGGGGTCCTGAGAAGGTACTGAGTGATTCTGCATGTTGATGAGATCTGATGTGATCAACTTATCCTGGCGGTAGACCAACGATCAGAGAAGAACCTAAGCAGAGCCACAGATGGAAAATAGGCAGGACCAGCTAACTACATGCCAACTAAGGGCTAAGTGTGCTGTGAGATTATAATGCCTTGGACCTAGGAGGCATTTAAGTTTGTTGAATGGAACTGAATTGAACCTGAACACTTTGTAAAGGCTTGGTCTAGCTACTAACTGACTCCCATATGATCACTTCTTGTAGAAGGGACACCTCCTCTGTGCAGAAGGAGTTATGTCTATAAGACAATTTAAATGTGTCTTGGCCTTAAAAGTTCCAATCTTCTCCTAGTTTCTAAAAGGTTCTTGGTACAAGGTATCCAAGGCTCAGTCTTCTCCTCCACTTTGGGCTGGCAGTTCTGCCAAGTGAAAAGGTCACAAAAGGAATGGGGAAAAGAGATTGGGAGGAACTATTTGTCCATTGCCCCACATGAGAAGTAGATTAAGACATCAGTTAGTCTCCTTCACTGATCAAGATCTCATGTTGTTTCATCCAATGGGGCTGTCAGCTCTTCTTATTTTTTCTTCTTCAGAAGATCAAACCACAGTTCCACAGCCAATGGTGCTAGGTGCTATGTAATTCTGCCTGTGCCCACTGGTTCCCAAGCAACCTCATGGAGAAGTAACCAATGGAGAATAGAAGAAGAGTGATAAAGGCAAAGACCTTTCACTGGTAACTGTGGAAATGATTCTCCATTGGGCAGTAGGCATGGGGGCTACTAGAAATTAAAATGACTCAAAGTTTACCTATAGGTTTCTGCAGCCTTGAGACTAAAGAAACATTTCAGCAGATGGCTCACCCAACTGTAAATCAAACTGAGAAGAACCTCAGAAGTAAAGACAAAGCCAACGCCACCTTCCTGCAAAGCCCACAAGGACAGGTGGCATCAACAGTTAGTTACCTCCTCAAACAGCCTGGCCACAAAATGAACTTGTGCTGAACAGGAGGAGTGCTGCATAAAGCACCCAGGCATCAGCAGACATAAGAACAGGGCAGCATTTTTCTGAAAATCCCCTGTAGGTCAGAGACAATCACCTCTCAGCAAATTGTTGGCATTGCCACCATAGCTAAGGCATGCAGTAATACTGTCATAGTCATCCACTCTGCCCAAGTAAGGATGTCATTGACATTAACACTGCTGGCATTTACTCTCATTGTAAAGGAAGGGAAACTTTTAAGACACCAGTGGTTCTGGTGTGAGGTCTTTAGATAGGCCAATCTGCCCAGAAGGAGGAGCGGATGGTGTAGGTGTTGGACTATGTGATGGGAAGCCACCTCCGCTGGATACCTGGGATTCCACTATTAATGATTCATTCCTTTGGGTTTGAGTCATTAATACAGTCACGAAAATGACTCTAACTAATTATTTACCTACCTGACAGGAAAGAGGCTGGAGGGAGGGAAGGAAGGAAGGAAAAGGAAGGAAGCAAACATTTATTAAACACATACTGGCTATCAGGCTTGGTGTTAAACACTTCACAAACAATATTTCCCTAGGAAGGGTCCTAGGAAGCTGAGATAAGGTGATAGACAAGAAGGAGGAAGTGATAAGCGCCAAAAGAAGGGATCTGGGAGGTACCAAATGCAACTTCACAATTAAACTCAGTTGTGGATCATTGGTGATGTATAGGCTGATAAAAATACTAGTAATACCAAAATATGTATGAGGGATAAATGGGAGAGGTACTAAAGCAGATTTTCCTGTGAAGATTTGAATTTACATTAAAAAATTCAAACTTGAAAAGTGCTTTTGTGTGTGAATTGGACATACAGGGTTCACAGGGACTTCTGCCCACGCAAACAGAAAGGAAAGATGGAGGCTAACCCAGTTATCCCCCTGCTTTAGGGAAGGTGCAATACAGCACATAATTGTACCCCTGCCCCAGTAAATAACATAAGACATCAGATCTCCTGAAAAAAGCTAAGGTCTCGTTCATAATGGCTCCTCCAACAGTCTTAGCATGATACCTTCTCTTCCCAGAAGCAGGAGCAGTGCGATGAAGATGAAAACTTAGACCGGTTCTGGCTATTTCAGTACTTTTGCCTGACTGAAGCCTTGAAATATTAGAGACACTTATATTCAAATGTAAGTATAGATTGTCTTACATATTGTTTTGGTTTCGTTCATTGCCATTTGGGATTGTCCATGCCATTAACAGGGAGAATTAAGAGCTTTCTGTAATTCTCCCAACACCACAAGCTAACCTTGTGTTACAAACTTCAAATGCTCTTCCAGGCATCCATGCCTTTGAAATGTTATCTGCATTTCTAGCTGGCCTGATAGCCTTTATAATGCCATTTCTCTGTCTGACACTTGTCTCATGACAGGCTTCTAGGTCAATCATTGATTAGCTAGCAAAGGACTCATGAAAGTGAGATATACTGGCAGATATTTAACTTTGAGTTAGTTAGTCCACTTGGTCAAAGCATGATACTTACGAGCTCCTGGGTCAGGCTCCTGGGTCACTTTGCAAAGAGGAAGAATTCAAGTTCGATGACTGGGCTGCCTTAGTGGTTTCTCCCTCATTGGAGATCACCAAGCAAAGACTGGAAGACCACTTATTGGTTATGTCATAGACGGGATTCTTTTTCAGGTAATGGTTGAACTTTGTGGACACTGAGGTCTTTTCTCACTGAGATGTTTTGATTCTGACACTCTATCTCTCTACTCCATACATCTTCACTGGCTGTTCCCCTTGCATGGCAATCTCTTCCTCCTCATCTGTCTTCCCTTCAGGTCCCAAATAAAAGCCTATCTTCTACAAGGAGCCTTTCCCAATCCCTCTTAACTCTACTATCTTCTCTCTGTTGATGTCACTAATTGATCCTATATATCTCTTCTTTACACATACTTTTCATGTTGACTTTCCTCATTAGTCTGTGAACTCATTGAGAACAGGGGCTGTTTTTTGCAATTATTTCTATCCCTAGAACTTAGTTCAGTGCTTGACACATAGCAGCTACTTAAGAAATTCTCATTTACTTGCCCATTAATCACATTCTTCATTTCAAATAATCATCTTACAGATAGGCGCATGTCCCAGTTCATAGTGGGGGCCAGGCAAAGAAGAAACTCACCACAATCTGTCACCAATAATTGAAAAATAATTCAGAGTGTGTCTCTCGTTAATCATGGGCCTATACCACTATAATTTTTTCCAAATGACAGGACAGAAATTCATCCACTGAGAAGTCTCCTCGCTGTCACTAACCAGCTGTGGAACTTTGGCCAAGTGTCTTCATCTGGAAAATGAAGGAGTTGGATGAATGTAAGGGACTGTAGACCCTTCTAATCCTAACATTTTATGATTATAATGGTGCAGGAAAAAGAATATTCACCCTGGAATCAGAGTCCCAAGTTCAAATACTGCCACTGTATTACCTTGGACAAGTCACCTAATTTCTCTGGGCCTCAGTTTCCCCTTATGCAATAATAAGTACATTGGTCTAACCTGCTTCCTTGGCCCTTCTAGCTCTGTATTATAATTCTGTGATGAAACAGGGTTTGCCCAGGACTAATCCTTGGGATCACGCTGCCCTCTAGTGTTTCACATTCAAAGAATCATTAAAATCAAACATAAGAGCTAATTTCAATTTAGGATCACAGAGCTGGAGCCGGATGTTCAGAGTACATCTAAACCAACCTTCTCCTTTTCCAAATGGAGAAACTGAGGCCAAGAGAGGTGAAGTGAATTTATTTTAGACAGGTGCTGAAGACTGAGCCCTGATTCCAGTCCAAGGTCATCTGTCCCCAAAACTCTAATTGTGTGACGTTGAACGAATGACTGAACTTCCCTGGGCCTCAGTTTCTTTTTCTATAAAATGAAGACCTTGAATCCTATGGCCTTTGAAGACCCTTTCAGTCCTAAAGCTGTGGTCCATCATGACAAACTCCCAAGTAAGATGGCAATTCTTTTGAGGAATTTTGTGTCAATCTGTGTCAAAACATGTCAAATATATGGTGATTTTTTTTCTATACAGGTAATTCTTTTATACACATAATCACTTATAAGTGTGAAAGAGTTAGGTAAGTTAGGTTGGGGAAGGAGAGGAGACTCTGAGCTTGGAGTTGAGAAACCTAATTTCTGATCCTGGCTCTAATACTTGTTATTTGTCTGACCTCAAGCAAATCACTTAACTTTGAGTCTCAGCTTTCTCCAAAAAGGAGGCAATGATATCTGCAGTCCCTGTAGATAGTCCTTGCAAAGGCATGGAGGTGGGAAATGGAGTCATGTGTGAGGAGGAGCCCAGTATGGTTGGACCAGAGAGTGTCAGAGGCAGGGGAGGGGGAGAAGCATGAGGAAAGAATGTTTAAGAGTGGTTGTTGTTCAAGTCCTTTCAGTCGTGTCTGACTCTTTGTGACCCCATTTGGGATTTTCTTTTTTTTTTAATTTTTTAAAATATTTTTTGTTTTTTGTTTTTTTTAGGGGGGGGAAAGCAGGGCAACTGGGGTTAAGTGATTTGCCCAAGGTCACATGGCAAATAAATGTTAAGTGTCTGAGGCCAGATTTGAATTCACATCCTCCTGACTCCAGGGCCAGTGCTCTATTCACTGTGCCACCTAGCCACCCCCTGGGATTTTCTTAACCGGAGTGGTTTGCCGTTTCCTTCTCCAGTTCATCTTACAGTTGAGGAAACTGAAGCAAATGTGTAAGAAAGAAAAAAAGAGCTAGGAGATGGAGAACTTTCATTGCCAAAGGATCTGGCATTTGATGCTGGAGGTAAGAGGGAGCACTTGTAGTCTGTGGTGCTTGCTGGGGTCAGATCTGGGATGTAGGAAAAGTTACTTTAGCAGCTGTGTGGAAGACTGGAAGGAGAAGAGACTTGAGGTGTGGAAACAAAATAAAAGACTATTGCAAGAGTTGGGGGGAGGAATAATAGGGTCTGAAGCATAATTTGCTAGAAGGGGACGTATACAAAAGATACCATGGACTGAGAAGTGACGATGTCTCTTGTATATGGGGTGACTGAAAGAGAGGAGTCAAGGATTGCCCTGACATTGTCAAAGCAGGGGACTAGGACAGCGGTGACACACTGCATGTCAAGAAGGCAGCAAGAAAGAAGGATGAGTTTGGGAGGAAAGTAATGAACTCTGTTTTAGACCTGTTAAGTTTGAGATTCCTGGAGAACCATGAGATTATGAGGCAGTTAAACACGTGCAGCAGGAAACCATGAGAAAAATTAGGGAAAGATCTGTAGATCTGAGAGCTGTTTGCATAGGAATGGAAAATGAACTCGTGGGAGCTGATAAGATCAGCCAGTTAGACCAAGTACGGGGAGAGAGAAGGGAACTCTGGACAGAGCCTTAGGGGACATCCAGAGTTAAGGAGAGTGACACAGATGATGGATTGATAAAGCAGACTGAGAAGGAGAGGTCTGCTAGATAGGAGGGAAAAACAGGAGAAAACTGGGTCACAAAAACCCAGAGTACCATTGGGAGAAGGCAGCCAACAGCATCAAAAAGTGCAGAAGTCAAGAAAGTGGTACCAATAGGAGGTGGTGCCACTGTCTATGGCACGGAGGTCATAGATTCAGGCACCGTGGACCAATTGGCTTTGCTGCTCTGACAAGGCTACAGCCCCAGCCCAGCTCAGTCTCCATGTCAACTGTTTGTGGTACTTTTTAGGGGCACCTGGTGGAATTGCACAGATGGAATACTATGATGGTGGTCATGCACAGAGTTATTGTTATTGTTGAGTATCCAAGTAGTTTCCAAATTGTCACAGGGAGTCTTACTTCCCTTCCCCCATTCCTTTCAATAGCAAAGACTGAAGAAGGTCCAAGGGGACAGTAACTAGATGAGGTCAGGGGCTTCTTATGGATGGCAGTGAAGGACGGGACAGTGACCACAACAGAGAACTGAGGAGGCAATGAGATGGGCTAATGAGGGAACAAGCTGAGACTGTGCCCTTCCCCCAGAATGAAGCAGTACCAACCCTGACCTTACCAAGGTCACCCATTCCACTCATACAACTTCAATGGGTGGAGTGAAGTGGTTGAGATCTGTTTGATTCTGTGGGGCTTGGCTCTGACCTTCAGTGAGGAGGAAGGAAACAATGCTACCATATTCCCTTATTAACTGGGCTCAGATGTGAGTTCCTTTTTTGATCTTTTTGTGCTTAATGATAAATCTGCCCTATGTTTAAATGATTGTTGATAGCATGATACATATGGAGAGACTGAATACCTCCACAGGAGAGAAAGAATCTAAATAAATTCAGATATTCATAGGGATTCCCTGAGCGAAGACATGATTATTGACGAGCCTTCAAGACTGAACCTTGTAATGGGCTAAATCACCATCAGTGATATTAATATAGCATCTTAAGGCCTGCAAAGCTCATTATATACCCAAGCCTATTTGGACCTCCCAACAACGCTGGGAGGTAGGTTCTATTATTGCCTCCATTTTGCCAGAAACCAAAACAAAGAGAGGTTAGTGATCTGCACAGGGTCACACAGTCAGTAAATGTCTGAGGCAGGATTTGAACCTGGGTCTTCAGACTGTAATCCCTCTACCCCAGCATCTCTACATTAATGACATAGTCTTGTTTTTGTTTTTGTTTTTTTCCTTGAATTTCCCCAGCATTCCTTGCATCAAATCAACTCACGATTCCAATTTTCTTTTTGGCCATTGTCACTAAGTTACTTTCAGACGAGGGGAAAGAACTAAGTTAAGGAATCCCACTTCTGATGCTTACCACCTGTGTGACTACGGGCCAGTCAATTAACCTTCTCCAGCCTCAGTCTCCTTATCCATAAAACACAAGGACAGGATTAAGTGGCCTCTGAAGGCCTTTGCAGCTTGAGATCTGTGACTCCAGCATCCTAATTATAACCATGCCAGAGAAGATGTCCTTCACCTTCAAAATATAATAATAATAATAATAATAAAATAAGATTTTTGCCCAAGGATGTGATTCTCCTAAATACTTTATCTTCCCTGTCCAGGCAGTCACTGTCTTCTATATCATATATTCGTCACACAGTTACTGAGCACCCACTAAATGACCTGCAATATGCCAGGTGCTATGGGAAACGGAAAATCAGTAATATTTCCCTTCCAGGATCTGAGGTAGAGGTGGAAGCGCCCAGAAGTCAGAAGGTAAAGGTCTGAGTTCTAGCTCTAGTCCTTGTCAGTTTGATGACCTGGACAAACCATTTAATCTCTTTGGAACTTGATTTCCTTCATTTGTGAAACAGGGCTAATTGTAACAGTTATATGGTGCTCTAAGCCTTGCAAAGTGCTTTTTAACAAACATTTCCTCATTTCATCCACACCGCCCTGGGAGAGGGGCTATTATAATTCTCATTTTACAGATGAGGAAACTGAGGCAGAGATTAAATGACTTGGCTAGGGTCACATAGCTAGCAAGCACAGGAGGTCAGATTTTAACTCAGAGCCTCCCTGATTCCCTTAGCAGCCTCATAGTAACACAAATACCACCAGTCCTCCCAGGGTTGCGCAGAAAGTACTCCGTCAATCCCGATCACTGGAAACGGGAGCTGTTATTAACTATTTGGGGGCAATTAGAGGCAATAGTGGATTTTCTGCTGGATTTGAAGTCAGAAAGACCCAAGTTCAAATCATGCCTCAGACATTTGACAACTTTGAGACTGAGTCACTCGTTGAAGCTCCGTCTGCCTTAGTTTCCTCAGCTGTAAAATGAAGACAAATAATGGCGCCCATCCCCCAAGGTTGTTGTGAAAGTCAGATGAGAAAACATGTAAAAAGCACCCGGCAAACCTTGAAATGCTGTATATAAATTTTTACTGATATTGTTATACGACTGGAAGGACGAGACACTAGTCCAAAACAGTATTTGTGGAAAAACCAACCAAGAGGAGAGACTGTTGTGGGTGGAAATAAAGTAGTCAGGGCAGACTTCACGAAGGAGGTAGTGTTTTGTTTGGGTTTGGCTTTTGTTTTGGTCTTTTTGGAGACAAATGACTCAGGGTCATGCAGCTAATACGTGTCTGAGGCCAAATCTGAACTCTGGTCTTTCCTCCAGAATCAGTGCTCCATCCACTGTACCCACCACCTAGCTGCCCCAAGGAGGTGGCATTTTATTTGGGCCTTGAAAAAAGGGATGGGGGGCAGCTAGGTGGCACAGTGAATAGAGCACTGGCCTTGAAGTCAGGAAGACCTGAGTTCAAATCCACCCTCAGACCCTTGCTGGCTGTGTGGTCTTGGATAAGTCATTTCAATGCTATCTGCCTTAGCTTCTTAGCTGTAGAATGGGGATAATAAATGGTACCTCCTTCCACAAATTGTTGTGAAGATCAAACAAAATAATACATGTAAAGTACTTAACACAGTGCTTGGCACATAGTAGGCACTTAGTAATTTTTTTACTTCCTTATTCCTTTTTTATTTCCTTCCTTCCTTCTTTTTTTCCCTTCTTCCTTCCTTCTCCCTTCTTTCTTTCCTTCCTTTCTTCCTTCCACATGCACCAAGAAACACAAAGCTGAGAAATTAAGCTACAGCTCATGGAAGCCAATTAGAAATAGAAATCAAATGAGCTGATTAAAAAATTATAAAAAGAAAATTTTCTCTGATCACAAAAAAGATGACTCAAATGCCCCAGGTACAACTGGTTTCCCACATTTACTGGTGATTTGCAGGGGGAGGGAGGGGGGGGAGATTTAGGGTAAGAAATGTTTTGCTTGGAAAACCGTATTGAAATATTTCAAAGATAAAGTCTTTTCACTGATGAGTCACTCTTGGCTAGGGTCTAGGCATCATTTTCTTTCTGCTTGGCTTTTCACTTGCAATAAAACCTCATGAGCTCAGATCGATCAGAGGTAATCAGTGATAATTAGTGACAAATGTGCACTTTAAGACATTTCTAAAATGTCCTTTTCTTGCCTCCAAGTACCTCTAATTCAGCAAACTAAACTTGGAAGGAAAGAACAGAGGATTTGGCCCAAGAAGACCTGGATTTAGATCCCAATATTGCTGGGATTTGCTACCTGTATGACCTTGAACAAGTCTATTCCACGCCTGTAAAATGTGCAGGTTGAATGAGACAATACCAACAGTGTCTTCCAGTTCTAAATTGATGATTCTTGTGACAAGTCTTCATGGTGATTGTCCACGTCACTAAGCCTCATCTCGTTAACCGTCACTCATTAAGGGCTGGGCACTCTGTGTTTTATTCCTCTCTGTACCTTCATGGCCTTTGGCCCAGTGTCAATAGTTACTTGGTGAACAAAGTAGTGAGATAAACAAATTGCACCATTTTCACTGACTGGGACATCAGTGCCACCATTTCTTCATTCCCCTACTGAGCAGTAATAGTGGCACAGAATGCACAGAGAGAAGATGCCTACTTAACCTCCCCATCTTCCTGCACTGGGTTTGCATCGGTAAGAAAGCAGAATTATTTCACACTAGGCGGCAATGTGTCACATAATTTATGCACTTTGTGGCAAAGCTGTTTTGGACTTCTTTAAGTAAGAAACATGAGAACAGCAGATGTTGGTAGTGGCATACAGACTTTTAATGGGAGTCTATAATTTATATAAATAATACTTGAACTAATAATGCTTGAACGAAACACTTATAAATTAGTTATATAATATAAATAGTAATAATTAATAACTAATAATAACCGCTTGAACTGAGATTTTGCTCTACTCTATAGGACTTAACGAATCATGTCCATGAGAATAAGATTCTCCTCCAAAATGGTTAATTATTTTGAAACAATGAATTGTTTGGGTAGCAAATTATTTCCTGAATCTTTTAACTCATTTCCCTACTCTGGGTCCTATGGAGTAACAGCTAACTGGGTTTAACACCCAAATAATATATAGTGACAGCACAATGGACAGAGTGCTGGAGTTAGGAAGACCTGAGTTTAAATCTAGCCTCAGGTATTGGCTATGTGACCTCGGACAAGTCACTTAACTTTCAGTTTCCTCATATATAAAATGGTGATAATAGCATTTATCTCCCAGGGTTTTTGTGAGGACAGGTGAGATGATATTTGTAAAAGTACTTAGCATAGTGCACTAGGCATTGCATAAATGTTTATTCCCCTTCCTTCCTCAAATGGCAGCACTTGGCTTTTGAGATTTTCACACTGAATCTTTAACTTATGTTTGTGGAAGTCTATTCCATTACCAGGCTACCCACTTCTCTTTACCCTATGACTTCTCATTATACCCTGGCAATGTAGACATGACCTAAGAAATCTCTTAGGTCCTTCCAGATTCAATTTTCATCACAATCTCCTCTCTGCTAAGTCATTTAGCAATGCAACACAAACAAGACTTGGTGCCTGAGCTCCCCTAACACCCAAGAGTTAATGTTTCCAACAGCCCCCCCAAAAAAAATTAGAGAAAGAGAATATTTGTCAGTCCATAAACATTTACCAAGGGTTCTATATGCCAAGCACTGTGCTAAGCAAAGAAAGGAAGAACTCTTCTTCTTGGCAAGCCTTTGATCTCCAAGGACTCACGGTCAGTAGAGGAGACAACTGTGTATGTATGAGCTGCAGAAAGGATAAACCAGGGAAAATAAACAGAGGGAAGCCCCAAGAATTAAGAAGGTTCAGAAAAGGTTTCCAGTGGACAGTGGGATTTTATCTGAGACTTGAAGGAAGTCAGAGAGTAGAGAGATGAAGAGTGAGAGTGTTCTAGCCATGGAAGACAGACAATAAAAGTGTTGTCCAGAGTTGGAAGATGGAGTGCCATGTCTAAGGAAGAGCAAGGAGACCATCTTTGCTGGATCATAGATTACTGGAGGGTGGAGGGAAGAGTGTAATATGTAAGAAGACTGGAAAGGCAATGGGATGAGGGTAGGTGGGTGGGTGGAATAACCGGTTATAAAGTGCTTTGGAATGCCAAACAGGATCTTATATTTGATTCAAGAAGTAATAGAGAACCATTGGAGTTTATCGAGTGGGGCGGTAAGTCTTATGCTTTAGAAAAATCATTTTGACTGCTGACTGGAGGATGTACAAGACTGAGGAGGGACTTGGGAAAGGTAGACCAACCAGAAAACTATTGTAATAGTCCAGGAATGAAGAGATTAGGGCTAGCACCAGGGTTGGGGTGATGTCAGAGAAAGAAAAGAGAATTGGTAAGAAATATTATAAAGACAAAGTTGACTAGTCGTGGTAACAGGTTGTATGGGGGAGGCAGGATGAGAGAGAGTGAGGATTCCAAGGCTGACATAGAAGTTGTGAGTCTGGGGGGCTGGGAGAAAGAGCCCTTGTCAGTGACAGTTCAGGGAAGTTGGGGGAAAAGATAATGAGGTCAGTTTGGGGTTAAGATGTCTACAGGACATCCAGTTGCAGATATCCAATAGGTAACTAACTGGAGACATGACTGAAGGTCAGCAAAGGGGTTAGGTTAGGATAAGTAGATCTGAGAATATCAACAGAGCTGAATGAATGAACGGCAGCTGATTGTCTCAAATGAGGCAAAATCTAAAATACTTAGCACAATATCTAGCACTTAGTAGATGATCAATAAATACTTAAGGGCAGTTAGGTGGGTAGAGTGGATAGAGAGCCAAACCTGGAGTCTGGAGGTCCTGAATTGAAATCTGGCTTCAGACACTTAGTAGCTGGGTGACCCTGGGCAAGGTATTTAATCCAGTTTGCCACAGTTTCCTCTTCTGTTAAACGAGCTGGAAAAAGAAATGACAAACTTCTTCACTATATTTGCCAAGAAAACCCCAGAGAGGGATCAGCAAAAGTAGGACATGACTGAACAATAATAAATGAGTTTTTTGAAGATGGAGGAGAAATGGGCATGTTTGCAAGCAGTGGGGAAGCATCCAGTAGACGGAGAATTAAGAAATTACAACTGTGAGCAAGGGATCATGCAACTCCCCCATCTCAACCTGTGAGTCAGAAGGAAAAAGTAAAAGTGCAGCCAGGGTTGGAAAGAGAAGCCAGGAAAGCTCTGTCATCAAGAGGGAGCCAGGTCTCAGTGAAAGCCAGAAGACAGAAAAGGAATGGAAAAGATTTCAGATGAAGGCAAGTTTGTTGCCTTTGGAGGCAGGCATTCCAGAGAACACAGCGGAGGGGTACATATCTTAGGGGTAGGACTTTTAGGGAGAGAGTGAGGGAAGTAAATGAGATTTAGAATCATTGAGGTGGGGAGGGTATAATAGGAGTTGTGAGATGGGGGGAACTCATTAATCATTAAGGGAAATTTTTAGATTTTCATTGTCCATAGAGTTTTGACCTCAAAAGGAAATCATTTGGGTAGTTCAGGCAAGAAGGAATTACTTGGGAAGCAAGCACTTGGGGAAGAGGTGCTGTCTTTTAACTGATGCTCTGATTTGTTAACTAGAAAGAACCCCTGGAGCTCAATGTAAAACACTGTCAAAATGACACAAGCTTAGGGAAAAGGCTAAAAGTGAATGTATCATCCTAATGAGGAAGTTCTTTACTACCCTCACATGACTGTCAGCTAAGACTTAGGAAACAGGCTTACATGTTCTTCGTGTTTTTCAAGTTCACACCCATTGTTTTTATCTGGCTATTACTTATTCTTCGTGATTCATAAGGACAGTCATTCATTTTAAAGGGGAGAGCCTGGCATGGCATTGATTAACTAGATAAGTAAAACTGTTCTTCATACAGAAAGGAGAAGTGACTGGTCTATATAAGTTGGTTGCATAGATTCCACAAATGAGCACAGCAGGGGTGTTGTGCAGTACTCAGACTGTGAGTAGCCAAACACATATCAGTCACCTACTGCTCCACCATTTTGTGAACCACTTACTTCTCCCCTTTGGGAAGGACTTTCTACTTTAGTCACTTCCTTGGCTCTGCCTTCCTTTCTGAAGAAGTAGTTTTTCTTTCAAACCAGACTAGGGTAAAATCTGCCTCACGATTTGAAATAAGATAGATTTGAAATTTGAACTTGAGATTTCCCTAACTCTGGGTCACTTCAGGTCTGCTATAAGACACTGGTTCTCTACCTGGAATTCTGTCCAGATAGTAGAAAGAGGCAGTATTTCTAGCTTCTCAGGAGTTCTCCAAAGACACTTTTGAAAGAAGTTTTGTTGCTATCTTTAGTTTCTAAAACAACGTTAACTTTGGAACTAGGTAGAGCAGTGGTAGAACATTGAACATGGACAGGAAGTTCTTGTTGTCGGGATTCTTGGCAAAAATACTGAAGTGGTTTGCCATTTCCTTCTTTAGCTCGTTTTACAGATGAGGAAACTGAGGCAAACAGAGTTAAGTGACTTGCTCAAGGTCACATAGGTAGTGTCTGAGGCTGATGCAGTTTGGAATTGCTGGGAACCCTGAAATGTCAGAGTGCAAGTTGATGTCTAGCTGGAATTAATTCATGCACTCAAACCATCTTCTATGAGTAGCAAAGTTTATTGAAAGCCTAGAGGAGCAGGCAGGGTTCCTAGTGAACCCGCAACTTGATGGGGGTGGGACTGACGCTTAAATACAAAAAGGACATTGAAAGGTTCTGGATTCGATTAAGGAGTGGTAAATAGTCTGCAGTGGGCCAAATGTAACAGTGAAAGGACATCCATCAGATGATTAGTTGTAACAAATGCCCCAACAAACTAACCTTCTCCCGTGCCCAACTACCAGTGGCTCCTAGAATCTTGACTGTAGGCTGACATGCATTAATTCTCCAGTAGAAAAAAAAATATATTGTAATTATCACCCATTGTGATTTGAAGACAAATTAAACATGTTCCATGATGGTGTTCCACTGATACCATTGCCCTAGGAGGCCTGAGTGGATAGTTATGTATAGTCTTAAGATTTATCCATATACCTGGGAAAAAGCAAAATGTCTCTTAGAGCACATAGAGTAAATACAAGGTGTTTTGGTTAATTTCTTGTTCTGACTGACTTAGGACAAAGAAATCCTTTCTGTTTTAAATGCTATTGTAAATCGCTCTTTAGCATATGAGGGTTAATCCACTTTTTCCTGCCTTAGTAAGCATGTTCCCTGCCTTAGTAAGCATGTTGAGTATCACCAAATTCTGCAGTAACTAATGGGTGTTGAGTCACCTTAGAATAATCATTCTGAATATCAATCTTCCCTCTATAAACCTGGAGGCACAACCAGATGTAGAAAATAGATCTAGGTATCTACTGAACTTGAGACATCTTTTCAATGTTGCTGCTTTTGCTTTGTGCCTAATATGAATTTGTTTTTGTTCTCTTTGAGTCTTCTTTCTCCTCAAAAATTGGTACAAAAAATATTAAATAAGCATTCTAATAAATCAAGGTTTTGTTGTATTTGACTTATATCTCCTTTGCTTGTGCCTCCCTGTTTGAAGCGACTAACATCATGTGAACTCTAACTCTTAGTTTGCTCTCAAAGGAGTTTTTACTCACCACATTGAAATGCAATTGGGAGAAAACTATGGGACTTAGCTTCGTTTATTAATAATTCCTTGTTAACTTATTGTGTATATCTCTCTAGCAATTATTTAGTAATTTTGTTTAATGAAATATTTTATAAGCCTAAAAGCAATGTAGAAATGTGAAATATTATTTTTATTACCATAAATCTTTTCTCTTTCACATCTATTAGTTAGTTTCCCATTCTCACGTAGAGTCATAATGATTTTATTTCTGTTAGTGGCAGGGTTGGGGGGAGTACAAGACTGGCAAAGAAGACAATCTGAACCCAGGCCAATCAAGCCCTCAGAAGGGCATTTGGTTCCTCACCCCCACAGGCCCTTCGGGGAAAGGTGGGAATAAATCTAAATCTCAAAAAGACTTAAAAAAAAAAAAACCAATTAAACCCTCCCTCCCTTTTGCAGATAAACTGAGATTCAGGAATTTTGGATGTCTTTGGGAATGCATACAGATAAACTAGGGGAACAAGAAAGGGGAGGGGTAGTTGTTCTGGAATGCCTGGTAGTCCCGCGGTGCTTTGTGAATGTAATGTGAGGGGCATCAATGCATAGTTTTCTTGAGCACTTCCTGACTGGTCACATCCTGCCTCCTATCTGCCTAGAGCTTCTACCTCTTCTGTGCTCTAGGAAAACTACTTTGCTGAGTGGAGAATAGACTTGGAGTTGGAGAAAGACTTGTAGACCAACCAGGCACCAAGAGATTAGGTCCTAGGACATTGACCGTATCAGGGGAATAGAGGGAGTGCTCGCAAGAGAGATTACAGAGGTAAAGTCAATAGGTCCTTGGCTGCAACTGGAGATGGGAGGGTGAGCAGGGTCTAGGATGATTATTAGCTTGGATGACTGGGAGGTGGGTGGTGCCCTTGACAGTTATTGGGAAGGTGTGAAGAAGGAAGAACTTGGGGAGAAAAATAATGAATTAAGTTTTGGAAATGTTCATTTTAAGATGTTTATAGAGCATCCGGGTCAAGATGTCTAACAGGCATTTGGAGAAGGAAGACTGGAGGTCACTAGACAAGATAGGGGTTGGACAAATGATCTTCATAGAGGGAGAAGAGAGCCCAGGACAGAGCCCCGTGCTGAAATCTATGCTTTAGCTGGTGTGACCTAAAGACCCAGCTAAAGATAAGGAGTGGTCCAACAGTAGGAGAGGAATCAGAAAGTTATTGTTCCTGTTGCTGTTGCTGTTTGTCCCTAGTTCTCTGAAGAGTATCCTGACATCAGGAAGGTGATGCCATGACATGTAGGTGAACTGGATTGAAGTGAGGGAGGGATGTGCAAAGTCACCAGCGGAGCCATGTGGGTCCAGTGGCAAGATCTAGATTAGGATAACTGGATGCAGTGGGAGACCTCGGCCTTTTTAAACTAAAGTCTTTAGCAGTTCTCAGTTTGAGTGAGGCAAAGCCCATTCAGTGATTAAGGCTTTAAAAGAACTGTAGCAGAGAACGACATCTTTACCTAGTTAAAAAAAAAAAAAAATCAACCTGGGAGGGGAAACCTCAGGGTTTCTGGCCCAAACTGAAACAATTGCTATTTGCATTCACTCTGAGTCAGTCTGGACCCCAGCCATGACCAAGTGGGGCCTGGCTTGGGACCTAACATAGGTTAATCTATGTTGGGGGATTAGGGGGAGGGGAAGGAAGGGAACCAGAAAAAAAGCAGTATCAGAAAAACCTGGTATAGTACCCCAGAAACTTGGAAAGAAGAGAACAGGAAGGAAAAGAAGGTGATCCCACTGACTGTCTTGAATACCAGTGTCAAAGGCTGCAGAGAGCTCCAGGATAGGGCCTGAGAAAAGGCAATTGAATTTGGTAATTAGGAAATAGCTACTTTGCAGAGGGCAATTTCTGTTGAATGATGAAGTCAGAAGGAAGACTGTAGACTGAGAGAAAACACCAGAGTGAGGGGAAAGGAAGGAGGGGTATCTATCATAGGCTATCTTCTCAAGGCATTAAGCCACAAAAGTAGCAGAGAAAAAGAGATTTTAAAAAAGAAAAAAATTTTAAAAGATTTTTTTTTTAAAGCTTGAAAAAATGGAATGAGTGAGAGTTTTTTGAGGATGGAGCTGACATAAACAAATTTGTAGGCAGTTGGGAAGCATTGAGCAGACAAGGGGAGATTGAAGATAAATGAAGGAGAGGACACAACGCAGGGAAAGATCTACTTCCCGTAGAGAGGTTCACCTTGGCTATGAGAAGGGCCACCTCTTAGTGGGAGACAGCAGTAAAGGGGGAGACAGTGAAATAAGGTCCCTGCGTGATGTGAGATGAGGAAGAGGGGAGGAGAGGCAGCTCAGACAGAACAGACTAAATTTTTAGTAAAACAGAAGGCTAGGCTCTCACCTGAAAAGAGAGGGAGAAGGGGACCAAGGAGAGATTTAAGGAAGGATGAAAAAGTTTGGAAGACACACCATGGGGAGTGTCTTCTTCTCTTAAGGAGATGTAAAGATTGCTTTGCATTGGTGAGGGCCCAGTTAAGACTATGTCATATCTATTCATAGTGGAACAAGTCAGCATAGTTTCTTTCTTTCTTTTTTTTTCTTTATGTAGTCTTTTTAAAACATTAAAAAAAATTTTTTTAGTATTTTATTTTTTCCCCAGTTACATGTAAAAACAATTTTTAACATTCGTTTTCAAAACTTTGAGTTCCAATTTCTCTCCCTTCTCCCCCTCTTCCCTCATTGAGAAGGCAATCAATGGGATATAGGTTATACATATGCAGTAATGTTTCCATTTCCATAATAGTCATGTTGTAAAAGAAGATGGACAAAAAAACCCTGTTTACTGAAAAACAATTTTGACATTTCTATTTAAAGTTTTGAGTTCCAAATTCTATCCCTTCCTCTCTCCCTCTCCTCCCCCATTCCTGAGATGGTAAGACCAATATGGTTTCATTATTTTTTCCACCTTCATGTATAGGAACAAAAGCAGTAGATGATGGGAATAATCTAAGATTGAGGCTTGGCAGGGCATGATTGGTGATATGATCAAGGGGGGAAGGACTTTGAGAGGACAATGAATTAATCAATTAATAATTGAATTAGCCCACCTAGAGGTCTAGATTGGGAAAGGAGGAAGGGGCAGTTAGCACAGGAGAGAGCTAGCATCTAAGAGAAAATCAAAGGATCAGAGAGAAAGCCTACAACCCATCCCCTTACCCCCAGGATTTTGATGTCCTAGATCCATCCTTAAATTTTGATGTCCAGCAGTTATGGGTCTGTATTAGCTTTACTTTAATTTTTCTTCTGCATGAGTTTTCTGCCCTAAGAGTAGTACACATTGAGCATTGAGCAAAAGACCTCCCTTATTCAATTTGTGATCTTGATCTCATCACTTTAACTCCCATCTGCATCTTTACTTGTCAAATGAGGACTTTGGACTTAATGACCTGGGCGGTGCCTCCTTTCCCAGAATCCTTAGAGTCGTATGATGCTCTGTATACAGGAATAAAACGGACTCAGCTTGATAATCTTCATTTCTCAAGAATCTGCCTCTACTCTAGCTGAAGAAGTAAGAAGCATAACACTGCCCTCTCCGGTTGTGAAGTTACACTTTGTTTCCAAGGAATCAAGAGCAGTAACCTCTTTTTTAAATTCCTGTCTTTTGGCCTTGGGTTGATTACAGTATAGAGGCAAAAAGAAGAATGTAGCTTGGAGAAGTAATTCCCAATTTTTTTTTTAAAGTAATTTAGCTTTATCCTTATGGGAGAATCTTTAAGCATTGGTCTCTGTTCGTGGTCTTTGCTTTGTTCCAGCCTAACCAACCATGGATTGCTTTAGAAAAATGCATCAGTCCTGGATTTTCCCCACCACCATCCTCTGTGTCTATGGGTTTTTCTCCATGATGAAACCATCAGAACCATTTCTCGTACCCTACTTAGTTGGACCAGATAAAAATCTGACCCTCGATCAGGTAAGTCAAATGACAAGTTTATTCAAAACCAAGAGCATGTTTGTGATATTAGATAGGGGAGAGGAGGGCTGCCTGCTCCCAAGTTGCAACCAAGAATCATGTCCCTTTAACTCACTTTAAACAAATCAGTTGAAGGATTCTCTAGTATTTGTTGTAGGAGAAATTTAGTGACTTAAGCTCCTCAACCCCTTCCAAAAAGAACCAGCATCCACAAAAACCCCATGTTGTCACACCTCCACGATTGTTGTCCTCAGGCCTTCAAAAAGTTTACAAGGATGATGTACTGGCTTCCCTTGGATTCTATTACTCTCCACTCAAAAAACAAAGTTACCTCCCAGTTTATAGTACCTGGGTAACAAAAAACTAGAAAGAATTTGCCCCAAGAAAGATCAAACAATTCCTATCACGTAGAAATTCTATGGCCATCTTTCCACTGTTTTGCAAACAGAAAAAGATAAGGAGAAATATTTCATTTTCCTTTAGGCCTTAGCAAAAACATTCTTAGAAAGTTTCTTCTCAGGCCCCACTGTCTTCCTCTCCAGAGCCGCTGGGGGCATCTGAATTCCTGCTTCATTTTGAGTTTGTGGAAAATTCCAAAAGAGAAATGCAGTTATCTGCCATGTCCATCTTTTTAGAATGATGGGCCTAGAACTGGAAGAGAACCTTAAAGGTCACCTAGTCCAATCCTCCTCCCCCCATTTTACAGGTGAAGAAAATGGGAAGCACAGAGATAATGTGACTTGTCCAAGGTCACTCAGAGTCAGGGTTCCAAATCTGTGGAGTCTTAGGATTTCACCTTTAGCTTAATTAAGCCCAGCAGCAGGTTCTAAGATGATGATGATGATGAAACAATAGCTAGTGTCTAGTACGTACCAGGCACTACAAATATTACACTTGATCCTCACAACAACCCTGAGAGGTGCTATTATCCCCCTTTTTATATGAGGAAACTGAGGCAGAGACTAAGTGACTCACCCAGGATAATACAGCTAGTAGGTTTCTGAGGCCGAATTTGAACTGAGGTCTTCCTGGGCATTACACCACTTAGCCACCTCTGGTATATTAGTCAGTTAGAGAGAACTATTAGTTATTAGATACTTCAGGTGCTCTGAGGATTGTCTTTGTTTTATTGGCTTTTAAGAGGCTCCTCTTGGGACTAAAAAGTTGTTGTTGCTTACCCTTTTTCTCAAAGAAGGCTATGTCATCAAGGAGGTGATGCCATGAAAAGCAAGTGAATTGGATTTAAGTGAGGAAGGGCTGTGCGGAAGTCATCTGGGTCCATTGGCCAGACAGAGATCAGAGATGCTGGAGATGGCCCAGGATGTCCTGGGGGACCTTGGCCTTTTCAAACTAAGGTCTTTAGAAGGTCTCAGTATGACTGAGCCAACAACCATTCAGTGATTAAGGCTTAATAAGAAAGAAGGCAGAGAATGACCTCTTTACCTAGTCAAAAAAAAAAAAATACCATCTTGGAGGAGAAGATTGGGAGGGTTCTGGCCAAAACAGAAATAATTGCCACTTAGGGTCACTCTGAGCCAATCTGGGCCTCAACAATGACGAAGTGGGACTTGACCTGGGACCTATCGTTGGCCAATCAATAAAGAGCCAAAGTGATTTTCTCCTTAAGGCTGGTCTTTAAGAAAGATTAAAATTTCCATTCCCTTTGGGCAGAGCTCCAACAGCTAAGAAGTGATACCCTATGAGGACGGAAGGAAGGGAAAGAGAAAAAAGAAGAGAAAGAAAGCTGCGTTGCTCAACTGACTAGTGTGTTTGGTCCCCAGTGGGCAGTTCCTTTCCTACTCAGAGGTTGTTATTTGTCCTGGTTTTCTAAAAGAATCATGGCATCAGGGAGGAGAGGCCATGAAATGCAAGTGAACTAAATGTAAGCGAGGCAGGAGTGTGCAAAGTCACCAGTCTCACTTTCTCCTCTGGAGCCATCTGGATCCATTGGACAGATGGAAGTAAAAGGAAAAGGCAAACAGATCTGCCACAGGTTTAAGCATAGATAGGGCAGGAAATACATGGACAATCGTACTACAATGTTAGTGAAAAAAACAAAACACTCAGAACTGAATGCTGCAGAAGTATATAATGGGGTGAAGCTTGGTCCTAAAAAAAGAGAGAGAAAAAAAAACCATTCCTTCCCTAGCCCAGCTTCTTTGCCAAAATGAGGGACTACAGATATGCAAAGCCACAACTGACTTCTAAACTGTTCACTGTTTTTATTCTCCCTGGGGGAGGAGGGAAACCCTTGGGAAATTAGGTGAGAGAAAGTGACAGGGACTGGACCTGATTTCACTCTCACTCCTAGGTGAGAACTCTCCCAATAATGACTCAACTTTCTTTATAACTTAGAGACTTAAGGTGTCACCTAGAGCACTGAGAGTTTACCTCTGAAATCCTGAAATCAGTCAGTAAGTCTGCATTCAAACCAAGTACTTCTGGATCCATAGCTAGCTAGCTATTTGCTATGCTAGACTGATTTTCTATGTTAAGCCAGCGGGTCTTAATCTTTTTTCATTTCAGGAATCCCTTTGGCTGTCTGAAGCCTGCAGATCCCCTCTCAGATTAATATTTTTAAATGTATAAAATAAGACACAGAATTGTAAATGATATCAATTGCATAGAAATAGCTATCTATATATCTATAACTACATTTTAAAGCAAGTTCACTTACCTCAGGTTAAGAACACCATGTATCAGTGATATAAAAAGCAAAAGGTAACAAGGAAAATTTATTTTAAAAAAAAGGTAGGCAAACTTTAATATAGAAATAGATACATATATGGATATAAATACATGTGTATCTGCATCTATATCTCTCCACATGCATGTATGCATATATAGACACATTCAGGTATGTGTTTGCGTACATGCGTATATTGTATATGTATGTGTTTATGTATCTGTGTGTGTGTATATGTGTGTGCAGATAGATAAGATATGTAGTCCCCAAATGATTAAGGCAAATTAATTTCTACCATGGTAAGACAACCAGTCAAAAAAGAGAAAACTTCATTCCTATGGGAAATCACTTTTTTTTTTTAATAGAATCTTGTTCTTGGAGTACAGTATAAGCCAAGGCTGCATCACCACTGGGCAGGTGTTTGGGGGCAGTGAATTCACTTCTTTATTTTATCCTCTGCTCCTAAACAAATACTGGTTGCTATTTGCCTACATAAGCAAGATAATTTGACAACAATCCAACAAGCGCTTATCAAATATCTACTGTATACAGAACACAGTATAATGTGTTCTAGGGATAACGTAAAGACAAAAACAGTATGGTCTATATCCTGAAGTAGCTTACATGGGGGAAGGAACTAATAAGCAGATAGTATTTATGAGATAATACGAGGGAGAAAGCACCTAGAAAAGTCAAGAAAGACTTGATTTGAAATGTAAGGTAAGCCTTAAAAGAGTCCTGACCAATCAAGGAGGCAGAGGTGAGGAAGACCTTCATTCAAGGCATAGATAATAATGGGAGCAGAAACCCAATGATTCATCACCAGGTAAGGACATAGTAGCACTAGAGACTCCTGCTAATGGGAGCTTAGCAGTCAGCCAAGAAGGCTGTGTCATTCCAGAACCATCAGCCTGTGCAGAGCTACAGAGGAGAAAGGTAGATGGAAGATGTAGGGGAACAGCAAACCAGGAAAAATGATGAAGAGTTCTCCTTTGAAAACCTGCAGAATACACCATGTAAATGATCACCATGGAGCTCTGCCAACTTTCCATATCTGGCTCTTGGAAAAATCTTGTTTTCTGTTCCTCCTCTCACTGACAGGAGGAATTCAAAAGATACCCAATTAGATCAGAATTTTTTTACTGGCCCAAACTTCAATGATTTCTTTCTAGGCTTTAGGGATTTCATTAATTTCAAATGAGACAGTATTTGTATAGTGGCTTGCATGTAACTGATGGCATAGAAATGCTTGTTCAGTCCTATCCAACTCTTGATTGACTCTGTTTGGAGTTTTCCTGGCAAAGACGCAAAGATGTGTATGTACATTTATGTATATGTTTGTTTCTAAGTCTATGTCTGAATACATAAAAATGTTAGAGAGATTCACTATCTTTCATGTACTTAAAAAGCTTTCAATTCGTGTGGCTAGGTGGTGCAGTGTATTCACTATTCTCTATTGAGAGCACCAGCCCTGAAGTCAGGAGGACCTGAATTCAAATCCAGTGTGACCTTGTGCAAGTCACTTAACCCCCATTGCCCTCCCCCCCCCCAAAAAAGCTTTGAATTCTCATTGTCATGTTGTGCATTTTTTTTGTTTTTTGTGACCCCACAGGTCTCCAATCAGGTATTTCCAGTTTGGACTTACTCTTACCTGGTGCTGTTATTCCCTGTGTTTGTGCTGACTGATTACTTCCGGTATAAGCCCATTATCATCCTACAAGGAGTTAGCTTTTTGATTACCTGGTTGATGCTCTTATTTTGCCAAGGACTATTAGCCATGCAGATCTTGGAGTTTTTCTATGGGTTGGTCACAGCCACAGAGGTGGCCTATTACTCTTACATTTACAGTGTGGTCAGTGTAGAACACTACCAGAAAGTGACAAGTTACTGTAGAAGCATCACGCTGGTGGGATACACTGTCGCTTCCATGCTGGCACAGCTCTTAGTCTCCCTGGCAAATGTATCTTACTTTTATCTCAACGTTATAACTATGATTTCGGTCTCCGTGGCATTTGTTTTCACATTTTTTCTGCCAATGCCCCAGAAAAGCATGTTCTTCCATAAAAAGTTGGGAGCAGAAACCCCAGGATCCTCACCAGACATGGGTGTAGTAGCATTGCAGATGCCTGCTGACAGCTCACCAGGCAGCCAAGAAGGCTGCATTGTTCCAGAACCATCTGCCAAATCAGAAAGACAGCAAAAAAGCCAATCAACTGACCTTCAGCAAGGACACCTGATACTGAAAGTGTTTCTGTTCTGGTGGCAAGACTTGAAGGAATGCTACTCGAACAAACATCTTCTATTCTGGTCTATTTGGTGGGCTTTTGCCACGGCCGGCTTTAACCAGGTGTTGAACTATATCCAGCTTCTGTGGGATTATAAGGAGCCATCTCAAACTTCTCAGGTGTATAATGGAGGGGTGGAAGCTGTCTCAACATTTGGAAGTGAGTAGACAAAGCTGGAGCCTCCTTTTTCAACACTCTTAATCAGTCGATTAACAAGCAGTGCCACAATCATTGGGGATACAAAGGAAGCTAGGACAGATATACTGAGATATAAAATGAGGGAGAAACTGTCTGCCTCAGTTTTCTGAACTATAAAATGGCCATCATAATGGCATCTACCTCTCAAGTTGTTGTGAGGATCAAATGAGGACATTTGCGAAGAGCTGACACAGAGCCAGGTACCTAGTAGGTTAACTATAAATGACTACATAAAAACAAAAACGAAATGACTCCTGTATACAAGGTATTTTTTTTTTTTGCACCACATTAGCTAAGTGCCTCTGAGTCAGCCAAGGAGGAAGGGAGGGAGGGAAGGGAAGGAGAAAGGGAGGAAAATAGGTACTATCATTATCTCCATATTTATAGTTCAGGAAATTGAGGCAGAAACCATTGTTATCTGGACCACCTAGCTACAGAAATAAGAACAATTACCAGTATGTATTGGTAGTTTCCTCACCCCGGAGTTCCCTGTACCAATGAAATCTTTTGTGTGTAGCCGTTCTCCTGTTATTTCCGTGAGCTTCTGAGAGCAAGGATTGTAGTTTGTTTTGTTAATTTATTTTTTTCTTTTCTTTGGTTCCCTAGGTTAGCAAGGTGCCTGGAACTAAATACTAGTTGACTAATCTGACATCGGAAATTAACTGAACAATAGAGATGTTTATTTTCCTAATTGAAAATCAAAGGAGACTTTGAATATATTTTCTAGGAAGGCACATGGTTCCACACCCTTGCCTTTATTGACATTTTCAGGAAACCCATTGTCAAGCTCATTGTCTCCTTGGAGAGTCTAGTTTGCGCCTTAGAAGTTAAGGACTATTCTTTTTGGTTGCTTCACTTGGACCTATTTCCTTCCCTTTTGATTTTCTGTACTTGTTTCTGGACAGAAGCTATATCCATTTTCCTTTCCAGACATTATTACCTAGCCTGAATTTAAATGGAGTCAAAATTTCATAGAATCATAAAAGCCTGTCTTTAAAGGTCTGCCATTTCTAAACATAGATGTTGCCATCTCTTTGTATAAAAAAGAACTCAACTACTTTCAATTTCCTAAGAAAACTCATCAATTAGTGTAATTATATGTGCATATGTACACATACCTGTGGGCGTTTGTATATGTGTATGCTGTCTTTTCCAACTGAATGGAAGCTCTTTGAGGGCAGTTCCTGCCCTTTGTTGTCTTGTATCCTGAGTGCCCAGCACTGAGGCTGGTACCAAGTAGGTGCTTAATAAATACTTTTTGACTAATTTGCAGACCTAAGATCTCATAAAAATTTGACTGTGCCTACAAGGGACCAAGCACAAAACTAGTAGGAATTTTGCCTAAAAAAACTGACTGCATAACTTTGCCTAAAAAACTGACTCCACAACTCTAATACACATAGTCAGAAGACTGGTTACTGAAAATGAGGAGACAGCAAATACAGAGATGTTGGAATTGTAAGGAATCTGAAAGGAAAAAAAAACAACTTTGGATCCAAGTAGAACTAACTTGTGAGATCTGATTGTTAAATTTTAGCATGGATATTTACCCCTCAGAAATCAGCATATGCTACAAATCAGTACTTGATTTGTCAATGTCTAGACTTAAATTAATGGGAGAAAAAGTAGTGCAAATTAAATTTTTAAATGAGTCTGCCTACATTTCTTCCCCAGAGCTGGTTGTTAAACATTTACCAGCACACTGCTTGGTAGACGTATAGAGTCTTTGCTGAAAGTATAGAAAAATTAAGATTCTTAAAGAGAAAAAATATGAGAAACTCTCCCTGGAAGAAAGGACTCAATGAAATAGTAAAAAGTAGAACAAGCATGTCACTGGGAGACTAGATGACTTGTGTTTTTAGTCCTGATTCAGTTACTAGCTGGATTTCAGTCTCTGGGCCTCATTTTCCTCATGTGAGCAGTGACAATTCTGGGCTCGAAGATTATATTACCTTCAAGCTTCAATATACCCTGGAACAAAATGTTTCATTATAGACAAGAAAAATATATAGGAATTTTTAGCAAAGTGGATTTTTGTCAAATGAAAATCCCAAAGGGGCTTTCCCTTTACAATGGTCTGGTTCTACATTCCTAATTTCAAACCGTGCATTTGTACAGACTTTCCACGTCTGGAATGTAATCCCTCTTCATCTTCATCTCATAGCATCCCTCTAGTTCTTATAGGCATAGTTTAGCTGTCACCTCCTCCAGGAAGCTTTCCTTAATCATCATTGTCAGTATTCTTGTCCTTTTGAATGTGCTTTGTACTGTATTCAGAACCATTACCTGGGTTCAAATCTTTACCTATGTGACCTTGGACCAATCACTCACTTAACCTCCCTAGGCTTCCATTGCTTAATCTATAAAATAAGGACTTGTACAAACTGTCTTTGATCCCTCCAGTTCTAGAATTACGATTTTACAATTCATGAATTATTAAGCATGATTTCTGATTTTTTTTTTTCCAAATAGGTATTTCCTAGATTGGAACAAATAATAAGCTGGTCTTTATTCTCTTCCTTGCAGGTGCTGCGGCATCCTTTGCTGTGAGCTATGTGAAAATCAACTGGGATCTTTTTGGAGAGTTGGCTTTAGGAATCTTCTCAGTCATAGATGCTGGCTCACTATTCCTCATGCATTTCACCAACAACATCTGGGTGTGTTATGCCAGCTTTTTGATTTTCAAATCAGTTTATATGCTTCTCATAACCATCGCAGTGTAAGTATTACTGTGCGTTTCTCTTAAATTTGTCGCATTTGTAATTTAAAAAGAAAATCCATTCTTTTCTTCCTTTGGATAGCAGCACCATTTTAATGACTGAGGTCTATTTTGAATAGACCTCTTGGTTTTAATGTCAGAAGCAATGCCACAATTACCTTGCTACTTTCTCTGAATTTTGCTGAGAATGTGAGACTAGGAAAAGGTCAATTGTGTTGAATAATAGGTTTGGCAAGAATGTGTAATCAGGTTTTTGTTTTTGTTTTGTTTCGCAAATTATCGTAAGAGGATGTGATTCTACTGCGTGCTCACTGGTAAGTTTCTTTCAGCACCGATCTCTTATTGGGTAATCGGACCATACCTACCTCTCTATGAAATCGGTTTTAAAAATGTTCCCAGCAAAGTGAAATAAAGATGCCCTGTAAAAACCTAGATACAGAGATTATGTAAAGAGCAAAATCCTCCAGATGTTTTTGAAAGCACCAAAAGCAAGGCTCACCCTGATTCATAAAAGAGCCAATATGCTATAAGGAAATTATTAAAAGAGCTACAGATGTGAAGATGGTGCTCCATGATGCCAGGAAAAAAAAAACACACACACCTGAAGGGATGAGGCATTCACTGCTCACAACTTACTATTTGTTAACTCTGATCAGTGATAAAATGATCTACTAGGAATGGCATCCTGACTCCACCACTCATTGATTTGCATAAAGCTCCAACTAGGACACAACTTCCAGCTCAGTCTATAATCCAAAAACCTTCCCATGGTCTGCTCTGGACAAATAGAGTAACATTAGCCCTATTCTCTTTCTCAGCTCTGCAAGATCTGTTTCAAAGCTGTGTGGAGGAAACCCTTCATTTAAGCTTCTTCAGAGAAGACAGACTCTTCTCATTTCCATAAAATGTTTCATAAGCTTTACCTCAGAAAGTTGGGTCCCCTCAGTATCAATCCAGTTGTCATAGAACCCAGCTGAAAAATAGCAAAGAATGGGAGTGCATCCATGCCTGCCCTTGGTGCATTTCTCAGTTCTTTGAATGAAGTTAGAAATGAAAATTTATTAAATGCTTGCCATGTACTGGGGATACAAATAGATCAGGGACTTCTTAACTTAAGCTTTTGGTGCTATGAACTTCTGGCAGCCTAAAGTCTATGGAAAACATCAATTTAGAGTATAATGTTTGGGGAATGAGCTTGAAAATCATAGCTTATAGGATCACAAATTAGAGCCAAATGCATCCTCAAAGGTCAACATAGTCTCAAACGTTTGAACTGATTCATTGCTTGACCAATATACACCAGCCAATTGGACAGGCGTGAAGTAAAACTTGAATGTTGCTTTAATTCACATTTCTCTTCGTGAATTACTGATTAGGAACACTTTTTCTTATGGTCCTTACTTGCTGGTGCTCTACCCAAAGGGAATTAAATCTTGATCACTGAAACCTTTTTTTTTTTTCCTTGAGGATCAAGCCTTAAACCCAAATCCCTCTGATCCAGGCGAAACCCTATTTAGTCACTGTTTTGGGCCCAGAGTGAATGTAAAAAGCAATTGTTTCTATTTGGGCTAGAAACCCTAAGGGTCTTCCCCTTGAAGACAATTTTTTTTAATTAGGTAAAGAGGCCATTCTGTCTCATTTCTTACCTAACTTTAACCACTGAATGGGCTTTGCCTCAGTCAAACTGAGAGCTGGGAAAGACCTTAGCTTAAAAAGGTCAAGGTCCCCCAGTGCATCCAGGGCTATCTTCTCTTGTCCTGCTCTGTATCTTGCCACTAGACCCAGATGGCTCCAAAGGGGAGAAAGCGAGGCTAGTGATTTTGCACAGCCCTGCCTCACTTTAATCCAGTTCACTTGCATATCATGGTATCATCTTCCTGATGTCATGGTGCTCTTCAAGAACAAGGGCAAACAACAGGTATAGAATGACTGATTATTAATTAGGGAAAAGCTCATGCTCTTGTGGGGCAGTATGGTGGCATAATGAATAGAGCACTAGGGCTGAAATCAGGAAGACCTGAGTTCAAATGTAACCTCAGACACTTATTAGCTGTGCGACCCTGGGCAAGTCACTTAATCTTTATTGGTCTTATTTCCTCATCTGTAAAATGAGCTGAAGAAGGAAATGGCAAACCATTCCAGAACCTTGCCAAGGAAATCCCAAATAGGGCCACAAAGAGTTGGACACAACTGAACATCTGGGTCTTATAAATTCAAGTGACTCCCCACCTATCTTGGATATCAGATTTTTATCAGTGATATTCCAATAATAAATCTTATGCAAAAGTTCACACAGTACTTTAGTTTATAAATTTGAGGTTTTCTTGCCCATGCTACTTGGAACGTTGAAAATTATCCAAGTGTTTATTCCATATTTAGAGTTAACTATACAGCACAGAGCCTTTGTGTGAGTACAATGATCTTGGATAGGGTTAGGGTACTCTGAACCATTCTATTCTTAACACCCCACATAGGAGACTGACAAGTTGAGGATCCTTCAAGGGAGGGTTACGGATTTCCTTTGATGTGATAGCAAGTGATTACATGTACTTAAAAAGAAAAAAAAAAGTTGGTCACTTCAAGACCTTCAGTGCCAGACTACCCATCTTCTTTCTAAGTGTTCCCAAATCACTGCCTTTATAGATCTTGTCTCAACCTGACAAAATGAATCAAGATTTTCAAGGGACAGTCTGCATGACAAAAGAGAAATTTGTTTTTTATTTCAACTCCAACCTCAAAGAAGGTTGGAGTTGAATGTTTTGAGGAAAATAATTTGTTAGTTGATTATGGAATCCAGATTGGGTTCAAATGTCAACTTTTGGCAACAAATTCCAGAGTGATTGTTCAAATGATTGAAGAGATCACTTAAATTTCTACATGATTATGAAGGGAGGTTCCAACATGGAAGTTACACAGGATAACAAATCATATCTTCTTTACAGGTATTGTTTAGTAGGACCCTTGTGAGACCTCATATTGTGTCCTAGGTTCTATAATTTTCCATTCAGATGACCCAATTCTGGTTCAATTGTATGCTTCATGTACAGTTTGATTTTTTTTTTCTGTTAATTTGAGATTCAATTAATTCACCCAACAAATATTAATAGCCTGCTTTATGTATAGCACTAAGCAAGAAACAAAGAGAAGTGACATCATTCTTCTCAAGATTGCAGGATTTAAAAATAAATAGAAATAGTAGAATGGGAAAAAAATGCTTGCATAAAGTATAATCAATAAAAGACTGATGGCCAAAATACATGGGGAATTAATAGATATGCAATCCCAACAGTTTTCCAAAAGATTTTGATATAAATGATCTGTGAGGTCAGGAGGATCCCTCCTGAACAGTATATAGTCTATGACTTAGTAAACAAGTTGTAAAATACAGAGAAATGACTTGTGTCCCAGGTGATATTTGATCCCAGGTCTTTCTGACATTAATCCCCACATTGTATCGAATATGTCCTGTGCTGCTACTTAATGGTTTTTAATAATAAGGGTCTTCTTACTTTTCTGAGGCTGGATCTTTCTTTTCCAGGCTAGAAATAGAGAGGCTATTCAACAGTCCAAAGTCATTACTGACCATCATGGAAACTTTGACTTGCCTTGATTTGACTTGGGTTGGTTTGTCCTTCCTTACACAATTTAATACAACTCCTATTGCCAGGGACTCACTGTACTGATCCCAGACTTGGACTGAACAGCTTTAGCACTACTGTAGCTCAGCTTCCAACATCAGGAGATCTGCAGCATCGGCTTCCCCAGGAGCTGATGATATAGGTATGTGCCACCGCGCCTGGCCAAAAGATAAGGAATAGGGCTTTAGCAGCTAATCCAATTTTTCCCTCCTCAGTCTTCCCAAACTTAATTTTTCCTCCACTTTACCATTCATTCATTTTTTTCTGATAAAAGGTGATTTAAAATGAGGGTAGACCTCCCCATTAGGACAATTATTTACCTCTCCCAAAAGCCCTGAACATAAGTCCAACAAAGAAATCTGTCTTCTGCTCTCACCCCTTTTCGGTGAAATTAGTAAAATGATATTGTTATTTTTTGATACCAGTGATATTATCGACCATTTCTATCATGTTAGATTTCAGATTGCAGTGAACCTCAGCATGGAGCGCTATGCTTTAGTTTTTGGAGTCAATACCTTCTTGGCCTTGCTGATTCAGACCATAATGACATTAATCGTAGTTGATGCCAGAGGTCTGAGTCTGCATGTCGATATTCAGGTAAGTTCAATTAAACAAATTCTCCTGCAGACAGGGTTGGCGGAGCTGGAACTAGGCAGCTAGTTGGCAGATAAGAGTTCTAGACTTGGAGTTGGGAATGGAATGCTGCTTTGAACATTCTATATTTTTAGTTTTCAGCATTCACTTTCATAAGATTTTGAGTTCTAAATTTTCTACCCCTCCTTCCTCTTCCCCCTCCCCAAGATGATGTGCCATCTGATAAAGGCTATCATAAACAATCATATTAAACATTTTCACATTAGTCATGCTGTAAAGAAAAATTAAAACCAATGGATGGAACCCCAAGAAAGAAGAAACAAACAAATAAAAGAGAGCAAACAGTATGCTTCGATCTGCATTCAGACTCCACAGTTCTTTCTCTGGATGTGGATAGCATTTTCCGTCATGAGTCTTTTGGAATTGTCTTAGATCCTTGCATTCCTGAGAAGAGTCAAGTCTATCAAAGTTAGTTCATAGCACAATGTTGCTGTTACTGTACTGAATACAATGATCTCCTGGTTCTGCACACTTCACTTAACATTAGTTCTGAAGTCCACCTGCTCATCATTTCTCATGGAACAATAGTATTCCATTACATCCATAAACCACACAACTTGTTCAGTCATTCCCCCATTGATGGGCATCCCCTCAATTTCCAACTCTTCTGCCTTAGACATTTACTAGCTTTGGGAAAGAGTCAAACGAATTAAAATATTAAAGCCCTTTGCAGACCTTAAAGAACTTTTAAAATGCCAGCTACTATTAACTATTAACTGGGGTGGAATAATAGAGCCTTTACCCCACAATATGAAATCCAGAGGGTACTTACTACAAAGTCCCAGGGAATGCTTCCTCCCTGTGGTGGCCCCATCCTGAGGCTCTGCCCTCACCTTCTAATCACCAGCCATATCTAGGCCAGAAATATACAAAGCTCCAGGTTTTCTCAGAGCAATTCTTCCCCACTGTAGACACATCTATTTCACCCTCATTTAAAAAGGGGCAAAAATGGGTAGCTGCAACTCTCACATGGTGGCATGTTTTCCAAAGGAAATCTTTGGAAAACTGGAAATAGAAATAATCATAGAAAGATGGGAGTAAAGTATAAAGCCTCTTTTCCCATTTTTAAAAAGTGTATTGTTTTTTAATTTATGGAATAAAAATAAGCATTTCCATAATATGATACAACTAAAAAAAAAAAAGAGTAGGGGGTAATTTAGTAGAGATTCTGAACTTATTGGATCCTTAAAGGAGGAATTATATCTTCTCTGAAGGCAGAACAAAAGGAAAAGGGCTTGCTTAGGCTTCTGTGAATGAATTTTAACTTATGTATAGGAAAATATGAGGTGTTCCAAAAGAAGCTTTTAGAACACCTTATACTTTCTAACAATATTTAGTGATTTACTAATAGAATCATGTTTGTCTAAAATAGCCCACATATCATTCTGCCTGAATGCAAGAGAATTAACTGGGTAACATTCTCTTTTTTAAACTTGATTTTAAAAATTTTTTACATTTTTTTCTCAATTACATATAAAAATATTCTAGCATTTAAAAAAAAATTTTAATTCGAAATTTTTTCCCTCCCATCCTTCTTCCTTGAGAAGGCAAGGAATTTGATATAGACTATACATGTGCAATCATGTAAAACATTTCCATATTAGCCATGTTACAAAAGAACACAGAGCAAAAAGAAGAAAATAGTTTTATAAGTATGCTTTGATCTGCATCCATACTCTTATTAGATCTTTCTCTGGAGGTGGATAGCATTTTTCATCATAAATCTTTCAGAATTGTCTTCGATCATTATATTGCTGAGAATAGGTAAGTCATTCACAGTTGATTATTGTACAATATTGCAGTTACAGCATACAATGTTCTCATGGTTCTGCTTACTTCACCTTGCATTAGTTCATATAAATCTTCCCAGTTATTTTCTGAAAGCATCCTGCTCATTATTTCTTAATACAATAATGTTCCATAACAAACTATATACCACAACTTGTTCAGCCATTCCCAACTAATGGAGTTAGACTAAATGTTTTGAAGTCCCTTCCAACTTTAATATATTCTCATGTTCTTATAATGTTTGGGTGGTAAGGGTTCACCATTTGTAGATCACTGCCACATCCCTATCTCAAACTTTTTACCCATGTCACACTCGTTCACTGTGGGTACCCCCTAAGTCTTTGTCCTGGGCTCTTTGCTTTTTTCTTTTTATATTCTCTCACTTAGCAATCTTAATCAAGTTTCCACTGGTTTATTTATCATCTCAATGCAGATGATGCCCAGGTATATCAAGCTCTAGTGTCTCTTGAGTTCCAGCCCCACTCATCAATTGACTTTTTTATATCCCTGTAGGCATTTCACATTCAACATGTCCAAAACAGAAGTCATTATCTTACCTCCCAAAGTTCCTTCTTCCCAACTTTCCTATTACTAATGACTGCACCATTGTCCTTTTAGTCACTCCAATTTGCAAAGCTGATATCATCCTTGCCTCCTTACTTTCACTCACCCTATCAGGGATCTCAGGGATATTGTCTAATCTGTTTGTTTCTTTTTCCGCACCATGTCTTAGACATTGTCCCTACTTTCTACTCAGACCCAGTTCTGAATTTTGTCAACTTTCACCTGTCTGATGCAATACTCTTCCAATTGGTCTCCTCCAATTGGTCTCCATTACTTACAGAATCAAAGCACAGCCTAGCCCCCTACACATCTTTCTAGCCTTAATTCTACTCCACCCTTCTGTGAAGCAGTCATATCTTCCTATGTGTTCCTCACACAGGATGCTTCATTTCCCACCCCCACCCCCCCAAGCTCCATCCCTTGGTGGGAATGCTCTCCCCATTTCTGCTTCATTATCCTGAGATTCCTTTAAGACAACTCAAATGCTACCTTTAGCAGGAGTACTTTTCTGGTTCCTCTATTTACTAGTGCCAACCTCTCTAAGGTTACTTTTCATCTATCAGGTAGGTATCTTTAACACACCTATTTAAATACATGTCTCTTCTATTTGAATGTAAGTTTCTTGAAGGCAGGGATTGCTTTTTCTTTTCTTTGTAATCCCCAGTTTTTAGTGTCTAGCACTGCTTATTGATTGAATGGGAAATCCACTTGCAGTTGGCAGGCATAGTATTCTTCTGCTATATTAAGATTTTCCCATCAGCCCTATCACCACCCCCAGTTCAGACTTCAGTCTTAACACCCCTTTTTAAGCTTCCCTCCCTAAAATAGTATTTTGTATGAAAGAATGAAAACAAAGCTAAGGTAGCAAAAAATTAGAGATGAATAATTATGGCAAAGAGGTTCTTTGATGTGAGAACAGCTGTTCCCATTTGGATGGTCCTCTGAGGGTAATGTAGACTGGCACACTGTTACATCCCTTGTCCCACTTGGCACTGAACCATCCAACTCAGTCTTAAGTAAGGAAGCCAAATGAGCCCTGAGTTGCAGAGTCTATTAGAATAGTCATCCAATGCTCAATATTTTTGTTAAAATGTTAAACCATGTGAAAGTAAAATGCATGGAAATGGGAAAATAATTCCTAAGGGATGCTGTCTATAGGAAGATATGAAATACCCAATACAAGGCAAAACAAAATGCTTTTTTTTTAAACAAATGAAGTGTAACCATGACTTGGATACTCCCATCACACATTTATTTTTTAATGGAAATCAGCTCTGTTTTAACTCTGTATGACCTTAGGTAATTGCCGTCTGGTCTTCTCTTTCCTCAAGTACAAAATGCAAAATTTGAACCAAGTAACCTCAAAGGTCCCATCTAGAACTAAAATACTATTAAATCACGTTGATTTTTAATGGGAGTTTTAAGCAGTGATGTGCTAGTAAGTGTTTTAACAATAAGTTTTCTGGGAGAAAAATGCACACTCTTTTAAATTTAACCTGCACTATTAACATTTTCTCCATCACTAAGTCTAAACAACATACAATATGATAAATCATGCCTTTCTTTGCAGCAGTTGTGGATCTCCAAGGTCTACATATTCTCATTGAAAATTTAACCACTGGCTCACCTGAGCTTTAACTTGGCTCTAACCAACCCTCCCCCTCATCCCACCCCAGGTTTAAGGGAAATTATTGGAATTCCCTACGCTGATAGACTATTGAATCACATATTTGTCAATTGACATATTCAAATATTCACATAAGTATATATTATGTATTATAAGCAGCTGTCTTCAATAGGGGCTTTATTTTTTTTTTCACATAATCACAAACCCAGCCTAATAAGTTGGGGTTTTTAAAGAGTTATAATGTTTCTCCTAAGTCCAAAGCTTCAATTTTCTCTGGGCACTTACTTAGTCCAGAAATGATTAGGAGACTAAGACTAGATTTTTCCCACAAAAGGAAGCTTTGGGAGTAATATGCTTCACTTTTATTATTTTAAGGTGTCTACAATAGTGTAATCTGAGAGTAATCGTTTAACCGGTCAAGATTGCAATCAGTCTCTTAACCTGTGAAATTAATTTAAAAAGGCTGATGGGGATGTAGGAGGACAGAGAGGATATCATTGTTTCAAAAAAAAAAAAAAATACTTCGGGCAGCTAGGTGGCTCAGTGAATTGAGCACCAGCCCTGGAGTGAGGAGGACTTGAGTTCAAATTCAGCCTCAGATACTTAACACTTACTAGCTGTGTGACCTTGGGCAATTCCATTTAACCCCAATTGCCTTCCCTCTTCCAATAAAAAAATACTTTCAGTTTTACCTATTTTGATAAGAATTTGTGAGCTTTAGACTTGGAATCAGACCACCTAAAATCAAATATTCCTCTGCTTCCTCCTCTTTGCATATCTTTAGGCAAGTTAATTATGTATATATTTAAATATTTATGTTTATTCTCTTTAGCTTTTGATTTCTCATCTCTAAAATTAGGAAACTGAAATAGATGATTTCTAAGGTTCTTTTCCTCTTTAACATTCTATTAAATCCAATGAAAGTTAGAGATCGTACTTTATATTCAGCAGTGTAGTGTCCTTCCAATGGAAATTCTTGCTCCGTGAATTTTTTTCCCGTAGTTGTGATGCATTGTACTTGTACTTATTTCATCCAGTCTTTCTTACAGCTGACATTGCATTCACAAAGCAACAGATTTGAGTTAAACATCCTAAAGGATTTGGAGATGAGGCTTTGACATTTAAAGCCCTCAATCTCTTTCCTACCTTTCTATTCTTCTCCATCCATATACTCTATGCTCTAGCTATATCTGGAATTTCTCACACATAATACTCCCATTTCCCAACTGTGGGCCTTTTTTCCACTGACTGTCACTTGTACCTGAAATGACTTCCCTCCTCAATTCTACATCATGGTTCTCCAGCCTCCTTCAAGGCAGGTCAAATCCCAATTTCAAGTATTTTTCTCCAGCTCCTCTTACTGCTAATTCTTTTCCTCTGAAACTACTTTCCATTTCTGCTGTCAGTATCTCATTTACATTATATTTACATGCTATCTCCCCAACAGAATGTGATTTTCTTGAGGATAGGGACCTGTTTTTTTCCTTTCTTTTATCCCTAATATTATAGTGAGCATTTAATAAATGCTTGTTCACTGACCAAATGACATTCTAACCATCCCTTGAAGGGATCCAACATATGTGACCTTGGTCTCATTAGTGCCCATACTCTAACCAAACCAATAGCATCATTATGCCTCAGCAAAGTACAGTACTGGCAATATGCATGCATGACTAAATCTATTTTATTTTTCCAGTTCCTGATTTACGGAAGCTACTTTTCAGTCATTGCGGGAATTTTCGTAGTGAGAAGTATTTATGTAATCTATTCCTTCAAATGCCAAAAAGAGAAAGCAACTGCTATCACCAGTCCAAACTCAAGTGAAACACCAGAGGAACATATTGAATCAACAAAGTTTTAGCTCTGCCCACAATGGTCTCAGTTTTTTGCAGAAAATTACTTTGACTGAAAATGTGATTTTTGAAAATTAATAGCCGTGAATCAAAAGATATGGACTAACTAGATTCCAGTGGACCTTTTCCAAATCACCATCAATCCCAGTCCCATTGGACCATGTTTCGAACTGACCACAGGTCAAAATGGGTGCCACCAAGAGATTCGGTCACCCTGATTAATATAGCCTTTCTACATGGGTCCAGCGAAGAAGAGATCTCCAAATCCCAAAGGCACCACTCATGAGCCACAGCATGTCAGGACAACTGAAGATTTTTGACAACCTAAGGATCTGAAGAGGAACATTCTTTCTCTCTGTCTTTATAAATTACAAAACAGACCAGCCGGAATTTCCTCCCAACAGATGTCTGGTTTCACCAAAACAAACAGCTCCTATGAAAATGTTCATCATTGCCTCATTCTTCCTCCTCGGCAATTAAGCACATCCTCTGCACTGCGTATAATTCTCCTGGAAAATGCATCTGTCTATACCCACGTCTGAAGGACACCTTAACAAACCCTGAAGTGCTGAAATGTTGCTCAGAAACTGTCACTTGATGGGTATCCAACCAGTTGTTCTGTTCTGTTCTCATCTATCAAATATGTTGTCAGGACACTAAAGCATTGGAGTGGGTTTCAGAAACTCCTCAGGGTGCTACTCCTGGCTCTGATCTCAGCTTCCAGAGTGGCCCATAAGCCTCAGTTGTACTCTCTTCCATTTGGACAGGGAATGTATCATTATCTCATTGTTATCATTTTCTAGATACAAAGGACCTATTGTAAAGGATTTCTGACATCTCTTTATTCTGCCCTCCCTCAAAAGAGGGAGATTTCCAGAAATCCTCTCTGGTGAGTCTTTGAGAATATTGTCTATTTATTAATAGACCTGCATTATCAAATGACTGTTGGTGCTAAATAAATAAGTGTGGAAAAGCTTTTTCTAATCTTCCATGGGTAATTTTTATTGGTCATTAGTGCTTTTTCCTGAAAAGCCAGTATGACAAATAAAATTGGAGTCTGCAACTGTGAGAGGAGTGACCCCAACTGTGTCTTTAAGGTCTAACTATACCCCTACTGCTCACTCGAAAAATAACTCAATTAAATAGTCAGGATGATGATTAGGCAGTTTACAAGTAGCACAAAGGCATTCCACTCTAATAAAGGATCTATGCAGTCAGATGCTATCTACCTCCAGAGAAAGAACTAATAAAAAGTATACCATAGTATGGTTTTATGTTACAAATCTGCATTAAATGATCTTCTCTAGTGCGAGGTGGGGAAGGAGAAAGACAGTTCAGAACTTAAAATGTAACCAAAATTTTTAAAAATTTCAAGTCAGAAGTAGAATGCATGTAATAAAATACATAGATTTATTGGCAAGAGTCCACAGATTTCTGGTATCACAACATTAGAAGGAAACCAATAGGTCACCAATAACAATTGTTCAATTGCCCTATTGTTTCATTCTCTATCCCTTTGACTTCTCAGACCTAAACACCTTTCCCTAGCCACCACTTAACTCCTCTGTTTCTCCCCCTATTTGAATGATGGTCCCCATTGCTTAAATTTACCCAGATTAAATTTACAACTCCTTTAACTTAGACTTACTCTGGCTTAGCCAGTCTTCCATTGAACCAGGGGAGGTAGCCCTAAAGTAAATTCTTTGTTCTGTCACTGGTTGACTCATATCAGGGATGAGGCCAGTCATTGGGCCTGAGAGGAAAGTGGAATGGACTACTGCAAGATGTAGGTGTTTCTCCTTGGAGGTCTTACAAAGCTGGGTTGCTACTTGCTGGCTACATTATAGTTAGGATTCTTCTTTTTTTCAAGTATGGGTTGGACTAGAGATGTCAGACTTGCTACTACAGAACCAATATGCTAAGACTGAGGATACCTATACAAAAATAGACAGATGGCAGATCTCGATAGTTTACAGTCTAATGGGGGAGACAACACATGAGAGAGAGTTTAAAAATAAGAGGGAAAGGGGCATGATGGAGCATGCTGGGCTGTGATGAAGAAATCCAAAGGAGTGCAAGAGGGTGAGAAAGGAAGAGTTGACTGACCTATGCAGAAGGGAGAAATTGTGATGATAAGCAGTCTTCTAAGCAGATTGAAAGGGGTATGGCAGTTGCAGGAGATAACAAGTCTTGTTTCACTTCTGTTTAAGAATTTAATTAGGCAGAGATCTAACAGGAGTCTTTTCTAACAAGTTTCCCCTCTAAGTCTCTTCAGGATCACATTGCCCAGTAAATTCTTAATTCTGAGATGTCTCCTCAAATGCTCCCCCCCCAAAAAGAAAATAGAGAAAAAGTCCATTTAACTCACAGTGGCTATGCATAATACCCAAATACATGAGTCTCAGTTTTTTGTGTGTCTGCTTCATGAATTGGATCGGCCCTTTTTGGTTGATTACTGGACTTGTTGAACAATAACAAGGTGTTTCAGCAGGCAGTGAGCTTCCCATTAGCACAGTGGTTCTCAACCTTCCTAATGCCGTGACCCTTTAATACTCATGCGGGCGTATCTGCATGTAGCCAGACCCACCTGGAGAGGGATAGAGGAGCAGTATCTCAGTTCCTAAGACCATTGGAAATATATGTTTTCCGATGGTCTTAGGTGACCTCTGTAAAAGGGTTGTTTGACCCCCAAAGGTTGAGAACCACTGCAGTAAGTACAATTCTTCAAGCAGCGGAATGACCACCTATCAAGGATGCTGAAGAGCAGATGTCTATGCTGGTGAGAAGTTAGACCAGACTAAGTTAAAGGGCCCTCCCACCTCAAGAATCCATATTTCTCTTTCATTAAATGACCCCTCAAAGTCCCCTTCCAAGCATAATTCAATGAAACAGAGGCTGGTTACTGCAAAGAGGGAGAAAAGTAAAACAGTATGATCCAAATGCTTTTAAACCAGGACGGAGCACCATCATTTGCTTTTTCAAAAAGGCCATTGCTGCCTGGGAATACTGGGATACTTTGTCTTCTGTGTGAATTAATTCAAGTGTTATGGAAAGGGTTAAGACAAAGGACAGAAAAAGTACTCTTTAATGAAAGCTAGCTATAATTCTCATCTCATCTCACCCTCTTCTGCCTCTAAATTTGCATAACATCTCATTCTTGCAATGCTTTTCTTCTTTAATCTTTCTCATCCTTCAAGGTCTAGTTCAGATACTGTCTTCTCCATGGATTTTTTTTCTACTTTCTCCCTCTATTCACTCTCATAACCATCCCAGCTGAAAGTCCTCTATCCCTCATCAGATTTTCCTAGAGTATTTTGTCTGACTATCTTTCCTGTGGGCTTGTCACAATCAACCTTCATATTGTATATCCCTAGTCAGGGATATGCTAGTAAATATTTAACATCCAGCTCTCTGAGATGGGGGAGAGGGAAAATAAGCACAATACTCTACATTTTTAGCATTTTCTTCATCTCTTAAGTCCAGACAATCAACAAAATAATAAGCCAAGAGTATGTGCCAGTTTCCAATGGTCACACTGAAAATTTAACAAGCTGCTCGGAGATCAATTTGAGCTGATTCCAGCAAAGTCCTACCCCTAGTAGCCTGGAAACTTGAGGGCAGAGACTGACATTTTTCATCTTTGTCTACCTGTTATCTAGAAAAATACCTCATATGTGATTAGTACTCAATATATGTGGATGGGTAGGGTTAAGAGGGAGAGGGTCATTGTTGGCCATGTAGCTTATGAGTATCCACATGGGTATGTCTAGATGTGGCTTACAGAGTGGCATGAATCTCTAGAGTCTCCTCCCCTCATCCTTCTTCAAGGGACACTTTGATTCCTTCCTGAAGGGGACAAGAGGTTGGGACGAGAGAGCTCAAGAAAGAGGGTATTAGTCTAAAATTATATCTACCTCTAATTGTTAGACTAGGAGAAATAACTTTTAAGTTCAAGCTGAGTTCCTTAATCACTGTCTCTTAATGGGGAAGGGATGCCCCAAGATATATATTCAAGTCTTCGCTACCTTCACATTAGAGTTCTATAATGACTATATGTAGCAAATAGCAAATAAATCCATTTATCCAAGTCAATAGCAAGCAAAAATAAGAAGAGGTGTGCAGATGAGAATGTGCCCCAGACAATACACAGAGTGAATGAGCATTGCCACTGGAAGGAAGCTGTCTCCACTCAACCAAGACAGAGAATCCTGGAGCCTACAGAAGGGGAAATTCCCCAAAGTCTCTAATATTTGGAGAGAGAGACAAAAAGGGCTATCTCCTCTGTGTGGTAGCTTCTTCCCAGAATCTTTTTCTCCCTTGAGGGGCTTGAAGAGAGTCTGGAATCAAACATCTTATTTTCTCAAAGTTGGAAGCAGGATCTCTCTGCTCTCAAATTCTTGCCAACTTTAAAACTACACAATTGAATAATAAATCTCCACCAATGAGGAGAGCCTCATGCAGATGGATTTTGAGATGTGGATTATACACACTTCTTTACCGTTACTGAATTGAATTGAATTAGCCCTTGTTTTTTCATCAACCTCCATTCTTGCACTTTAATTATATTAAGACCTAGTTCACAATTGCCAAGGACAAACTCATTTTGAAAGTTTCTACAGGAAAATAAAGAGGGGAAATGACAGTTTCTGCCCTGAAGAAGTTTATATTCCCCTAGGAGTACAAAATATGAGCACAACATAGAGTTCAATGACTGAATTGTTGGTCTTATGTATACCTGGCTACTATGGTGAAAATGAGTCCAAAATGGCTATTTTTACTATGTGAGGTTGGGTACAATTGACTAAGTACATTGGAAGTGCTTTTGATTCTTGATATATTGATTTAACTGAACTGCTATAGAAGAAGAAATGATGTTCCTCAGAACAATCCTATACAATCCCACTTTTTCTATAGGTTAGCATTTTTAATCAAAACATTGATCTAATTTTTTTAAGTGAAGAAAGTAGACACTTTGAAAGAAGAAGTACACAATTTTTAATGGCAGTTTATTTTATTTTATTGAGGAATTTATAGAACAGGTGGTCTTGTATCTATTAGTGCACATAAGCAGCAGGGGAAAACTTATCAAACGTATAGGATACATACAGAAAGAAGAGAAATACAAGAGTAGAAGCTATAAGGGATTATACATTTCAAAAGAAGAAAATGTTAAAACTCATCACACTATTTTGTTAAATTCTAAATTTGTGTTTATCACAGTCTCATAAAACTTATCTATGGGACTTTTAAATGAAAAAATTAATAATATCCCTTTTCACATGAAACAAGATAAAAAAATATGCTATAACATGTAAACAATTTAAAGGTCTCAATATGTAATCACTGATAACATGCATGTCATAGAGGACCAGATTTTTATGCAAAAGAAGAAAGTCTTACCTTCATGATCTACATGTGCCCTCGGCAGGTCTTTCTGGGAGGAGAAGCCCTGATCACTCCCCTCTAACAGCAGCATTGTTTCTTGCAGCAGCATTTCTGTTGACAACAGCATTTCTGCTGGCAACAGCCCTTGCCACAGCCACAGCCCTTGCCACTGCCACAGCCACAGGAGCCACAGGAGCCACAGCCAGAAGACCGGCGGCAGCAGATAACAATGGGGTTGCAGCAGCCACAGCAGCAGGGGCAGCAGGAAGAACAGCAGCCACCACAGCCGCCGCCACCACACCCACCACCACAGCCTCCACAGCCACCCCCACAGCCACCACAGCTACCACCACAGCCACCACAGCTGCCACAGCCACCACAGCCGCCACAGCCACCACAGTTTCCTCTACAACCACAACAAGTCATAGTGTCAGTACAGAGGATTCAGGTGAGATGAGGAGAGAGAGGACTCAGTGGAGGGGGGTGAAGTCTGATGCTCTCCTTCTGCAGAGCAGCCCTTATATACACCACTGTGGCGAGAGAGCCCAGAACACGTGACACTTCTGTTTATTTCATTTTCTAGAGGAGACACTTTT
>CM053591.1:157690694-157708270 GCA_028646515.1 Pseudochirops corinnae | reverse complement strand
TCATTTGCATAATGATCATTTCTATTGCTTCATTTGTTCATAGAAGTAATGCTTTAATAATATAAAAATAAAAATAACTAAAAATATAGATAAACACTTATTTGTATGAATTCTTCTGACAAGGATTTGAAATCATGTTTTATACCTAAGAGAAGGCCCTAACAAAGAATTCCCTCATGGGATGAGAAAAATGTCTACTTCAAATCATCAATTCACAAACCATGTCTTGAATCAGTAGATATGATATTCTGTAAATATGGCAGAAAGCCCTTCTTAATCCTGATTTTTATCAAATCAAGTGAAGGATAATGGGCAAAAATATCTCCCTCATCTGAAAATTCAGCTGCCGAAAATGACACGGAAGTGTTGAACAACATTCAAATGGCTTATCAGAGGAAAAAATAATAGAGGACCAATGTGAAATGGAATTGGAGCCCGTGAAGAGAAAAAGTATTTTGCCGGAGATAAAAATCTACCTTGGTTTCTGTACATTTCGGTAATCTCCTGTAAAGAATTCCAATTTCCTGATTTATAAAGAATCGAGCCTTTTAGGGTAAAGAAAAACAGAGACGAGTGGGTGATTATGGGTCACTGGAGATGATATCTGCAAATCCAATATATATATAGTGCCTGAATGTCTATGTGTATATGTATATCATAATATGATATCTATAGCCCCATTTCTGTCACATACTTTCTGTGAATCCTGGGCAAGTCAGTTAATCTTAGTACCCCAAGGACTCTAACATCATAGGTTATAGAGGAGGTGCTATCCTGCATTGGGATAGGATGTTCCTCCCCCGGAGGATCCTACAGAAATGAAATGTCCAGTCTGGTCTGAGTAGATGTATGTATATTTCACACATGCGTAGATAATATTGTCATACCCATGAGCCTTCTGGAGAGGAACTTACCAGTGTCATCGAATATGTTGAGAGTTCATTTGAATGATTCTTTCTAAATCAACCAAAGTTGCTTTAAACCCTTTTTTTTTCCAAATTGTCCTAGATTTGCATTAAATAATCCAATATGTCAGTAAGAGAAAATTGTTCTATAAACAGTGCAGGGCTATGGAAGTGAGAACCATCAAGATTTCTGGCCTCTGACTACAGAATCACAAAATCTCAGAGAAGGAAGTGAGCTCAGAGGTCATGTTACCATGCAATGCAGGGGTGCCTAGTAAATGTTTGACAATCATCTCTTCAAAACAGACAAACAAAACCCCCAAAACTCAAAACATGCACACATGACAGACTTTTAAGTTTAACCTACATCATAAGTATTTTTCTATGACTTTCTTAAATTTAGACAATCAAGAAAACAGTAAGTCAAGCCCAAATTTGCAGAATTTTGCTCATTTCCAAGATGTGGTTCATGAGGAAAATTAATAATAATAATAGCGAGCATTTATATAGAGCCTATGATATTCCAGGGGCTATGCTAAGTACTTTACAAATATCAACTCGTTGGATCTTCACAACAACCCTGCAAGGTAAGTGCCATTATTATCATGCATATTTTGTAGTTGAGGAAGCTGAGACAAACAGGGGTTCAGTGGCTTGTCCAAGGTCACATAGCTAGTAAGAGTCTGAGGCCATATTTGAATTCCAGTCTTCCTGACTCCAGACCCAATGCTCTGTGCACTAGGGTGCCCCCAGCAGCCTCTAGGCATTGAAAGCTGGTATGATTCAGTATCTGCTTACCACTGATATATTCAATAAAATTTGGTCATCTAGCTATCATGAAGACCTCTAGTTAGGGGAGAACTTTTTACATAAATCGTTGCTGAAGTAGACTGTTCCACTTTTGGTTAGATTTAATTGTTAGGAAGCCATTTCTTTCCATCGAACTACAATCTCTACCTCTGCAATTTGCATCTATGTTCCTAGATGGGTGCCTGAGGAACCAAGAGGATTGAAGACAGTTAACATACTGCATGTACAGCTCACCTGCCCTATCATACAGACCCTTGCCTCTTCTCTTTTTCAGGTTAAACATCCCTGAGAGGCCGCAATTGTTTAGTAGATAGCATGTTGAACTCAGAGTTTGGAAGACTTGGATTCAAATCCTGTCTCTGTTGCTAATTGTGTGGCCATGGACAGGACTCTTATCTGGTTACCCATGAAAATGGGGAGGGGGGAGTGTGGAGAGTGACTCAAGGACTTCTAATTTAAATCAATTAACTTATGAACCCTGATTGCTTCTATGACATGTCTTAAGATGTCTCACCATCTTTCCTCTGGATGTGCCATGGGTATCCAATTTTAATATGTGATTTGAAGGAGTAAATCTGAATAAAAATGAAGGGACTTTATTATCTGTTTCCCACTTGGGCCTCTACCCATACTCTCTGTGTATTTATTGTTGGCAGAAACTTAAGTTCTTTCATCCTTAGGAGATGAAAAACATGGAAGCAGATGGAGCCAGCTCTGTTCAGAAACAGTTGGTGCTGGCAGATCTGTATGATGACAGAGTGGGCTGGCCAGCCTGGGCTGCTAGCAAACCATTTGGAAAGCAGTGTGAAGCTCCTGAAACAAAGACATCCACATGATTGGAGGGCATGGATGTGGCAGTTCCTAAACCCCTTCACCACAAGGTAGGCAGAATCTGTGTTAGGAAGTGATGCCATGTTAGCCAAAGAGGGGGGATGGTTCTCTGCAGAATGCTTTACAGCATAAATGTTGAAGCCCCTGTCCACAATTCCAATTTTCCTTCCAGAAGAGGAAAGAACAACATATTGCCACATTCATGGGAAACTGTCATGTTGTACAATCCAGAGGAAAATGTTCTTGAGGGAAGGCTGAATTTTCATTAGCATATTTCAGGCAGGGGCATTATGGGAATATAAATAATGTGTATAACATGAGGTTTCTTGGGAACTGTATAACCTAACTCAAAATACACGGCTAATATATTTTGTTATCCTTATTCACCATGAAATAAAGAGATTCTGAAAGATGGTGATTGTATTCAATTCCAGGGTTATTTATTATTTAGGCAATAGTGACACGCACTGACAGTCTGAGGGACAGCCTGGTGTAGTGGACAGAGAAAGTCAGAAAAACTGGGTTTGAGTCCTGCCTTGGACATTACCTATCTGACCTTGGGTCAGTTATTTTCCTCTTCTGGGCTCCTGATTCCTTATCTGTTAAATGGGGGTGTTAGTCTTGATGACTAGGTTCTCTACCTCTGGCCCAGAAGCAGTGACATGTGGCAGGAAAGCGCTGATGAGCTAAACCTCCTTAGCTATCTCTATGGTGATCAAATAGAGAGCTGGCAGCAGTCCTTCTGTGTGCTGTCCCCAGACCCCGGGAAAGCTGAGTAAGCCCTGCAAAGATGTTGTATGCTGCAGGGCACCAAGGCAAGAAAATAACACCAAACTCCTTTTGTTAATTGAAAAGCAACCACCCACAAAATCTTGTTTATCTTCATCAGGAAATAGTAGGCAATATAGTTAATTAAGTTAGTTACTTATATTAATGATTATATGTAAATATAGAGCATATTCTATTATATTACCTATTTAAGATCTTATGTTAATATATATTAACTATATAGTAATAATTAAAATAGTTAATAATAATAGAGGTTGTTAATTAGAACCAGCCACTTTGTTGATGAAGTTCGAACATAGGCTCATAAAGAATTACAGGTCTACAGCTAGAAGGGACTTCAGAGGCTATCTAGTCCAACCCCTACAGCTGAGGAAACTGACTCCAAGGGATGCAAAATGATTTGCCTAAGCTCATACAGATAGTAAGCATCAGAAATATTTCTTATATGATTATTGCATATGTGTCCTGTATTTTCTACTAGAACCTAAGCCGGGAGTGGGGAACCTGCGGCCTCAAGGGCCACATGTGGCCCTCTAGGTCCTCAAGTGTGGCCCTTTGACTGAATCCAAACTTCATAGGTCAAATCCCCCAAATAAAAGGATTTGTTTTGTAAAACTTGGACTCAGACAAAGGGCCGTACCCAAGGACCTAGAAGGCCACATGTGGCCTCAAGGGTACAAGTTCTCCATCCCTGGTCTGAGCTCTTTGAGAACAAGTACTATTTGTGTGATATCCTTGCATCTCCCCCAGGGCTGAACATAGGGCATTACATATGGTAGCTACTGGCACATGGGCAGTAGGTGTCACATGAATGAACAAGTAGTTTATTAACTAGTTTTTGCACAAGAAGCAATCACCAGAGAGGACCAATCACCTGATGGAAATGCAGCTTGATTATGTGATTTATTGAAAAGATAGATGAGAAGGATGCATCTTGTACTAGCAGGTGGCTGAACGTGGGCATGCTACATACATGATCTGTGCTTTTAGCCTGCAAAACCCATGCCCTAAGGATGCTTTATAATAACTATCCTTATAGCATATTCAGTGTCAGCTCCCTTGAATCAGTAATTCCAGGAAAGCAGAAAGGAGGCAGCAGAAATTTCCAGGTTTTTTTTCCTTTTTGTTGTAGGGAGCCAATGCAATATAAATATGACAGATTTTAGAAATGTGGCTCCTTCAATTTGGATTCTTACTTGCCTCACACAGCATGGCATATTAAATAGAACACTTGTCTTGGGAGCTGGAAGACTTGGGTTCTAATCCTGAGTCATATACTTGCTAGTTGTGTGACCTAGGGCAAATCCCTTGACTTTTCTCAGACTTAGGTTCCTCATTTGTAAAATGGGGGATAATAATAGTTTCTACCTCATAGGATTGTTGTGAGGATCAAGCTGAATAATATATGTAATATGTAAATATATGTTATAGATTATAAATATATAATAAGACCTATTAAATAGCACTATATATAATCTAATATCTATAGAGTAGATATAATATATCTAATATAATATACATATATCATGTTATATATAATATATGTAAAATATGTAATATGCATTAGTTATTATTATTCCTAGGGTTTGGGGATTTTATAGGAGTAGCTATAGAAATGGAAAATCTTTGTTCTTAACTACTTATAAGTGGAAAAGGACAAATCTATGTGAACTTAGACAAGTCCTTCTATGGACTTCAGGCTCCTTATTTATAAAAAGAGACAATTAGACAGAATGGGCATCGGTAAAGGGTCTCTTGAAGTCAGGGTTCAATCCTTCTATAGAATCCTTCAGCTAATTCAGAGGAAAACAGAAATTTCCCTATATGAAAAAATGAGTTTATTGCAAATCATTTAACATATTCTGTGGCAAATGTGATTTTAAATTAAATATGAAAAGGTTGAATTTAAATCATTAAATAAGGCCAAAGAAGTCCACTGAGGAAGAAAACAAGAGACAAAAAGCAAGAGTTTCCCATGGAAACTGAGATAAAAAATAACAAAGAAGTATCTTGTGACATCCTGTGCTATGTCCCTAAGGACAGTATATAAGGGCTGCCCTACAGAAGGAGAGCATCAGACTTCACTCCCCTCCACTGAGTCCTCTCTCTCCTCATCTCACCTGAATCCTCTGTACTGACACTATGACTTGCTGTGGTTGTAGAGGAAACTGTGGTGGCTGTGGTGGCTGTGGCAGCTGTGGTGGCTGTGGTGGTAGCTGTGGGGGTGGCAGTGGAGGCTGTGGTGGTGGGTGTGGTGGTGGGTGTGGTGGCGGCTGTGGTGGCTGCTGTTCTTCCTGCTGCCCCTGCTGCTGTGGCTGCTGTGGCTGCTGCAACCCCATTGTTATCTGCTGCCGCCGGTCTTCTGGCTGTGGCTCCTGTGGCTCCTGTGGCTCCTGTGGCTCCTGTGGCTGTGGCTATGGCAAGGGCTGTGGCTGTGGCAAGGGCTGTTGCCAGCAGAAATGCTGTTGCCAGCAGAAATGCTGTTGCCAACAGAAATGCTGCTGTAAGAAGCAATGTTGCTGCTAAGAGGGAGTGATCAGAGCTGGGCCTCTGGGAAGGACCTGCTGGGGGCACATGCACAGCATGAAGGTAAGACTTTCTTCCCTTTCAGCAAAGCTGCTCCTTTCTTCCTTGGAAGTCGTTTGTGTGTCTTAGAACTTTGGACACTGTCTCAGATTCTGGTCTCTCTAATCCCAGTTTAGGCACATGATGCTATCAAAAACTGTTCCATTCGAAAGCAATCTAAATGCACACAAACCATCTGAAGCAGGAAAATGGGCACTAGCCCAGCTACTGAATAATGGCCAGATCTTACCTAGAACTCAGCCACATCAGATCATGAGTTCTCCCGGTTTGTTGCTTGATTGTGTTTATTCACTCTCTTCTAATCCCTGTGCTTTGTTTTTCTATTTCCTCTTTGCACACATTATCCACCTTCTTGCTTTTCTGAGCTGCTAATTGTTGTAGTGCTATTTTCTACAAGTCTCAATAAAAGAAACAAAAAAGTTCTGGAAAGAGTCTGTTTTTCTTCGTTTGTCCATCAAATATGTGTCCTGAGAGTTTACAATCTCTTTGAAAGAAGACTTGTGTGGACTTAGAATAGTAAGAAACTAAGTCAAAAATCATTCTTATTTCTGGAATAGCTTTTATTCCCTGCTAGGCTAGGGTGACTAGCTAACAATTGATTAGAGGAAAATAAGGTTCTATTTTTAATACAAAATTGGCAGCTTTGCATAGTGAATAGAGAGGTAGTTTTGGTAGCTGGGAACACCGGGGTTAAAGTTCTGTCTCGGTCACCTACTGGCAGTGTGATCCTTAGCAAATCTTCTAACTTCTCTGAGTTGTAGGAAACTCTCTATGACTCTAAATAGCAAGGAAGTTTCTTATCGAGATTGTTAGAGGGAGTTTCCTCTCTTGGGTGTCATTCCAATGAAATCGTAAGTCTAGTCCCTATTTCTATTTAGTGCAAAATAAGTCACTTCACCTTGTTTGCCTCAACTTCCTCATCTGTAAAATAAGCTGGAGAAGGTAATGACAAACTACTCCAGTATCTCTGCCAAGAAAACTCCAAATGGGGTCACAAGGAGTTGAACAGAATTGAAAAAAACTGAACAATAACAACAAAGGCATTTTCTTTACAACTCAATTTATTTTGGCGACATTTAGATGACATGCTTCCCTAGGGCATTTAAAACATTAAAAAATTACTTTTTAATCCAATAAATGTTCACTAAGTACCTTCTACATTCTAGGCATAATACTAGAGCAAAGAATCAAAGTAGTCCCTACCCTCAAGGAGTGTACATGGCACTGAGGAAAAGGAGTAACAGAGAGAAGGAAAACAGAAAATTCCCTTAGAGAATATAAAATACATTTAAATGAATGAAAATTGCGGCCCATCCACCACCTTGCTTACCCATGTTCTCCCCAAAGGTCTCTGTTCTGGTCCGCCAATGTCCTTGAGACAATTCTCAACATCCCCCCTACACTGGGAGGACACCAGTGAAGAACTTGGCCTTTCTGCCTGTCATCCCTTACGCTTGCTGTATGACCAGCCCATCTTCTCTTCTATCACACTATCCCTTGATATCTTTCACTCTTCTTCTTCTTCCAAGTTCCTTCTTGGTTGTGTGTTGTAAGTTTGTTCTTTTGATCTCTGATCTTGGGCTAAATAGTAGTTTTTTAAAAAGGTGTCATTTATTTGGCTTCCTCAACATCATGGGAATCCCTGAACTCCCTTTTCCCTCTCTACTCCCCTTGTCTGAGTCAGGATAAGCTCAGCATATTCTGAATGTTGAAAGTTTCAGAGTCACTTCCAGTATGTGTTGCAAAAGTCTTTTTGGCTCAACTCAAGGAGATTGAGAGCCAGATCAGTACTTCCCCACTTTGACAGAAGAAGTAAAGAGTCAGGAGGTCAACAATTTGCTACTTCCTATTTCTGTTGTCAGAGTTAAGCTTGGAAGAGACAGGCTTCAGAAGGGAGGAGAAAGTGGTGGGATTTGAAGGCTATAAATTCCCCATTAGCCCAGCTGGAGTAGAATTTGGGCTAGGCAGCATGGGAGAGTGGATAGAAGGTTAGCTGTGAAGACAGGCATTTCTGGGTTGGTGTTCCACCTCTGATACACAATGACTGTGTGACATGAACAAGTCCCTTTAACCTCTTGGGGCCCCCAAAGACTTGAGTCCCAGAGACTAAAATATAGGCATTGCTACAGGATGACACATGCATGTTTTTTTCGTTACATTAATTTTGTGGCCTTGGCTAAGTCATTCCAGCTCTGTGGGTCTCAGCATTCCTCAGCCACAAAATAGTTGTGCTGTAGTAGATAATCCTTTTGGTCCCAAAACTTTTATGATTCTACCTACTCTTAATTTGGGAATTCCTTCCCACGATGCGTATAGCAACCCATCCATGACTGCCCTTCCTGTGCTACTCTTGTCCATCTTCTTCCAAAAGTTCATCTTAGGAGGTTCACCTAATAATGGCTAGCAGTCATGTAGCGCTTTTAGGTTTGTGAAGCACTCTCTCTCTCTCTCTCTCTCTCTCTCTCCCTACACACACACACACGCACACGCATGCATGTGTGTCTATATTCTTATATATATGTATGCACATATGTGTATATGTATATACATGCACATATACACATATATACACAGACATATATACATTTGATCCTCCTAACCACCCTGGGAGGGAGATGCTATGACATCCATTTTACAGATGAGGAAAGTAAGACTTGGAGAGGTTTGTGCCTTACCCAGAGTCACGTGGTTACAGAGCTAATAAGTGTCTAAGGCAGGATTTGAAGTTATGTCTTTTTGACTGCAGGTCCAGTGTTCCTTCCGCTGCTCCATTTAGCTGCCTGAGTGTGTTGGAAGTGGTCTTCCCTTTCTCTCAGCATCAGGAGATAAGAGAACACCAGTGGGGTAATGGAACACTCTGTCTGTTCAACTGTCCTATGTGAGGAATTCCTACATCAATGACGTCCTGCATCTGAACCATAAAGTGGGAGCAAGAGGGAGAGAAACAGGGAGAGACAGAGAGAGACAGAGAGACAGAGACAGAGACAGAGACACGGAGAAACAGAGAGACAGAGAGACAGAGACAGAGAGAGAGACAGAGACAGAGACAGACAGAGAGACAGAGTGAGACAGAGTGAGATCGAGGGAGGGAGGGAGAGAGAGAGAAATAGAGAGAGACAGAACGAGAGAGAGAGAAAGAGATAGAGAACGAGAGAGAGAAACAGAGAGAGAGAGAGAGAGAGAGAGAGAGAGAGAGAGAGAGAGAAATTTATCATTTACTTTTAAACCTATTTGTTTCGAGCAGGAAAAAATGTCCAGTGGAGATGCAGGCAATTGAAGTAGCTGTGCCTCTCGAAACATCCTGGCCATGGAGAAGACAAGGGCTGCTGATAAGATCTGGACATCACCTGATGTGAAAGCAATTAAGCTTTTTGTCTTGACACATACGAAAAAGGAAGGGTCTTCACATGACAGACACATGAATTGGAATAGGTCACACACAGGACGAGTGGGCGTTTATCACAACGCTGTAAGCATATGACAAAATGGAGGTATTTCTGCCATGTGGCCCTAATGTCCGTAGCAAACAAAGGGGAGACCTTTCTATGTGACTCACCCAAGGGAGCCAGTGATTTAGGTTCCACACTTGGCTCTCCTACTAAACAACAACAAAGCTAAGACCACACAGCTGATTATAATAGCATGAGAGTTGCATAGTGTGTGATAATGTACAAAGTGCTTTACACACACCACCTCATTTGAACCTTAGCTAATTCACTGAGGGAATTACCCCATGTCTTGGAGTTGCTATGTTTCTGAGTTTTGGTGCAATACAATGTTGGGAAAAAGGGAAAAAGACCTCTAACACATTGTGTGGATCTCCTTAATGAAGTTTTGGGAAAACCTTGACAATTGTCACAGAAGATATGTAGGCATGGATGGGTTTCAGTCTGCATCACTGAAGGAAATTTCTCAAACTACTGACTCCAGCTCAGTATTTTTTTCACTACGTATGCTTTGGGTAAGCTTTCTGGACCTCGGGATTCTTCATATATAAAATGGGCGTTTTGTATTAGATAATCTTTAAAGTTCCAGTTTTGTGATTCTTCTAGGCAACTTGGCAGATGCTAAGGCTGGAATTGTGAAGACCTGAGTCCAAATCTGGTCTCAGACACTTAGTAGCTGTGTGACCTTGGGCAAGTCACTTAACCTCTCTTTCTCAGTTCATTCAGCTGTAAAATGGGGATAACTGTAGCACCTATCTCTCAGTGTTTCAGTGAGAAATAACATTTGAATTGTCTTCTATATGTCACATCCTTGACTCAATGCTTTGCACACAGTAAAAGCTTAATAAATACTTCTTTTATTTATTCATTGCCTCTAGCAGATCTCTGCTCTCGCTGTACTTGGTGCAATCCAGCTGCTTTGCTGATCTTTGTCCTCTTTAATGCCATTTTTAGGTCCTTTATAAGGTCTTTGGGAACTGCGTTGTTAGAGTCTAAGCATCCTCAAAGGAGGAAGTAGTTTCTTGAACTTTTTTTGTAAATCTTTTTATATTATTTTTTCTGTTTGTAGTCTTACTTCTAATTTCATCCTTCAATGCCTAATTCTTTTACATTGGTTAAACTTGCTAGGCCTGAGTAAGAACATGAAAAGTCTGTAAGAACTAGGATCACAAGAGTATCTCTGGGAGGAGGTAAGGCAATGGGCAAGGCATGAAGCTACTTAGGGGATCTTCTTGAAAACTCCCAGATTGAGGAGTCTCTTTCTGGGTCTCTTCTTCCCACTAGGGTTCTACGAGTTGGCCTCTTGGACCTCTCTAGACCTAAATCTATGATGCTAAAACTAGCACTTCCCAACTTCCCATCTCTTAGAGGAATAAAGAGGGGGAATGGACAGTTTTCCTGACAAATGAACCTACTGTCTTGTTCCATGTAAATAGTTTCTCCATCTTTTGTACCTGGCATTGAGCTGGCTCTGGAATATACCGCATGGGGTGTAGTGGAAAGAACCATGTATTGAGAATGAGGGGACAGCTTTTATGGTCCTGACTCTGAAAATCACTAAATGTGGGACCTTGAACAAGTCACAGATGATTTTCAAGTCTTTTTCAGACTGTAAATTCAGATTCATGATTCTGTGAATTAGGAAGGGACTTGGGAAAGCTGAGTCCATGGTGACTACAAAGGCATGTGTGTAGTCTCCATCAGCTTTGGGACCTCCGATGAGCAGGTATGGACCATTTTGGCCTCATTGATTGTAGTGCTGATTTTCTTGCATTAAAATCAGATCAAGCAACAACAGTTTGAGCATGCTATCTGAGAGCAAGGGGTGTTTCATTTTTTGTCTTTGGATCCCCAATGCCTGGCACATAGTGATGGTTTAATAAATATCCATTGTTCTATTGGCTGCATTTGCTCATAGACAAGTCTTGATCGATACTGAGTTCAATACTTTTCCAGTATCCTGTTATTTTGTCCTAAATAATTTTTCAGAGACAATTAGTGTATAGTAGATATTTAATAAAAGTGGATTGCATGGAAAACTCACTTGGATTATGTAAACAGTAGGACCAAAGTTGGTACTCAAGGGCCCGTTGTATGTAACCATAAGGTAAGCTCACTGAGAGCAAGGGATTGTCTTTCACTCTTCTTTACCTTGAGTTCTTAGTGTCTAACACATAGTAGATATTCATTAAATAGGTACTGACTGACTGACTTTGGCCTTTTGGGGGTGTCTCAAGAGATACACAACACAGCCCATGACTGTGCTAGAATAAAATCAGCTGCATTTAAAAGACTGAAGGTTTGGAAAATCAGGTTGAGACATATAAATGTCACTCCCTACAATTTGACTTGCTGCTCTGGGATGTGCTTTTGGGCTTCAAGTCCTTATACAAAGAATCATTCATCCTCTTTGTCTCAACCGCCTTGGATTTTGGCGATCCTGAGACATCTTTGGACGAACTCGGTCTGTTTTTTTTAGTTTTTGTTTACTTGTCTTCCAACTTGGACGCCTCCTCCTTGGCCTTAGGCGGAAATTATTCTTTCCTTATCCTAATCTTGGTATGTGTTGGCTATGAGATGGTTGGGATATAACATTGATGATATAGGTAGGCATCATTTATGACGTTTTTTGACAAATGTGGTTGCAGAGAGTGACTGTAGATCGAAATCTATCAGAAAACTTAGATGCCAAGTGACCACTTGAATGAGATGTAAACGTGAGAGGTCATATTACATTGAGCAAAGAGTTCTGGACTTAGAGTCAGAGAATCTAGGTTTGGATCCCAGCTCTGATGCTTCCCACAATGACCTGTGTGGCCTTGGGTACATCAATTTATTCCTCTTGGCCTCAATTTCCTCATCTGTAAAATGAGAGAGTCAGACTAGAGGCCATCTGAGGTCCCTTTACATTCTAAATCGATGATCTAACTCTGCTCAGTGGTTTTTTTTTAGCCAGCATTCTGGCTTCCTCATGGGATGAGAAGTGCTCACAATTATCCTTTGTCTGTGACGTCCACCTTAAAATCTTAGGGATCTATTATGGAACTATCATTCATGAATTTACCTGAACTGTTTTGAACATTTGCATTTATTCCTATAGGTTCCAGCTTCTTTTGCTCTTGAGCTGCCATTATTAGTTTAACACCAGTCTCTTTCATTAAGCTTTCATTAGTACACAGTATAGACACAAGAGGACAAAAACAAGAGAAACCAGATTTTTTAAAACTGAAATTTAGTCCATTTTATTAAGAAATATGCATTCAAAGACAGAGAAATGGTAGAAAGGGCAGTGAATGTACAATACATGCCCTAAAGAACAGACGTATGGACACAGGCATTTATAAGAGACACTTCAAGAAGCAAAAATAAAAATACTAGACATCATGATCCCATTTGTTGACCTAAAGATGTCAGTCAAGTCTGGGAAAATTGGACTAAGCTCTTGTCCCATGGTTTAGAAGACTATTTGTTGAAATGGGCACTTTCCAAATAAAGTAGCTGGTGGTACAGGGGTTCTGTTGAGAGAGAACCACAGCAGCCACAGAATGCATGGTTCCCACAGTGGATATACACATTTTGGAACCCAAAGATGACTTACCAGTCAGAGAGAAGAAGACAAGCTAATAGAAGAAAGTCTTACCTTCATGCTCTGCATGTGCCCCCAGTTTCTCTTTCCCAGATCCTGATGCCTCCCCTCTAGCAGCAGCATTGCTTCTTACAGCAGCATTGTTGGCAGCAGCATTTCTGTTGGCAGCAGCCCTTGCCACAGCCACATCCCTTACCACCACCACAGCCACAGCCACAGGAACCACAACCACAGGAGCCACATGAGCCACAGCCACGGGAACGGCGGCAGCAGACGACCAGGGGGCTGCAGCAGCCACAGCAGCCACAGCAGCGACTGCAGCAGGGACAGCAGGCAGTACAGCAGCCTACACGGTAGCAGGTACAGTCACCACAGCCACCTCCACAGCCACCACCACAGCCTCCCCCACAGCCACCACAGCTACCACCACAGCCGCCGCAGCCACCGCCACAGCCGCCGCAGCCACCGCCACAGCCACCACAGCTGCCACCACTGCCACAGCAACCCATAGTGTCAGTACAGAGGGTTCAAGTGGGTTGAGGAGAGAAAGGATTCAGAGGAGGTGAGGGAAGTCTGATGCTCTCCTTCTGCAGGGCAGCCCTTATATACCATTGTGGGGGGACTTGGTCTGGGACATGGGATGCTTTATTGTTATTGTTTATACCATTAGCTCAGGGTGACTCTTATTTACTTCCTTCTTGTGTGCTCTGGCTTAACTGAATGACTTGTCCTCATGATTATACGGCTGATTCAAAACAAAATCCTCATAGAAAGGAAAAACTGGTGAAAATTTTAATAATGGACCTTCAGACTAGAAAAATGGCAATGATAAGGGAGAACTTTCTGTGATACTCCTAGGACAGAGATGTGCTCGTTTTGGACATATTTTCTAGCCTTGGTATGGCATTCAGGTCACGACATCTTCTGGAGATCTGACCATCTCAAACTGGTGAGATCTGAAAGATATTTAGATGCTAACACCTGATTGTGTTGACCTGAATTAATTCACACTGGTAGGAGATTTCCCTTTGTGGCCCCTCTTTTGAAATATGCCATTGTCATTCATAACATAATACAAGTACTTTTTCATGATTATTTTAAGATTTTGATTCAACCAACCTTTCTTACGCATCTATAGTGCGCTAGATTCTGATACAAAGAGGATCAGCAAGAGTCCTTGTTCTCTAAGAACTTGTATTCTAATGAAAGAGTTAAGCTGTGTACACAAAGAAGTGTCTCCTAGCTCTGTGTGCTGACACAGGCTGGCTCCCCATACCTGGTATATGCTCTTTCGGAATTTCTCCTCCTTGGAATGCCTAGCATTCTTCAAAGCTCAACTGACCTGTCATCTGATACATGAAGCTTTTTTTAATCAGTCCTGGACGCTAATCTGCCCTGAAATGATGTTATGGTTTTTATTTTGATTGAGAAGCAGTGTGGTATCTATCATCAACAGAGGTGTGACCTCAGAGCCAGGATGACCTGATTTCTAGCCTTGCCCCTGAAACATGCTGGCTCTTGTGATCAGTGTCTCTGATAACTCTCTAAGAACAAAAGATCCAGAGAAACTGACTACTTGTCTTGTATGGGAGTTTCTGCTAAAGGGTATTTCCCTATGTTACAAAAACTGTAGATCTAAGTCCTATCTATATTACTTCTTCCATACTTATAAACATAGATGTTTTGGGTCCTCCAATAGGATAGAAGTTCCTTGAGTAAAGGGACTGTTGAATTTTTTCTCTGAATCCCTAGGACCTAACATAGTTCTAGACATATAACTGTTTTGTTGTTGCTTAGTTATTTTTCAGGAGTGTCTGACTCTTTGCGATTGTTTTAAAGGTTTTCCGGGGAAAGATACTGAGTGGTTTTCCATTTCCTTCTCCAGCTTATTTTGTAGATGAGGAAGCTGAGGCAAACAGGGTTCAGTGACTTGCCCAGGGTTACACAGCTTGTAAGTATCTGAGGCTGGATTTGAATTCAGTAAGATGAATCTTCCTGATTCCAGGGCTGGCATTCTGTCCACTGTGCACTTAGTTGTCCTAGGCACACGGTGGGTACTTGAAAAATGGTTGTGGATGGATTAACATGGACTCTTGACAAAAGACTTGAAAAAATTTGAGGAAGAAGAACTAATTGTTAGATTTGGGGGTGGGATGTGGGAAGACCTTCTTGGGGAAGGCTGGCAAGTGGCAGCACATGAACTAAGTCCTAGAGAAAGAGAAGAATTTCCACATTTGGAATTGTGGAATGATAACGGATGGTCTACATTAATGCCCATAGACATGGGAGGGCAGCCTGTGATCAAGAAACAAGTGGTAGTATATTTTGTCTGTGAAGTAGAGTGCATGAAGTGGAAAGAATAAGGAAGTGCATAAGGAAGAATGTAGATTTGTTTCCGTAGATTGTGGAGGACTTTAAATGGAAGAGATTTCTAAGAGATTCTCCAGATGCTGCTATTTGTAAGTAGCATTGTACTTATTACATCAAACCCCAGAATACTACGTAGCCTTTTTCAGCACAATCGAAGACCATGAAAAAATTGGTCTATTAATGTTCAAGAGAAACAAACAAACAAACAAACAAACACCTAACAATAACCAAGAGAACATTAGGAGCTCTGAAGAATCCAAGTTGTGGGTCACCTAGGGAGCAAATGGGGAGATCCATTGATGGAAGGGTGAAATTGCAAGAAATGACATCAAATGGATATGGGAGGAAACCTGTGATTAGAAAAGGAAGCGAAGTGGACAAGGGTTAGAATGAAGGATCATATAGCTCAACAAACCAAGAACTACTCTTGTTCTCCTAAAATGTGATAAAGATCTCGAAGCCTTAAAAACCTTTAGCTCATTGAAGATATCTGTGAAGGATTTGTGGGAGGAAGTGGACAAGAATGACTAAGGATACGAGGTAGGTGGTTTGTGATCTGATAATGGAGAGAGTAAATGCACTGATGAGACAGTAGAAAAGTTTCAGTATCAAAGTAGAAAACTAAAAGATACCAGGCCATCCCAAGAATAGCATTCTGACATATTGCTGGAAAGTCCTAAGTCAAAAGTCAATTATATCTTTAGAATTCTGTTTATCTAGTTCTCTATCTAGTTTATCTAGTTCTTCTCTAGTTTATCTAGTTCTTAACCTAATTCCTTTTTCTCTTTTGGTCTGGACCTGTGAGGTCTTCATTGTTGGGAACTTCCATTGGCGAAATCCCCAGTACCAGCACAAGCCATCAGTTTACCTGCAACTTATGGTCCCAGTGTTGTTACTGAGGGCAATGGGAAGTGAAGTGACTTCTAAAGATCACACAGCTGACAGGCATCAGAGACAGGACTTCAAACTGGGTCTTGCTCATATTCCATTGAGAAACTCCTGTTTATTGTGCCATATGACCTATCACCAATTTAGGTCCAGAAGAAACCAATTGAAGTTAACCTTCTATGACCTGCTTCTGATGAACTTGTGCTGGCTCTTTGCAATCGCTGTTTCTTTTTCTTTTATTATATGTCTTGCTTGCTTCTGTGCAATGATTTTCTTCCCTATGGCTAAATAAGATTGAAGCAGTCTTCTTCTACCATGCAAAAAAAAGGTCTAAAATCCTGACATTAAGAAATAAGAATGATAATTTAAATTAGCATTTGGCACTGCACCAATTAGTTCTATGAAAGGCTAAGGCAGTGGTGAAGCAAAATTTGAGAGCTGAATCAAGAATATGTTATGTAAGAGTGTGTTGGAGTAGTGGTAGAGGGGAGGCTCAGTATTGATGAGTCAACTCTGGGCCTTCTAGCACCTTTTTTTGATAGAGTATAGGAGAACAGGAAATAAACGATCTGAATCAGAATGCCTTTGTGTATCTGTCCTTTCCTATTTTTGTTTCTCTTAGGTAAGCTGAGGAGTGAAACTCATTATGGAGCAGACTGTGGAAAGTCTTGAAGATACCAACAATTCACAATGCCAAACAACAGAATCTAGATCCCATTTACTTTACTTTAGGGACAGAACTGTGAATGGCATTGAGGTACCATTGGAAAGAACGTTGGATTTACAAAGAGAAGACTACGGTTCAAATTGTACTATACCGTTAGCCATCTGAGTGACCTTGGGAAAGTCACTTTGGGCTTCAGTTGAACGTCTGGGACTTTGGACAAGCCTCTTAACTTCTCAATTATGTCATCTAGAAAATGCAGGGCTTAGATTAGATAACCATCAAGGTCCTTTATCACTCTAAATCTATCTGATGCACTTGTCCTGTATCATTTTGTAGGGCAGTAATTCCTGTACCTACACTATTAGCCTGTGATGACACAGGCCTTATCTAAATTTGTGCCATCTTAGCAGAGTACCCAGCGGACACCTGTTCAACATATTTGGATTTGATTTGTTGGATTGTGAAGCATTCCACAGATTACACTGAAGAGGGTTTTGTGGGCAGGAGATTCAGTGATTCGCTAAGTATGACCTGGGGAGCCCTGGGGATCCTTGAGATCCTTTTAGGGCATCTGAGAGATTGAAGCTACTTTCATAATAATACTAAGATGTTTTAATTTATATAATAATAAATATTGAAAGATATAACTTACATAAGCAAAAGGTCTTTGTCTTCAATGATTTTTAAGAATGCCAAGG
>CM053591.1:157666016-157690194 GCA_028646515.1 Pseudochirops corinnae | reverse complement strand
AGAGTCACGTAGCCACTTTAGCAAAGGGCCTAGGGGCAGGGAAGATCTTCAGATTCCCATAACATAGGTTCATTAGGATTCCATCAATATGACACAAAGCAAATGACAAGAACCATTAATCAGGCTTAATAGGGACTATGCTGGATTTAGAATCTGAGAAACTGGGCTTGGTTCTGGAATCTGCCCTTTGCCGTTCACGTGACATCAGACAAGTTCCTCAAACTCTCTGATCTTCAGTTTTCTTATCTAGAAAGTAAAGGGATGAGACTAAATGAGCTGTAAAATCCCTTCTGAATATAAAATCCATAATTCTAACCCTTATTCACATTAAAAAAAGAGATTCTGATGAAAGTTTAAAAAATAAAAAGGTTAACTACCAGAAGACATTACTAATCACTTACCTGATACTTAATCATGAAAATATTTATTCTGGTAGTTGTGCATTCCATCTATGCTGGCACGGTGGATAAAGTGCTAGGCCTAGAGTTAGGAAGACCTGAGTTCATATTCAACCTCAGATATTTCCTTGCTGTGTCACCCTGGGCAAGTCACTTGACCTTGTTTCCCTCAGTTTCTTCATCTGTAAAATGAACTGAAGAAGGAAATAGCAAAAAAAAAAAAAAAAAGAAAAACAGCTCCAATATCTTTGCCAAGAAAACCCCACAAGGCATCATAAAGCATAGGAAATAACTAAACAAGTGCTAAGCTTTCTATTATTCTCAAAGATTGGAGCACCTTCTCATCCTCCATTTCTGTTTATCTCTTGGTGGCCCTGTTCCTTTTATTAGTTGTCCTGAAACAGAACATTTCTAAGCAGGCAGTATTATGCTATAAGCATCATGAACAGCCACATTCTCCCACAATATTTGACCAAGAATGCAACAGCACTCCAGGACCTGCAAACTACCCTATAGACAAGTATTGCTATAGAAAGAACCATAGGAGGAAAAGTGGGATTATCCCAGGAATAGCCCTAAGTACCAGAGCCAAGCACTACCAGGGCAGAAACACTTGAGAGGGTAATGGAAGATCTATGGAGAGAAAATGGAGGATGACATCAGCCAGTCTAGATGGCATATGTAATAGAAAACTTGGGTGTCATTTTGCCACAAAAAATAAATGCATGGAAGGAATGGAGGAAAAGGCATATCATAAATTGTAGATTCCTTCATCAATGATGGAAACTAAGAAGCAAAGGGGATTTGAGGAGTCAATCAGTACAAAGAAAAAAATTAAAAACTCAACATCCATCAAAAAGTTGACTTCAGAGGGCAGAAAAGTAAAGAATTCAGTCACTAGTGAGAACCCCCAAAGGAGGATGCAGAAAATTTGCAGCTGTCTATAGACAGATTAAAGGGCACCTAGGTGGCACCACAGTACATAGAGTACTGGGTCTGGTGTCAGGAAGACTCATTTTCCTGAGTTCAAATCCAGCTTCAGACATTTACCAGCTATGTGACTCTGAGCAAGTCACTTCACCCTGTTTGCCTCAGTTTCCTCATCTGTAAAATGAACTGGAGAAGAAAATGGCAAACCACTCCAGTATCTCTATCAAGAAAACCCCGAAGAGGGTAACCGAGTAGGACATGACTGAAAAACACCCTAACAACAACAGCGTATGTAGTCACAAGAAGTCCAACACAATGCAATGAATGCAAGCTGGATCAAACAAGAAACGAAAAGCTTGCGCACTATTGATAATAATGAATGACAGAGGGGGCGGCTAGGTGGTGCAGTGAATAGAGCATCAGCCCTGGAGTCAGGAGGACCTGAGTTCAAATCCAGCCTAGGACACTCGACACACACACACACACACACACACACACACACACAAACCTAGCCGTGTGACCTTGGGCAAGTCACTTAACCCCAATTGCCCTGCCATTCCCACCTCCAAAAAGCAAAGAAAGAAAGAAAGAAAGAAAGAAAGAAAAATGGAAGCAAGTCCATGGAACTGAGAATAAAAAAAAAATAAAAAATAAAAAAAAATGAATGACAGAATCGTCACGTAGTAATGAGAGCTAGCAATTATTTTATAGCGCTTTGAGGTGTGCAAAGCACTTTATATGTGTCATCTCATTTGATTCTCACAACAACCCTCCGAGGTAGGTGCTATTTTTAATCCCCATTTTACAGATAAAGAAACCAAGGTGAAGAAAGAATAAGTGACCTGCCCAGCTTTCACACAGCTAATAATTAACTGGGGCAGGATTTAAAGCCGAGTCATCCTGACTCCCAAGTCCAGTCCTTTATCCACGATGCCATCCGGCTGCCTATGTGATTTAAACTCTAGCTTCTCTGGAAAACTAAAAAGTGCCAGTCTACTCTCCTCTTAATAAATTCTAAGTTCATATCTCTCTGCATCGGCAATAGCTTTTAAAGATATCTATACTAATGGACTAACTTAGCAAGTTCCCTGGTCAGCTCTAGATCATAATCCAGACAATAGTTTTGTTCTGGTTTTTGTTTTATTTTGTTTTTCTTTTTCTTTTTTTTTTTTTTTGCTTTTTGGAGGGGGGAAGGTAGGGCAATTGGGGTTAAATGACTTGCTCAAGGTCACATGGCTAGTTTTTGTGTTAAGTGTTTTTGGTCGGATTTGAACTCAGGTCCTCCTGAGTCCAGGGCCGGTGCTCTATTCACTGTGCCACCTAGTTGCCCCTGTTTTGTTTTTTCATACCCTTGAATCTGCTTGTGGGAATTATTGTATATAGGGAAAGTAACATTGTTGGGGCTGATGCACTCAGCACTCACTCTCTCCTACAAGCAGGAGGATATAGCCAGTCCTCTGGAGGACTGTCATCTTCCATGGCAGTCAAGGACAACTTTTTAATCCCTTTACTCAATGTGGACAGTCTGAGATGTGTTAAACAAAGTTATCTCCATGGTTGCATCAATTGAGGAATCTTCTATGATCTTAATATTTGTGTGGATACCATGTTGGAGAATGACCCTGTAAGTTTCATTTTGTACTAACCAAGGCTAGTGGGGTTTTTTTTTAAAGGACGGGGGGAAATAGCATAATAAAAATCTGCATCCCCAATTTCCTCTACTCCTTCCTCTCCCCAAAATATGATGGAGCCTTTAAACCATAATCCAATGAGTTTGACTTCAATTCCAAGCAAAATTCTAGGATATATTATTAAAGGGGATAATTTGTGAGCATTTGGAAAATGAAATGCTCCCTAAGAGCTCATAGAGCTTTGTCAAGGCCAGACCCTGGCAGACTAATCTCATTTCCCTTCTTAATCTGTTTATCAGGGGAACACCACTGACATAAAATATCTGGACTCCATCAAAGCATTTGACAGTTTCTTTGAATGCTTCACGCTTATGAGCTGTGTAACTCTGGACAAGTCACTTAACCTCTGCCTGTCTCAGTTTCCTCATGCATAAAATAGAGGCAATAGCACCTGGCTCCCAGAGTTGTTTTGAGGAAAAAAATGTGATGATATTTTTGTTTGTTTATTTTTTGGAGGGGGGAAGGCAAGGCAATTTGGGTCAAGTGACTTGTCCAAGGTCACACCGCTAGCAAATGTGTCAAGTGTCTGAGACCGGATTTGAACTCAGGTCCTCCTGACTCCAGGGCCACTGCTCTATTCACTGTGCCACCTAGCTGCCCCTGACATTTGTTAAATACTCCTAAAAACACTAAAGCGCTATATGAATGCAAGCTGCTACAAAGGATCCATAAGCTTCACCAGACTACCAAAGAACCCCACAATGCAAAAAATGTTGAGAACCCCTGAACTAGGTGACCTCGATGACTGGATAACTTTCTCCTTCTAATTTCTGTGTTCCTATGATCTCCCCATCCTCATTCATGTCTGTCAGAGATGAAGAACGTCCTTGTACAAAGTCAGACTTGTTATCTTTTCTGGGACCTTGATACATTCCTCACCAAACAAAACAAAACAAAACAAAACCTTCAGCATTATCTCCACCCCATCCCTAATCCCTGAAGCTACAGTCATTTATCTCCGTTTCGTCACTGGCTTGTTGGCCTGTGACTGTATGATTGCCCCCCTGGAAGAATACCGTGTTACTTGGTACTACGAGCAGATAACAATTTCTATATAGGAAAGAGTATTGGGTCACTCACTTCCTAGCACTAGTTTTTATATGGGAAAGGAAGAGAAAACAGTATATGATTTGGGTACCCAAGGGAGGGACATACTAGGAATTGTGGGGGGGTTCGGGGGGGAAGGGAGAGCATACAGCAAGGAAGCAAAGACCAACCTTCTTGGTCCTACATCTTAGCTAAGGAAAGCCTGGCCCCATTTATCTCTTTGACTCTGACCACCCTCTTTCCCTAGACCAGCGATTCTCAACCTGTGGGTTATGTTCAATTTGTAACAATGAAAATACATCCTGCATATCAGATATTTACATTACGATTCATAACAGTAGCAAAATTACAGTTACGAAGTAGCAACGAAAATCGTTTTATGGTTGGGGAATCACCACGACATGAGGAACTGTATTAAAGGGTTGAGGCATTAGGAAGGTTGAGAACCGCTGAGACTGTTCTTTAACATAAGGGCTGATCAGCAGGAGGAGTTTAAGACATGCAAACAGGTACAAAATGGCTCATTTGGGAATTCTGCTTAGCATCATTAGGCAGCTAGGCGGCACAGTGGACAGAGTCCTGGACCTAGAATCACAAAGACCTGAGTTCAGATGTGACTTCAGACACTGTGTGGCCCTGGGCAAGATCCCTAATTTCTGTCTGCCTCAGTCCCCTCATCTTTAAAATGGAAATAATGCAGCAGTTAGGTGGTGCAGTGAATTGAGCACAAGCCCTGGAATCAGGAGGACCTGAGTTCAAATCTAACCTCAGACAACTGGCACACAATAACTGGGCAAGTCACTTAACCCCAATGTCTTTGCTTTCCCCCCTCCAAAAAATGGGAATAATAAGAGTACCTCTCTTCCAGGGTGGTCACAAGGATCAAATGAGTTGTAAAGCACTTAGCACAGGGCCTGGCACACAAGAGTATATAAATGTTAGCTGTTACTATTATCTTCTTGCAGACAATGGTGTCAGACAGTTTCTAAGTTCATCAGCCATTTTTATCTCCCCTTCTAATTCAATGTTGATTTTAACCCTTGCTCTAATGTTTCAGTAGCTTGATTGTACCCAGAGAATTGATTCAGAGGCTTATCCACAAACCAGGGTATCCACACTATGATGAATTTTTCTGCCACAGAAACTGTTAAATATAATCTATGAAATTCTGGGTTACAATCTGTGGGAGTGGGGGTGGTACCCACTGTGATAACATCATATATTTTAAAATACCAAAGTCAAGATCCCTGGATGCCATTGGGAGACCTCAGGGTCAGGGACTTGTTTGAAGCCAGCTCTGCAGCAATGGAAGCAAACTCCTCTGGACCCAGCCACTGGGAATCTATACCATAGACTAGTCCTGATGCTAAAGAGAGAAGCTTACTGGAAGTTGAGTTGAAAGGGCCATAGTAAAGGAAATAATGGGGGCAATCATTTGACCACATCAACTTCACACAGAATTGTGAGATAAACAATATAATATAAAACACTTTAAGGTCTTCAAAGTGCTTTACGAATATTATCCCATCCAACCTTCACAATCCTGAGAAGGAGGTGCTTTTTTAGCATCATATTTCAGATAAGTAAACTGAGACTGAAAGACTTGTCTAGGATCACACAACTAGTACGCATGTGAAGGGGGATGTGAATTCAGGTCTTCCACCATCTAGGACCAGTGTTCTGCCCACTGAGCCACATGGCCTCATCCCTACCTCCAGAAAAGCCCCTCTCTCAGTAATCCTGGAATCCCTAATAGTCTGTCTTCCCTCTCCCTATCAGAACCAACTCCAGAAAAGCCTCTAAAATCTATCCCCTCTCAGAGACACACAAACACATTTACACATCATTCAGGCCAACAAATTCAGAAATGGACTGAGCCGTGATGTTTCAGGTTTTAAGAAATAAATGGAGAGAAGTGAGGGATTTTTGCGAAGGCCTTTTCCAAGTTCTTCCAGTCAGTGTAGGGTATATAAGGGCTGCCTTGCAGAAGGAGATTCTCAACTTTGACTCACCTTTCCTGAGTTCTCTCTCTCCTACGCTCACCTCACCCAAATCCTCTGCACTGATACTGCAGATTGCTATGGTAGTTATCTCAGCTGTGGCCACTGTGGTGGTCGAGTCTGCTGTTCCAGCTGCTGCCCCTGATGTGCTGGCTGCTGGGGCAACTCCTACGGCATCCCTGCCCATGGCCACTCCTGTGCTGGCCTATTACCAACTGGATCAGGGGTCAGACTCTTGGGAAGGGGGATTCTAGGAGAATAGTGGTGGGGAAGCTCTTTCTAGAAGATAAGAACTTTCCCACTCTCAGCTATCAATATCTCTGATTTGTTATCTGAATGTCCTGTAATGTGGGTACATGGACTGTGGATACCCCAGACCATGTACCCTTCTTTCAAGATTCCCATGTCCTGATTTCACCCCCAAAAGATCCTGATCTCAATATAAACCATACAGTATAAACTGTACAATGAGATTCAGGCACATAGAAACCACTAGAAAACAACCCACACAAATTTGGGGGAGGGGAGAAAGATCATAATTCCTTAATCTTTTTATTCCCTGGAATCTTTATCCTCTTACCTCTTCTATGACTATTTCTGCTCTTTCTGTCTGCACAGTACATTACCATTCTTGCCTATTATCTCCTTCCTAGTCATTCATTAGTTATTCTCAATAAAATAAAACAAATAATCATAAAAAACCAGTCTCCATTTCCTTATTCAGTATGTCTGCTCCCTCAAATAAAGGGATGTTTTATGCTCCACAATATCAACCAAGTAAACTTAGGAATCCCTGTTTGTTAGAGCATTTCCTCTAATGTCAGACAATTCTTTCCAGCTGATTTTTATCTGGGTGTATTATCATTGCTATAACCAGAGAAAATAGCTTCATGCTTCTTTGCCCATGTTCATTCTCAGAGCAGCATGGATTAGTTCCTCACTATTTCCATACAGCCACAATGAGTTTTTCATTACCCAGTGAACAGTGCCAAAATGTCAACTCTACTTAGGGTCAAACGAACTGGATTTACAGAATTAGTGCTCTTAATTCCTTCCCTTGACACTTCAGCTAATATCCAGTGGAATCTCACAGCAGGGTGAGAACTACCGAATATGAAAATAACACTTTCAAAAGAAATACAGTCCTCCCTAGAGATACATGTTTCTGCTGTTCTTCTGACCCTATTTGGAATAATGTAGCCTTCTTTATTAAATCACAAGGTTCTAGGCCTGAATAGGATCTTCCATCTTGTGGTCTTTTGGCAGAGACATATAGAACCATTTGTCAATGAAAGTCCAAGGACTCGGCCAGTTCCTTATTCAGGCATCCCTCACTGCAACGTGTGAAGAGAGTGATGGATAGGATGGTTTTGGATCACCTTAAAGCAGCAGTGATGATTGTTCTGGAGTTCTGTATCAGCAAACACCCTAGCATACCCAGGGTGGCTGCTACCACAGGTTCTTAGATCTGCTTTTCTAAAGGAAAGCAACTCAAAATGGGTTAACAATCTCACTTTAATCAATCAAACATTTACCTAGTTCAGGGGGAAAAGTCAGCACCCTGAACTTCAGAGAATGCAAACACAAGTTACAAACACAAGTTACAAGCAGACAAAGACACAGATCATCAGATGGCTTCCAATCATATGACCATTATATCCATACCTATTCAGTAACCAGAGAGGGAAGCATCAACATCTGGGTTTTTCAAAGCCAGGGGGGCTCAACAGCTCATCTGGCCAAATCATACAACTCTTCTCAAAGTGAGCCCCAAAGCAAAACCTCACATCAGGGTGTATATATAGCCCTCTCCTGGCTTGGAGAATGTCACAGCCCTCTGGACCCACTGCCCAATCACAAAGCTACAAGGCACAGGCATTCCCGAAAAACAAGCCTCTCACCACAGGTTCCACATGATCACATTCAGCCTATTAGAGAACAGAGTATACTTTTAAATCTGGGAAGGTTCGGTAGCCACTTTAGCAAAGGGCCGAGGGGCAGGGGAGATCTTCAGATTCCCATAACAAGTTCCCTTGAGATAATTCAGTTTGCATGAGAGGAAAGACCAAGGCAAGTTGGTATACACGTTTAGTGTTAACTGTGCTGCTTCTATTTTGTGACTAATCATTCCATTTGGTTAGAGGTCTTTACCCCTAAGGCTGAAGTCATGAATGTAGCACCCACATGACTTTTTCCCCATTCTATCATTACAAACTGAAGTCCTAATGGGAATCATTCACATGGAAAAAATCTGTAAGGTTTTATCGTGTAGCAGAGGTATCAAACATGCCTGCAATAGCCCTGAGTGTTGGGGCGGCTAGGTGGCGCAGTGAATAGAGCACTGGCCCTGGAGTCAGAAGGGCCCGAGTTCAAATTTTGCCTCAGACACTCGACATGCTTACTAGTCATGTGACCTTGGGCAAGTCACTTAACCCCAATTGCCTTACCTTCCCCCCTCCAAAAAAAAAAAAAAAGCAAAGAAAAAATAGCCCTGAGGGCTGTCCAAACCAGATTAAAATGTAATTGGGAAACATTAACAAAATAAATAAAAATTCAATAAAAAAAGATAACATTACAGTTTAAAACTAAGTCATATGCCACCCACAGGGCTCTTTATGCATAGATTCATTTTCTATTTGAGTTTGACACTATTGGGGTAGAGGACAGTGATCTACTTAGAATCAAAAGACCCTTATCCAAATGCTAGTTCTGGCACTTATAAACTAAGTGACAATGGGCAAAGCACTTGATTAATTAATCACTGAATCAGGATTTATTAATGGCCTACTATATAGAATAGTCACTGAGCTAGTAGTTGGAATTGAAGGAGGGGCAGGTAAAAGAAAATGGTGTGGGATTTCCTTAGTCCAGGAAGAATGACAATGATGACAATGATGACAATGACGATGACGAGAATGATGATGGGTCAACAGGAGGAAGAAGAACTGTATCAACAACAAGAAGTCAAAAGCAGAAGAAAAAAAATGTTTAGTGGTGAGACTGGCAACTAAATAGGAAGACATCCAGGAATTTGTTGCAAATTTTTTGAAGCTGAATGTAAGCTCCTTGAGGACAAGAATTACTTCAGTAGTTATGTCTTTTTATCCACTGTGCCAAGCACATAGCACTTAATAAATGGTTTTTTAATTGAAGGAAATGTGTCTTCAGTTTTTGACAAAGAATTAAAAGGCAGAATAATTTTTAACATAAATGTGACTTGCCAATAAAACCCGTCCTCAATTAATTAACATTAAGTGTCTGTATCATATGCCAGATATGAAACTATATTCAGGGAATATGAAGACAAAAACAACTCCAACTCTGAAGGAGTTTACATTCTTCAGACATGGAAATACCAAGTAAAACATATGTCAAAGAAAGTCTGGACAACACATTTAGGCAACTAGGACAGCAGAACAGAAAGCTAGCTATATAATCTTTCTTTGACCTGAAAATATATTAATTCAATCCTCAATGATATATTTACATAAAAATATCATATTAGGTAAATGAGTTGCAAACTGCTTTCCAGGACATCAGTCAGTCAATCAAGAAGCATTTATTATCCGAAAATTAAATGTCTATTGTGGGACAAGCTCCGTGCTAGCCACTGGGGATATCAAAGGTGAGACAATCTCTACCTTCAGAAAGCTTATATTCTAACAGTGAAAATAAATTCATTATAAGTATATATGGAATAACACAAATACAAGTGTTAAATTCAAGGTAGATAGGAAGAGCATTAGCAGTTGGGAGAATGAGGAAAGTCTTTGTGTAGAAGGTGGTGTTTGAGCTGTGTTTTGAGGAAAAAGAGGGATCCTATGAGGAGGGAGTGCATTCCAGATCACAGAGTTGGGGGGGAGGGTAACAGATAAAAAGTCTAGAAATATAATTGTGAATTATTGCAAGAGTTTACACGGAGGATTTGATTCCTTTGATGAACACATAGTTAAAGGAAATGTGTCCAATCTATCTGTGCCCTATCATCCTCATGCTCTGTAGGAATACAAAGACAGCGACAGGTGTGTCATGTGTGGGGAACGAGTAAACCAGAAGGGTTGGCTCATAGAGTATGATGAAGGAAGTAATGTAGAAGAAGATTAGAAAGGTAAGAAGGAGTCAGGTTGTGATGAACTTCAAATACCGGAGAATTTTTTTTATACTACTACTACTAATAATAATAGTAGTGATGACAAGCATTTATATAGTCCTTTAAGATTTGCAAAGAACTTTGACTATGTTAACTCATTTAATATATAATATATAGTGAGTTGGTGGTGTTTACTGAGTAGGGGCACATAGTACTCATGATCAGACCTGAACTTTCAGGAAAAAAATCTGTCAGTTTTGTAGAAGATGGATCAGAATGGGAAGAGTCTTGAGACAAAAAAAGGAGACAATTGTATTGGTCTGTGTGAGAAGTGATAAGAGTCTATACTAGGTAGGCATTCTTGTAAAACGTGGTTTCTAGTCCTTTCAAAATCCTGAGCCCTCTCCTTCCCCCTTCTGCCACCTCTAACTTAATTGTTTTTTGTCTGTACCAGGGATTTCACTGTAGGCAATTCCCAATGTGGAAACATCATCCAGCAATGCAAATAATCCATATGTCTGTAATCTATAGTCTTACAAAGTTGCCTAGGGTACCTAAGCGACTTGTCCATGGTCACACAACTAGTATGGAGTGGATGAAGGACATGATCTCTATCTGTTACATCAAGCTGCCTCTCCAATTTGTCAGTGTCCTTCCTAACACATGGCACTCAGAACCAAACACAACATAGAAATTTGTTCTAAACCAAGAAGAATGTTATCAATTTCTGAATTCTAACAACCATACTTGTTGGGCTTGTCAGCCCACGATGGCACTAACATTTTTGGCCACCATTTCACACTGTCAATTGATATCTCGTTTGCAACCCATTATAGCTCTCACATCCTTAATACGTGAGCTGCTGTCTAGCAAACCCTTGCCAACCTATTGACACATGCTTTTGAGCTTTTGACCTCACTGAATTTTACATTTTACACATCTATTAAATTTCAACTAATTAGAGTTGGTGCATCATGTTAACCTTTCAAAGTCTGTCTTTTTGGATGGAGATGGAAGATTAAAAAAAGAAGCAACATTGATTAAATGTAAGGGAAACCAATATAAATCATACTGCTAGAATATAAATTAGGGACCCTGGTGATATTTGTGATCAATTTGACAAACTAATTAATATTTTAAAAATTGATAATATCTTTATGGTTGAGAATCTTATTCTAAAGGATGAAAATTCCACTTCTTAAAACTTCCAAGGATGGTTTTCAGAATATTCAGAATATTTCAGATAGGGGCAGAGTGTCAGACTAGAACAGAGAGATGACAATCAGTTTCCAGTGACCTACAACAGGAATCTCAAGGACATTAGAGGTCACAAGAGTCTCAGAGGAGGATGAAATCTCCATAGCATCCTTAGCAGTTATCCATGTAAGCTACACTTGAAGACATATAATGAAGACATTTTACTTTTGGATAGCTCTAATTTTAGTTTGTCTTTATTCAAAGCTTAAACCAGCCATCTTCCAATTCTACCTGCTGGAGCCAAGGAAGTCTACAAATACTTGAAGAGAATAGCCATATCCCCAAGTAAGTCTTTGCCCCACACTAATCCCCTCCATTTCCTTTCACCAGTACTGATTTGGGATGATATTCAGTTCCTTTACAAGCCTGTTTGTTTACCTCTGTATAGAATTCAGTTTGTCAATGTCTTTCCTAAAATATGGAATCTAGCAATGAACACAATACTCAAGATAATGACCTTTCTTTTTCTCAGTACTATGACTCTCTTAATTTTATTTGGGTCAGGTTGGGTTTTTGGTCACCATGTTAAATTGCTGACCCATACTGAGCTTATGATTTGCTCAAACTCTGCTCTGAGATTCTATGACCTCTAATGTCTTTGTGTTTCCTATTGTAGGCGTATGCCCTCTCCCAAAACAATACTTCTAATGGGAATGTTTACTATCTCCCATCTCCCCACTTATTTGAGTAGAAGGACCATGAGTTGCTGAAGTCTTTTCCCACATCAATTCCTATCCCTGGAAACAAAACTCATGTGAAAATTTTAAAACACCTTACTCAGCACTCACATACCACATGATCATGTTGATTAAGCAATTCAATGAGTCATTAAATGCTAAATAAATATTGTGTAGGACAGTCTGTCACCTGATCACTAACATGGTATTTTCATCAGTAGGGCCATCTTGATCCATATCCAGTGAGTTGAAACTCAAGCTAATCCAAAACATCTGGTTTATTTGCACTTTTGGTAATTCTAATGGAATTCTCAGTAAGTGAAATGGGCACAGAGACTATACTTCCTTCTCACATATTCGCCAATATACCCCAAAATCACAATTGAGACATAACATAAGGACCCTCTGGCAAAAACTGAAGTCATCTTGGGCTTCGCTGAGTTTCAGAGGAAATTTCTTATTTTCAGATATATCAATAGGATGAAATATGCCACAAATATGAGCAGGAGTGACATTCTTGGCATGCATTGGGCCAAATCCGAGGCCTAATTCTTCAAGTAGAATTCATTAGGAAGCACTGATATAACATCAGCCAGAATTTTAATTACCTCCTAACCTAAAGAAGTAATCCTTTATAAGCTGTGTCATACTTGTGGGTGTAGATAATTTGAGAACCTTAGTAATGAGGACTAGCTTTCAAGAGAGAATATTGTAACTTATTTTTAATATAATACCCTAGAATTTGTACACCAAAGAAAAGTTGATTTTCAATTTTTAAATAAAAAAAAATTAGGCAAGGTCAGGCTCATGATTTACTCATGTCTGAAACCTGAGGTAATAAGGCACCTTCTTCACCAGGGGATTTCCACATATTCTTTTTTCCTACTAAAGGAGAATTTGTCTACTTGGAAGTATTTGTTTTAGAGACCCACTGAGGGAAAATCATTATCATTCTGGGAAGATATGGAAAAGGAGATGGGAAAATTTGACTACTTCTACCTATTCACAACAAGGTGGGTCAAAGGCACCATTGTGGAAAAATGTGAGTTTGTCATGTGATATTTTACTCATTTCTAGTTCTCCCAAATACAGTTTTTAAATAGAAGAAAACTTAACAAAACCTACCATGAGCAACTTAATTGGGCTGAAGACATCAAGTGAGGTAGTCAATAAGAAATTGAAGTCTATAAGAAATTGGGGGTCTTTCATGAAACTCTGATAAACAACAGCAACAAAGTGGCCCGTGGCCTGGGCCACGTCTCCCCAGGAGGGTATATAAGGGGACCCTGGAAAAGGAGAACATCAACTTTCATTTACCTCTCCTGAGTCCTCCTTTCTTACCTCCTCTGAATCCTCTGTACTGACACTTTGAGTTGCTGTGTCTGGAGAAGAAGCTGTGGTGGCTGCGGTGGCTGTAGTGGTGGCAGTGGTGGCTGTGGTGGCTGCGGTGGCTGCAGTGGTGGCTGTGGTGGCAGCTGTGGTGGCTGTACCTGCTACCGTGTAGGCTGCTGTTCTGTCTGCTGCCCCTGCTGCTGTGGCTGCTGTGGAGGCTGCTGCAGCCCCATGGTCGTCTGCTGCCGCCGCATCTGCTGCTCTGGCTCCTGTGGCTGTGGCAAGGGCTGTGGCTGTGGCAAGTGCTGCTGCCAACAGAAATGTTGCTGCCAACAATGCTGCTGTAAGAAGCAATGCTGCCGCTAGAAGGCAATGATCTGAGCAGGGTCTCCAGGAAGAACCTGCTGGGGTCATGTTGTCCAAGAAGGTAAGACTTTCCCTCATCTCAGATTTCTGCTTCTCCCTGAATTTTCTTCTGAGTCCCATCATGTGAGCATGTGATCTGTGGATACCTCAAACTATGTACCCTCTTGTGGGTACTATCATGTCATCATCCTGCCCCCAATAAAGAACCCCAACACACCAAGGCAAACTCTCTAAAGCAACTAGAGATGGACACAGTCCAACTACCATAAAAACAACTCACAAAATCAACAGGAATAACAATAATCATGATTCTTTAATCTTTACATTCCTTTGACATCTTTATCTTCTTAAACATCTTGTGTGACTGTTTCTGTCCTTTCAATGTGTGCTGTACATCACCATTCCCCTCTGCTATCTTCTGTCTTCCAACTCAATCTTTTGTTATTATCAATAAAACGGCACCAAATAGCCATGAGAGTTTCATTATCTCAGTGTGTTGGCTCTGTCAACTAAAGGAGGGTTTTACACTCCATACCGTACCCCAAGGCAATTTAAGGATCTCTGTTAGTTAAAATGTTTCTTCTAATGCCAGACTCCTCTTTTCCAGTTGATTTTATCTAGATGTTTCTTCTCTCTGAAATGCAAGAGAAATAAATAACTCCATCCCTAGGTCATACTAGATTATTTCCTCACTTGTCTATTCTCCACAGTCATAGTGGCTTCTTTCACAGTCTGAACAATGCTAAGAAATCTCCTCTGCTTAAGTCCAAGCAGCCTGAACGTATGAGAACAGTGAACATCATTCAGCTCTTCAACCAACCATAGGGAGAGTCTAAAAAGTCCCAAAACTATACTTTTATAAAGAAAGGTTCTACTCTCTAGAGCCAAGTTTTTGTTTTTTGGGGGGTTTTGCTCGGTTTTGTTGTTGTTTTTTCCTTCTCTTCTGACTCCATTTGAAAAATGTGACCTTCAATAACATGTCATGAAATCTTAGACCTGAATAGGATCTTCTGCCCTCTTGAATTTTGGAAAAGACATTTAGAGTCAATTGTCAGGAAAAAATCAAGGGCTCAACCAGCTTTTCATTTAGGCTTCCCTCACCATAGAGGTGGGCAGCTAGGTGGCACAAAGGATAGAGTACTGGGCCTGGCGTCAAGAAGACTCAGTTTGCTGAGTTCCAGCCACCTCCCTTTTTCTGAATACTATGCCTCTCTGAATTCTATTTGGGTCATATTAGTTTTCTTCCAGAAGGTGGGATTCTGGCTGGGTCCTGAAGGAAGCCAGAGGGTTGAGGTAAAAAGGGAGAGCAAGGCAAACTGGTCATCCACAGCCATGTTCCCTTGCCAAAGCGATCTGATCTGTCTCCCTGGTTAGCCCAGGTGGTTATAACTCTTTGTTCAGAAGTTCCAGGTCATAAATCTAGCGGCCACATTTTCTTCATTCTGTTCCCTAAACAGAAATTACACCCTTGGCCTAGATGATCTATCTAACAAGCCAGTCGGTGGAATGGAGCGGAAAGAGAACTGCCCTATGAGTCAAGAGACCTGATTTCAAGTCTGGCTCTGCCATTTACTAGCTTTGTAACCATGGCTAAGTCCCAGGCTCTCCATTCCTCAGTTTCCTCACTTTGAAAATGGGCATGAGCATATTTCCACAATGAGTTTCCTCACAGGGTTGTGAAGGAATTCTTTGTAAACCTTAAAATCCTATGTAAAATCTAGGTTGCTTGTTTTTTCCAAATTGCTCAGGGCAAGTGACTATGTAGCTCTGAGCGGATTTGTCATTTATTGGAAATGCATTTCAGAGTCCATGTGCTGTTGAAATCTAGTCATGGGAGTTAGAGATGAAAAGACCTTAAAAATTTTCAATTTAAACCTTCTCAGTTAACACAGAAGGAGAAACTGAGGCCCATTTTTGTATTCTCCCATCTTGTTCACCAAGACCTTTTATTGTTGTGGCCAAGTAGAGGAAATGTCACCCCACAGCCTTCTTTTCTTCAGGTTCAACCACCACAATCCATTTACCTTCTACCAGGTTAAGAAGAAGAGCATTTATTAAGTACCTACTATATGCCAGCAGAAAACTGAGACTTGGTAAAGATCTTAGCTTAAAAAGGCCAAGATCTCCCACTGCATCCAGGACCATCTCCTGTCATCCTGACCTCTATCCAGCTACTGGACCTGGATGGCTCTGGAGGTGAAAGCGAGGCTGATGACTTTGCACAGCCTTGCCTCACTTAAATCCAATTCACTTGCATGTCATGGCATCACTTCCCTGATGTCACGGTCCTCTTTGAGAACAAAGGACAAGCAAACAACATGCCAGAGACTGTGCTAAGTGCTTTATATCATCTCATTTGATCTTCACAACAATCCTATAATGTAAGCATTATGATGAGCCCAATTTTACAACTAAAGAAACTGAGGTTGCAGTATAAGGTCACATTTGAACTCAGATCTTCCTGACCAGACCTGGGTTTGAATTCTAACTCTTACAATTTATGTGACCTTCGGCAAATCATGTGGCTTGCCTGGTTCTAAGTTTTCTCATCTGCAAAATAACACTAGATGACCTCTGAGGTCCCTTCCAGCTACAGATCTATGACTTCCTAAGTCAAGAACGGTTTCTCATAAATCAATACAAATAACTGAGTGGAGTGATTGCCAAAGAGCACGGCTTTGCAAGGCACTTGCTCAAAGACATAGAGGTCAAGGAAGTGGGTAGGAAAAAAGGAAGCAGGACAAGGGACCTGACCGCCTTGCAACAGTCCTTCAGCTACGAATTTAGTGCTGCTTCCGAAAGTCTCTGAGAGCTCCTGCCATCCCCTGCTACTCCCTACACCACAGAACTGTGTCTTTGCTCATCATGGGTAATGGAGAAATCACAGAATCTCAGAGCTGAAGGAGAGCCCAGAGGGCATCCAGTCCACCACACAATGGAATGGAGTCCCCACTATAATATGCCCAAGTAGACACCCACCCCTTGCCCAAGGACATCCAGTGAGAGGAAAATCCATGACCTCCAGAGCTAACCCAACCTCTACAGGGCATCTGTGATTGTTAGGACATCTCTCCTAAAGTCCATTCCCAATCTGCCTCTTCGTAACATCCACTTGACTTCTAAATATGCCTAAATCTCACCCCTCTCCCACATGATCTCCCTTTAGATATTTGAAGACAACTATCATGTCTCTCCACGATTTCCCTTCTCTGGGCTAACATTCCTTCAGATAATCCTTACAAGACAAGAAAATCTCATTGAGTCCATTTACTTCCCTAATCATTCTACTCTTATTAATGTCCCTCTCAAAATGGAGTATCCAGAACCAAGCACAGACATCCAGATCTACTCTGACGAGCAAAATCCTGCTTTTGGATACGATTCAGCTTATGCTAATATGATTGCCAGCAATAGTAATAGCTAACACTTATATGGACCTTATTGTGTACCAGGCACAGTGCTAAGCACTTCACAATTATCATCTCCTTTGATCCTCACAACAGGTAGTTTGTTTGTTTGTCTGTTTGGGGCTTTTTGCTCTTTGGAGGGGGGAAGGCAGGGCAATTGGGGTTAAGTGACTTGCCCAAGGTCACACAGCTAGTAAGTGTTAAGTGTCTGAGGTTGGATTTGAACTCAGGTCCTCCTGACTCCAGGGCTGGTGCTCTATTCACTGTGTCCACCTGGAATGGGTAGTTTTTGAGGACATTATATCCCACTGTTGACTCATTGGGGCATCTACATAGTGCAATGGAAAGGATGTTGGACTTTAGAATTGGCAAGCTCTGAGTTCAGCCAGTACTTTAGACACTAGCCACATAACTCTAGGCAAGCTACTTAACTCAGTCTGTTTCCTCTTCTGTAAAATGGGAATAATAACAGGACCTACTTCCTGGGGTTATTGTGAAGCTCAAATGAGAAAATAAGGCACTTTGCAAACCTTAGAGCAATATAGAAATGCTAGCTAGCTATCAAGCTTGTAGTTCACTAAAGAAAAATAATAAGATTTTTTTCAAATTAACTTTTATCTCCTAAAAGTGAAGTTGATTTTTAAAACCCAGCTATTCCTTCTATCTTTGTCTCATATGCAAATCTGATAAGCATTTCACCTCTGCCCATCAACAATAAAAATGTTAAACAGCAAAGATTCCTGGTATATTTTATCAGTGAGTCTCTCTCCAAATTGATACCCAACCACTAATGGCTACTTTTTGATTCTGGTCATTCATCTTTTCTGAAATCCGTATCATGGGGGTTAGGGGTGTGGTACCCACCATGATCTGGAAAATCTCCATAAAATTTATATCTCGTATCATTTGATCTCAGTTCCATCCATCAACATGCAGATGCCGTCAGCAATCAACTTTCCTGGCTTTACGCCACCCTACATAGACTTTTCCAGGAAGCAAAGTCAAGCTCACTGACCTGTAGTCAACATACTTCATGCTTGCCTTTTTTGAAAATAAAGGCAACCATCCTGAAGAACTTCTTCCATTATTCAAGATCTTTCAGGTCACTCTTCCACAATCCTATTTACCAGTTTCTTTTCAAGATGCTAGTGACTTTAACACATCAAGGAAAACTAAATGTTCCCTTACTATCTCCATAGGTATCGTGGGTACCAATTCCCCATCAGTCATTTTTGTTCTGTTCATCCAAGTTCAGAGTATTCTCTTCGGAAGAGAAAAGAGACACAAAATAAGAAGTGAGCAATTCTTCCCTGTGTTGTCAGTTATCAATGTTCCATCCGCACTGACCAGCAGTCCTCTTGTTTCTTTGATCTGCCTTTTTTGCCCAGTTTAACTTAAAAAAAAACCCTTTTTTTCTTGTTGTCCTTAGTATTCCTTACCAGCTTCAAGACCTACTCAACTTTTAACACTGTTCTTATAAGCCACAGTTTTATAACCAGCCTTTCTTACCTGCCCTTATCTTTATTTTCTATACGTATCTTTAATATCTAGGTTAATTCATCAGCCTCTGTTCACTGATTCATGTCTTTTTAGACAACTACCACTTTTCTTTGTCTTTTTTTAAATTTTAAATTTAAATACAAAATAAGAAAAGAAAAAAAAATTGCCATGCACACAGCAGAACATAAGAGAGGATTCAATATAAAACAACAAATTTTCATTTTAAGAAAACCTATATAGGAGCAGTGGATACAGTACTGGCCCTAGAGTCATGAGAACCTGGATTCAAATCTAGCCTCGGATATTTGACACTTACTAATTATGTGATCCTGGTGGAGTCACTTACCCCCAATTGCCACACATACCACACACACACACTCAGACTATATAATAAATACTACACATTGTTTTCAAAGCTTCCTAGCTTTCCTTTGCTTCTTTGTAGATTTCCTTTTGTTCTCTGCTGCGCACTTTTCACTTTTTTTTCCCCACCCTCATCTTCCCCCTCCCTCCACTCTAAAGAAGGCTACAATTAAGGACGGGTATATATATATATATATATAGATACACATAGATATTTATAAACATTCTCATATATACACATGCTCATATGCATATATGTAAGACCATACTATGCTTATTTCCATTTGTCAGCTGTTTCTCTGAAAGCGGATAGCATCTTCCTTCCTAGGTTCAAGTCTTCCCATATTTTTCTCAATCACCCGGCTCATCATTTCCCACATCACAACAATAATCCAACCCAATCACATCCTATCTGAGAGATTGTCTATGAAACTATTTACCCCCAATTTTCTTGATTCTATTCTTAGCTGCATAGGTTTTATTTACGCAAGAAAATTTTAATTTAAAATAATCAAAATTCTGCACTTTACACTTCGATGATGCTCTCACCTTATAATACAGTTTAAGTTCTGATACAACTGAATATACTCCCTTTACATCTTTTTTCCCTAGTTTCTTTGAAGTTTCTGACCTTTTGTTCTTCTGAATGAATTTGTTGCTTTTTCTAACTAAGATAATTTTTTAAGTAATTTAATTGGGGTAGTGTTGAATAAATGGATTGTTAGGTAAAATTGTCCATTTTTTTATTATATTGGTTTTACCTCCCCATGAACTTTGAGTCTTAAGAATATGAGTTTCCCATTTTCCTCTGAACTATAGAATTTCATTCCATGGGATTCTACTTATTTTTCTTAACTCTTTGAAATTTGTTCTCCAAAATTCTTGGGTATGTGTCCAACTATAGCCAATTTTCATCTCTTTCTCTATCTCAAATGTGATGACGATGCAGTCTCTTCTCCCCACAACTTTCTTCATTTCAACTTTAGCAACCAGTTTTTCCTTTTTAGTTGGAATCAGGTCCAGTTTTTCTGGTTGGTTCTTTCCCCCTTTGAAGGATGACGTTAACATTACAATAAATCAAATATTAGTAGCTGCTCAGTTTGGGGAGGAGATAGTGCTCTGACAGAAGCCCAAATAAATGGTCTCCCACCACTACTTCATCGTGCCTCTGTGCACTAGAATTGAGATCTCTTTCCTGAGCACATCTATTCCTATTCCTGTTGAGGTATTCAGGGACAATATTTCTCTTCTTTCTGATTCCATTGATCTTCACTAAATGCTCTCCATCCCCCTGCCATCTCTAGATTTCCATAATGAAGTATATTTTCATAATGACATTGTATTTTGTCCCCTTTTTAACTCTCCTCTTTTTGTTTCTGCTGCTCCTGTGGTCTGCATTGTACTTATCTATGTCATTCTTCCAGTAAAGAGCAAATTCTAATCATGGTACCCATTCTATCTGGTCCCAATAATACCCTGACGGTTCAATTTGCTTTCCTGCATTAGGATTGCTATTTCCCCTTCCTTGCTACCCATGCACTCAGAACACAGAGTTTGTTTCTGACTCCTTGAATTTTGCTTCTTCTGAATTTCTATGCATTACTACTGCTATTTTCCTCCTACGTTGTAAGCTTTTTGTTTTTAGTCTGACCCTGCGGTATTGGCCTCCTGGTCTGGTGAATATAGGCAATTTTCTCTTTCTCCTTTTCTAAAAGGTTTAAATTTTATTGGATGGATGAAAATATCGCATCCTGTAGCACATGCACTCATGCGCACACAAGATTTGGGTTACCTTACCAATCAATAAGTAAATACTCATCTGTCCTGTGGAGTATTCTTTATCTGGGTGTGTTCAACTCAGCATACCTGAAGACCCAAATCTCAATGCACAGACACATAGAAACACCCACCACAACACACTTCTGATTTATACACACTCACACTTGGCAAAACTCCAGTACATACCAACTCTAAGGATCATCTAGCTGCTGCCACTTAAATTTCTGGAGGCAGAAAGTAGTTCACGCTGAGTCAGAAAAGGTGGTTTAAGGTATAGGCTGGTAGGGGCAATTACAATGGGAAGGAAGGAAGAAGTAGGGAACGGAATGGAGAGGGGGGGAAGATAGCCCAGAGAGGGACCAGAAGGGACGACAAGGGTAGTTGCCCTCCTTTTTCTTCTGAAAGGGTCAAATGTGGTCCCCCTCCCCCCCAAAAAGGTGGTGTATTCAGCACTGATCATGGATAGAAAATAAAAAGACTAGAATTCAAAGTGTTGTCACCCAATGGTTTCTCAAAGGCTAGGGACACTAAAGTGAAATGAAATAACTTACTGCAAAAATAGTAGGATAGGGGTGGCTAAGTGGCGCAGTGAATACAGCACCGGCCCTGGAGTCAGGAGGACCTGAGTTCAAATCCAGCCTCAGACACTTAACACTTACTAGCTGTGTGACCTTGGGCTAGTCACTCACTTAGCACTCTGGGGGGGGAGGGGACAATTTCATTTTTGTCTTTGTATCTTCAGCACCTGGCACACAGGAGTTACTAATAATTGTTGAGTAGAATTGAAAACATCCTGAGATTTTTCAGAAGACTGCAGAGCTGAACTGCCTCTACTAATTGTCCTCAAACAAGAACATAACAAGCAGAACATATGCTGGAAGGAAAGGGAAAACGCATTCATTAAGCACCTACTGTATGTGAAGTGCTTTGAAAATAGCATCTCATCTGCTCCTTACAATAACTCTGAGAGATAGGCACTGTTATTATTTCCATTTTACACATTAGGAAACTATGGTAGGCAATGGGTCAAGTGACTTACCAAGATCATGCTGCTAATAAGTGTCTGAAGCTGAATTTGAACTCAAGTCTTCATGAGTCCACACTCAGCACTCAATCCATCATGTCACCTGGCTGATTCTGTCAGAGGCAGGTTAATCATAGGGTATTTAAGTGTATACTCCAGAACGAGTAAATGACTAGAGAGAAGGAAAAGAAGTAAGGGAATCTTTTTTTTTTTGACAAGATAAGCCTATAAATTTAATCCTCAATGACAGTCAGTGACACACTCATGTACAAATGGTGCATGAGTTAGAGATTTTCAAGCTATGTTCCAGGTTTTCTCAAGACATTCCTAAGGGTAACTTCAAAAAAAGTGTGGTTCTAGAAAACACATATTTATTTCTTCTGCATCAGTATTGGTCCCTGTGTTGACATCAAACCTAGGTTTGGGTTTCTGGGCCCCAAAAAAGCCTCTTGGAGGTATTGAGGACCACTAAACCACAGCAGGTTTGGGTGGATTTACAAATGGTTAGAACCACACATTCAGAAAGTTATGAAACAGTGATGGAATGTTAGATAAGAGGATAGAGCAAGGCAGGGCTAGAGAAATACTGAAGGGCTGTAAGATGTTTTACAAGAAGGGAGACTAGAATGGCCAGCTGTCATTTTCCTTCTAACTAGCTAGTGAGTAGACAGAGAAAAATGACTTCCTTGTCAGGAGGCACAGAAGGCCATCGAAAATAACACTAGGACTGAAGGCGAATAACTAAGGTGTTGATGTGGGGAAAGAAGGAAAGACAATTTGAGAGAATGAGAGGTAGTAGAGATTAGGAGTAAGTGAGGAGGGGGATTGTGGAGAGAAATAAAAGGGCACAGAGTAAGGATCAGAACTCTTAAATAAAGGTGCATATATGCATCAGGTGCCTTCAATAGGTTTTGCTAGAGAAGTATTTTTATGTCTGGTGGTTAACCAAGAAACAATCACTAAAGTCTTTTAACATTTACATTTTTGGAACAGTTTTTTGGTTTAGAAGAGTTTGTAACCTGGTGACATCTACCCCTATATAGCTCTACAATCTTGATTGCCCATTGACAGATGTTGGCTCTGTTCCAAAATTGCAAACACTGTTCTTTTAAGAGGTAAAATCCATTCCTGAGACATGAACCTAAAAACAAACAACACGCAGGTGAAAACTTTGGGATAGTATGCAATATGAGGAAATGTGAGGGATAATTTATAGTGAAGTTTCCCCATTCTGAAAAACCAAATCTAGAATGGCTTCAGTATTCACTAAGCCTAGGGTTAGATCACCTGACTTTCAAGTAATTTGGGGCTCAGAGCAATGGAAACCCTCCCCCAGAGCCAACTCAGCAGAAGATATGCCAAATAAGGTTAAGACTGCTTTCATTGGACACCCACATGTTTCCGGGTCCTTTGTCTCAGAGAGATTCCTGTGCTTAGGTTGTGGGTCAGCCCCCCTACCAACAAGAGTGAAGGCCAGTTGGCGGGGTTGGGTTTCTGCATTGAAAGATTATATAGCCATGGGCTGGCTTCTACCTGTTGCTGTCTCCCTGCCACCATGTGGGTGACAGGGGCAGAGTCCTTTCTCATGAGAAAGAATTTCTGACCTTAGATTCAGACTCTGAACTCTTTCATCTCACACAGTTTGGAGGTTCCACCGAGATTTTTCAGACTCTTCTCTGGAGAGGGGGAGGGCTCCCCAGCCTTGACCAACAGGTAAAGGATGTCCTGCTGGCTTTTTTTTTCCAGTGACCTTTTGGTGGAGTGGGGGAGCGACTCCCCTCCATGGAGAATGAGGCCCAAAGGGGTCTGAAACTGAGATCAGAAAATGCCAAAAAGAAGGGAACAAAGATTACTGGAAATCATGTAAGTCTGTGCACAGACCCAGGTAAGAAGAGGCCTGGGTGATTTGATGGTGGGTGGGGTTGACTGAGTATGGCCAGGAGTTGGGAAATTCCTGGACTAAGAGGTTAACCTGGTCAACTGAGTCTGGCCAGGAGTTGGGGCAACCAGGAGGCAGTTTTCAGGGGGAATGCTGATGAGCGGTCCCTGACGAGGGCCCCTCAGAATTTGTGCCTCAGCATCCCAAGTTCTGGACCAAGAGGTTAATCATCTGTCTGGCAAGACCTTTGGATCTGGAAGGAGGGGCTGGCTGATGGGCCATGTCACCTGCTTCTGGTAAAGGGAAATTTTCAGCTTTTACTCACAAGCTGCTAGTCAATTGGGAAGGAATGTCTCCTTCAACGCTTCCCCCCCCCCAAAATCCCTTGGGAGATAAATCTGGCAAAGCTGGTTAAGACTGTTTGTTCTGTATTTCTCT
>CM053591.1:157633850-157665516 GCA_028646515.1 Pseudochirops corinnae | reverse complement strand
GATTGTTAACCCATTTTGAGTTGCTTTCCTTTAGAAAAGCAGATCTAAGAACCTGTGCTAGCAGCCGCCCTAGGTATGCTAGGGTGCTTGCTGTTACAACCTACCCCCAGTCCCAATATACTAATTTCATTATAGGCCTGGCCCTACTGAACAGCAGGCCCACTGTACCCACCTAACCCCCGCCAATGTCCTAACTTCTTCCTATATACCTCCCTGCTCCCTGGAACAACAGGTGTGTCCATAAAATCTTAGTTCCCACAGAAAGAGCAGGTGTGTCCATGTGATGGGAACCTAGCTACTGTCTCTACCTTGTCACTGCCTCCAAAGCCATTCCCACAGAAACAGGTGTGTTCTTGTATTCAATCACAATCACATCATCCATCTAGGCTTAGACAGAACCACAATACCTAACTATTTGGTTTTTTTTTTGTTTTTTTGTGTGTTTTTTGGCTTTTTGGAGAGCAGTTGGGGTTAAATGACTTTCCCAAGGTCTCATGGCTAGTTTTGTGTTAAGTGTCTGAGGTTGGATTTGAACTCATGTCCTCTGGACTCCTCTTGACTCTTCAATGCACCACCTAGCTGCCACACTAACTATCTGTCTTAACCATCCAGGACCACAATAGCTAGCCAGTTGGAGGGCAGAATGACCAGAATGGTTAACCACCAAACCATAGATGGGACCTCTCCTCCATTACCTAATCCCTTAACAAACTCCTCGTGCCTTTTTAATATTAATGATATTCTTCTATTCTATGTAAATTTCTGTTATGTAATTGCATCTTTACCCTATAAAAATCTACCTTGCTTCCTCTAAATTCCTCTAAATGCTGGTTCCTCTTGGAACTTAGCCCGCTTCATGAGAGGCATCAATCTCAATAAATGCCTTTCCTTGGATTAGAGGTGGTCTGACTCCGAATTCTTTGAGATGGTTCCACCACAACGCATCATGAAACTGCAACAGTTTTGGGGTGGGCAGAGTCCCCACCTCAACAGTGTTTGGCGTCCCTGGGTTTAAACCACAACAAAATGGGCTGCATAAATTTCCAAATGTGAATTGGCCCATCTCCTTCCACCTAAAAAGTTCTGGGTCCAGAACACTGTAAGCAACTTCAGGGGCCTTCCTTCCATCTAATTGCGTGTCACCTCTCAAATGATAAGCATTTCCCTTTCCTTTTTCTTGTCCTTCAAAGGGCCATGGGTTCATAACCTCTGCCATGCTCAGGTCCTCTCTCTCCTCCCACATTTCCAACATTTCCAATTGCTAAATCTTGTTGTTTCTACTTGTACAACATCCCTTGTATACATCTTTGTGTCTCAACTCATACAGCCCAAATCTACAGCAGTCCCTCATCCCTTCTTACCTGAATTATCACAATAACCTACTAAATAATTGACCTCGTGACTCATATTTCTCCCATCTCTAATTCTCCTCTATCCACTCAGTTTCCAAGGTGACTTTTCTAAAGCATAACAACAGCAATAACAACTAACATTAACGCAATGATTTAAGGTACGCAAAGCACTGCATGTTATCTCATTTGGTTCTCATAATGGCCCTGTGAGGGAGGTGTCATTGTTCCTGTTTTACAGATGAGGTGACTGAGACTGAGGTTAAAGGACTTTTCCAGAGTCACATAGTTAATAAATATCTTTGAGGCAGTATTTGAACTCGGCTCTCCCTGATTTCCAAGTCATTGTACCAATAGCTTCATGGGTGTGAACACGCCATGCCCCTTTGTTCATTAAACTCCATTCTTCTAGAATAAAATATCAACTCCTTTGTTTGACATTTAAAGTTCTTTATAACCTGACCTCTTCCTACCTTTCCAGTCTTCCTGTATTTTTCTCTTCTCCACACAATCTATAATCTATCTCTATTGATTGCTTGGTTGATGTCGTTGAAGTAACCGGGGTTAAGAGACTTTCCCAGGGTTACACAGTTAGTACACATCTGAGGTCACATTTGAATTCAGGTCCTCTTGACTCCAGTCAGTGCTCTGTCCACTGTACCACCTAGGCACCCCTGCAATCCCTGCTTTTGTACTGCTTATCCTTCATGTCTGTAATTCTCTGCCCTGATGCCTCTGCCCCCTTGTTTTCTCTGGATTCTTTCATAGTTCAGCTCACATTTCACTTTCTATGGGAGTCTTTTCATGGTTCCCACAGCTACCAATGCCTTCCTCTCCAAAGTTACCTTCAATCCATGTAGAATCTATATTATATAGGTTTTGGCAGGTCTCTCGCATTAGAATGTCAGCTCTTTAAGGAAAGGAATGTTTTTCCCCCCTCATTTTGAATCACTGGACAACGGAATTACCTTGGCTAGTACTGCCTAAACCAACATTGTTTTTTTCCCCTTTCTTAAAAACTGGATCATATCAGAGAACTACAGAGCAATTGTAGCTGCTGCTTTAGGATGGTCCAACACTTCATTCATCATTTTCTAAGCAGTGAGGGATGCTTGAATAAAGAGCTGATTGAACCTTTGGATTTTTCACTGATAAATGGATCTTGTTGTGCTTGCCAAAAGCCAAGAAGGCAGAAGGTCCTACACAGAATTAGGACTTTGTGATTCAGTCAGAAAGGTTACATTATTCCAAGTGGGGTCAGAAGAGGACCAGAAAAATGCATCTCCGGGGAGCAGAATTGCATCTCTTTCTTTTTCTTTTCTCTTTTTTTCTTATTTTTTAAGTACAGCTTTCAGTTTTAGACAGAACTCTTCTGTCTAGGAGCTCATCCTGTTGTTAGCTGATGGGGACAGGGAAGGAAATAAGAATCCCAGCTCCATAAATCCAAGCTCTTGGGACATAAATGGATTTGACAGGTTGGCAGTGTTCAGTTCGGGTAATGAAATAATCACTTTAGCAGTATAAAAATAAGATGTGGAAGAATAAACTAGTATAAACCAGACTACAGTGGAAAGTACTACAGTGCAGGGAAGGAAAGGACTGAGCTGTTTGCTCATGGGTTTTAACAGAGATATCATATCAAGAAAAAGGTCAGATGAGTCTGACATTAGAAAAGAAAACGCTATAAACAAACAGTGATCTGTTAGTTTATTTGATTGATATTATGAGGCATAAAAAAGAGAGCAGATGCATAGAAATAAGGAAAAGGAGTCTGGGTTTATGGTGATTTGGTACATCTTTATTGAGGATAAGAAAAGAATCAATAGGAAGGAAGAAGAAAGCAGAAGACAACAATAATGTACTGTATACATTGAAAGGACAGAAACAATGACAGAAAAGAGAGTAAAAATATAATATAGAAAAATATAAAAGTTAAGGAACCATGATACTATTTTTGCTGATTCTGTGAATTATTTTCCAGTATTTAATCTATGTCCATTTCTCATTATGTTGGCGATTTTTACAGATGTTGGTTTTTTACAGATGTCAGATAGAAAGGTTGGTTGTTGTTATCAGCAGTCTTAAGTAAGGGGATGAATAAGCTTAAAGAATAGATTTTTGTTTTGATTAACAATCAGAGAAAAATAGAGAAGCTGAGACAGAAGAAAGTCTTACCTACATGCTGGGCATATGTCTCCAGCAGGTCCTTCCTGGAGGCTCGGTCCTGATTGCTCCCTTCTAGCAGCAGCATTGTTTCTTACAGCAGCATTGTTGGCAGCAGCATTTCTGTTGGCAGCAGCCCTTGCCACAGCCACAGCCCTTGCCACAGCCACAGGAGCCACGGGAGCCACAGCCACAGGAATGGCGGCCGCAGACGACCATGGGGCTGCAGCAGCCTCCACAGCAGCCACAGCAGCAGGGGCAGCAGACAGAACAGCAGCCTACACGGTAGCAGGTACATCCATCACCACAGCCACCACAACCACCACCACAGCCTCCACTAAAGCCACCACAGCTTCCTCTACAGCCACAGCAAACCATAGTGTCAGTACAGAAGGTTCAGGTGAAGTGAGGAGAGAGAACTCAAGAGAGGTGAGTGAAGTCTGATGCTCTCTTTCTCCAGGATAACCCTCATATACTCTCCTGGGGAGACTTGTCTGAAGACACAAGTGTTTTCCTAATCACTTTCTTGTTTACTTCTTTATTTGACATCTTTCAATTAACCTCACTAAGTTGCTTATTTTAGACTCTTAAATTTTTCATCTATTTCAAAGACACATTCCAGGGAGCTATTATAGGGTTAGTCTTTCAAGATGGGGCAGTAGGAACTTTCAAGGGGAACCAAGCTCATTATCTCTCAAAAACAATAGAAATACCAAGGAGAACAAAAAATAGGCAAAATCAACGCACAAGGTACTGAAAAAGTACCAAAATAGAAAATAAGCCAAGCTAAGAATAGTTCTGACACCTAAAAAATACCTTGACACAACCAAAACAGCTATAAAACCACAGAAGCAACATACCTGAAAAAGGAAGGTAGGATATCCTAGATCTTCTCTAGTGGGTGAGTGACACATATCTAGATGTCAACAAGAATTAGAATAAGAAAATCATGAGTAAACAAAAGAGTTTCAGTAAAAATTTGAAAATCACAGTCAGAACTAAAAGTATAATAAAAATACTTTTTTTAAAAAAAAAAGGAAATAATGAAAAAATGAAAAAAAAATAGAAACCTTAAAAACAAAACAACTAAAGGCACTGATAAAACTTGCTAAAGCAGAAAATAGAATTTCAGACAATATAGTTAAAATACTTTGATTATTGACAAAATTTGAAAAGAATGCAGATATGAGTAATAGAAATGAAGGACAGATCAAAATGCAACAATCTCAGGATTAATGGTTTTCTAAAAAATTATGAAAAGGAAAAGAATCTGGACACTATACTATGGGATATAACATAAGAAATCTTTTCAGAATTAAAAAATAGAATTCACATGATACAAACAGAATAAATAGTACTCAATGAAGATGAACTTCATGAATTCTCTCTCTTAGACATACATTGGATAAAATTTAGCTTTATAACATGGAAAAAAATCATTAAAATTCCAAAAAGAAATACGAATATGATGCACCAATGGTTACAAATCCAGCCCACTGTGACAAAGAAGTAAATGAATGACTGGAAAAATTGGAATATGGCATAAACAAAATTTAGAAGCATGGACCATGAACCTGGAACTACTTCTCTGTTCAAACTTTGTATGCTATTTGAAAGCAAAAAAATGTATTTATTTGTGAAGCATCTGGACCTTGACTAGTTTGCAGAGAGCCACCAGTCTTTCAAGTAAGACTTTGAACAACAATCAAAACTTTAATCCAAAAAGATAATCTCTTAAAACAATTTGCATTTCTCAAATGAAGAAATATAAAAATAGTTGCTAACTTCCGTCAGATTGTTGTATGGGTTAAAAGAGCATTTCATGTAAATAAATAAAAAGGGAAATAAAATGAGGGCGGAAGTGGGAGGAGAAGGGTAACCCCAACTGAAGCTCTTATTCTTTTGATAAAAGGGAAGTTCAAAGTCACAGAAATCCACATGGCCAATTGTTTACTAAAAAAGGAATTTGATTTAGAGGACTTTTGCTAAATTTGGTTTAAAAACAATAACAAAAAAGTTTGAGAGCTTACCGTTCTCTTCCATTAAATTTAAGAATTACTTATATTTTAAAATAATTTAATAATTAATAAGATAAATGAAGAAAAATTCATATTTGAAACATTAAATGTAAGTGGATTAAGTGATAAAAAGAGGAAGAGAATAACAGAATTTATTAAAAATTAGAGTCCAAAAAATATACTGTTTACAGGAAACATGGGATCAATAGGGGCACTGGTGACGAATTTGCATGTACGGGCCATTGTCCCCACTCCATAGTAAATTCAGTCCTGGATCTCCCAATCCCCCATCATTCTGTTTTTTTTTTCTTTTCTTTTAAATTATACCCTTTGGAAATCTACTCTATTGTTAATAACTTTTTCATCCTAGATTTCTTTTTCTCACACTTCTTCCATTTTTTGAGGCTTACTAAAACCGCAGTTTTGTCCTTAAGACAATACAGCTTTTGGTCTCCCCTCCCAAGTTGTTTCCTTCTTCTCTCATACTCCCTGACTACTTAAGACCTTGGAGAAGTTCCCATACACCTTGCTCCTCATTGCTGCTTTTACATTCTCCTTCTTCTTCCATCTCTCTGCCACCATTCCTTCTCCTTTCAACTTTACTCCATCTTGTCCATAAATTGACTTTTTTCATCCATGGACCTCCAGGTTACTTTCCTTCCTCCTTAATAAGTCCAGCTCTTGGCTCACAGTTCTCTCCACCTCACTCTCTGTTCCCTTTAAACACTCTGACAACTCACCCTCTCAAACTCCTCAGCATTTATTTTTTTTGTCTCCCCTTTACCTTAATCATATACAGGTATGATCTACCTTGGCTGTCTCTCCTCACCTTTTATGCAACCATATTTTCCAATGTTAGAATTACTAGTTTTCTGTAAAATATACTTGGTTATATTACACATGATCAATTTCTGCATTTTAATATGTAGTAATGTAATTCTGTAGATATTTGTATGATATATGGTATATGGAATTCAGCAAATACTTATTAACCACCTACTATGTTTGAGATGACTCAAATGCCAGTCATCAGTGGAAGGGTCTTAGCATATTCTATTCCTATTATTCTGAAAGACCAGCCATGAGCATACTCTACAAGGATTAGCTGAAAGAACTGGACATATTTATAAGCTAGAGAAGACTTAAAGGCACTACCATTTAAAAGAGTACAATATTGGAAAATGCATCAGACTTGTTCTGCTTGTTCTAAAGGTCAGAAATAGGATTATTGGGCAAAAGATGAAGAGAGTCAGTTCTCAGCTTGATATGAGGGGAAACCTGCCTAACAAATTAGAACTATCCAAAAAGGGAGTTGGCTGCCTTGGAAGACAGTTTTCCTATCACTTTAGTTCCAGTAGAGGTTAAATGATTTTAAAAGGGTACCGAGGAAGGAATTAGTGTTCTGGTATGGTTAGACGACCTTGAAGATCCCTTCCAACAGAGATTTTTGTGATTCTGTGATTTGATTTCTAGTAGTTGTGGCACTTTGATTCAGTAAAATCACAGTAGATATTTAACTTCTTTCTGTTGTAGACTAATAGCAAATTTTCGTATGATTCAAGGGCACTTCCTTTTCATAGCCTTTTTTTCCCCTTCTTTTTAGAGGGGGGAAGGCAGGGCAAATGGGGTTAAGTGACTTGCTCAAGGTCACACAACTAGTAAGTGTTAAGTGTCTGAGGCCTGTTTTGAACTCAGGTCCTCCTGACTCCAGGGCCAGTGCTCTATTCACTGTGCCACCTAGCTGCCCCCATAGCCTTTTAATTACTTAAAAATGTATTTCCAAAAGTTTGTAGACATATAACTTCTGTCCCTGAGAACATTCCTTTAGTTTCAAAGATACTTTGGTTTTCAAAATGCTGATTTAGTTTCTAAAATAGATCTCAAATATCACAACCTCCTCTCCAACCTACCCTTCCTTTACCCTGGCCTATTTATATTGAGCTCATTTACATCTATCAGTGTAACTTTTTCCCCTTCTATTTCCATTTAAAAAGATATATCAGTAAGTTAGAATGGTAAGGTTAGAGACTGTACCTATGATTTCACTGGTAACTCTCTGAACTAATACAAGGTTAGTACATTTTCTGTTACTTATAGACTTAGATCACTGAGAAATTAAAGGGGCTTGCTCAGGAGACTTAATGTGGGACTTAAAACCAGGTGTTCTTAGCTTTGAGGCCAACTCTCTATCTATTATGACATGATACTGTAATGGTAAGGGAATTTGAAGATCTTTCCTGTCCCTTAATAGGTCTAGGGAGTTTGAAAAACTTCCCTCTCCTTAATGGGCCTCAAGAGGAACTAAACAGGAGAGGCTTGATTGGGGGGAGGCTTGTTTTTCCAGGAAAGTCCATATCTTTTGTTACTTTGTAATTAGGCAGCCAGTCATGGAGGTTGTGATATCCTCTGACCCTGAAGAAGGTTATATATACTCTGAGATGAGGTTTTGCTTTGGGGCTCACTTATGGGAAGAACTGTATGATTTGGACAGATGAGACTCTTGGTAGCCATTGAGCCCCCCAACTTTGAAAACCCAGATATTGGTGCTGCTCTCTGAAGTCCTTTCTGTTAGTGTGTTGAAAAGATTGTTGACACCTTTAAAGTTGCTTTCCTTTAGTAAAGCAGATCAAAGAACCTGTGCTGGCAGCCAGGTGCCTCTTACAGATACCTCTTTGACTCGGATTACAGCCTGAATCAAATAATATGAAGTTTAATATGGCTCTGAGTAAAATTAGCCAGTCAGTCAAGTAACAATTATTAAGCGCCTGTTGTTTGCCAGGCACTGTGATGAGTGCTTGGTTATGACTTCATGGCTAAAATCATATATATGAAAAAATTAACTGTATAAATCCAGAACTCAAGAGATTTGACTAGAAAATAGTTTGTATGAAAAGGATCTGGGGGTTTTAGTGGGTCACAGGCTCGAGATGGGATGTGAACAAAAAAACTGATTCCACCTCAGGTAACATTAAAATAAGTATAGCGTCCAGGTTGAGGAAAACTCCAATTCAGAAGTCCTCTACTCTGATGAAACCACATTTGAAAGATTGTGTTTAGTTTTGGTTGTGTATTTTAGCCAGAAAGTCTATAAATTAGAGCTCAGAGAAGGACCAGTTGAGTGTAAGCTCCCAGAGGGCTTCTTTTTGTATCATGAGAAATGTATCAGAGTGCTTTACACATAATAGACCTCTTATAAATGTTTGTGGATTTGATTAAAATTGAATGAAGGGATTTGAAAACACACCATACTAGGACTTGTTAAAAGAACCAGAGAGGAAAAGATATAAAGCAATTTGACCCTGGAGAGGAAAAGATTTAAAGCAATAGGATAGCTGTCTCCAAATATCTGGCAAGCTGTCCTGTAAAATAGGCAGTAGATTGATTTTACATGTTCCCAGAGAACAAAACTGTGAATTCTGGGTGGAAGCCACAGAGACAAATTTCAACTGAATAAGAGAAAAATCTTCCTAAAAATTGGAACTGTCCAAAAGTAGAACAAGCTGCTTCAGGAGATAATCCTGTAGGTTCTTTATCACTGGAGATTTTCAGAGAGAGAGCCCAAATAACTGTTTTCCAAGGACGCTGTGGAGGGGATTTCTGCCAGGGGAGAAGCCTGAATACATGACCTCTGGAACCGAGATTCTGAGATCTAGTCTTAGACTTCCTTGGCCCCATATAAATGGAAAAATTATAAGGACAGCAACAGTAGTAACAGCTTGTATTTATGGAAAGCACTACGGTTACAAAGAATCTTCTCTTAGATATACATAGAAAACATTTGCTAAAAGCCCATTTTGAGCCTGTGTTGTTAATAGGTCTTTTCAGATTGAAGTTACTTATAGATTCCCTATCCTGAACTAGGAAAGACCCAAATATAGCTTTATGTGTACTCAAACAAGAAAGGGAGGCAGTGCAGCAAAGTGGAGAGAGATGTGGCCTTATAACCAAGAAGATTTGCACTCAGTCCTGCCTTTGATACACACGAGCTGTGTTACTAAACAAGGATTATTAAGCCTGTGCTATGTGCCAGGCACTGGGCAAAGTTCCACATTTGAACTCTAGTATTCCTGACTTCTGGTCTGGGTGTTCTATCCATTGAGCTACCTACCTGCCTTTTAAGTCATTTAAGCTTTCGGTAAATTTCTAAGACTCAGTTCAGGTCAGGTGCTAACCTATATTGGTAACCTAAGAAAATGAAAACGTAGGGATGATCCCTTTCCCCTTAAGTAAGAAAAGGAAACGAAAAAAATTCAGTCTGCAATATTGCACATTTCACAAGAAATGTTATAGTTGAATTTAATAGCTATCTCTTAGGTTCCTACCACATGGGAAACATTGTGCTAGTCACTAGGTACTCAAAGATAAAAACAAATAGAGCATCTGCCCTCGGGGAGCTTACATTCTTCTGGAATGACTCTACCCTCCCTCTCCCCACTTCTGTTTGCTTGCCCACTTATTTGATGACCTGACTTGACCTCATGGATCCTAATTTTTCTTCTGTCTCTTGCCTCCATTCAATTTCTCACCTTCAATGACTTCAGACTTTGACCATGATTTTGGCTTGTATCGGCTCCAATAGAAGTATTGCTTTCTTCCTGAAACTTCCTCCCTCTTTCCCTCCCTCCTTCGCTTCCTTTAAGGCAAGCCTGGCTTCTCTGTTAGCTAATCACAAACTATACTTTCCTCTGTGTGGCATGGATCTCATTAGCTGGCTAGGGCTTCTGAACATAAGTCCAAGGCTCTTTTCATGGCTCTATGTCATTACTCTTTGAAGACTTAGAAAAGTAATGTTTTCCTGGAGCAAGATGGATGTTTGAGATACAAGGTTCTTATTCTTCTCTCCTCCTGTCAATGGAAATGGTCATTTTACTTTGGGGTGGAACAGTGGGAAGTTGGAAAACAAAATTAAGTCTAAACCATGTGGTTTGAGAGGAAATAGGAGTCTATGCAGGAAAGACATTGATGAATGGAGACTTGCTAAGAGGAGGATGACCAAGATGGTGTTGGCATATATGTAGACTATGTGAAGATAACTGGAAGGATATTGGGGTATTTATCCTGGACAAGAGAAGACTTCGGGTGTGGCAGTGGGTTATGAAAACCGCATCTGAAATACTGTTTCATGGAAGAAGACAGATCTGTTCTGCCTGGCTCCAGAAAGCAGAAGTTAGAAGAGCTGGGTAAAATTTGGAGAGCCAGATCTCAGCTTCATGTGAGCAAAACTCATCTGATGATAACTACATCAAAGTGGATTAGATCTTAGATTTACAGCTAGAAGGTAACTTAGAAGTCATTAAATCCAACCTCCTCATTTATGGAGGAGGAAACTGAGGATCATAGAGATTTTTAATGTCTGACCCAGGGTCATACAATTAGTAAGTGTCAGAAGTAGGATTTGAACCCATCTTTCTGAATAGATTCTGAATAGACCTAGAGGTCTAGCCCACTATTCACTCTTCCACATTACCTGTTAAACAGTAGGTTCCTAGTCACTAGAGGTTTAAGACATCAGGGTTAACTGGATGAACACCTGTCAGGGTTATTGTAAGGGAATTCCTATAATTGGTCGGTTAGGCCAGATGAGGTCTGGGGTCCTTTCCAACCTTGAGATCTTGTGTATCTATGTAAAATACTATTTTATTTGAGCATAGACTTTCAAAATAATATTTGCTATATCATTTTCACTATAAGAGAATATGTGGTATGTATCTTTTCTTTTTCTCCCCCTCATCTTTTTGAATTAGGTTTATTTCAACCACCAAAACTTAAAAATTAATACATAATATTGATACTTAAGTAACTCCACACAAGGATAAAAAAACCTCAATAATATTTTTGTACAATTTAATTTAAGGTTATTATATTCATTGGATTATTTTAGGAAAAACTGCACTTTGGGTCACATAATAGAGAAACCTTACTGAAAAAAAAGTCCTATTATTCCATCACTGCAGAATAAACCATCCTTGGGTTCCAGGTATCATCGCAGTCCTTGTGACCTTAATTTCAAATTGACATGGAAAAGAGCAGATCACCTACCTACACCACTTGTATCTGTCTAGAGAACCCAAAATTGAGAGATGAAGCTGATTAAGCTCTTTAGGTGAGTCCTTCAATGTTCCTGAAAAATAAACAGCTTAAAAGGAGACCTGAAGCAGGAGGTGGGGAAGAAATTAACACCGTAATGGGGCAACCCTAAACACATGGCAGATAAGCTCTAGGCCCAGAGGAACTCAGGCCCAGAGGAAGCTCAGCTGTGGTTGTTCTAGATCCTAAGAGTTTAGGTTTCTTTCGAAGGTAAGAGTTTGACCTCTCTCTCTGTCTCTCTTTGGTTCTCTCTGTCTTGATAAAAATAGCTGCCACAACACTAACAAAGCTGAATTTCTCTGCTTTGAGGATATGGGTAATAATATCTTTAACTTTTTTGGTTATAAAGGTATGATATATAACATATACATATATTCTACAAATCACAACAGTGGAAAAAACCAAGATTTTATCTTGTTTTCATACTGTAGTGACAAAAAAAGTTACTGATATACTAACAAAGTTGAATAGTACAACCTACTTCAAAAGAAAAATAGAACAGTCAATAGCTTTTTAAAAAACTTTTAACTTTGTTTCTAAGGGCAGAATATACATATGGATTTTATAATTTGCAATAATGTGTTTAGAAACACTTAAGAAGGTAAAGTGGGGTACTGCTTTTTTTTTTTGGAGGAAGGAAGGTAGGGCAGTTGGGGTTAAGTGACTTGACCAAGGTCATACAGCTAGTTTTTTGTGTTAAGTGTCTGAGGCCAGATTTGAACTCAGGTCCTTCTGACTCCAGGGCCGGTGCTCTATTCACTACACCACCTAGCCACCTGAGGTCCTGCTTTCTTAAGGATGTTGTACAGAAAGAAAATTCCATGCATTAGATATTGCTCAGGGCAAACACCCCAGCAAGGACTTTTCCTTCCAGAAGCTCTAGACCGACACCACTTCCAGTACCAACATGGTTGAGTTTGTCTTCAGAGTTCCATTTGGCAGATCAGGTGGCAGTATCCCCACCATCTATGACTGTAATGCAGCATGGGGAATGAAAGAGCTAAGGAACAGTGTGGTAATGGCCACCCCCAAAGGTATGGATCTTTTCAAATTAATTAGAGGGTTCCACGGATATCTTGGGGGCCTCCACTTCAAGGGGAGCTGTGACCAAAAGTAGAGAATGTGAGTCAATGTTAACCTCACATTGCCCCTATAATTATCCCTAACATGGAAGCGTATCAGTGTGAGCACAGGGAGGGCGGTACATTTGGGGTGTGGCACAGCTGTTGAGATGGTCTCAGTTCCAAGATCATCTTTTAAAGAGACCCTCATTTCCAAGGATAAGGCTACATTGTGTTAACTCCTTGGAAATTCTCAATAAACATGTGGTGGTAGGAAAATGTTTCTCAACATTGGTTTGTGTGCAGGGATCATTTCCATGAGAGTTCCCAGGGTGAGATGTATTAGAGCGGTTATTAGTGGTATTCTTGGCATGAGAATTTGTGTTGTATGCGAACAGAGTGGTTCTCATCTATTGACCCCCTTAACCCTTAACAGCAAAATGATGGGATCCCCACTGTTGAGGAAAAATCCAGTCCTCAAAGGATATAATTATGCTTCTCTTGGGGTAGGGTTTTCTATACATTTAAGCAAAAAAAGGAACAGGAGCTTTTTATGGTATTTTTTAGATTTTATTGAGAAAATTCTTAAAGGTTTAGAAAGACTTTAGAGTAGCAGAAAGGTAAGATAATATATAGTATATATAGAGAAAGAACAAGATTAAAGGTGAGAAAGATAGAAAAGAATGAAACTGACTGAGAAAGAAAATATAAAAAATCACAATTCCATTTTGGTTGACTCATAGGCATGAATCATTCTCCAGTAGCTGGCCTGTGTCCTTTTCTCATTGTCTTGGACAGATTGCACTGTTAGCCAGGCCTCTTAGGGGGACAGATCTCCGGGGCAACAGTGCCTTTGAGAAGGTGTATTAAACCCAAATGGCCCAAAGGATTATATATGCTCATGGATACGGCAATTAGATTAAGGCCAGAAAAGGGCAGAAGTGAATCACAGCAATCCAGTCTTAGAGCTGGCAATGACCTCAGAGTCCATATTATTCAAGCCTCTTATTTTGACAGATGAGGGAAATGAGGTAGAGTAGAGTGACATTGATCTCTCATGTCCTTTTTATCTCTGAGGACTAATTTTTCTCTGAGTCTGTGAAAGAGCAAGTCACTGGCAGAGTGAGGACTAGGGCCTCACCTTCTTAAGTCTCAGGACAATACCCTGTTCTTAAACCACTGTGAAATCTTACCAACTGGTGGAGAGTATGCCCTTCTAGCAGCAGCATTGCTTCTTACAGCAGCATTGCTGGCAGCAGCACTTCTGTTGGCAGCAGCCCTTGCCACAGCCACAGCCCTTGCCACAGCCACAGCCCTTGCCATAGCCAGAAGAGCCACAGCCACAGGAGCCACAGCCAGAGGAGCCACAGCCAGAGGAACCACAGCCAGAGGAACCACAGCCACAGGAGCCACAGCCACAGGAGCCACAGCCACGGGAACGGCGGCAGCAGACGACCAGGGGGCTGCAGCAGCCACAGCAGCCACAGCATCTACTGCAGCAGGGGCAGCAGGCAGTACAGCAGCCTACACTGTAGCAGGTACAGTCACCACAGCCACCTCCACAGCCACCACCACAGCCACCACAGCCACCACCACAGCCGCCGCAGCCACCGCCACAGCCACCACAGCTTCTTCTACAGCCAGAGCAACCCATAGTGTCAGTGCAGAGGGTTCGAGGGAAGTGAGGAGAGAGGACTCAAGTTTGGTGAGTGAAGTTTGATGCTCTCCTTCTGCAGGGCAGCCCTTATATACCCTGCTCAAGGGCTGGTCCAGGACCCATGACATTTCTTTGTTGTTGTTTATCCTAGTTTTAATGAGCCAGTGAGCTCTATGTTCTTTTTTACTTCCTCCTTTCAACCTCTTCTGCCTCATTAAATTATTTGTTTTAGGGCTTCCTAAATTTTAGCCATATTCTAGTGGAAAGTTAAAATAGCTGAAATACTTAGACATATTCAGGGAACTTGAACATTTGGTAATGCTCATGAGAGGAGGTAGTATTGTGAAGATCATTACTTTTACCATTTGACATAGTGGGAAGATTTTGGACATATGTCAAGAAACTTGGGCCCCCAAACTGTCTTTTTAATGTCTTGTCTCTGATTCTTATTACCTGTATAACCTTTGGCAAATCACAACTTCCCTGGATCTGTTTCCTTATCTGTAAAATAAAGGAGTTGGACCAGATGATTTCTGAAGTTTCCTCTAACTCTGTATCTACATCCTTAAAAGTCTATGATTCTATCTCAGCCCTGCCCCTTACTGGCTGTACTACCATAGCCAAGAAACTTAATTCAGTCGATCACCATACAGTATTCTTGTTACTTGGTACAATGTTCTCTTGGTCCTGCTCACTCCACTTTGCATCAGTTCATGTAACTCTTTTCAGGTTTTTCTGAAAGCATCCTACTTGTCATTTCTTAGAGCACAATAGTGTTCCATCATAATCATATACTACAACTTGTCCCGCCATTCTCCAATTGAGGGACATCCCCTCAATTTCCATTTCTTTGCTGCTACAAAAAAGAGCTGCTATAGATATTTTTGTACATATTTTTCTTTTTTACTTTCCCCTTTCCTTTAAAAAAAAATCTTTTTGGAATATAAACCTTGTTGTACTATTGCTGGGTCAAAAGGTATGTAATAGTATAAACATCCTTCCTAAACTGTGGAGCCAAGATCTGACCACAGTGTTCCAGGTGTGATCTGAACAGAGAAGAGTAAGGTGAGATGATCACCTCCTGATTCCTGGAATCCATATCTCTCCATGAAGCTCCAGATCACACGAGCTCAGTCTTTTGGCTCTTATGGTACACTTTTGATTCATATTGAGCTTGTGGTCCACCAAAATCTTCAGATCTTTTTTAAACAAACTGCTTTTTTACTGTGCCTCCCTCATCTTGAATGTGTTCAGTTGAATTTTTTGAATCTAAATGTGCAAACATACATTTCTCCTTATTAAATTTCATTTTGTTGGAGTCAGTCCATTGTTACAGACTGTCAAAATATTTTTGAAGCCTGACTCTGTCATCCAGTGGTGTTAACTGTTTCTCCCATCCTTTTGTCACCTGTGAATTTTCTAGGGATGTCACCCACGCCATTTTCAAAGTCATTATTAAAAATGTTAAATAGACAGAGTCCTGAGTACTGGAAGCCTTGCAAATTTAAGTTGTACCACTAATGACCACTCTCAGATTTTTAATTCAATTTTTAATTCATCTGATTGTACTGTTGTCTAATACTGGGTCCTTTCATCTTTTCTACATTACCAGGTCATATTCACTGGTTTGCAGATTGTTTTTTCTTCTCTTTTTTGAAGATCAAGGAATTTTCTCTTCTCTTGTCCATTCTTCACAGTCTCTGTCTGTCTGTCTGTCTCTTCTCTCACTGGTTCTCCCTAATTAGCTCAGGAAGCTGGTAGCACAGGGGCCACCCCTGGGATTGATCTCACTGCTGCAGCAGCAGAGATTTGGCCTACTTGGCTTTAAATCTGGACTGATTTGTCCCTCCTTAGGCAAGATGGTGGGCTCCCCTCTAGCCAACTTAGAGGGTTATGTGTTGCAAAGTGCTATGGGTAAAAAGACCAAAATAGAATTATTCCTGTTTTTAAGACATTTCTGTTGTACTTCTTTAATATTTATGGAGTAGGATTGGAGAAGGCAGATAATGGGACTCACCTAGGATTGTATATTAATGGGACTAGTGCAGTAAGATGCCCAGAAGCATGCAAAGAATTTGAGGGTCAAGGCAGGTATACCATTGAGATTGACTTGAAAGGGAAGTAAAGTCAAAATGAGAGTGATGCTCTATTATGTTAAAATTGTATCTTGTTCTAGTCTTCCAACCATCTAGTTAGTATAGTAAGTAAATTTATACAAGTAGGCAATATAAAGTGGCAGCTAGGTTGCTCAGCAGATAGATAGACTCACCTTTCTGAGTTCAAATCTGGCCTCAGACATTTGGTAGCTGAGAGACTCTGGGCAAGTCACTTAACCCTGTTTACCTCAGTTTCCTCATCTGTAAAATGAGCTGGAGAAGGAAATGGCAAACCATGCCAATGTCTTTACCAAGAAAACTTCAAATAGGGTCATGAAGATTGAGACATGACTGAAACATATACCAACAACAGTATAAAGTAGCAATAGCAGGAAGTAAGATTGCAAAGGGCAACCCAGAAGTCACATACAAACCATCCCAAAGATCAAGAGCATAATTTTTTGCTTTTATTTATTTATTTTTTTTGGAGAAGGGAAGGAAGGGAAATTGGGGTTGAGTGACTCACCCAAGGTCACATGGCTAGTTTTTTTAGTGTTGAGTATCTGAGGCTGGATTTGAACTCCTGACTCCAAGGCCAGTGCTCTATTCACTGTGCCACCTAGCTACCCTGTATCAAGAGCATAACTTACAAACCGTATCACATATTAATCAACAATCAGATCCTGATAACGTGCTGAATCACGGGAAGCCATTTAGGTTTTGCTGTTGGAGATTTTTGGTCCTATGAGTAAATCTCCAATAAGTTTTAGACATTTGCAGCAAAAACTAGAAAAAAAAATATACTGATAACTCTGAGATGATGGATGTGTTTATTTTAAAGTTTTATTGAAACTTTGAGATGATTTGCCTGTATTAATAAACTAGCTCAAGGAGGTACAGAGAAGAGTTGATTGCTTTCCCTCCAAAACCCTTTAAATGAGACCTCAAACTCCTTACCCCCAAATATGCTTCCCTCTTCATTGGGGCCATTCTGCCAAGTGCGTCCAAATCAAATCCCTTGTTACATGAATGATTCTCGGTGCCTCTCTCCCTCCTAATTCTCTTTCCCATGCTGTTCACCTTCCTTCCCCATCTCATCATCTGGCCCCATGCCATCTGCCTCTGCGACTCCTTTTACTGCTTCTCTATGTAATTTTGGTGTCTTTTTGCCTACACGCTCTGTGCCTTATTAAAGTGGAATTGCTGCCTTATTTCCCCTTGTCATTATGGTCTTTCACAGCTAATACCCAAAGAACTAGGTGTGTCTGCTCTAGCTCATAATTTCATAAATTAATTATCACTTCATCTAGGAAGGATCAAGATAGTCCGGATTGAAAAAATAAGCTTATTAAGAGAATGGGAAAGATGGAACAGGATGTTGTGCTCAGATAAGGGCACCTCAGAACTCATGGTCTTGAATAGTGATGGAAGAGTTTTACATGACGGTGAGGGCTGAAGTACGAATATTTGGGGAAGGAGTGGGGCTAGCTGAAATAGAGTCAAGAACAGAAGGGTTGAGAAGGTCAAGGAGCCATGAGGCCATTGTATCCAAGGAGCTGAAGACATCTTAAAGAAGAAGAAAACAAGAGACTGGAAGCCGAGATAAACAACAACAAGGAAGTACCTTGTGACGTATTGGGTCAACCCCCACTTCCTAGAGTATATAAAAGCTATCCTGCAGAAGGAGAGCATCAGACTTCACTCACCAAACTTGAGTCCTCTCTCCTCACTTCTCTCTAACCCTCTGTACTGACACTATGGGTTGCTCTGGCTGTAGAAGAAGCTGTGGTGGCTGTGGCGGTGGCTGCGGCGGCTGTGGTGGTGGCTGTGGTGGTGGCTGTGGAGGTGGCTGTGGTGACTGTACTTGCTACAGTGTAGGCTGCTGTACTGCCTGCTGCCCCTGCTGCAGTAGATGCTGTGGCTGCTGTGGCTGCTGCAGTCCCCTGGTCGTCTGCTGCCGCCGTTCCTCTGGCTGTGGCTCCTGTGGCTGTGGCTCCTGTGGCTGTGGCAGTGGCAAGGGTTGTGGCTGTGGCAAGGGCTGCTGCCAACAGAAGTGCTGCTGCCAGCAATGCTGCTGTAAGAAGCAATGCTGCTGCTAGAGGGGAGTGACCAGGGCGGAGTCTCCTGGAAGGACCTGCTGGGGCCATGTTGTCCAAGAAGGTAAGACTTTCCTTCATCTCAATCTATCTGTTTCTCTGCCTTGTCCACCATCTCTTGGGCTCACTGCTGTTGAGTGAATACCCTCTTAATTATAGGGTATGCTTTTTGTGAGAGGCACCATGATGTAGTGGCTAAGGGTACTGGGCTTGGAGCTGGGGAAACCCAGCTTCCAATCCTAACCTTAGACACTAGCTGTGTGACTTTGGGCAAGTCACTTAATCTCATTAGACCTCAATTTCCTCACCTGTAAAATGGGGGAAGGGGCTAGATTTGATGGCTTCTAAGCTCCCTTCCTGCTCTAAATCTATGCTTCTATGGCAGTGGGTACCTCAGACTCTCTAGTCTCTCCTAGGTATAATTCTATCACCAATCTGTCCTTTTATCATTACTAAGGCAAATCCCCAAAGAGACCAACTAATATGGAGCAAGTCATAAATATACAAATAATGGGATCCCGGTTCTCTAAGCCTTTTATCCTCTGAAATCTCCCGTGGGATATTATCTTCTCAATTTTGTTTCTACATTGTGTCCTTTCAGAGCCTACAACATGTCACTGTTTTCTTCTGTGTTTTGTCTTTCTACTAATTCTTTTGTTACTTTCAATAAAAGATATCAAATAACCACACCCCAGTCTCTTTTTCTTTATTTGTTCGTGTCTCTTTCTCACTTAAAAGAGATATTTTCTCCCCTCACTTAACATGAATAAGCAAACTCTGTTTGGCCTCAGGTTTTCTTTTATGTCAAACTCACATTACCATAAAAAAAAATCTGTATTAAGATTTTTTTATCCCCCTTTCCCTTAATGTACTCCTCCTCTTTCTCCCCACCCAGATTCATTCTTTATAACAAAAAAAGAAAAAGAAAAAAATTCATTTTAACAAGACCAACCAGCACAACAACCAAATCTGATAGAGACTCATATTTTCAAGACGATTTTAATCTACCCATGTTGTTGGTATGAAATCAAGATAAATCATTTTGTCTTCTGCCTCAAGCACTTCTTACGGAGGCCTAGTTCAATTCCTCATTTCTTGTTTCTCTCCAGGCAACATGAATTTTGCATTACTCACTGGGGAAAAATGCTGAAATGTTATCTCAACTCAATGAAAACAATAATAATTGATTCACATTTACATAGTCATGAATCATGTCAACAAGCATTCATTATTTCCTATGCATCAGGCTGTGCGCTAAGCACTGGAAACACAAATATATGGCAAAAAGAAAGACAGCCCCTACCCCCAAGAAGCTTACGGTCAAATGGGTGAAAATAAACATAAAAGGATGATAAGAAATTACTGTGGGGGCTCTAGGTGAAGGTACCATAGGGATCACGGCAGGGAAAGAAGTCAGTCATGAGAGGGACCCTGAGAGGAATGAAGCAATGAACGTGGCTACTTTCCTGGTCACTTCCCTTAAAACTGATGCTCTGAGAGAAACTAATCAGACAGAGGAAGGGTCTACAGGGGCTGAGTGACTTTGGATGGAAGAAGGCTATAGCATTATGGTGAAGAAGGGAGTTTAGAGAGTTTGAAATAGAGTCTGGAAAAAAGAATACATGCTTTCTTCATAAAAAGCTTGTGGCATAGTTCATATAAGTATTATTATCCCATTTTACAGATTAAAAAAAATACCTATAACTCATCTAAATTATTACTTTTCCACAATTAGTCACATAGCCAGTACTCTATCTGGGACTTAGGTCTAAGCAGTATTGATTAATAGTATTAGTGATTTAAATTCCTTTTCTCATCACTTCAAAAAAATAGCAAGATATATAGTGGATAGAGCACTGGCTCTGGAATCAGGAGGACCTGTGTTCAAATTCAACTTCAAACACTTTCTAGCTGTGTGAAGTGGGCAAGTCACTTAATCCTGATTGCCTTAAAAAAAAAAAAAAGCAAGATGGTTGTTTCTCAAGATCCAACCTGAAAAAAATGCATGCAACTTTCTTCCCCGTTTTTTTTTTTTCCTACTTCTGATCCCATGTGAAGTTTACATGGTTCTTTTTGGGTGAATCACAGGATTCTAGAACTCAGTAGAATATGCCATCCCTTTGAATGCTTGGAGGAACAAATGGATCAATTATTTTTCAATGAAAATTCCATATTCTTAGTCAACTTCTCATAAACCTCATCCTGTGTCCCAACCCATTGGATTGTCCTAAGAGATGGGATGGAAAGGGGTCACTTGATGGGCAGCAACCATTGTTCTGAAGTTCTCTGAGATGACTCAGGTTGTAGGAGAGAAAAGACCAGTGCCAGTTGGGTTCACACATTTGCTGTTAGCCAAGGTAATTCCAGATTTGTCATGGACCAATCAGATAAGTTTTAAGTCCTTTCTTTACTGTTGAGACCTAGGTCATAGATTCAAGACCAACAATATCATTGCTCCATTTTACCTCCATGTTGTATCCCGCCAGCCCCATGTGTTGGTCCCGGGGAATTGGGGTAAGATATTGTAGATATGTCAGAACTGCTGGTCAGAGCAACTCAAAATTCATGTTTACTGGGTAGAATTGAGGCATAACAATAGATTTGAAGTTGGAAAGAATCTTAAAAGATATAGTTTCATAGGCAAATTGGCAGGGATCTTAGAGTTCAACATCTTCACTTTAGAGATGAGGGAACAGCCTCAGAGCAATAAAGTGACTTGTCCAGGGCCACATTGTTTGTAAGTGTGTGTTCATATCCCAAGAAAGGATTTGAACTCAAGAACTCCTAATTCAATGTCCCCATTTTCCAAGTGACAAAACTGAGACTCAGAAAGCTCAGGTTACTAAATCAATATCGCAGAAGTAACCAATGTCAGAGTTGATATTAAAACCTAGACCCTTTTATCCCAAATCCAACACTATTTCTACTAAATCCTGCTGTCTTCTCAAGGAAAGTACCTACTAAGGGCAGAACCATAATATATTGAGTTGAAGAAAAGTGGAAGATCTATTTCTTCATCAAGTCAGTCTACAGAGTCAGTCCAGACTTACAAAACCATAAGCATGTGGTTTTCACTGGGTTCCAGGGCTTCCTAAGGCACCCTGTTGGTTGTTCCAAGCAAAGGGTGGTAATCGAAAACATGCCAAATTAATATTTGCACCATCACTTCCAGGTCCAGTGCCAACTGTGAACCAAAGTTGAGTTCTGGTGGCATAAAAAACATGGTGGAGGAGTTGGGAGGCACTAACCGAACCACAAAGAATTAAGGGGTAGGCACCTTCATGTTTGGAGGCTCATAACCACAGATGAATTATTAAGTGATGTCAAGGTGGGCAAACTAGAGCAAATGCTTTTTGTAGTGTTTGGGCCTGGCTTTCAAAGCTCTCATCAGCATCTGGTGAAAATAAGCTCACTGGACTCTCAGAGAATATGATAGATACTCCAGCAACCAGCTACAGGAAACAAAGCCAATCCTAATGTTGGTAAACTGATCGGGAGTTCAAGGAGAATAATGTCCAGCAATGCGTGATGAAGGAAGGAGAGGAGGAGGAAGACTGAAAATAGATTGCAAGTTTGATAAGAAGTAGCTATGCATGAGAATAATCTTGTTTCCAGGGATGATATAACTCAATATATCAATAGTCATTTATTAAGTGCCAGTTGTATGCGGAACACTATCCTAGGTGCTAGAGAAGATACCTTTGGATAATACAGTCTCTGCCTGACCTCAAGGATTTAAAAATCTAGTGAAGGGTGAAAGAGGCCATGAACACAGACAGTTAAAATAAACAATATTGCATGACAAGGGTGTTAGAGCATTATAGAACAAAATATAGGGTGTGAAGTACAAGGTAATGACCAACAGGAAGATCAATGGAGACTTCCTGGAGGAGGTGGGTAGTGATTTGTGAGTGGGGTTTTGAAGAGTGGGAGGGGTTTCAATGGGTAAAGATGGGGAGGGAGGTCATCCATGGATGGGAGCAAAATGAACAAGGTCATGGAGGAATGAGAGCACAGTGCAAATTCAGGGCATGAGAAGATGTCTGAGTTAGCTGAAGACAGACTCAGTACAAAGGAGTAATATAAGTAGGGCTAGAAAACTAAAGTCATATCAGGTTTGGGGGAGACTTGAATGCCAGGCAAAAGAATTGGAACTTTTCTCCTTAGGCAATGGGGAGCCAAGGAAAATTTTAGAGAAGAATGACCTGAACATATTTATGCATAAGAAAGCTTATTTTGACTCTAGAGGAAAAGATAATTGGAGGAGGAAAGAGTAGAAGTGGGAGGATTAGACAGGACACTATATTAGGAATGGAAAAGTAGGAGCAGAGAAAAGGGTATGAATGTGAGCAATGTTGTGAAGGCAGAATTGGAAATAGGGGATGTAAGAGATGACAGACTGGGAATAGTCAAAGAGAATCCAAGATTGAAAGTTAGTCATTGGGATGACTGGTGATACCACAGACAGAAAAAGGGAATTCAAGAGAAAGAACAGGTTTAGATAAAGAATAGTGAGCTCAGTCTTGGATGTTCTAAATGTAAATTCTTTTGGGACCTTGGGAATGTAAATTCTTTTGTTTTGCAAACAAGTTGGAGACACAGGTTTGAAGCTGACCTTGCTCCTAAGTTCCTTGACCTGTGTGTGGTCACAGGACTATGCTGGACCAAGCTGGCAAGGAGGAGTGGGAAATGGGGAGGCCAACGTGGCACAAGAGGATGCCATATTGAAATCAAGGAGATGGAACCAATCCTGTTTTAGAAGTCTGAGGACACAGGGCAGTTTGGTTGCAATAAAGTGGAAGGAAGGAACTCAAAGGCCACAGTGCAGTGGACAAGAACTGAGTGAACTGGGCTGAAGTGGAACTGGGGAGGTGTATGAAATATTTGAAAAGAGGTGAAAAATCAGAGAAGCATGTCTATGCCACTTATAGCTAGGGACTGTAGGGTCTAGCTTGGAGAACCAGCTCAACAGGATATCAATGGGTTTACAGTAGGTTTGTATACAACTAGATTGTATTTAACAAGTGCTATTGAGTCAGCAATGTCAGCTTCCAATATGAAGTGGTAGACATTACTGAGGGGCCTAATAGGTTATGAAATACAAGAACATTTCTGTTGGCTTACTGGCTTTTTCCTATCTCCTTTTGTTCTCTTCTCTCTTCTTTTACTTAGCACTGACATATGAGGATTACTCCTGAATGTTGAGTTGGGACTCTAGGGGGAAGGAGGTAATTTGTTTCTTCTCTGAAAACCAAGGCAGTATTTTCTTGCAATAAACACCAGTATATAGTGAAAGTATCGTATAGTATAGTAGCTAGAGTATTGGGTATTGTGCATCGTAGGTGTTGATTAATTGATTGGTGTTAGAAAAACTCAGGTACAAATCCTTCTCAAACTTACTAGCTATGTGATTCAGTTTTGGTACGCCTTGCTAATGTTTGCTGTGACCTCTTCCATCATAAGACCTCTTTTTCTTGAGACCTTGAAGGCTGATCACCATCTAGACTTTCAATTTTTGGCCCAGTCCTTTACATTAGATTTAGCATTACTGAGGCTCTTTATAAAACAACAACAACAAACTCTGCCTGGTGGTTCCATGATCTCATTAGGAGGAGTACTCCCTCTACGGTGCAGATTATACTTCATTCAAGTCTTTTTATCCTGGTGATTTTGGTCTCTGATCTCTCATAGATTCTCCATGGGCAATACACACACCATACTGAACACCTTCCTCTAGATCTTGAAGTGTCTCAGAAGTACTCAGGCTGCCCATTTCTTGTCTCTAGCTGTCAGTGAATGATCAGCTCACCTTTTCTTGATGGTATCTTTCGCTCAAAGGCTGCCATAAAAGAGAGCTGAAGAAAGACATGAGAAGTGTGAAGAGATTTTACTAGACAGAGATTAAGATGATTAAAGGGTAGGAAATAAGACCTTAGAAAGGGTATGTTGCTAAAATATATAGTGAAGAGAAAAGAGGTTTGTCAGGTGACAATTTATCTTTGAACATAATAAGCATTATCATTCGCAGCTGGTAAACATTGGGTCTATCTTTATTAAGGAAAAAAAATAAACAGACAGGCTTAAACTGCAGAATCAATGAAAAGTTAAATTTAAGGAAGATTTTCCCAATGAGTGAATATTGGTTACTTATCAGAATGAAAGTATGGAACTGTTTTTCCTTTGGACCTTTAAAATGTGGACCTCATTTCTTTGTGAGAAGTTAGGTAGTTCTTGGGCATTAAAGGATGGGAAACATGGGATATCAAGGACCTTCTATCTCATTTATAGTCAGGTGTGCTAACGTTTATCTGCAAGAAATAGAAGCCAACCAGAATACCCTGTTTCTGCTGTGAATACCAAAGAGGGGTGTGGCCATGAAAGAGAAATGGGAGTTTGTTGGTTGAATTCTAAGAGGTATTAGCCAAACAGGAGATGGGACAATCATATGGCAAAAATATGAAGTACTCATGTGAAAGACACGTGAAAAGACAAGGTCCTTCACATGACAGACATTTGCATGGGAGGGACTTCCTCATATGACATGTTGGAGCTTCTATTTTCTGCTTCTGATGTTTGCTAGCTGTGTGATCACAAGCAAGTCATGTAACCTCTCTGAACTTCAGTTTTATCATCTGCATGGGAGGGACCTCCTCATATGATGTGCTGGATCTTCCATTTTCCTCTTCTGATGTTTGCTAGCTGTGTGATCACAAGCAAGTCATGTAACCTCTCTGAACTTGAGTTTTATCATCTGCATGGGAGGGACCTCCTTATATGACATGCTGGATCTTCCATTTTCTGCATCTGATGTTTACTAGCTGTGTGATCACAAGCAAGTCATGTAACCTCCCTGAACTTCAGTTTTATCCTCTGTAAAACTGGAGATAATAGAACCTTATGATACCCTGCCTCACAGGGTCTCTGGGTGGCTGAAGTGAAATAACAGTAACAATAGCTTGCATTTACCTAGAGCTTTAAGGTTTGCAAAACTCTGAACAAAAGTTTTCTCACTTAATCCTCACAACTTTGGGAGGCAGGTCCTATTATCATTCCCATTTCACAGATGAGGAAACTGAGAGATACAGAGCTAGGAAGTGTCTGAGGCTAAATTTGAGCTCAAGACTCCCTTACTCTAAATTCAATGCTCCATTGTGCCACTTAACTGAATATGAAGTGCTTGGCAAACTTTAAAGCACCATAGAAAATGTTTTTTTTTGTTTTTTTTTGCTTTTTGGAGGGCAGGGCAATTGGGGTTAAGTGACTTGTCCAAGGTCACACAGCTAGTAAGTGTTCAGTGTCTGAGACTGGATTTGAATTCAGGTCCTCCTGACTCCAGGGCCACTGCTCTATTCACTGCATCACCTAGCCACCCCCAGAAATGTTATTTATAATTGTTATTATTATTGTTATCATTGTATAGAATACCACAAGACAGTCTTTTCACAACAGCTGTCCTATGATGGCTTTGTGACCCTTAGCCATAGGACTGACAAATCAGGATAAGTCTACTGTCCAGAATGTAGTGATCTTCACAAAATAAAGATTTGATAATTGATCTGATATACTGACTACAGGGTAGCTAAGTGGTGCCATTTTGCCCACAGCACCAGGTCTGGAGTCAGGAAGACTCAGCTCCTTGAGCTCAAATCTGGCGTCAGACACTTACTAGCTGTGTGATGCTGGGCAAGTCACTTAACCGTTTGACTCATTTTCCTCATCTATAAAATGAGCTAGAGAAGGAAATGCCAAACCATTCCAGTATCTCTGCCAAGAAAACCCCAGATGGGGTCATGAAGAGTCACACATGACTGAAAAATGACTAGAAAATACTCATTATTCTTTTGAGACAATGTGGACTATTGGATGGAAAGCTAGATTTAACATCCAGGAAGACCTGGTTCAGATACCACCTGCGACTCTTAATAGCTGATTGATCATTGGCAAATCACCTAACCTTCTGACCTTCAACTTTCTCATTTGTAAAAAGGAGACAATAGTCTGCAATCCTGTCTCAAACATATATGGACTCTGTGACTTAGAATGGGTGGGCATTTCTGCTATATCTCGGTACCCCAAGTAATTCTCAAAGATCACAAGTTTCAGAGCAGGTACTGATATTTGCACTGGGAGGGGAAGCTCTTCATTGGGAGAGTCCAAAAGCAATGAAATTTTTCAGCTGGTTTACACACACATATGTATGTGTATGCATATAGGTATATGTATACATACATATTTATACACACAGTATTTGCATATGTGTTTCCTGGAGAGGAACTTCCCTTACCAATATTACCAGCATCTATATCAGCATCCTAAAGCAATGAAATTTCTAGGCTGGCCAACACACACAGATATACATGTGTGCATATATATACACACATATATTTGCATTGGCATATATGCCTCTTAGAGAGGAACTTCCCTTATCAATATTACCAATATCTATATTTAGGTAGATAAAAATTAATATGGGGTGTCCCAAAAGTCTTAGTGTGGTTTTAAGATTTAATAGTTATTATAACTATATGATATAACATAACAGAACATAATATAAAGTAATATAATATAATCCAATCAATCCTCAACCTTCACAGCAGTAATGTTCTGAAAAAATGGCTCAAAAATCAAAAACATGAATGCTGATACATTGAACCAGTGGGAAATAAAGGGTTAGGTTTGGGCAACCACCAAAAACTGTAATCTCTCGCTAGAAATTGCTGACAATACGTTTTTGTACAAACAATTCTTTATAACAAAATATTAATTCTGATAATATGTACTTTTCCTAACACAGCAACTATGAAATAATGTCTTATAAAATGCAGTCCACAAAATAAAATTGGTAATATGCAAACCATTTTTTATTGCTCGTAATTCCCTAGAATTTTGTGACCTTTTGTGCTAACATCTCAATAAAAAAACAAACAAAAAATCCAACACACTGATTTCAGACAACATTCACTTTTTTTTTATAATACCCCAAACCTACGGTATTATAAATACTACACAACAAATAAAATTCTTAAAACAAAAACAGTTTTAAATCTGATCCTTACCTTTTGCTGTTTCAGACGGCAATGTGAGGGTATTGTACTGTATGCTTTGTTGCTATAAACCTACCTTCTTTGATCTCTCTCTGAAAACTAAGGGAGAGCTTGCTGGGACTTCACTCACTGCTGTCAGAAGATGCTGAGGCTGACACTCTGTTCTTCAGGTGAATGGCACTGGAAATCATGAAGGATGCACCAGCTTTGAATAAACCATCCAGCGATGTCTACTGCATGTGCCAATTGAGATTCTTAAGGGTCTTGGAGTATGGGAGCACACAGAGGCTAGTGGACGCTCAATCTGAGTTTGCCATTGATGATGAGATCCACATCCTCAATATTTCTAGCTAGCTGGTTGATTAGGCCTAAGCACCCCAGTCACTCTCAGAACTGCCATTTTTTTCTCAACTGCACATAGTTGGGAATGTGCAAGGTTGCCAAAGTAAAAGTCAAGAGAGATTAGTGATAAAATCACATGAATGCTTAAAATTGTGAGTTAAACACAAGAAGGTTGACTGTGTAACATAATATGAAGTAACATCACATCACATGAACATAACATGACATGGCATTATATTATGATTATATTTTAATGGCTAATTGCTATTAAAGCTTAAAATTGTAGTAAGATTTTTGGGACGCTCTGTATGTAGAACCTGCTTCACAGGATTCTGGTGAAACTTAACTGAGATAATGTGTATAGAATACTTTTCAAACACTTAAAGTGCCTATAAATGTGAACTGCTCTTATTCTGTTTTCTGCACCAGGTCACACCACCATCTTCCCCACCCTCCCCAGCCACACCCTCGCCCCAAAGCCTTTCCAGTACCAGGCCAAGGTGGGTTCTGTTTCCGCCACGCCTTAATTGCCCTTTGGAAGGCTCTCACTATAGTTTTTCTCCTTCCCTGCCTATATCTATGGCAGCTGGGCCAGGCCATATAAATCAGCCCAAGGCTTCTTGGCACCTGCACAGGATGAAAAGGGAAAGGGGGGTGTCAGATAAGAACCAGCAGTGGTTCACAAGCAGGGGGAGGGAGAGAGAATCAACAAACCTTTGATCCCTAGAAAGATGGAGACAATTGATTTTTTTTCTGTCCATTTGCTGTTAACAAAGCTGTACCAAAGGCAGAGGCATAATCCTGAGTCAGAGGGTCCATCCAGTTCCAGCGACCTGGGAACTGGAGATTGGGTGACATGCTGATCTCTCATCCCAGCCACATGACATGACCTTCTTTTTATGCTAGCTAACCCTTGCCTTGGCCGGGTAGTGATATCTTCTATCCTCTGCCACTCCCCATTCCCTACCAACAATAATTCATATTTACACAGTATATCCCCAAAGCCTCAGTATATTTTGAAACCTTAAGACATCAAAATTGCACCAAGACTTTTGTGACACATTGAAGATTCCTTTCCAGTTGACAATGGGCTTTCCTCATAACCCTGGCCGGTTAATAGGGCATGTATCACTGTTCCCATTTAATCAGTAAGGAGAATGAGGCTCAGTTTCCAAAGAGTTTTTGCTCATAGATACACAACTCAGTAAATAGCAGAGCCATTTATTTCCGGACTTTGGAGCCAGCTTTGCTGACTCTGGGTTCACTGTTATTTCAACCACTAGACTGAAATGCCTTTCAGCTCACAGAGGGAAGGGTTTCCCCTCTTCTTTCTCACCTCTCTAAAATAGCACACCAACCTCTCCAGTATTTTAAAGGGAGATTGACAAGAAAACAATTCAAAGGAAACATCTTGGCATCAATGGTGGAGGGAAGGATAATATCCTAATGCAATCAAAGATTTTTATGATGATATCTCCCTCTTTAGCAGTAACTGAAGGACTTCTGGCATGTTAAAAATATTTTACAGATTTCTTTGTTTTTTTATATCAGTCATTTTCTCATATTCCTTCACCCCATGAACTTTCTCTTGAAAGAAAAACAGCTGGGTAAAGACAAACTATAGGGATTACATCTGACAATGTATAACATAAAAAACCATAGGATCAGAGGTCTAGAGCATGAGGCCAGATCTAGAAAGGTGAAAATTAATAGGACAAAATATAAAGTTTTACACTTAGGTTGGGCAGTGAGGCAGCACAGTGGATAGAGTGCCAGCCCTGGAGTCAGGAGGATCTGAGTTACAATCAAGTCTGAGATACTAGCTGTGTGATCCTGGACAAGTCACTTAACTATGTTTCCCTCAGTTTCCTCATCTGTAAAATGAAGTGGAGAAGGAAATGGCGAACCATTCCAGTATCTATGCCAAGAAAACCCTAAATAGGGTGGCAAAGAGTCAAACACAACTGAACAACAACAACAAATCAGTTCAAGAAGTTTACCTTACAGATACAAGATGGAGCCAGGCAGCCATTTGTTGGAAAAAGATCTGGGGGTTTTGAGTTGTATAGCAGTTAAGAGATTTAATGGAACTTCTCTATGGATATTTTGCTGCATGGTCAAGAGAGGTATGCACAGAGAGGTGATAATCCTGTTGTCCCCCCTCTGATCAGGCAATATCTGGAGCATTGTGTCATTTTAGGTGCCATTTTGATTTCCCCAAGGTAGATGGAGGAACTTTTCGAAGAGGACAAGAAGAGGAGTGAAGGGTCATATGATCTTGCCATATGAGGAGCAGTTGAAGGAGCTAGGAATGTTTATTCTGGAGCAAGGAAGAATTAGAAGGGCCATAACAACAACTTCCAAGTATTGGGCAATCAAGCTGCAATGTGTTGGTGGCATCCCTAGACTTTTTTTTTAACTCAACAAGAATGTATTTTCTTTCTCTCTCACCTGCTCCCCTCGATGAAAAAAGAAAGAAAGAAAAACAAACAGATTTGTATGGTCTAGAAAAACAAATTCTCATGAGAACCACAGCCAAAACCAAAAACAAACCACATCTTATTCTGTATATTTAGCTCATGGCTCCTCAGTCAGGAGATGAGTAACATTATTCATCATTGGTTCTCTGGAATTGTGGTTGATTATTATAGTTGATCAGAGTTCTTAAGGCCTTTAAAGTTCTTCATTTTTATAACTCTATTTTAACATGTCTACTCACTTCACACTGCTTCAGTTCAAATAAGTCTTCTGAGGTTTCTCTAAAACTATCTCTTTTATCATTTCTTATAGCACAATAATACTCCATTGCCAAACTACATACCATAATTTGTTCATTCATTTTCCAACTGTCAGGTTCCTCTTTAGGTAGCCTGGAATTCTTATACAATTTTGAACTAGCTTCCATACCCAGGGCAGGCTGATCAGTAGTTTCAAAGCTTAAGTTTTATCCAATAAGAAAACTTGATTTTGTAATAATTCCTCATTTGCGGGGCAGAGCCAAGATGGCAGCATAGGAGCAGCAACATATCGCAGCTCTCACATAGCCACCCCAAAATACCCATAAAATATGACTCTAAACTAATCCTAGAACTCCAAAACACACACAAATATACTTTCCACTAAAGTCAGCTCGGCTATGAGGAACCATATCAGCATTGTGAACCGAAACCAGCCTGGCCTGAAGCCCTGGCTGAGCCCCAGGGTTGGCTGGATGGGAGGAGCTGAGGAGCCTCTGGTGAGTGGATTAGTGGCAGCTGCAGCGTTCAGAACTAGGTCAGTGGGACTTGTGAAATTGGGGGAGAAAAGCGGTCCAGCCAAAAGGTCTCCAGGGCTGGAAAGCGAAAGGCAAACGTTTTGCACCTGCCTCCGTGTTGCAGCTTCCGCGCCCTCGGCCTGGAGACAGCAGGGGGACTAAGCTATCATTCAGAGGCCAAGTGCTCTTGCGTTGAGCAGCCTGGATCCAGATCACAGTCTTGGGCCTTGGCCCTGTGAGTCTTCATTATCCAGTGAGCCAGAAGTAAGTAGGAAAGGGACCCAGCACCTTCCTGAGGGCTATGGCAGCCGGGAGGACCACAGCGATTTGGGACAGAGCTTTCCCTTCTGGAAGCAGAGCCCCACAGAGATTTAAAAAAAAAATCACGGACTGACCAACCATGAGTAAGAATAAGCATAAGAAACAAAGTAAGAACAGCAAACAAACCCTAGATTCCTTCTTTAGGGAAAAGAAGGATCATGGCAGAGAGAGGGAGGAGG
>CM053591.1:157616277-157633350 GCA_028646515.1 Pseudochirops corinnae | reverse complement strand
CCTCCCTTCCTTCCTTCCTTTCCTTCCTTCCTCCTTCCTTCCTTCCTCCTTCCTTCCTTCCTTGCTTCCTTCTTTCCTTCCTTCCTTCCTTCTTTCCTTCCTTCCTTCCTTCATACCTTCCTTCCTCCCTTCCTTCCTTCATACCTTCCTTCCTTCCTTCATACCTTCTTTCCTTCCTTCATTCCTTCCTTTCTTCCTTCCTTCTTTCCTTCCTTCCTTCCTTCATACCTTCCTTCCTCTTTCCTTCCTTCCTTCCTTTCTTCCATCCTTTCTTCCTTCCTTCTTTCCTTCCTTCCGTCCTTCCTTCCTTCCTTCCTTCTTTCCTTCCTTCATACCTTCCTTCCTTCATATCTTCCTTCCTTCTTTCCTTCCTTTTTTCTTCCTTCCTTCCTTCTTTCCTTCCTTCCTTCCTCCTTCCTTCCTTCTTTCCTTCCTTCCTTCCTTCATACTTTCCTTCCTCCCTTCCTTCCTTCATACTTCCTTCATACTACCTTCCTTCCTTCCTTTCTTCCTTCCTTCTTTCCTTTCTTCCTTTTTTCCTTCCTTCCTTCCTTCATACCTTCCTTCCTTCTTTCTTTCCTTCCTTCCTTCCTTCCTTCTTTCTTTCTTTCCTTCCTTCCTCCTTCCTTCCTTTCTTCCTTCCTTCCTTCCTTTCTTCCTTTCTTCCTTTCTTCCTTCCTTCTTTCCTTCCTTCATACCTTCCTTCCTTCCTTCCTTCCTTCCTTCCTTCCTTCCTTCCTTCCTTCCTTCCTTCCTTCCTCTTTCCCTTCCCTTTGTCCACACAGAGTTGCTCCTTGGTAAAATTACACATAATAATCACCTATATTTACTTCATGGGATGATAATTACACCAGAGCACTATACAAACTTTGAATCACTACATAAATGTCTTCCACTACGCCAGTTCCTGGCATAAAGCATTATTTAATAAATGTTAATGACTAATTGCTGTTGTCATTATTAAAAATGTGATTTTAGCAGCATCTAAGTTCCTTCTTAGACCAAAAGTATTTCCCCTTACACTCTGTCGAAGTCCACCATCACTTACTGTGGTGTAGATGATGTAAAATCCCACCTTATTCATTGTTTATTCAATTTAAGACAGCACTTGATTCAGTATGATGAAATGGAGGCTTTAAAGCTATCTTCAGAAAATGTGTTCCCCATAAAAATCATTATTATATTACCATATTTTATATTATTATAAAAATTATACCAATCTTTATAAAGATGTAACTATAAGGGTAATGTTATTCATGGAGCTACTGAATTTTGAAATCAAGTGAGATATTAAATAGGGTGATATGTGTTTCCTTAAGGCGTTTGACTGTCATGAAGAGGATTTCCCATTAAGAAGGTTAGGGGTGCCTGAGACCCCAAAATATCAACATGCTGGGTCCTTCCGAAAGAATTCCACTCAAGTCTTCTCAGCCAAAGAAAAGTAAAGTTTATTGAAAGTTCATTAAAAGTTCACCATGTGAGGTAGACTCTTAAGGAGCCAGTCTATGCTAGGGCATTCTGGGGCACTCTCACATAGCAAGTCTGTGCTAAGCCATTCCATGGCGCTCTCACACTACATGATGGAAGGGAGATGGGATTCTTACATACAGAGGAATCTGGGGCTGGTCTAGAGGAGGAGTTTGGGGAGGGTCTTCAGGAGGAGTCAATGAGGTCAGACTCCAGTAATGAGTTTGGGGAGGGTCTTCAGGAGGAGTTAATGAGGTCAATGCAAGAGTGGATTGATATTTTGGTAGGCTCAAGGGTGGGAAGCAGGTGGACAATGGAGGGGCAGGCTAGTAACAGAGGTTTGGGCCCAGCCACAATGAAATACTTATGGCCTCTGCAAATGCCTCATCAAGTGGGAAGATTCAATCAGGCTTCAAGGGGTTTCCCAGAGCCTGTACCTGGATTCAAGGAGGACTCAAGGAGGGGTCCCAGAGCCTGCACCTCATCAGTCATAGAAGATATTCTCCATACAAAAGAATTTCCTGTTGATATTAGCAGCGACATATATGTATTAATCTGTTCACAGCACTTTCTAGGCATTGTGGAAGATGCAGAGTTTAAATGAGATCTGGTCCCTGCCCTCTAGGAGTCTAGTGGGAAGTCTGTAGTCTAGTGGGAAGATAAGACACCAATACAGTTATACATATTTACATATACATATATATACACACACACACATACTTATATATACACACATATACATACATACATATATACATGCATATATAGATATACTGATGTGGTATAGGGTTAGGGGTGCTCAAGACCCCAGAATACCATCATGCTGGGTCCTGCCAAATGAATTCAACTCAAATCTTCTCTCAGCTAAAGAAAAGCAAAGTATTTTAAAAGTGTGCCTGTATTGGACATAGAGCAAGTCTGTGCTAGAAAATTCTATGGTGCTCTCACACACATGAGGAGAAGATGGGATCTTATATACAGAAAAGTTGTGGGAAGAATCTAGGGGTGGTCTAGAGGGGGAGTTTGGGGAGGGTCTTTAAGAGGAGTTAATGAGGTAAATGAGTGATTAAGGGTAGGAAGTTGCTGGAGGCATCTCCCATCTCCCTTCCATGTGGTGTGAGAGTGCCATAGAATGCCCTAGCACAGACTTATTCTGTGACAGACTTTCTCTGTCCTGCTTGCCCAATGCAAGCATCACAGATACCTAGGCTCCTTAAGAATCTACCCAATATGGCAAACTATTAATAAACTTACTTTTCTTTGGCTGAGAAGAGTTGAGTCGAATTCTTTCCGCATGTTGGTATTTTGGGGTCTCAGGCAACCCTAACCCTCCTTGGGTAAACTTCTTCAATGTGATATGTACAAGACTTGCTCCATAATAGTCTCTCATATCTGTGGTGCTATGATTTCAAGCCATGCTGCCTAAGCCCTGCCTTTCTTTTTCAGTTAGCAATTCCACTATCTGTAAGACTTTGCCTCCTGTTGTCTACTTGTTATTCTCATTGGAAGACTGTTCTGTGAGGAACCAAGAAATCAGTAGGATAACTGGGATGAGAGCTAGGAAATCTGAGCCTCATCTAATTCCTAAATGGTCAAACTGCAGAAAAAAGAAATTGTACTTCTGCCTCATAGGGTTGTCACAGGGTTGTACAAGGCGAGGAAAAACTTTAAAACTCTACAGAAATGTGAGCTGTTATCAGTCATCCAAATACTAATGCTCTTAGGCAAACAGACTGGTCTAACTGGATCAGACCAGGCCAGTCTGTACTAGTTTACACTGCTTTTAGCCAGTTTGAACTGAATTGAACCAGTTTATACTGGCTTAAATTGGTTTCAGCTGGTTTAAATTATTTTAGACAGATGTGGTTTTGGCTGGTCTGAAATGGTTTTAGCTGGGTTGAACTGGTTTTAAGAGTTTAAACTGATTTGAACACGGAAAAGCAATCTAAACAGGTCCAAACCAGCCAAAACCAGTATAAACTGACCAAAACCAGTTTGAACCTCAAACTGGCCAAAACTGTTTTTGAATGGGTTTAAACTGATTTTGAGTGGTTTAAACTGGTTTTGGCTGGTTTGGACCAGTTTAAATTGGTTTTAGGCAGTTTTTAACCTGGTTCAAACTGAACCAGTCAAAACCAGTTTAAACTCATTCACATCCTTCAAAACCAGTTTAAATTGACCAAATCCATTTAAAACCAGTTCAAATTAGACAAAACTAAGTTTAAACTGGCTGAAACCAGTTCAAACCAGCTTAAACTTGCCAAAAGCAGTTTAAACCACTTTAGACCAATTTGAACTGATCAAAAAAATAGTTCAAACCTGGCACAAACTGTTTCAGATCAGTTTCAACTGGCGAAAACTAGTTTAAAAACATGAACAAAACCCATTTAAATTGGCTCAGAGTACCTTAACCTGATTCAGAACAGCTGAAACCAGTTCAGACCATTTCAACCTGGTTTAGAGCAGCTAATACCAGTTTAAACTAGTTCAGACCAGTTTAAAACCTCAATATTTTGGTAAATGGAGTGCTTCCTGTAGGGTTAAACATAAATACCAAGGTCCTTTCATATCTTTGATGAAAAATAATAGCTCATAATACATTAAAAAAAACACCTTGAGACTGCTCAGTTTAGTATTTGAATTGTTAATGGAAATATTGAAAAAAGATATAGAAAGCAAATCTAGCATATCCTTCAAAATTAAGTTTCCTGTCATAGTGGCATTGAAGAATTGTTATAGTTTAATTATTTTACCAACTGAAACATAATCTAATGAACACAAATGTCATTTGTCATGTCATCTTGAGAATGAGAAACCTGCTTTAATTTGACTTTGACTAAAAGCTTGCTATCCACATTAAATGAAGACTTATTAATCAATTATGGTTGCTGGCAAATTTGGTGATTACTAGCCATTGGGAAGGGATACCCATCCAGTTACCTCATGAATAGCTCAATAGAATATTGAGTGTCTTGTCTATGGAGTGGTTGCTTACCAGCCAAGAATCAGATGCAAATTTTCTTGACACCATTTTATGACTATCTATTTAAAATCTTTCTTTGAAGAGCCAAAGATATATAGTTGACTGTTTTGGGGTACTATTTCCTCACTGCTTTCCTCCTTTCTTTTGATGACTCCAGCTAGGCATAATCGTTTTTGAGATCAGGCTACAAGAAAACAAGCTACATGCAATAATCAATAAGATGATGCTGAGTTACTTTCTTTTTTTGAATTTTTTTTCCTTTTTGACAAACCTCAATAAACATGGACAGTTCACTATACCAAAAACAGAGGATTGTATATGAAATCATGACTATGACTTTTTTTTGGTAAATTTCAAATTTAATATGGTAGTTCTAACCTCACTCTGCTTATCTGTATTTACTTCTGAACTTTCTTCTACTCTTTCTAACTTTATAATGATTCATTTTTTCCCCTTTTCTTCCTTTTAGTTTCATTATCACTGTCCTTCCCCTGTCGGGTCACACCACATCTTACCCCCACCAAAAAACAAAAAAATTCTATCTTGTAACAAATAAATGTAGTCACGAGAAAGGAGTCCAACATTGTTGTATTTGAAAATGGATACAATTCTGCATTTCTAGTCTATCACCTGTCTGCCAAAATATGGGAACCATGATCCATTATCAGTCTTGTGAAGTCATGACTGGTCATTGCATTGATCATAGTTCAATAATCTCTCACGGTTGCTTTCATTTACAGTACTGCATTCATTATATAAGTTGTTTTCCTGACTCTGCTCACTTCATTCTTCATCAGTTCATGCAACTCTTCCCAGGATTCTCTGAATCCATCATCTTCATCTTTTTTAATGGCACAATAATATGCCATTATATCCTAACTCATAATTTATTCAGCCATGACCCAACGAACAGGCACCCACTTGGTTTTCAGTTCTTTGCTACAACAAAAAATGCTTCTATGAATATTTGTGTGTATTTGGGTCCTTATCCTCTGCTCTCTCTCTACTATTTAGCATATGTCTCATCTGCACCTGTAGTCCATTGCCTCTACCAAGAGTGAGTCAGTCCTTTGGAATCAAGACTGGTCAATGCACTAATCCAAATTCTGATACCTTTTAATATTTCTTTTCTTGATGTCATCGTGGTTTCCCTGTGTTCTCTTAGTTCTGTTAACTTTTCTCTGTACTGGTTTATACAAATCTCCTTAAGTTTCTCTGAAATTTTTCTAGTTGTCATTTCTTGTGATGAGACATAATATTTCATGACCTCCATATATTGAAGTGTGTACTTTGGTTGTTATTGTACAACAGTCTCCAGCTATGTTAAGGGCTCCCTTGCCTACTCATAATCATCTGATTTCAGCTCACTCTCTAGTTTGGACATATTTCTGTCCTTGGTAGTTTCTCCACACATGGCCAGGCCTACAGAGTTTTGTTGTAATGAGAAAGACTTGAGTAAAGCCAGACATAGGAATTTTGAAACTGTTGCAATGACCACATGCTGTGCCCAGGGCAAGTGACTTAAAAGATATTCTCAATTTAGTAGGGTACTGGAGGAAGGAAGGGCAGATGTGGCTACAGGACAGGAGGAAAGAAACCCTAAGACACTGGCATGAAACCATTGATGAGGAAGATGTCATAGGGGTGGGGGAAATGTGTACCTATCTTCCACCATCTTGTAGCTTCTCTTAATTATCTTTTAAAATTATGTGCTAATTCTGTTGTGTTTCTACATTGCTATAAATGTTGCCAGTGTCCTGGGCAAAGTTCCCAGTTGCCCTGCCCTAATTACAGTTGTGTACCTGGATATTATAGTAGTAAACTAGGCTTTTATTGATGCTCATTATCATTTCTCCAAGCGCATACTTAATACAGCTGCTAAGAAAGTCACATGTGAGGTCTCTGGAATTGGGAGCAACAGGAATGTTGGTCATTAGTTGTATTTGCAGCTTTAGGCATCTTCCTTGGATGTGGGGTGATAATGAGAGAGGCAGCAAGAGGGGAAGGCTTTGGTGTCAAGGTGAGCAAGGTTCTAGGTTGTTCAAGGGACTCAGAATGGTGAGAACCCCCCTCTCCTTCTGTTTCTGGATTTGGCTTTTCTCCTTATAACAAGAAGCTGTGGGGGAAGGGGCATGAGGTAAGGAGTCAGGACATTTTAGTCTAGGCTGTTATGTAGGTAGCTAATATTTAGAGAGCTTTAAGGTTTGAAAAGTCCTTTACAAATGGTATTTCATTTTATCCTCATAATGCCACTCTGAGATAAGAGCTTTATTATCCCTATTTTACAGATATGGAATCTGAGGCAGACAGCAGTTACATGACTTGCCCAGGGTCACATAACTACTAAGTGGCCAGATTCTAACTCATTTTCCTGATTCTAGGTCCAGCTTACTATCCTCTGTACCCCCTAGTGCCTCTGTTACTATGTGTACCGCTTTGGATAAATCACTTCCCTATGCTGGTACTTAGTTTTCTCATTCAGAAAACGGATCAGAAGATTTCTATGGTCCCTTTCAGCTCTAGACTCAATGTTTCTATAGTCATAAGATAGCAAGGGTCAAGTGATCGACATGTAATTCTGTGGGTTCATTTTTCTATCACTTGGAGGGACACAGTTGAAGGGATGGTTGAAATGAAAAAGTACATTAAGTTATTTTTTTAAAAATTGAGCATTCGTTGATTTCCATGATGGTTCTGATACCAAGAACCTTCTTTTCAATTATTTAGAGTTCTTACTTCCTCATAGAGGCATTTCTTTGGGATTAAATGATGGCATTTGCTTACTGTCTGAATGAGATAACAAGTCTCAATGGAAATGAGATGAAACTGCCTTAAATATCATTGTTGTTGCTCAGTCATTCCACTTGCATCTGACTACTTCGGATTTTCCTGGCAAAGAGAATGGAGTAGTTTGTCATTTCCTTCCCTAGCTCATTTTACCAATGAGCAGGGTAAAGTGACCTGCCCAGGGTCATACGCTAGTCAGTGTCTGATGCCTGATTTGGACTCATTAAGAAGAGTCTTCCTGATTCCAGGCCCAGTGCTCCATCCACTATGCCACCTAGTACTCAGTTGAATATATTTTGGCTAAATGTTTAATGGAGATGGCAGTCATAGCCAATACGGATCAAATGAAAATGAGTCTCCTTGCCTTCCCTAGACAAGTCAGTTACGCATTTGACTTATGACTCATTGTTATTGGAATGTCCTTTAGCTAACTTTTGCCTAAATTAGGTAGCTCAGAATGGTCACTCCCAACAGAATATCTGAGCGGGAGGGGCCCCTAGAGGTCACAGAATCCATCCCACTCATTTCAAGTATGGGGAAACTGAGATAAAGAGGTGAAGTTCCTAGTCCAAAGTTACACGACCAATAGGGGCAGAACTTTGAGCTGAACCCAGGTCTCCCACCTCACAGCTCAGGGCATCTTCCCACCTGGTTTATCTGAATATATCCCAGGTAAGTACAATGAGCAATGGTCTGGTAACAAAACGAATCTTAACAACAGCCTCTTGGTCCTTCAGTCCAGGTGTCTGCTGGGCATTCTCCAACACAAAACTTTTTGCTTATCTACAATAATTCCATACCATGTACTACAGTAACTTTTCTGTCACCTAGATACTTGAATGTCAGGATCAAAAAACTTCTTCAAGCTGTCGCTGCTTATTATACCCACCTACGCATTATTCCTATTGCTTTATAATAAATAACAGCCGTCTGTATCTAGGTTAAGAGGTTACCCTCCCGATGCCCTGTGGCCACCACTGAGGACCACAAGCATTTGATGTAGCTCTTTGGTCTCATCACTAGCATCAGGCTTTCCCTTGTAGACTCTTTCCTAGACTCTCTCTTCAGTGGCCCCTTAAATGTTTTTATTCTCTTACCCCTTTATGTATTGCCCTGGACATTATGTGATACTTGGAGATGAGATATCACTGGATGAAGTCAGGGAGCTCCTTTGAAGGTCCTGAGTCCCCTGGAGCAGCCCTGAGTTTGCCCTTACATTGAAGCCCACTAAAGCAGCACTAATGACGCCAGGAGCAGAAGATATGAGAAGCTGATTGCTGCCACTAGAAGAATGTCTGACCTGGGGCTGCTGTGTAGCAGGTGCAGGCTAGACCCAGTTGTCAGCAGCATTGGAGCAGAATCATCTAAGTCCTGCTTAGAAGAGGGCTCTTAACCCTAGGGTCCCTTGTTCAGTTGCATCTGACTTTTCATGACCCCATCCAGGGTTTTCTTGGCAAAGATACTGGAGTAGTTTGCCATTTCCTTCTCCAGTTCATTTTACAGATGAGGAAACTGAGGCAAACAGGGTAACTTGTCCAGGGTCACACAGCTAATAAGTGTCTGAGGCCATATTTGAACTCAGGACTTCCTGATTCCAGGCCCAGTACTCTATCCTTCCCACAATTACAGACAACATCAATGGAAAGAGTAAACTTAGACCACAATAGTACTGAGGCACATTAGATGGCTTTGTGGGAAGTTTCTTCCAACTCACCTATGTATGATCCTTGTCACTCCAGACCTCCAAACAGTCCAGAGAGAGATTTCAGAGGGTCTCTGAAATTGGAAAAAAAAACATGGGAAAAAATTACATTTTTATTTTCATGAATTTTGAATTTGTCATTTCCTTCAATATGAATGTAGACAAAAAACCACAATACTTTTCACCAGACTGCCAAAGGGGTCCAGGCCAAGAGAAAAAAAAAAAAAAGCTAAGAACCCCGCTCTAGAGAATGAGAATCTTAATTGTTGAAAACATTTTTGGGACATCAAAAATAGGAAAGATGAGAAACTGTATAGCATAGTGGTTTGAGGTCCAGTCCTGGAGTGAGAAAGTCTTGGTTCAAGCCAGTCTTCTCTAAAACGTTTCATTTGTGTAAACCTGGTCAAATCCCTCAGCCTTTTGGTGTCCCAGGCCTTCTCCTTGCCTGTAATGAGAGAACACATTCAAGTTGGTAAAGGAAGTTTCTTTCCCACGAGCTAAGGATTCTAGTGAAATCACAGTTCTGCCTCCCACCCACTCCAAAAACTAAAAGTCACAGGATAATAGACAGAGGGCCAGAAGGGACCTCAGAGGCCTTCTAGACTTTGTAGTCCAATGCTGTCATGAACTGAGGAGGTTCCATGAGCAAGCACGTGAACTCTATAATTATTAATATAGTGACTTGTCCAAGGTCACACAAGTAAGTGGGATTTGAACCCATGGCCTCTGACCCCAGAGATGGTGCTCAGATACTAAGTATTATTTGGCAAAAATCTAAACTTCATTGTGTAGTCTTGGATTTAACCATTTACTTGGGTATTTGGCCCGAAATTTTCCTTATCTCTTCTTCCCTCTCACCTCGCCCCCACCCCTAAGCCTTGATCTCATTTGCTTAAAACAATCTGTTTTTCCGGTAGCTTCTGAGAAGGTCTTTCTTGAATGAGTTGTGAAGTTATATTGATGCCTGGTGTGTTTTGAGAGCAATTTTCATCCTTGTCCTGAGGGGGAGATAAAAAATTAAAGACCACTTTCAGGATGACTTTATCCCTTCTGTGGTTTCCAATGTCTGCTCTGTGGGAGGCTTATAGACCTTCTCTGAGTTACTTGGCCATCACTTACGAGAACCAGTTCCATTGAGCTAGTTTTTATATGACATGTGATACTCTATGAGGATGGGGTCTCTCCCCTAATTCATTTAGCTCAGTTGCTTAAAATAAAAATGAAACCTAGAAAACACTCACAAAAATAAAACTTGAATTAAAAATAAGTCCAAAAGTTTCTGTTCTGTTTTTAGGGGCCTTTTTCCCCCTCTTGCTTTTCACATGTTTTCTGCCTTTGTTTTGTGTGTTTTGCATCAGGAGTGGCTTTGGAACTGAGTGTGAGGACTCAGGGCTGCCTTCTTACCGATTGAAGTTTGACCCCTTGACCCCAGCCAGATTCTTTTGTTCAGCACTGATCACCACTGGCCTTGGAAATTAGGTTAAGATTGATTCTTCTGAAAGTGACCACTTTGGTTACTCCTTAGGGAATGACTCACATCTGGGGATTATTTACTTGGGGGATACTAGGCTGGATGTCTCTATGGCTTGATTTCTTCCACCCTTCTTTTTACCTGTGAAGGCTTGTGGCTGATGGTGGACAGGAAGCATTGACAATAATCATCTCTCCTTCTATCTAATCCAACAGATTTTCCAAATGTGATTCCAAATTTGATTTCTGTGGAAAATTCCAAAGATCTCTCTAGGATCAATGTTGACTGTGCATTTGTTTCAAGTCTGGTGTAATTAATAACCTCTGTTTACCTCGGTTTTCTCATCTGCAAAATGGGGACAATAGTATCCCCTATATCCCAGGATTGTTGTGAGGATGAAATGAGGTAATAATTATAAAACCCATCTCATTGTGCCTGGAACATAACTAAGCACTCTGTCAATGCCATTCATTTATTTATTTGTTCATTAATTAACTAATTTATTATTTTGCAATATAAGAACATAAATTTAGAACAGGAAAGGACCATAAAAAAATAATCTAATTTAACCCTTTCAGGTGAGGAAAATGAGGCCACCTAGGAGTTAAATAATTTAGGCAAGGTCACATAGGAAGTAAGTAGAAAAGCTAGGATTTGAACCCAGGTCCTCTGACTTCAGATCCAGGTGAGAAAATGTCTTTTGAGGATACAGAACTTTTGTATAAGTGGCCACATTCATTTAAAATACTGTAAAAATATATTTTTTTAACTCATACTTTCTGTTTTGCACACCACAATGATTTTATGATAGAACATGCTTGCCGGTAGCCCACCTCATCCTTGAAAGAAAGCATAGTGAAGCCATATAACATAATGACCTGCAAGCCTATAGATTTGTGTGTGTGTGTGTATGTGTTTGTATGTGTATATATAGATATATTTACATAAACAAACACATATATACGTGCATGTATCTGTGCATATATGTGTGGATAGATAGATAATCTTCTTGGATAGTCCAATCTTAAATTAGCTCTTAGTCATATTTTTTATTTCTTGATTGTTTCCAAAAAAATTATAGAATTTTAGATTCAGTTGAGATGTTCACAGTTCAGCCTTCTTGCTCTCAGATCTCATATCACTTAAACTTTCCTGTCTGTATTTGTCTTATTCTTAAAGATTTCTTAGAAAGGAGACTATTCCTCCCTTTATTCTTGTCTTTCCTTTTCCTTTTGCTTAATTTTAGTCTTTTTTTTCTTTTAAAGAAAGATAATTATTTTTTTATTATTTTTCTTTATATATTCTTTCTGGCAGAGAATCAGTAGGAACCACACCAGTCGGTCAATATATATTTTTCAGTTGTTTCAATTATGGCTGACTCTTTGTTATTTTGCTTGGGGTTTTCTTGGCAAAGATACTTCAGTTTCCTTCTCCAGCTCATTTTACAGATGAGGGAACTGAGGGAAGCAGGGTTAAGTGACTTGCCCAGGGTGACACAGCTAGGAAGTATCTGGGGCCATATTTGAACTCAAAAAGATTAGTCTTCCTGACTCCAGGTTCAGTGCTGTATACACTTTGCCATTTAACTGTCCATTAATTAAGCATTGTGTTAAGCCTTAGCAATAAAAAGAAAAACAAAAGATAGTTCCTGCTATCAAGGAGCTCACTGTCTAATGAGAGAGACAAGAAACATACACATAACTTTGTATAGACAAGCTATATACAGGATAAATTGGACGTAATTAGTAGAAGGCAGAGTTACAATCTATTATTTTTTTCAGAATAGTATCTAGCTTTTCTTTCTTCCATTCTTCCTCCCTTCCTACTTTCTTGATATTGGAGAATATCCCTAAAAATTTTTGACATCCTTCTCTGTGAAGTGTAGAATATCGCCTAGACCTGAACTCTTATATGGAGAAGAGGGGATTGGGATTTACGGATTTATAGCCTATACTTTTTGTCATTTGGTCCCCATCCTTTCTCAATCAAAACTTCACACTCCATGCTGAAATCTAATGTAAATGTCCTAGCATTGATGTCTGCATCACTCTGGGAAACCAGGGACAGAGTTCTGGCAAAGGGCCAGACTTCTCCCCTCAAATTTCAGTGATGATGATGTTGATGATGATTGATAATTACTCCTTTAGAACTAGGAAATTGATTTATGGAGAGACAGCTTGCTTGTAGTTGTTTGATGAGTGAAAAAGCATAAAACCTAACTTTCTATTTCTCAAATGAGGTAATAACTCTTTTTGCTTCATGAGTTATGAAAAAGTGGAGTGACAGTAACTAATCCTTTCCTGCGCCACCCCTTTAGCCTTTTCCATTAGCTCTTCCAAACCTTTTCATTCCTCTTCAAACCTCCCATAGTTCTTCCTAATCCCATCAACTTAGCTGAGAATCTTGCCTCAAAATTTACAGATAAAATTGAAACAAGCTTCCTCTTCTTCATCTCCTGTCACTCCAATGCTTTCTGCCACTATCTCTTTCTTCATCCCTGCCTCACATGAAAAGGTGACCCTAGTCCTTATCAAAGCTAACCCCTCTACTTGTTCAATCTCATTCCATTCTGTCTCCTCCAAAGGACTGCCCCTTCTGTCATCCCTACTTTCACTTATTTTCAATCTCTTGCTGTCTTCTGACTCCTTTCCCTAAACCCTACAAACATGCCTATGTCTCAGTCATCCTCAAAAAAACCCTTCTTTTGATCCTTCCTTCCCTCCTAACTCCCATCTTATCTTTCTCCTGCCCTTTGTTGCTAAACTCCTTGAAAAGGGTCATCTACAATAGATGCTTCTCCTTTCCTTCCTCTCCCTCTCTTCTTAACTTCTTATGATCCATCTTCTGACCTCACCATTCCATCAAAACTGCTCTTTCCAAAGTTACCGATGCTTTCTTAATCACCAAAGCCAGTGGCCTTTTCTGGAGCCTCATTCTTCTTGACCTCTCTGCAGCCTTTGTCATTGTTGATCACCCTCTTCTCTCTAGCTTTTTTTTGGATTCTACTCTTCCTTGTTTCCCTTCCTGCCAATCAGGATGCTCTGGGAAAGATGACAATGTTACGATGTAGTCATCTTTACTCTTTTGAATCCTATTACATAATACTTACTATTTCCATCACCAGTTAAAGGGAAGAGTTGTGGTTATGTTGAAAGAGCCCTGCACTGGAATGACCTAGGTTGGAAGCCCAGCTGTGTGACCTTGGACCAGTCTATGAACCTCCCAACCTCAGTTTCCTCACTCGTTGATTTTGGGGTAGCGGTGCTTGCCCTGCCTTTGAGAACCAAATGAGACGATGAATGTAAAGTGCTTTGTCACTATAAGGCACTAGAGGAGTGTGACCAAGGGAAGGTTTTTGTTGTCACGCTATCCTCACTGTCTTCATTATCACCATGATGGTCATTATGATTTACTCAGTTGTCTTGAAACGAAAAGAAAGTAAAATTTGCCCAAACTTAGACTGTTTTTAATAGATGCATTTTCTTTCAATGTACTAGACAAACCCCAGCAAACTCACACTTAGCTTCGCCTCCAGACAAAGCACAATACAAGAAAATAGGTAAAATATCCTGAATATGGTAATGTAGCCTTATGTAAGCCATCCCAGTTGTTCTGAGAAAGGGTGGGGGTGTGCTTTAACTTTAATGTCAATGCCAGCATCATTCTTTGCATTTGTTACTGTTTTAAGTTGACTCTGAGAACAATTGTCAAAAGGCCCTATTGGGAGGTCTACAGGGTTGGAATGTTTTCTCAGATGGATGTTTTAGATGAAAGCTTCCCACATTCTGTTCATCCAGCACCATAGGTGGACCCACATTTTACTTTGTAGTGAGAAAATGGGGGCATAGTGTCCAAACCATTCTCTGCTTTGGATTTTATGATGATTAATCTACTGCTCTCCTGCAGTATATTCTTTTAAAACAAAATCCACCCAGCAGCACCGTAAGGAATACAGGGCATGAGCTTTGGGTGTGCTAATGAAGAGATCTCTCACTGTCCTTTGGGACCTTGTTATAACGGGAGCTGTGACCTGGAAGAGGGACTACAAATACCTTTCAACTCTACAATAGGCCTGTCCCTGTCCCTGTGAAAAGTATGTCAACTGGTGCACAGATAGAAAAAGGAATCTGATGCCTGAACAGTTCTTATGATCCAGTAAATTTTAGAAAAATCTCTGAGTTCAGAGATTTAGGAAGCCTTGCAGTGCTGGCCCTGAGGACCCCAGAAAGCAGGGATGAGGGGTGAGGAATGGGGGAAAGTATACAAAAAGGGATCTCTACCAGCTACTGTTTATTTTAAATAGATCTGAAGCTTCTATCATACTATTAGCTTTATCAAAAAGTTGAACTGGAGCAAGCCCATACTGGTTGACAAGAGCTAATTGTTAAATTTTCTCCAAGAGCATTTATTTGCATTTCACAAACCAGCAAATGTTACAACGCAGGGCATGGTTTGTTGTTTTATCAGTTGTCTAGACCTAAGAAAGTGATGGAGAAATGTTGCTACTGAAATTGAACTCGTGTCTTCCATTCATTTATTTACCTCCCTCAGAGATCCAGTCGTTAAACATTAACCAGCATATCCCTGCTTATAAATCTAATTCTGGATTAGGCAAAAGGTGTGACTGCCCCTCCTTATTTTCATACACTTCAGGATTCCCATTTGTGACTCCTTTCCCCTTCAAAACTGCCTTTGATGTAAAATTTGACCTTATTTTGCCTGTCTTAAAATGTTGAGTGAGAGCCAGGTGGCGCAATGAATGGAGTGCTGGACCTGGCATCAAGAAGGCCTATCTTACTGAGTTCAAATCCAGCCTCAGGCACTTACTATTTGTGTGACCCTAGGAAAGTCACTTAACCTTGTTTGCCTCGGTTTCCTCATCCTCCCCTCCAATGAGCTAGAGAAGGAAATGGCGAAACACTCTAGGATCTTTGCCAAGAAAACCTCAAATGGAGTTGCAGAGAGTCAGACATGACTGAAAATGACTGAACAACAACAATGTTGGATGGAGAGGCAGAGAATTAGACCATATGATTTATCCTAAGCTATACTCCCTAGAGCTGGTCTTACAGTCAGGGCATGCCTAGTGTCATTCATCAGTTCTGTGAAAGTTTGGTTTTAAGTGAGAAGAGCAGAACCAGGAGAAATGTGTACACAATCACAGACACATCGTATGTGTGACGACCAGCCTTGATAAACTGGGCTCTTCTCAGCAATGCACAGCTATAAGACAACTCTACAAGTCTCAGGATGGAAGGAGATGTCTACATTCAGAGAAAGATCTAGAAAGAACAGTTTAAATGGAGACTGAAGCAATCTACATGCTATCGTTCTTTTTCATGTTTGGTTTTCTTTCTTTTTTCCCATTATTCACTCTATTGGTTACAACCCTTCTATACAACCAGGCTAATGTCCAATGTGAAAGTATTTGCAGATCCTGTACTTGATTGCATGCAGCCATGGAGAGAAGGGGGAAAGAAAGGGGAGAAAATTTGAAACTCAAGGGACTGTGGAACTCAATCTTGTAAACTAAAAGTAAATAAACAAATCAATTAATAAAAAAAATTTTTGGTTTTAAGTGAAACAACATTTTAGCAAATAATTTCTTCCATATCTAACCCATGGTTCTGGATTATAGTCCCATTTGGAGGATTTTGGAGTTCGCCTCTCTAGCAGCCCCAACTTTGTTTCCTTCCTAATCAAGCAGAAACAATTAGGGTAGAATTTGTAAGGTTGGAGATCTGTAAGGTTTCCTAAAATGAAGAAGAGACCTACCAGAAAGGGGAGGAGAATTATGTGGACTATGGGCTAATTGGAGTTTTGGGTATTTTCTGTACTTTCTATTTAGTTAAATAGAGGCATCTGAAATGCATAACTACATTGAGCTCTTGCCTGGGAGTTAAAGCTTTTTTTCTTTTTTTTTGACCCACATCAGGGGAGAACTAGATAGAAGTTATGTATTCTGTGGTTGGTGGAGACAAAATAAGTCAAATGTGAATAATTTGGAGCCATAGATTCTCATATTTGATGTAGTCTGAGTAAACCCAGAGTTTGAGCTTCTGGTTCATGGGGTATGCATAGGAAAGATGATTGATAGAATGATATCAGAGTGGGGTTTTATCATGTTATAGTGAGGTTTGGTTAGAATGTATTACAGTGTTAATGCAAAAGGACATCGGTTGATACAAATTTATGTATGGTATATATTGGTGATGGATGTTCCCCATGTGAACATGAAAGATGATATGCATTGTGCTTCTTGGATGATTCATCCTGACCTGTCTGAAATTACAGGTTTATTTCAATAATGGAAGAAGACCCTTTAATGTGAATTGCTTGTCCTATTCATACTTAATTTGTCTCTTTCATTAGTCATTCATGAGGAAGGAATGAAATCTTTTAGCACATCCATACCATAATGAAAGAGACAAGTTTTTTGTTGGAAATTTAGCAGATTTTATTGAGATATTTATAGGTTGGTAGGAAGATGGGTAAGAAACACCAAAAGAATAAAAAAACGGGTAATTGTATCAGCAAGCACCCTAGCATACCTAGGGCGGCTACTAGCACAGGTTCTTAGATCTGCTTTTCTAAAGGAAAGCAACTCAAAATAGGTTAACAATCTTACTTTAATCAAACATATCATTTACCTAGTTCAGGGGG
>CM053591.1:157589305-157615777 GCA_028646515.1 Pseudochirops corinnae | reverse complement strand
TTTTTTTTTTTAAATCTCTGTGGGGCTCTGCTTCCAGAAGGGAAAGCTCTGTCCCAAATCGCTGGGGTCCTCCTGGCTGCCATAGCTCTCAGGAAGGTGCTGGGTCCTTTTCCTACCTACTTCTGGCTGACTGGATAATGAAGACTCCAGGACCGAGGCCCAAGACCGCAATCTGGATCCAGGCCACTCAACACGAGAGCACTTGGCCTCTGAACGATCGCTTAGTCCCCCTCTGACAAGGGATTTAAATGCTGACTCTCTGCCCCCTTCACTCCTTCCTTCTCTACCACTCCATCTTTTAATTACTGCCGAATTAATTTCCCACATAGATCTGACATCTCATTGGTCTCCTATTGACTTCTGGATATGGTTTAAACTCAGCCTGGCGTTCCAGGCCCCTGACAAATTGGAATCTCCTTATCTTTTCAGCTTTACCTTAACTTATGATTTTCTTCTTTCATGCCTTTTCTAATGCTGTTCCCTCTGACTAGAGTGCCTCCCGTGCCACATTCTCCACCTGTTGTAACAGGTGGAGGCCCTTTAATGCCAGGCTCAAATGCAATATCTTCCTGGAAGCCTTTCTTGGTCCTCCATCAATCAGAGAGACCTCACAGAGCATCCAGTTTGCACTTCTCTTAAGCACTTGCATTTCAGATTTCCAAGGAACCTGAGGTCAGCTGTCTCATCCAAACTGAATAAGGGATAGGAATATCTGAATAGAAAACCTCCCTACAACTTACTTAACAAGTACATATTCAGCCTTTATTTAAATCCATCCAAGGACCAGAAACTCATTACCTCCCAAAGCAGCCTATTCCATTCTTCTGAAACTGTAAATGTTAGGAAGTTGTTTCCTTTATTAAACTAAAGTTGGCCTTTCTGCAGTTTCCCTGCATAGAACCAGTGTCTATCCCCTGGGGCCAGCCAAAGCAAATGCAGTATTTCTTTCCCAAGAAAGCCCTCCAGATACTAAAAGCTAGCTCTCATCTTGCACTCTAGTAGTAGACCCAGGGCTCCACATTGGGGAGGGGCCTTACTTAATCATAGTGGGCCTTCCCACCCATCCAGCACCTAGGACAATGCTCTGCACAGAAAAAGTGCTTAATAAGTGTTCTCGGAAGTTGAAACCTCAGGCTCCTGGTAAAAATGATTGCACAAATGCCTTACTACACCTTGTTATGGAAATGCTACCTTTAGTTTAAAAGAAAAAGAGAAAAACTTATAATTGGTCAAGATGAGGAATTTCAGTCTACCTGGGGATTCTATTTCTCATGGAGCTGACTCAGGTAGCCAGCACACAGACATCTCCAACCCCAGACTAACGAAAAAAATCCCAATTCAACAAACTTTGTAAGTGTGTTCTGTGTGCAAAACATTGTGCTGAAGACTACCAGAGAGGCAAAGAGGAAAAAGACAGTGCCTGCCTTCAAGGAGCTCACCCTGCAGGAGACGAGTGGACACCTTCACAAATGGCCATGATCTGAAATAGAATGTGGCAGATCTTTAAGACAAGCTGCCAGGGCCTGCAACAGCTGCAAACAGCTATGTGGGGGTTTTGTGGCAGAGCAGGAGAAAGTAAGGTACTTTGAAACTGAAGAGGTGCTGAATGACCTATGTAATATATTTTGGGGTAACTTTATGATTTTATTCATTCAGTTTTGTGTTAAGCTGTAAAAGCCACATTTCTTAACTCTTTCTCCCCTTCCTCCAGCTTTCCCTGTCCCAGCCTAGAGGTATTTCCTCTGAAACCATTAACTCTTCATTCAAGGTACTACCTTCTTTTGTCCTAGCAAACCAAACCCATCCATTTGCAAATCAGGAAATCAGGATGGGTGCCTCTCATTTAACTTGACCTCAAATCTGACCACTGATTGACCTTATGACGGTTCAGGGCTCAAACCACACATCCCCTTCCCTCCTGCTGTTTGTCCCAGTGTATTATGGGTAAAACATATGCTCAGTTAATGTCAAGGGTGCATGTCCCTTTAAGTATTAACCCCTCCCTGGTCCCTCCCTAACTCCACCTTTGTACACCTCATTAACCTAATGAACTTATGATTGACAGGTTTGTATCTTTAAAAATGCCTCTCTGGCCCTTAGAACTCCGCAGATGGCCCTTTGTAGCAGGTAGCTTTCTCTAGCCTTTTCTGGCAGGTCTGGTAGGCATTCTGGTAGGCCATCTGCCCGCTGCAGAGCATCACACTTCCAGACTTTCTCTGACCCCCCCCCTTGCCCCTTGCGAGCTTTTCCTAGCCAGGTTTCCTCACCCTACCCCTTTTGTCCTGTGAATCAGTAAACTTTTGTAAATCTGCCGAAAGACAGCTGAGCCTGTAATTCTTTTCAGACGCGAACCTAGAAAGGATTTCTCGTTAGAAATCCCCCCAAAACCTATCCCGCATCAAAACCACAGCATTATAATATGACGCCCAGGTGCATGTGTGACATTGGGCAAGCCACTCTGCCATTCAGGTTCCTCATCTCTTTCCCTCTCCAGATTCTGTGGTGGCTCCCATGCCTGTAACGCTCTTCCCTCCTTGTCTCTGCCTCCCTGACTCTCTGGCATCCTTCAAGATTCATCTCAAATCCCACCTTCTCCAGCAGACCCTTCCCAATCTATTTGTTCCTCTCTCTTCCCTTATGAGGTTTTTCCCTCTGAGATTACCTTCCATTTACCCTGCCTATATCTCATATGTGTATAATTATTTATGTGCTGTCCCTCCCATTAGAACGTGGGAACAAAGACTTTAATTTCCCCTTGCTTTGTATCCCCGGTATTTATCACGGTGCTTGGTACATAGTAAGTGCTTAATCAATGCTTGTTGACTCATCAGTGATTTAAAAACAAATGTCTATTTCATTAACCACAAAGGGAATACTATATTGACTTCACACATGAGATGGATGCATGCTAGCCTAGCCTTACTTGCTTTTTTTTTTTGACAGAATAACTCACTTGGTAGATGAGGGGAATACAGTAGATATCAGTAAGCTAGATTTTAGCAAAGTATTTAACAAATTTTCTCATGTTAGTGCTGTGAGAAAGAAGGAGAGGTATAGAGTAGACAAGAGTGCGGTTCGGTTTGTTCACAACCGACTAATCATCACCTTGGAAGGAGATTTCCAATAGAGCTTCCTGGGGTTCTGTTCTTGGCCCTGCTGCATTTTTATCAATGACTTGGATGGCAAGCTTACCAGGTTTTCAGATGTAAAAATTAAGGGCAGCATAGCATCCAGCAATTTGAATACAAGAATCCCACTAAAGTCTGCCTTTCAGAATACACCTGGTTTGTTCTTGTGTTCAGTTCTGGTATCACATTTTAGAAAAGATAAAACAGAGAAAATAAGCTTGCATTTCAATTGTTAGATTTAGGATTTGCAAAGATCTTAAATGTGAGGCAGCCAGTTAAGTGGTGCAGTAGATAGAAAACCAGACTTAAGAGCCAAAAAGAAATAAATTCTTATCTTGCCTCACACCCCTATTACCTATATGTCTCTGGGCAAATCACATCACCACTTTCTTTCTGCCTTGGTTTCCCCATCTGTAAAATGGAGATAATAATCCCGCCCAGCTCCTAGTATTGTTAATGTTTGTAAAGCACTTTGAAGATCTAAAGGTGTGATTTAAATGCTAGCTATTATCATTACTAAATGAAAAAAACATAGGGCTGAATCTAATAGGATGAGATTTAATAAGGATAAATATAAAGTCCCATAGATTGAAAAGATCAATTTCATAAGTATAGGATAGGGGAAGCCTGGCTCAGCACCAGGACACCTGGGAGCCTAGGAGGCTGAAGGAAGTTCAGCATAAGTAAACAGTCTAATGCAGAAACCGAGAAAGCTAATGCAAATTTAAGTTGAGTTAAGGGCAGCATAGCATCCAGCAATTTGAACACAAGAATCCCACTATAGTCTGCCTGTCAGAATGCGCTTGGGTTGTTATCGTGTTCAGTTCTGGTATCACATTTTAGAAAAGATACAGATAAGCCAATGAGTGCCCAGAAGAAAATGACTAATATGGTAAAGGGTCTTCAGTTCGTGTCATATGATGATATTTTGAAGGAACTGAAGAAATTTAACTAGGAAAAAAGGAACCTAGGAAAGAATAATGACTGTCTTTAAGGCAGCCTCCCTGGGCCCAAGGATTCTCATCTGTAAAATGAAGAAATCAGACCGAAAGACCTCTGAGGTCCCTTCTAGCACTAGATTTGTGAACCTGTCATTCTCAGTATTCGAAAGGCTGTTTCATGACAGGCAGAGTAGATTTATTCTTTTTGGCCTCAGAGAACAGATCTGGGAACATTGGGTAGAAGCTGTAAAGGGGAAGAATTAGACCTGATAAAAGAAAAAAACTTTCTAACAATTAGAGCTATCGGAAAAATGAAAGCATCGGGAGATACATCTCACTTGAGGTTCTCAAGCAAAGGCTGAAGGAGTTCTTGCCAGGAATGCTATTAAGAGGATCCTTTTTCATGTAAACATTGAAATAAGGGAACACTAACAATTCTTCCAACACTGATGTTCTGTGACTGATTTCCTCGGGAAGAGAACATATCAGAAGTCAGAAGTATAAAGTGTAAGTGTCTGAAATTTTAGGTAGAATTGACAGGTAAGGATGGTACAACTTCTCAACAACACAGGGTTGGGTGTTAAGGAACCTAAGGCACTTAACTTTTTAAAATTTGTTTGCCTCCTAGCAGATCAGTTTTTTGGTTAAACACCCAGGTCCATGCATGTGATGCAACATGCTGACTTTGACATCAGACCTTCAATGGCAAAGGTCTAAGTCCTCTACAAATTTAAATAGGTTTCCTAAGTTTTCACTTCCTCCATAGGGCCCGCCTTAGTGCAGAATAATGCAGACTGATCTTTGCTGAGGCCCTAGGGAATTAGTTGCCAACTCATCCCAGGCTAACTCCACCCACACTGACTGGAAGGAGCAAGTCTCTGGTCATACTTAAGTGCAAATTATTTTAATTCAGAGAAGGAAAGTATAAGGAAGAGAATGAGAATAGATAGCACCTGAGACTCTGCTATTAGGTAGTCACCAGCGCTTTCTTCCAACATAGAATGGGAGGAAGGGTTTTGGAGACTTTTCTCAAGTCCTCCTCAGATGAGCCAGTGGAGCAAAAGCTCTGCCAATCTAGCAATCAGTAAGCATTTACTACATGCTTTTTCATCTGGAAGGAAGGAAACAAGCACCTTCTATGTGCCAGGCATTGTCCTACACATTTTACAAATAGTTTCAATGTTAGGTGAGGGTCCAGCTACAGACTGTAGTGAGATGAGTCCAAGGATCAGTCTAGCCAAATCCAGAGAAGCTCATTATCAAAGAAAAAAACCAACCAATCATTTATTTGGGCCACAGAAACTCATGAAGAGTACTCACTAAGGTGAAGGGGGAAGGGTGGCTGTGATCTGTGTTGGGCAGTTAAGTCACTCCACTGATGAACTTGCATGTTTGAAACTGAGTGGAGATGAATGGTCCTTCTGATCTTACGTTGAAACTCCCTCCTTTCCTCAGCCCATAACAAGCCTCTCTCTACTCCTATTGCCTTCTCTTCCCTTTCCCTGAATCAAACACAATTTCCCTCAATACCATCACAGTCAGAAGAAGCTGGGGGTTGGAGGGCAGAGATAGCCTTCTCCGCCCTCAGGACTCATCTAGTCAATCTTCACTTCAGACCTCATGATGTCTAAAGTTGACCTTAGTTAGATTGATAATGACAATACACTGCTGACAATAAGCACCAGCAGCCTATGGAATGAGAGTAATAAAGTGCAGGCTGCATTCTCCCTTTTTATTAACATTCTTTCCTGACCACAGCACGACTTCTTTAGGCTCTTGGCCAACAAACCCATGTTAATTTTTATGAGCAGTTCAGGTAGTACAAAAGAAAGCAATATTAGCGTCATTGACTTGCCCAAGCTGCTCATTTCTAAACTCTGTAGCAGATTTCACATAGTGAATAATTAATGTCTCAAGGCTTAGCATATAAAGTTTTGCAAAAAATAAAATAAATAAATGGTGACTTTTTAAAAAATAAATTTTTTACCCTTTTGCTGGCCTCATTCTGGTTTGATTATTTTCAACTTTGCTTCCAGGCCACTTTTTTTTTAAATTTGCAAGAATCACTAAGACAGAAAGAAAAAAAAAAAGACAAGGAAGGGAGAAAAGGACAGGAAAACAGTCAGTGGATACTTCCTGGAAACAAAAGTGTGGTTACCACAGGCTATAAGAAATTATTCACTCAGAAGATGTGCACGGTATACACAGAGACTGTATTCTTCAAGAAACATATATTCTAGAATAGGGATTCTTAACCTTTTTTAAAAAATGTTTTATCTCCAGGTAGGTTCTGTGCGCAGAATGAAATTTTTAAATGCATAAAATACATAAGATCAAAAGAAACTAATGGCACTGAAATATAATTATCAAAAACAATTTAAAAAACAAGTTTAGAGACCCCAAGTTAAGAATTCTTATTCTAGATACTGACATCATAATGCTAATGAGTAGTAAACTAGCCACCTTTTCCTAATCAATGCTAAAAAAAGAATCCTATTCCATTGCTGTGGATCAGCTGAAGACTTGCTTCCTATCTAGCTGGAGGCTGAACTAATGTTTCCCATATTGTTTCATACATGTCTATTTTGTCTCCTCAATTTTAAAACGGGGACCCATGTAAATGTCTGTATCCTTCTCAGCTCCTAACACAGAGGTAGGCACAGAATAGGGGCTCAACGAAATGTCCAGCTGTTCGTTGGGGGTCCATTGGGTTGAATGGAGGCTTGAATTCAGTGGATCAGAGAGACACTTCAGAGTTCAGAGAAAAACCACAACAAAGAAGTTGCAACTAATTCTCCTCAAATTGTCTCTTATGGGTCAATCTGGTCTCCCCAACTAAATTTGAAAACAGGTTTGTGGGTAAACTAATGTAGCGCTTGACACAGGGCTAGGTGAAGATTAGATGCTCAGTAAATATGGGCTAAAAGCAGAGAAATTCTAAAGCTCCACCAGTGGTTATCAGCAAACGGTTCTAACAAGGAAGCCCCACAACCGGCCTCCTTGCTTCATTCAGTGGGGTATTTCCACTTCAGTGCCATCTGCTAGAAAGCAGACACTGTGGAATCAAAACACCTCCTGTGACAGCCTTGGTATCATAGAGTGAGCACACATCATAGTAAATAGGAAACTGCAAGAAACAGAAAATGTCCCATTCAAGTTTCTTGAAATGGAACTCGAATTTTTTCCAGTTACTGAAAAGAGAATGAAAGCTTCATCTACTTAAAAGGGGGTAGGCTAGTTGTGAAGAAAATCTTGTCTAGTTCTCAGAAAAGAAAATCAAAGGGGGTTTGCTAGAGTTTTAAAAGGAAAACAGACCCCTGCTGTACTTATTCTATTCAAAGGAGAATTAGGAAAATAAATTTTTTCAAGCTAAAGCTTTTGGGAAACACAGTCTCCTTCATTTTAAATTCCTCCCTGGCTGTCACAATCAGCCAGGTAGTGACTTGTTATAAAACTAGGGGGAAACTGAGCACAGTACCAAGTAATTCCTCTGGGTCCAATTGTCCGATGCAATGATCAGGCTCTGATTCCCCATGAAAGTGGAACCATCATCCAATACACACAATGCTGTCTTAGGCAACAATTACAAGTCAGACATTTTCTGTTGCAGTTCCACTTCATGGAAGCTGTATCTCTGCCCTAAATGACAGCAGGAAAGGCAAGGCAAACAGATGGTACCATTTTAGTTCTTCCCTGGCAGCCTCGTCTGGAGGCCACCAACCCCTCAGATATTCCCAAACTAGACCTAGTTAGTCTGGTGGGCCCTAAAGTGTAAATTTATGAAGTGGGGGGTGGGGAACAAAGACAGGAGGGAAGCGCTTCCTTTATCTCAGCCAAACAAAGGAAGCCTCAACACAAACACCATTAAAGCATGGACTTAAGAGCATAGATTTAGAATTGCAAGAGATCTTGAAAGCCATTCATTCCACACCTCCCATTTTACAAATGAGGGAACTAAGACCTGAAAAGTTTATATGATTTCATTGAAGGTCACAGAGATTGTGGCAGAGCCAGAAGTAAAACCTACAGACCCTCCAACTCCAAATCTATCACTTTTTCCATTGTAGCATGTTCTCAATTTGTGTGTGTGTGTGTGTGTGTGTGAATATATTTTTGAGAAAAATAATGTGAAAAATATCATAGAAAGTTTGGTCCCCTTATTGGAAAGATAGAGAATTATTTGCATCCAAACTTGTCCCTGCTGCAGTTAATTATGTCAGTAGTTAGCTGTGATTTTCTCTGGTACTCCTAGTCATCTATAATTTAGTAGGGAAGTCTAAGATGATTCCTTGAGCCTCAGCAATGTTAAATGGATCACATAATTGGTAAATATCAATTAATTTTGACATAGAAGTTCCTGACTCTGAGTCTAGCTACTCTTTCCACTACACTATAATGTCTTATCTTCAGAATGATTGATATCCATGAAAAGTAGCATCTGCCATCAAAATAACCTAATGTTTCACTTCGCACCTGGAAAATTTGCAAAGATGAAAAAAGATGGAGGGATTATAAAATGACAGGCACCCTCATGCATGGTTGGTGGAGCTATGAATTGATATAACTTCTGAAAAGCAATTTAGAATTCTACAAATAATGTGACTGAAATGTCTATACTCTTTCATCCAGAGATTCCACCAGTAGCCATAAAGTCCAAGGTAGTCTCCGTAAAGAAAGAAAGTGTCCCAACACCAAAACATTTATAACTGCACTTTTTGTGGTAGCAAATAACTAGAAATAAGGTAAGTGTCAAATGATTGGGGAATAGCTAAACAAATTGTAGACCATGAATGCAATGGAATATTACTATTCTGTGAGAAATTATGATCATAAAGAAAATAGAGAAGCATGGAAAGACTTACATTAACTGATGCAAAGTGAAGTAAGCAGAACCAGAAAAACAATATACCCAATGACGACAACAATAGAAATGGAAAGAACAGCTACCACAAAACAACTAAAGATGAATATTGTGAATTATAAAGAATAAGTTTGTCCCCAATGAATGGGAAGACAAATTCTCCTTTCTCCTTTGAAGAAGTTGGGGGGAGGTGGGGTCAGGGTCCCTGAGCATGGAACATTGCATATAATATCAGATATTTGGTTTTGATGGATTTATTTGGTTTTGATGAATCTTTAAAAACCTTCATTATAAGAAATGGTCCTTTGGGACAGGGTAGATCTAGATAATATGAAAATAAAATAAAATCTTTTAATTATTAAAAATTTTAAAGTCTATAAATTCTCCATCCACAAAAGAAAAAAAGTCTTCCAGAGTGCTCTATCTCATTGTTTATAGTCATCAGTGCCCTTAAGGCCATTTTTATAATTCAAGCCTTCATTTTCCTATACAATTTCCACCTGGAGTTTCCTTTTGTCATCTTCCCACAGAAGCATCTTCCTTCTCCCACAAGTTGACATTTGAGGTGGGGCACTTGGGGTCACATCTTCCAGCTGGGGTTGGTTATGCAAAGAGGCAGCCTCTGCATATGTCTGTCATCAGCAAAAGGAGCGGTAAAAATCCCTGGGAGGCTATTTAGCAAGGCAGGGGAGAGGTACAGTTGGATAATGTATTATACTATTAACCTATTAACTTACTTAAAGCCTAACTTATTTAAAGCTTAGTGTTTTTGTGATAGGGTCTGTTATGGAAAATCGTGGAACATTAATGCCAGACAGGACCTTAGTGATCATAGCTGTACCTGCCTTGTTTTGCAGATGAAGAAATTCAGGTCCAGAGAGCTGGACCAATAAAGACACTTTCATTACAGAGGCATGAACAAAAATGTTTGCATTGTTATTCTATGCTCCTGTTTGTCTTCTTGGGGACTGTGAAGGGTAAGTGAGCTGACAGTAAATCTTAAGAGACTGTTTTCAGTTCTGGGGACCATATTTCAGGAAGAGCGTTGATATGCTGAAGAGTGTCCAGAGATGGGCAAGAGATGGTGAAAGATCCATCACATAGGAGGATCAAATGAGGGTACTGAGGATGTTTATCCTGGAGAAGAGAAGACCCAGGAGGGAACATGAAAACTGTGTTCAAAATAGGCATCTTAGTATAATGGAAAGAGCAATGGATTTGGCATCTAAGGACCCAAGTTGAAATCCCACTTCTCTCACTACTACCTGTGTGACACTGAACAAGTCACTTCTCTTGGCCTTGTCTGTAAAATAAGAGTCCTCTTGGAGTCCAAGTCTAAAGAGTGCAAAGAGGCAAATTTAGGTGAGATTTACTTGTCCAAACATGGAATCAGCTGCCTTGGTAGATAACAGATTCCTACTTTGTACTAGCTGTCCCCTATGCCTGGAATGTACACCATCCTCTCCTTGGTTTCTTTAGACTTTTTAGTTTCCTTTCAGGCTCAACTCCATTGCAAAGCCTTTTCTGATCCTCTCTCTTTCTTCCATTTATTTGTGTATAAATATCTTCTCATTCCCTCCCTCCCAGGTAGAATGTAAGATCATGAAAGGCAGGAATCGTGTTCATTGTTGTTTTTGTAACCCCAGCACATCATACTCACGTGTTGAATTGTGTTGTTAAGAAAGAAAAGAATATAAGCATCATGAAATCAAACCTTATGGACAACAATCAAAGCTGAACATGAAATTTGCCCTAAAACAGATTGCACAGAGTATGTAAACACAAAAGAACCAAAAATACTCAACTATTTCCTGTGTTAGAGAATGAGGTCATTAATGACTACAGGAATGAGTTACTAGAAAATGTAGGTGTTGCTACTCTGGGGGGGTGGGGGAATTCTCTAGGCTTCAGTGTCAAGTAAGATATCCAGAGAGATAATTTAAAATTGTAGAGCTATGTAGAATCAGATAACAAAAAGAAACCTTGGGAAGTTATCTAACCAATTCTCCTTCCTTCATATATGTTTACATCAAAATTACCAGAGAAAGATGAGACTTAGTTGATTTTTAAAGATCTTCTCTCAGCGTCAAAAATAAGCATTCAGTTAATGATTGTATCAAACATAATGCCTTCATTCTTCAGTTTCAGCGTCCTATTGTTTTTACCTTTGGTGATGACGGACAATTGCTATTAGCCATTTCACAGAATCCCCACATTTCTGAGTTGGAAAAGATCCTAGATAATATCTAGTCCAACTATACGTGCAGGAGGGAGCATGGTATCTTACATTTTGGAATTAATGACCCTCAGAACCCCAAATCTCTGTTTCAGTGCAATTCAGTCCACTGAACATTTATTAAATACCTCCTGCACTAGAGAGTGAAGACAAAACCCCAAACACTTTCTGCCCTAAGGCAGCTTACATTCTTTTGAGGAGATATAACATATACAGAATTAACTATAATACAAGGTAATTTGAGGAAGGAGAAAATTCAAATCTAGATGACCTGTTAAGTTTGTTGAAGAGGCATTTCTGTGTGGACTGAAAGGTTAGACAAAGGGACCACTAAGGCCTTCTCTAAACTAAGATTCTAATTGATGTAATTCTTAAGTCCAGCTAGAGGAATCAGGAGGAAGGAAGGAAGGAAGGAAGGAAGGAAGGAAGGAAGGAAGGAAGGAAGGAAAGAAGGAAGGAAGGGAGGGAGGGAAGGAGGAAGAGAGGGAGGGAGGAAGAAAAGAAAGAAGGAAGGAAGGAAGGAAGAAGAAAAGAAAGGAAAGAAATGAAACTAAGAGGCTTAGGCAAAACTTTACTTAATTAAGCAAATAGTTAATATTGTAGGAACTTGCAGGTGAGATAGAGACTGAGAGAAGGGCTGTTGTTGCTGTTGTTCAGTCACTCAGTCATGCCCACTCTTCATGACGCCGTGGACCACAGGATCCCAGACCCTTCTATCCTCCACCATCTTCCAAAGTCTTTCCAGGCTCATATTCATTACTTCCGTGATGTTATCTACCCATCTCATCCTCTACTATCCCTTTCTCCTTCTGCCTTCAGTCTTTCCCAGCATCAGGGCCTTTTCCAATGAGTCCTGTCTTCTCATTATATAACCAAAGTATTTAAGCTTCTGCTTCAGAATTTGACCTTCTTGTGATTAGCCCAGGGCAAGGGAACCTGTGGCCACATGTGGCCTCAAGGTCACAAGTTCCCCATCCCTAGATAGGCTGAATTAATTTCTTTAAATACAGACTGATTTGACCTCTTGTTGTCCAAGGGATTTTCAAAAGTTTCCTCCAATACCACAATTCACAAGCATCAATTCTGCAGCACCCAGCTCTCCTCACAGCTACTAGAAAAACCATAGCTTTGACCATGCAGACCTTTATTAGCAAGGTGATGTCTCTCCTTTTTAGTATGCTATCCATCGCCTTCCTTCCAAGGAGCAAGCATCTTTCAATTTCATGGCTTCCATCACCATCTGCAGCGATCTTTAACCCCATTTTTTCTCCATCTGTTTCCTAGGAAGTGATGGGACCAGTTTTCATATACTTTTTTTTTTTAATATGAAATCAAGCCAGCTTTTATGGTCTCTTCTTTCACTCTCATCAAGAGGCTTCTTAATTGTTCTTCGCTTTCTGCCATCAGAGTAGTAATCTACATATTTGAGATTGCTGATATTTTTCCCAACAGCCTTAATTCTAGCTTTTGATTTTTCCAGCCTGGCATTTCACATGATATACTCTGCATGTGAGTTAAATAAGGTGACACACACATATACATACATACACACACACACACACACACACACAGCCTTGTTCTACTCTTCTTCCAATCTTAAACCAATCAGGTGTTCCATGTTTGACTCTAATTGTTGCTTCTTGACCCTCACACAGGTTTAGGTTTCTTCAGGAGACAAGTAAGATGATGTGATCATCCCATCTCTTTGAGGACTTGCCACATTTTGTTATGATCCACACAGTCAAAGGCTTTTAGTGTAGTCAGTGAAGCAGAAGTGGATATTTTTCTGGCACTTCTTTGCTTTCCCCACGAACCAGTGAATGTTGGTAATTTGGTCTCTACTTCCTCTGCCTCTTTGAAAATGAGCCTACTTTTCTGGTAATTCTCAGTTCACATATTGCTGAAACCTAGCTTGAAGAATCTTGAGCATAACCTTGCTGGTGTGTGTGAAATGAGTTCAATTACTTGGTAATTTGAACATTCTTTGGCATTCCCCTTCTTTAGGATTAGGACACAGACTTATCTTTTCCAATCCATTGTCCACTGTTTATTTTTCCAAATTTGCTGGCATACTGAATGTAGCACTTTAACAGCATCATCTTTTAGGATTTTAAATAGCTCAGCTGGAATTCTATCACCTCCATTGGCCTTGCTTTTAGATGTTTTCTAAGGCTCACTTGCCTTCATTCTTTAGGATGTCTGACTCTGGATCAGTAACCACCCATCAGATTATCAGTGAGGTTAAGATCTTTCTTTTATAGTTCTTCTTTATGTTCTTGCCACTTCTTAATCTCTTCTACTTCTGTTAAGTCCCTACCATTTTTTTGTCTTTTATCATGCCCATTTTTGCCTGAAACATTCCCTTGATATCTCTAACTTTCTTGAAGAGATCTGTCTTTCCCATTCTATTGTTTTCTTCTATTTCTTTGTATTGCTGATTTAAGAAAACCTTCTTATCTCTCCTTGCTCTTCTCTGGAATTCTGCATTCAGTTGGGTATATCATTCCCTTTCTCCTTTCCCTTTTACTTTCTCAGCTGTTTGTAAAGCCTCATCAAATAGCCATTTTGCTTTCTTGCTTTTCTTTTTTCTTTGGAATGTTTTTGGTTGCCTCTTGTACAGTATTACGAACCTCTGTCCATAGTTCTTCAGGCACTCTATCTACTAGATCTATTCTCTTAAATGTGTTCATCACTTCCACTTAATATTCATAACAGATGTTATTTAGGCCATACCAACATGGTGTGATTTTCCCAACTTCCATCTTTGGCTGCAAAATATATAATCAATTTGATTACAGTATTGACCATCTGGTAATGTCCATGTGTAGAGTCACCTTTTGGATTATTGAAAAAAACAGTGTTTACTATGACCAATGAGTTATCTTGACAAAACTCTAAGAGTCTCCACCCTGCCTCATTTTGTATTCCAAGGCCAAATGGCCTGTTATTCCAATTATTTTTGAATGTCCTATTTTGACATTCCAATCCCCTCTGATGAATATGACATAGTTTTTTGGTGTTGTTTCTAGAAGATGTTGTAGGTCTTCATAGAACTGATTAACTTTGGCCTTTTTGGTATCAGTAGTTGGAGCATAATTGTTGTGAGGCTGAACAATTTCCCTTGGATTCACACAGATGTCATTGTCCTTTTTGAGATTATACCCCTTTACTGCTTTTCTCACCCTTTTAGTGACACTGAGGGCTATTCCATTTCTTCTGAGGGATTCTTGCCCACAGAAGTATATGTAGTGATCATCCGAACTAAATTCACCCATTCCCATTCATTTAAATTCATGAACACCCAAGATATGGATATTTAATCGTTCCATCTCCTGTTTGACCACATCCAGCTTCCTTTGGTTCATAGATCTTACATTCCAGGTTCTTATGCAATATTTCCTATTGGCTTTGGCCCAGATCCTTCATTAGTACTGGAGCTGGAGCTACTTGTTGTAGTTGTCCTCAGTAGCATGTTGGATACTTTCCAACCTGGAGCATCATCTTCCAGTGTCATCTCTTCTATGATTTTAATACCGTCCATGTTTTGGGTTTTGGTTTTTGGGGGGCAAAGATACTGGATGGTTTGCCATTTCCTTCTCCAGTGGATCACCTATTATCAGAACTCTCCACTATGACCTGTCAGTCTTGGGTAACCCTGCAGGCAAAGCTTTATTAAGTTAGGTAAGCCCCTCCATCAAAACCAGGAAGTAATGTAGGAGTGGTGAGAGAAGGGAGGGAGCAGCAAAAAAATAAAATAAAATAAAAATCCAGTCTATTTATCAGATACAGACGCTCCTTTACAAATATGTTACCACAGCCTTTCTCCACCCTGAGAACTTTCCCTATCACCCTCCTGCTTAGTTTCTCCCCTCTCCCTGCCAGCATTGTGCTGGTCACCATTTACTAGACCCTTGATTTCTTAGTATAAGCAGGCAAAGATCCTAACTCTCTTGCTTGATAAATTTTGAATCAACAGAGAATGCATAATTTCTCCTCTTTAATAGAATCGGACTACCCCAAATGGCATTTGCCAAATTGTCCTATGGGATAATCAATATTTCATTAGTAAAAGGGTGGGAATAAAAATGACCAGTCGTGCCTGGATGCTGGACCTAATGACCTAGAATCATAGGAATTTTTGATACATGCTTTGTGGAATTTGTCAGACCTCCCCATTTCCTGTGTTTGTGATGGAGTTCAAGAGAATGACTGGGAAAGTGTTTTTTCCCCTAGCTGAAAGTCTTTTTAAAAAAGTAAAGCTATAAAGAGCTATTAGCATTAAATAACTTCTGAAAAGTTTTTAAAATGCCACCTCCCTCCTTCCCTCAAAAAAAAAAAAAACTTCAAAGAATAAATTGCTTCATATATGTTTTCAAAGTAGAATATGGCTCTCACCGGTAGAATCTCAGTTCCTGGAGGGCAGGGATGGTTTAGGTTTTTGTTTTTATATCTCTAGCACCTAGCACAGTGCTTGGCACCTTGTAGGGGCTTACTATATCCTTCTTGAATTGCTAGGGAAGAAAATAATTTTTGTTGTTTGATTTTGGAATGGCTCATAACTCTACACATTGACTACCCTATGACAGATCTAATTTTGAATACCATGGTTAGCTCACATGATTAAGAACTTAAAAAGCTTTATTGATATATGCTCTATGGAATATTAATGAAATGTCAGGCCCAAGGGAATATACTAAGACAACAAAACATATTAACCTTGAATAACTATCATACTGTGTGATTAACTTTTGACACAGGACGCACACTTGAATTTAAATGCTAACCACAGGGGTTGGTACAAAGAGATTGTGGATTACATAGCAGGGAAGGGCTGACTCACCAAGACATATTCCCTTAGCACACTGTTGGACAGAAAACTGGAACTGCTAGACTTACAAGAAGGGATCTGACCCAATAATAATATTATGGGAGCATATTGGGTTTGTCTTAGAGCACATCTGCACAAACATTTCAGAAAATGTTTTTGTTTCTAAAGAAATTAAATGTACTTAGAAATACTTCCTGCAATATTCTTACCCAGACACCCTTTGCTGTATTATAGATGCTGGTGACTGAGTAAAATAAAAAGAAAAGAAAAAGACATTTTCACCCTTGGCTCTAAAAACACACTTTAAAATGCAATGTAGGTTTTTTAAAAAAATGAATTTCCCAAGTCTGCATATAATTGCTTAGGCACACTGAGATGTCCCACTCAAAGACTCCAAAATAAAATTTTACCATGGCTCCAAATAAGAGATATGGAAGGAACTCCCACCCAACCCCTTTGCAGAGGGGTGTGGTCCCTGGGAGTGATGCATTGTACACATTTTCAGGCTTTTTACAATGCATTAATCAGTTCTGCTGATTTTTTTCTTTCCTTATTTTTTTCTTTAAAAATATTTTCTGTTATATGAGAGGATTCTCTGGGAGAGGGACTGGAGGAGGAATACTGGAGGAGATTTTAAATATAAAAAAAGTCATCCTTTTTTTTTAAGAAAGCTCTTCAGTTCTTGCTACTGCCTAGCCCTCACTAAGATAAGAGTGAATTATCCCACAAGCCAATTAAGCAAATTGCCTTTGGAATGGAATGGACAGGCCCTGTTAGAGAGGAGAAGTAAGTCAGGTCAAAGGACATTCGTCTTCTCTTCAAGACTGTGACAAGATCCGTCTTTCAGGACATGTGTTCAAAAGGATTCAAGATCTACCTGCCCACTTGAATGCTCAAATGGTCAATTAACATTGGCTAATGCTTAACATTGAGGCTTGGAAAATTTACATAACATAGAGTCTGTTGATATATTTTCATTGACAATACCAGGGACACAGAGCAGCTTCTAGAACTTTCCCTAATCCAGAACTGACAAGCACCCTGGAGAAGCTTTGCAAGGGAAAGAGAGCCCAAAATTTAATTCTTTGGAAGTGGAAGGAGAGAGCCAGGCATACACAATTAAATTAATTTAATTCCTATTAAGAGAAAAGAAATAGAAGTTTCTCAAATAGGGTTTATTAATTAAAAGGTGGTTAGGTTTTGTTTTAGGTTTTTTTGGTGGGTGAGTAAAAACAAGTGGATGTATTATAGTTGCTTTAAATATAAAAATATCATTGATCTTCAGAATGTACTTTCTTGGTGTTGTTTCTGTCCTTTTCAGAAAGGTCAATTATAGCATAATTTGAACATCTCTGTGGAAGCCATATCCTGACTCGGCTGGAGGGTTGGATGGAAGAGGTCTTTTCCATTTCTAAATATGAAATGACAAGTTTGTAGGTTATTTGACAAAAAAAAAAAAGGAAAAATAGGGGGGGCAGGGGGAACATAACTCACGTCTTCTGTGGCCTGCTGGTTTCAGGGCATGACAAATATTTATAAGGTATGACTACTGATAAGCAAGGGTAATGAAAAGGAGGAAACGCCTACACGCTTGTACAAACACAAGCAAGTAACTGCAAAATTAGTCCCGGGGAGCTGATCATGTCATAGGCTCCTGCCTTTCCTTACCTTTTTTCACACCCTTTCTTTACATGTGTACCAGGCATATTATTTCATTTTATATTCACAACAACCCTGGGAGATGAATGCTATTATTATCATTCCCCTTTGACAGAGAGAGAAACTGAGGCAGACAGAGGTTGACTAACCCAGGGTCATACAACCAGTATGTCAGCCAGAAGCTTGATACCAGGTCCTCCTGGTTTCAAGGCCAGTTCTCCATCCAGTGGGTCATCCTGCCTTTCAAAAGCAATTATTATTTCAATCAAAATGAAATTTTGACTAACCTAACCACAAAGCAGGCTACATTCTAGAATGCTTCCAGTGCTGAGCGCAGTGCCTAGCAAATAGTAAGTGCTTGTCAACTGACTGTTGCCTGTAAAAAGAAAATAAGGTTTTCTGGGTCATAGTGAGAATGTGGAATTGCCTTTGATTTTAAAATTCTCTTACAATATGAAAATACATCTCTAGAAGCCATGCAGCTTACAGAATAGCTAGGCCTAGATTCAGACATTGTTCAAATCCTAGCTGTGCCACTTAACAGAGGGGTCATCGTGAATAATTCTTTATATATCCCCAGGGCCACAATTTCCTCATCCTTACCATAAGGGAGGGGCTCTCCCTAATTCCTAAAATCTCTTCTAGCCATAAGGTATTATGATTCAATTGTGATCATTTATGACTAATACATTCCCACATTTTGGTCACATTACTGTAAAGAAGGCTTCATTTTGGTCTTGAATCTATTTCATCTCTCTCTCCCTCTCTCTCTCTGTGTCTCTGTCTCTGTCTCTCTGTCTCTGTCTCTGTGTGTGTGTGTCTCTCTGTCTCTGTTTCTCTGTATCTGTCTCTTTCTGTCTCTCTCTTTCTTCGCTGTCTGTCTCTCTCTCTGTCTCTTTCTCTCTGTCTCTTTTTAAAGGATATTGCAAGAGTGTGTTTAGTACAAACTAACAAACAGCTTTCTTCAAAAGAATTGAGTTCTGTTCCCATAATCATTTTCTCAGCATGTTTTTGAGCATTAAGGCATTGATTATGCTGTCATGGATAGAGACGCATGACATAGGGAAGAGATCCATTAGGCCATCAGATCTATCACTGGAGAAGGAGCAAGGCCCCTGGGAGAAGATCTAACACTTCATCTTGAGCAAATGACCGTGAAGGATTTAGAGCTGTATAACGTCGGATGCCCAGGGCAGGCAGCTGGGTAGTGCAGTGAGCAGAGTGCTAGGCCTGGAGTCAGAAAGAACTGAGCTAAAATCCAACCTCATACACTTACTAGATGTGTGACCCTGGGGAAGTCACTTAATTGATATCTGCCTCAGTTTCCTCATCTGTAAAAGTGACGGTAATAATAGCACCTACCTCTCAGGGTTGTATGCCTGGTGCCTGCAGGTACTCTATATGCTTATTCCTATCCTTCTCTCCTCACTCCCACTCTACCTTTTTTTTCTTTTTAGCCTTGATTTCATGTTGTTGTAGGATTTGGGGTGACCCTTAAGGAAGGAAGGCTCAGGAAGGCAGCAAGGTGGAATGTCATAGACAGCTCCCTGGCCTGTGAGTGTAGGTACTTAGCTCTTACTCCCACAAACTCTTTTTGATTGTCCTTCCCTGGATCTCAGTCTCTTCCTCTATAAAACAGGGCAATTGGATGGCTCCTTCCAACTCTGATATTCTATCAGGTGCATGATGGAGATGTCAGATTTGTAAAATGAGTATAAGGAAAAGCCCATTCAGAACCATAAAGTACTTTGCATTAGGACTACCTATAGAAATACTCTGTCAGCTAGGACAGGAATGGAGAACCTGTAGCCTTGAGGCCACAGGTGGCCTTCTAGGTCCTTAGATGCAGCCTTTTGACTGGGTCCAAGTTTTACAGAACAAATCCCTTTATTCAGGGGATTTGTTCTGTGAAGTTTGGATTCAGTCAAAGGGCCACACTTGAGGACCTAGACTGTAACACGTGGCCTGAAGACCGAAGGTTCCCCACCCACCCCACTAGAGAAAACAGGGTCCGAGGTAGGTTGATTCAGAGGACTGCCACATATTCATTCCTGGTACTTTTGCATGCTTTGAATTCTAGACCTGTGAATTTAATTTATGGCACTATTTTCCAGGACATGCAAAAGCTATTGAGAATTCCAGTTTAATTTCAATTTTTCAAGTGCAGTAAGTAGAGAGTATCCATGAAGAGCCCTGGTTAGAGATAATCTGTTTGCTTTCACTCCAGGATGCCATTGCCAGGATAATACAAATAAGCTTGAGTCCCTAAAGTACATTTTTTTTAAACCTCTGAAGCCGTCACCACTTCCTAGAAAGCTGAGAATTTGGATGATGAATCTTCACTTTTGAATCCAGACAGGAAGTTGAAATTTTCCATGCTGTTGAACTAATACATTCTTCAGTTCACTTGAGCTAAATTGAATAAATGCCATAGGAAGAGTGTCATAGATCCTACATCTTGAGCTGGAGGGGATCCCAGGCCATCTAGTCAGTACTATCACTGAGGTTCAATTACAATTGCCTTTCATTCCCTAATGAGCTTTGTCTGATCTCCTGGAATTTTTGGAGGTGTTTATGTGACTTAAGAAGAAGGAGCTCAAGACGGACTTCATAATAACCTGGAGAGAGTTATATAAACTGATGCTGAGTGAGGAGAACAGAACCAGGAGAACTTTGTACACACAGACACAACGTATCTGTGATGATGAACTTTGATAGACTGGGCTCCTCTTAGCAATGCAAGGTTAGAAGACAACTCCAAAGGACTCATGATGGAAGGGGATATCCACATCCAGAGAAAGAGATGCAGAGTCTGCATGCAGATTGAAGCAAATCACTTGCTCTCTCTCTCTTTGTTTTGTTTTGTTTATTCTTTCTCGTTGTTCACCCCATTGGTTATAATCCTTCCTTACAACCTGGCTAATGTTTAATGTGAAAGTATTTGTAGATCCTATATTTGATTGCATGCTGCCATGGGGGGGAGGGAGGAAGAGAGGGGAAGGGAGAAAATTTGAAACTCAAGGGATTTTGGAACTGAATGTTGTAAAGTAAAAGTAAATAAATAAAATTTTAAAAGAAGAAGAAGAAGGGGCTCAGAGAAGATATCCATAGAGGGACCTATGAGATAGTTCAGAGTCTATGTACAAGGCATATAAACAAGGACCTTTGTCTTTAGCTGTTAAGAGGCAGCTAGGTGAGGCCTGGGGTCAGGAAGTTGTTCAGTCATTTAATTGTGAAAGTCTGGAATGGTTTGCCATTTCCTTCTCCAGTGGATTAAGACAAATAAAGGTTAAATGACTGGCCCAGGATCACACAGCTAATGAGTGTCTGAGGCGGAATTTGAGCTCAGATCTTCTCGCCTCCAGGCCCAGGGCTCTATTTGCTAAGTCACCTCGCTGCTCAGGAAGGCCTCGATTCAAATGTGGCCTTGGATGCTGACTAGTTGTGTGACCTGTGCTTGCCTCAGTTTCTTTGACTACAAAATGGGGTAATAAAATCACCTTCCTCCCAGGACGGTTGGGAAGACCAAATGAGATAGTAATTGTAAAGTGCTTAACACAGTGATGGATACCTTTCTTTTCGTGGAAGGATTCATCAGGGGAGTTCCTGCACAGCTTAGTGAGTGCTTTTTTGTACTTTGAAGTTCTCATGCCAATTGGGGAACAAATCAGTTGGCTTCGCAGATACAGACAGGGGCTTCCCTGTCTGTGCTGGCCTATAAAATGGGGTTAATTGCAGAGTTTTGCTTTTTCTTCCCTTTCCTGCATTCCTTTACCACCCTGCCTTTAGAAGGACAGACCAGGGAGCAGCAGAGCTGAGAGTAGATGTGGGACTATGCAGAGGATGGAGGGGCTGGGGTCTACTAATGGCTGTCTCGGGGCAGACACAAAATAATTTCATTGCACTCATCCACCATGGCCCGAGAGGAGAAGAGAGTTCCTCTGTCCTGAATGTCTGGACTCTGTGTGCCTAGATTCAACCCAAGCAGAGGTACATGGAGGTGACAGATGCTCTCAGTCTTATGTTTCTGGGAGAGGGTAACTGCGGGGGTAGTTTATGAACCCTACCTTCTAGAGAAAGGGAAAGATTTCATGAATAATGCCAGTCTTTGGTTCTCCTGCTAGCAACAGGTTTGAGAGTTCTAGGACCCGATCCTCTAAGGAGAGAAGGGGAAACTTGATTCTTGGGGAGAAGAGAAGCATCTTCTGGCTCCTAAAGCTGGAGGTACAACAAAGAAGTAAAACTACATGTACAAGCAAAAAACCCAGTCTTTTGCCCTCCCATACTACCTTGAATTGTTTGGATGGTGCTGAGACAATGAGGGAAAATCACGTTCCTAGTAACCTTAATCATTTTTCTTCCAGACAAGAATTCAAGCTTTCTAAGTAATGCCACCAGGATATGTCCCCAGGATTAAAGTGGAATTCACAGGAATGTTGGAAGAGTGTTTTGTTTTGTTTTTTGTTTTGACTAACAAAATCAAATCTATTTTCCTTCCAAGGTAAACGTAAGTCTTCAGGACAGTACCATAAGAATGAATGCACCAGTCCCTAAGATAAAAGTCACAACTCACTGGAAGGCTGAAAAGTACATCCCAAGTTCATTTCCATTCCAAGGAATGTCCAATCCACAGGGTGATGCTATGAATCATTTTCTATGAGGTAGAATAAAGGATATTCTCTACTCAGTATGCATTGTTAGCTTGAGGGATCAGGGGACCTTTTAAATCTGGATTTCTTGGGACATAGATATCAAGTATATTTGATCCATATTGTGAGATTCCCCAAAACCAACTCTGGAGCCAAAGGGAAAATGATTTATGATGCTACCCTTGAGATATAACCCAATCTAAAAAACTCTAGGCTTGGGGTGTGGGATATTATTAATCCAGACCTTTACATTCTTCTCTATTAAATCTTGCTTCTGAGGATAATTCAGATATTTTCTTGATTCAGAAGAAACCCTATATTGTTGAATAAACAAAAAACTTACCAATGTCTAAGGGGTTGGAACAGCCTGTCCTAAACTTTCTTAAATTGTAGATGTGATAAACTGTCTCCTACCCCTGTGTCTTCGTGCAGGTCGTCCTTCACGTCAGAAATATACTTTCTCTTCAATTCTTGAATCCCAAATACCTTTCTGAACATAGTTCAGGTACCATATCCTAACTGAGGTTTTTCTTAATCCCTCCAATTATTAGTGCTCTTTCCCTCTTGAAATTTTGTGTTAATCTCTATATTTTGTTGTTGTTATTCATTCATTTCAATCATAACTCTGTATGACCCTATTTGGGATTTTTTTGGCAAAGATACTAGAGTGGTTTGCCATTTCCTTCTCCAGCTCATTTTTTAGCTGAAGAAACTGAAGCAAACGGGGTTAAGTGACTTGCCCAAAGTCACACAGCTTGTAAGTGTCTGAGGCTGGATTTGAACTAAGATTTTCCTGACTCTAGATCTGGTGCTTTAAACACTGCACCACCTAGCCATCCCTAAATCTCTATATATTATGTTTTCATTTGTGTGCATACTGAATCTTCCTAATTAAGCATAAGCTTCTGGAGGCCAGGGACTGTTTTATTTTGTTTCACTTTTCTAATTTCATGTCCCTATACCTACGCTGGAGCCTTACACCTAGTAAGGACTTACTGAATGTTTGTTGAATTGAATTCAATAAGCTCCTTCAAAAGAGTGTAATTCTGCACAAGTACACAGCTCTTTCCCCCTGAAATACAATTCCTCTTAATCTTTTTTCTGCTCTTGGTCAAATTCTCAGGTTCACTTTGAATTTTGAGGTTAAGATTCTCAACTCTAGGAAAGTGGAGTCAAGATGATAGAGTAAAAACAGGGACTTGCCTGAACTGTCTCAAATCTCCTTCCAAACAATGTTAAAATAATGCCTCAAGATGAATTCTGAGGTGACAGGGCAAACAAAAGGTTCGAGTGAGACAATTTTCCAGCTTAAGACAACTTAGAAGGTTGTCAGGACAGGTCTGTCTCACTGAGGTGAGAATGAAGCATAGTCCAGTGCAGGCTCTGCCTCAGGAAGCCAATAGCAGACCTTCGAGGTAACTAAATTGACAGCATAGTTTCTGGAGCTCTCAATACACAAATGGTAAAGGAGTCAGACAACTGGTCAGAAGGAGATTAAAGGGAAATTTTGCTGGCAGTGGGAGCAAAATTCTGTTGCATTTCCTGTATATGGTCCTGAGTTGCAGTCCCAGAGCAAGAAGAAGCACTAGCAGGAGCAAGGATCTTGGACAATTCCAGGATGGAAAACAGTGCTTGTGGTCACTCACAGACCATACCACAGCCCAGGACACCAGTGACCACAACTCTCCTTAGATCATACTATTTTGGGAGAAATGAAAACTTACAGACCCCCAGAACTAGCCCTGAAAACAGTAGCATGAAAAACCTGAAATTTGGGACAGTGACTCCTCCAACCTGGGAGCAAAACCCAACTTTAACATCGACTTAAAAGTCAAGAAATAGGCTGGAAAAATGAGCAAAGAAGAAAAAAAAATAACCTGACCATAGAAAGTTACTATGGTGACAGGGAAAATCAAAACACAAACACAGAAAAAGGCAACAAAGTCAGAACATCTGCATCCAAAGCTAATAGGAAAATGTGAATAAGCCTCAGGCCCAAAAGAATTCCTGGAAGAGCTCAAAAAGAATTTTAAAAATCAGATAAGAGAGATAAAGGAAAAATTGGGAAAAGAAATGAAAGTGATGCAAGGAAGTAAAAAAAAGTCAACAACTTGGTAAAGGCAACAAAAAAAAAAATTTACTGAAGAAAATAACACCTTAAAAAACAGAAGAGGTCAAATGGTAAAAGAGGCACAAAATTCCACTGAAGGGAACTCCTTAAAAGGCAGAATTGGGCAAATAAAAAAAGATATGCAAAAATTCACTGAAGAAAAAATTCTTTAAAAATTAGAATTGAATTAGTAGAAGGTAATGGCTCCATGAGACATCAAGAAACAATAAAACAAAATCAAAAGAATGAAAAAGTAGAAGAAAAATATGAAATATTTCATTGGAAAAACAACTGACCTGGAAAATAGATCCAGGAGAAGTAATTTATGAATTATTGGACTACCTGAAAGCCAAAATAAAAAAACAAAAAGAGCCTGGACATCATATTTCAGGAAATTATTGAGTAAAATTGTCCTGATATCCTATAACCAGAGGGTAAACTAGAAATTGAAAGACTTCACTGATGATATCCTGAAAGAGATCCCAAAATGAAAACTCTCCAAAATATTATAGCCAAATTGCAGGGCTCTCAAGTTAAGGAGAAAATATTGCAAAAGCCAGAAAGAAACAATTCAAATATTGTGGAGTCACAGTAAGGATAATACAAGATTTAGCAGCTTCTACATTAAAGGATCAAAGGACTTGGAATATGACATTCTGAAGGGCAAAGGAACTAAAGTTACAACCAAGGACCACCTGCTCAGCAAAACTGAGTATAAATCCTTTGGGGTTGGGGGACAGGAATGGGCATTCAATGAAATATAGAACTTTCAAGCATTCTTGATGAAAAGACTAGAGCTGAATAGAAAATTTGACTCTAAATGCAAAATTCAAGAGAAGCATAAAAAGGTAAACAGAAAAAATAACTCATAAGGGATTCAATAAGATGATACTGTTTACATTCCTACATGGAAAGAGGATTCTTGTTACTCCTAAGAACTTTCTTATTTTTAGAGAAATTAGAAGGAGTATACATAGACTGAGGAGACAGGTTTAAGTAGACTATGATGGGATAATAATCCCATCCAAAAATAAGGAAAATTAAGAGGTAAGAAAGAGGGATGCACTAGGGGAAGGGGAAAGGGAGAGGTAGAATGAGATAAATTATCTCCCATAAAAGATGTGCAAAAGAGCTTTTACAATGCAGGGAACTTTTGAATGTTACTCTTCTCATGACTGGCTCAAAGAAGGAATAACTTATATACTCAATTGAGTATAGAAATCTATCTTACCATAAAGAGAAGTAGGAGGGGAGGGGGATAAGAAAAGGGAGAAGGTAGATAGAAGGGAGAACAATTGGGAGGAGGTGGTGGTCAGAAGCAAAACACTTTTGAGGAGAAACATGTTGAAAGGAGAGAGAGAAAGAGAATAGGATAAAAAAGGGAGGGAGGGAAATAGGATTGAGGGAAATATATAGTTAGTAATTATAAATGAACGTGAATGGAATGAACTCATCCATGAAATGGAAGTGGATAGCAAAGCAGATTATATGATTTAGACATAAAAGGTGATAACCATCAGCAAATTAATGGAGCGTGGAATAGTTTACCTGTCAGATCTATGGATGAGAGAATTTATGACCAAACAAGAGATAGTATTAGGGGATATAAAATGGATAATTCTAATTACATTAAATTTTTTAGAAGTTGGCCAAACAAAACCAATGCAGCCAAGATTAGAAGGAAAATAGAAAACTTGAGGAAAAAAATTTACAGCAAGTTTCTTTGATAAAGGTCACATTTCTTAAATACACAAAGAACTGAGTCAAATTTATAAAAATACAAGTCATTCCTTAATTGATAAATGGTCAGAGGATATGAACAAGTTGTTTTCAGAGAAAGAAATTGAGAAAATTAATTCATTGAGCCCCCTACTCAGATGCTAGTCAGTATTAATTAGTTCATTATGATTTTATGAAGGGTAATTATTGTTAGTAATTGTTTTAATATATTCATGTAATAATACATATCTAGTCAATCACCTAATAATAGGTACAAGAATAAGTAATGTATTAATCCGTACTTTGTATAAGTCATATGGGAATATAGATTCTTTTTTTTT
>CM053591.1:157571676-157588805 GCA_028646515.1 Pseudochirops corinnae | reverse complement strand
TGTAGCTCTCAGGAAGATGCTGGGACTCTTCCTAATTACTTCTGGCTGACTGGATAGTGAAGACTCCAGAACCGAGGCCCAAGATGGCGATCCGGATCCAGGCCGCTCAACATGAGAGCACTGGCCTGAGAACAATTGCTAAGTCCCCCTGCTGTCTGCAGGCCGCGGGCAGGAAGCTACAACGCGGAGGTGGGTGCAAAACCTCTGCCTTTCGATTTTCTGCTCTGGAGGCCTTTTGGCCGGACTGCTTATCTCCCCCTTTGGCAATTCCCACTCGCAGCTGCTGCTAATCCACTCACCAGAGGGGCTCCTCCCACCCAGCCGCCTCCGGGGCACAGCCGCGGCTTCAGGGCAGGCTGGTTTTGGTTCGCAGTGTTGATATGGTTCCTCGTAGCCGAGGTTACTTTAGTGGGAAGTATCTTTTTGTGCGTTTTGGAGTTCTAGGATTGGTTTAGAGTCCTGTTTTATGGGTATTTTGGGGTGGCTATGTGAGAGCTGCGATATGTTGCTGCTGCTACGCTGCCATCTTGGCTCCGCCCCCCCTGGAATATAGATTCTAATAGCGAGACCCTACAATAGGCCTCAGACTTTAATGTAACGTTCATTACTTGTTTACCAGCTATGGAATTCACTTGTGTAACCATGAGAATGCTGACAAAAATATCTCCATCTTGTCTTGCTCAAATTCCATGACCAAACTAAGCATGGGTGGTGGCATGGTACAGAAACCCCCCCAATATGTTCTTAGAGCATATGTATAGCTTGTACCATCTCCTCCTGACGAACCTAAGGAAGAGCCCATCTATCTTATGACCACTTAGTCAGTAGAGATATTTCTTGCTTCATCCAATTCATGACCCTGCTGACAGATCCCTTTTGTTTATTTTAACTTATGTGTCATATGTCAACCAATACATATTTTTTTTCATATTTGAGCATCAAACTCTACAAATACAAGGACCCAGGAAAAAGGAGGCATCTCAGGTCTGGAGGAAGATCTGAGGTCCACTTCATTAGAGGGGACCATGGACCCTTTAATAAAGTGTCATTGGCTCAGAGCTCTGCTTCAGTCTCTCTTATTGTAGGTTGGGCAATTTTAATTCCCACAAAATCAAAATTATTTTTAGTCATATGAAAAAGTGCTTGAAATCATTGATTAGAGAGGTGAATATTAAAATAACTCTGTAGAACCACCTCACACCTATCAGATTGGCTAATGTGATAGAAAAGGAAAATGAGAAGGTGTGGCAAAATTGGGACACTAATGTACTGTTAATGTAGTTGTGAATCAATTCATCAATTTTGGAGAGCTATTTGGAATTATACTCAAAGGACTATAAAACCATGCTTACCCTTTAACCCAGCAATACCACTACTAAGTCTTTATCCCAAAGAGATAATAAACAAAAAGGAAAAGGACCTATATGTACAAAAATATTTGTAGCAGCTTTTCTTTTTTGTGTGGTGGTGGCAAAGAATAGAAATTGAGGGGATATCCATTAACTGGGAAAGGGTTAAACATGTGGTATATGATTATGATGGAATGCTATTGTGCTATAAAAATTGACGAGGAAGATGATTTCAGAAAAACCTGGAAAGACTTACATAAACTGATGCAAAGTGAAGTTAGTAGAATGTTGAGAACATTGTACATTGTGACAGCAATATTTGTATGATGATCAACTGTAAATGACTTAGCTATTCTCAGTAAGACAATGATCTATGAAAATTCCAAAGGACTTAATGATGAAAAATGATATTCACTTCCAAGGGAAGTTCTGATGGAGTCTGAATGTAGATCAAAGCATACTTTTTTCTTTTTTACTTTACTTTTCTTGGGATTTTTTTGTCTATGTTTTCTTTCACAACATGGCCAATATGGAAATGTCTTGCATGACTGTATATATATAAGCTATATCAAATTGCTTGCCTTCTCAATGAGGGAGGAGGGGAGAGAGAGGGAAAGAATTTGGACCTCAAAATTCGTTTAAAATGAATGTTAAAATTGTTTTTCATGTAATCAGAAAAAATATTTTTTAAAAAAGATTCTCAGTTATAGTCATTGCTTAATGAACACCAGTTGAACAAAACAGAAACAAATGTGATTTGGAGCAACATGGATATTTGATATCCACAGATAATCCCTGCTGGACTAGAATTAGAATAGTCATAGTCAAGAGCATTCAGACTTGAACCTGGTGGTCTGAGTGCACTAGACATAACTAGGATGAGTAGCATGATACAGTGGAAAGAAACCTGGCTTTGAAGTCCAAGATTTTGGGTTCAAATGTCTCTGCTGATACTTACTCCTGTGTAGCCTCTGGAAAGTCACTTGATCTCTTTTGTCTTCTCCTTTGTCAAATGAGAACTGAACTAGATGGTTTCTGGTATCTCGGATCTTATAATGCTCTTCCTACTGCATTATGATATGGGATTCCTCCACCATTATGGATGGTTACCCTTTAAACCTACAGAGGGAATGTATTTCTGGACAGGCTTTCTAGATCTCTGTATACTTTAGGGATGGGGGATTAAAATGATGGTCCCTTTTCTACTCTCTACACTATGCCATGTAATTGTGGCAAAAAAAAATTATACACATATAAAAAGGAAATGGAACTCTAGTTTCCTTATATATTTTCAAGAAATGGACCTTCTAACAACCTAGAAATATTCAACCTTAGATTTCTGGATGTTTCCTTGGCCCCATATGCATTCTTAGGATGCCACTCTGGCCTCCTGTCTACTTGGATCTTCTGTCCATTTTCACATACCTCTGGATCAGAGGAGAGAAGGAGGCATAAACAAGAGATGTTATAATGGCAAAAAACGAAAAACCAAAATAGGTTGAATATGAGTCTGTGTGAAAGAGTGAAAAGTCAAGAGTGGTACTTAACTTTTGAGCCTTTACTGGGTTACTGGGATAATGGTGGCACCTTCAGTCATAATCAGTTCAGAAGAGGGAAGAGTTTGGGAGGAGAGTTTGAGTTCAGTTCTGAACATGTTATTTTTAAGATGTCTATGAGATACCAATTTGGAATATCTAATAGGCAGTTAGAGATGAGAGCAGGGAAGTTAAGAGAGAGAAATCATGCCTGGATTAAGTAGATCTGAGAATTATCACCATAGAGATGATAATTGAATCCATGGGAGCTAATGAGATCACCAAGTGAAAGGGGGCTCAGGACAGAGCTCTGGGGTCACTGATGGTTAGTAGACATGACCTGGATGAAGTTGCGGCAAAGGAGACAGAAAAGGAGCAATAAGACAGGTAGGAGGAAGATCAGGAGAAAGCAGTGTTGCAAAAACCTAGGAAGACAAGAGTATTAAAGAGAAGATGATCAGCAAAGTCGAAGGCTGCAGAGAGGTCAAGAAGGATGAAGATTGAGAAAGGGTCATTCAACCAAGACAGCTTTCGTAACTTTGGAAAAGACAATTGTGGTTAAATGATGAAGTCAGAGAGTCAAGGGAAGGCAAGGAAGTGAGAGGAAAGGAAGCAGAGGCATTGATCATAGATAGCCTTCTCAAGTGGTTTAGACAGAAAAGAGAAGCAGACAGTAGAAAGGGAGAGACTGAATAGAAGTGAGCAAGTGGGGATGATAGAGAAGCACTCTGCAAAAGATGAGCTAGAATGAGATCACGTGTGTAGGCAGAGGTCTTTGTCTAGGCAAGGAGAAGGGCTATCTCTTCATATGAGACAGGGGTGGATGACAAGATAGTGTCAGAAGGCGTCTGAATGATGTGAGATGAGAAGTGCAGAAGAGGAAGCTTTCAGCAAATGGCCTCATTTTTCTCAGTGAAGTATGAGGTGAAGCTCTCAGCTGAGAGTGTGGGGAAAGGGGAGCCACAGGAGACTGGAGGAGGGATTCAAATGTTTGGAAAAGCCTCTGTGGTGAGTAGGATAGTGAAGTAAACTAAGGAGGCACGAAAAGGTTGCCTTGCCACGAGGAGGGGCCACAGCCTGCGCAGCTGTGTGATTTCTCTTGATCTTCATTCAAAATTATATGTGTAGGAGAGAAGGCAGTGGATAGTGGGAATATATTATCCAAGGCTGAGGTTTATCAGGGCAAGTTTACAGTAAGATATCTGAGCAAGGGACTTGAGAGGAAGGAAAGGTGGGGATCAAGATTGGGAAGGAAGGAGAGTGCAGCCCATGCAGGGGCTATATCCTGGGAATGAATTGAAGGACTGGAATCATGGGGAGTGTAAAAAATAGGGTTTGGGGTTGCAGGGTGGTAGGAAAGGTGGAATAACAACAGATTATGATCAGATTAAAGACATTTTTGAGTTCACAAACATGCGTATTTGTGGGTGATGGCAACATCAGGGGTATGATTGTTTCTGTGTGTAGCTGAGGTAGGGTGGAGGAGCAGGTTCAGGGAAATGAGTAAGTTGAGGAATTATGAGGTTAGAGTGTTTGAGGGAGTAACTATCTGAATATTGAAGTCACCTAGTAGGAGAAAGGAGTTAGGGAGGGGAAAAAGACTGTGAGCTAAGCATTGAATTCATTGAGGAAAGAAAGGAGGTCAGTAGCTGTCGGAATTTTGATTGGTAGATAGGGATTGAGTGAATCTCAAAGGAGGAAAGGTCACTGAATGAATGTGGTAGAGGGAGGGCCTGGAAATGGTCATGGGGAGCAAGGAATATCTAATTCCCCCATTTCAATCAGCGAATTGAGAGGAATGGATGAAGGTGCAGCCAACGCTAGAGAGGGAGGCCAAGGAGGTTGTATCATCCAAAGGGAAAGAAAGCCAGAAGACTGAAGGAGTGATGAAGGGAAAGATTTTAGATCAGCGGTTCTCAATCTGTGGGTTATGTTCAATCTGTAACAATGAAAATACATCCTGCATATCAGATATTTATATTACTATTCACAACAGCAGCAAAATTACAGTTATGAAGTAGCAACAAAAATAATTTTCTGGTTGGGGGTCACCACAACATGAGGAACTATATTAAAGTGTCGTGGCATTAGGAAGGTTGAGAACCACTGTTTTAGATGAAAGAAAGGCATTCCAAAAAGCATAATGAAAGGGATAGGTGGTTTTAATGGGTGACATTAGTGGAGAGTTTGAGGATAGACATAAGGGAGCAGGCAATAGGGGACAGAATGAATCAATCGATAATCATTTATCACCGTTTAAGAACATTTATTAGTGTTTAAGAATAGAGTTTAAATGATGAGAGAGGGGTTCACAATCACTGGGATATAGAGGGTTTGATTGTGTGGGAATTTGTTAATAGCTGAGGAATGAGTTCAGGGAGGGTATTGATATACCTAGGGGTTTGGCCTCAGGATCCAAGAAAGCCCTCCTAGGATTCTAGGCACTTCGAGTAAGGGGACCAGTGGGAGAAGCAGATCAAACGGCATTTCTCTCCTTCCCCTGTAGGAGAGGAGTCGGCCATGCCAACGGGTAGGCAGGGGAGTAGGATGGGATAGCATTTCCCTCCTTCCTCAGAAGACAGGAAGAGGCCTTGTGGGAGGACACTGGAATACAGTGGAATGGTGTGATGCCCCTTGTCTCTAATGGAGAACACCAGACTATGATGGAATGGCATTTCTCCACTTAGCCCAAAAAGCAGGAAGAGGCTTCCTAAACAACCTATAAAGCCTATTAAAAATGTTCTGCCTAACCTATAGAAGTAAATCTATCTCTAACTTCTGGTTTTCTAGATTGGGCATTATCATCCATCAGAATTTATTGTGCCCTTATGAGAAAAGGAAAAAGAATCCAGTGTGATCTTTGTATGGCAAAGAAATGTAGCTCTGAGGAGTCTGGTTACCACCTGGGCCACTTTCCTTGTGCTTTTCTGTTTGTGTTCCCTTAGCTGGTATTTCTCCCTGAGGACTCTTACATAGCAAGCTATACCGTTAGCTGCTGGTGGAATTAAGCCTGGGCCTGGGCCAAAAGGCCTTGGCGATGCTGAGCTTTGTCATAAACTATATCAAGTCCTTCTTTAGAATTCCTAAGTTGTGCCTGTACCAAGCTTCTTGACAAGGGTGCAACTTTAGCCTAGACTTGAAAGAAGCCAAGAAACCTCAGAAGCAGAGATAAGCATAAGAAGACTGGAAGGGTAGAAAGGGGTCAGGTTATGGAGACATTTAAAAGCCAAACGGAGGGTTTTTTACTAGATCTGAGGGGCCCTAGTGAGCCACAAGAGTCTGTAAAATAGGGCAGAGTACGTTAGGATTATCAGTTCTTCAGCTGAATAGAGGATAAATTTGAGTAGGGAGAGACTTGGGTAAGGTAAGGGAGACCAACCAGCCAGCTATTGCAGGCTATGCAGGTGTGACATGATGAGGGACCCACACCAGGATGGTGACAGTGTCGGAGAGAAAACAGGCATATATGAGAGATATTATTAAAGTAAAATTGATAGAACTTGGCAACAGATTGATGTGGAAGGCAGGAGAGAGTGAAGAGTCAAGGATAACACCTAAATTGAAAGCTTGCGTGACTGGGAGTTTGGTGCTGCCCTTAACACTGTTTGGGATGAAAAATATCCTTCATCCTTAATTTAGTGAAAAGAAATAAACACAGAGATCTCTTAGGATGAGAACAGGACTTTATTCTCTTCCTTGGGAGAAGAGGGCCGTCTTCCCCATGACTCATCATGGAGAAGAGGCAAGTTACAAAAGATAGTGCTGGAATTTATAACCTAACTTAGTCAAGACCCCTCCCCGACTGTTGCCCCTCTCATTGGTGGAGAGGTATACTTCACCAAATACTTCCCCAACTGGGACAGCAAGGAAAGATAAAGATAAGGGGAGAGTCCCACCAAGGAGGGAAAAAGACAAAGGAAGATGAAAGTGATTGACAGAAGCAATTTGAAAAGTTAACCACCCCAAATTGAGTTTTCACTCATCCCGTACAGTCCCCAGTCTCGTTTTGTTTTTTACTCTGAAAACTTATCATGAAATGGCTCATCCTCCCAAGATGGGATTTCCAGGAAAGACTCAGTCTTGATAAAGGACAGGTCCGAACTCTTGGGAAAGCTGACAGCATCTGATGTCGTCTTCTTCAGATCCCTTGGCTCAGAGGAGGGGTAGTCTTCAGATGCCTAGAATTCATATACACCAGCCAGCATGGCCAACCAGACCTAACAGGGTTCTCAGAAACATGATTTGACATCAAGGGTACATATAAAGGTCCAGTTTTCCCAGCCATGCAAAACTAGGTCCAAACAGTGCAATTTAATAATTCAGTTTTTCTTAGCCACACAGGGCTAGGCTCAGGCAATACAATAAGGCTTTCTCACAATTTTACAAAGTTACATGCTTACATTAAGTCAGGTACAGATTAAATTTCTTAGATGGTTCATAGTATACTAGCTTTTAGAAAGGTGATTACATGTCACCAAGGTAATCAAGAAAACTTACACACAAACCACACCAATTAACAGATTCATTGTTACCATTGTCTATTAACATCCAATTCCTTGCCAGTCTAGGGGTTACCAGATAATTCTGACTTGATATAGGTTGGTACAGTCATTTAAAATTAGTTCCACATTTGCAAAGATCATCTGCCCTTTAAAAGTTTTGATTTTTTTCAGAATGGGGAAACTTCACTGTAAATTATCCCTCACAACACTCATAAGGAAGTTTGTTTGCTTGTTTTTTGCAAGGCAGTTGGGGTTAAGTGATTTGCCCAGAGCCACACAACTAGTAACTCTCTAGCATCTGAGGCCAGAGTTGAAATCATGCTCTCTAGACTCCAAGGTCGGTACTCTATCCACTGCACTACCTAGCTGCTCCAAGTAAGGAAGTCTGAAAGAGAGGAGGGTTTGGGGAGAAAGATGATGAGATCTAGACATGTGGAATCTTGGGCCTTCTCTTCTCACTCTATACTATTTTACTTGGTGTTTTCAACAGCTCCTGTAGATTCAATTATCATCTTTATGACGTTGATTTTCACATCTACTAATCCAGTCCTAATGTCTTGCCCAACTTCCAGACTCATATCTCCAACTGCCAGGACAGATGGTCATCTTAAACTAGATAATTCATAGACATCTTAAATATAACATGTTAAATATAACACGCTCAATTCTTCCCTCTCTCTTATTCCCCTTTCCTTGTAAGCAATCTGTTGCCAATTCCTTTCTTTTTAAAAAAAAATATTTATTTTATTCTGAACTTAAGAAATAAAACAAGCATTTCCATAACATGGTAGAATAGAAAAAAGATGATTGTATGTGAAACTTCAAATCCATTATGTATAACTTGCTATACCTTTTAAATGTATAATAAAGTTATCATGTAATTTTCTCTTTTTTTCCCTCTCCCCCAGAAATGGCTACCATTAGACACAAATATGTATATATTTGTAAAGCCATTCTATACGTGCTTTTATTCATCAATTCTTTCTCTGGATGCAGATAGCATCTTGCTTTATATGTTCTTTGTAGTGTATTTGGATACTTTTAATAGTCAAAATGACTTAGTCACTCAAAGTTGCTCTTAAAACAATTTTGTTGTTACTGTATACAATGTTCTCTTGGTTCTACTCATTTCAAAATGATAATTGAATCCATGGGCCCTGATGAGATCATCAAGTGAAATAATAGAAAGAAAGAAGAAAAGGAGAGGAGAGGAGAGGAGAGGAGAGAAGGGAAGAGGAGGGGAGTGCAAGGGAGGGGAGGGGCGGGGAGGGGAGGGGAGGGATGAGGGCTCAGGAGAGTGGTTATGGCAGGGTGGAATGGGGTGGGTGGAGAGAGACAGAGAAAGAAAAAACATTTCTTAAATATTTACTATGTATCAGGCGCTATGTTATATGCTAGGCATACAAGTACCAAAAAACCCAACAACAAGCCCCATAGTCCCTGTCCTCAAGGAACTTATGTTCTAATGAGAAAAGACAACACAAGAAGGAAAACTGGAAGAAGAAGGGGAGCACATACATAGAGTGTGGCATGAACTGGCCAAAAAGTCCTACTGAGACCTAGATCCCAGTAGGGAGCATACTTATATGTCTGTCTTCCTCAATCCCTCAACACTATTTATTTACACATTCAATCAATCATCTTCACTAATGACTAGATGTAAGTTGAAACTTCAGAACTGTTTTAATTTGTACTTCTCTTATTAGTGATTTGGAGCAATCTTTCCTTTGTTAGTAGTCTATAATTCTTCTGAAAATTGTTCTAATTCACTATTTTATCCAATAGGAAATGTATTTTAGTCATTATTTGTATTAATTACCTACATATGTCAGATATCAAAGTTTTATTAGAAACATTTTATACAAATATTCCTCCAATTGACAATTTCCCTTTTGAATAGACTTTCAACTTAATGTAAATGAAATTGTCTATTTTATCTTTTGTTGGTTAAGAATTCTCCCCATAGTCAGATTCATGAAAGACATCTCCTATCATTTTCCTCTACTTGTTTTTATGTTTAGCTTTTTACATTTAAGTTACATTTTCATTTAGAATTTATTGTAATATGTGGTATAGGATGCTGAGCAAAATTTGTTTTTTGCCAAACTGCTTCCAATTTTCCCAGCAGGTCTTGTCAAATAGGGAATCCTTTCCCCTCTCCCCCAAGTATTCGATTGTTCTTGGGTTTATTAAAACACTAAGCTCCCTAGTTCATTATTTTTTAAAAATTGTGCTTATTTCATCCTTTTCACTTACACACTTTTTGTTTTTTTCTAACCAGTACCAAATAATTTTGATAATTACTGCTTTGAAATATAGTTGAAATGTGGAAGTGTGATTTCTTCTTCATTCATATTTTCTTGTATTATTTCCCTTGAAATTCTGGAAACATTCTTCCAAATGCATTTTGTTATTTTGTCTAGCTCCATACAGTCATAGTTGTTTGATTTGTTATAGATTTTCTTTTAACATTTTTCTTTACTTAAAAAATACTTTAAATGTAAGAATCTTTTGATAACCTTTGTCCAAACTTTGAACTTACCTCCCTTCCCCCCTTCTTTTTTGCTGTTTTCTTGCTTTCTTATAAAAAAAAACAAACAAAACTTGTGGATTAAAAATTCATTATGGGTGTTTTTTAAAATTACTATCTGTATTGCTTTTAATTTCCATATGTTTGCTGGATTTTATGTTTACCCTTGGGTTTTTTTGTTTCTTCTGTTTATAAAAAGGATGAGCTTTTCTGTCATTAGAACATGATTTGTCCTAGAAACAAAGGGACTTCTTTGAACACATTTCATTACTTTTTGGCAATCAGAGTATCTTTAATTTGTCAGGAATTTGCTGATGTTTCTTTCTTTATATCAACCATGTCAGGATTTTATAAAGTTTAAATTAAATTAGTTTTTAGCAGTCCTCTTAGGGTTACCTAGGAACCCAGCTCAATATGAAATGGACCACCATAAAAAAGTCACCAAGATGCTCAGAACAATTCTGATTGCAACACAGCTCTGCTGGGCTGAACATATGTGGGAAATGGATAACAGCAGGATACTCAAAAAGCTTTTAAAACACAGCTTTAGGAAAAAAAAAAAGCACAATATGTGCTGCCCAGCAACAGTGGCAGTTGAGTAGGCTTGGTATACAGCAAGTAGGAATGGCTTTCTCTGAGCCAGAGCAATTCCTCCCGGAGCAACAGGATCTGTAAATAGTAGCTACAGCCCCAAATGTAAGCACACTCTTTGGCTACTGGTTTATCAGATCCCTTTGAAAGGGCCATGTGTGAATGTACAGACATATAGATGATACTCCTAACAATTAAGAGCCTACATCTGAATAGTAAGGGAACAATGGAATATAATGCATTAACATTCTCGTTACCTGTCATTCACCTACTCACTTACTAAGATCATTGGAAATTCCTTATTCTACTATTCATAAAACACAACTCAATTCAGTATTAGATTTGAGAGTGATAGTTAGTCCTCACCTTAGCTCCTGTGTCTAGCTGGTCACAGATACCTAGACCAGAGATGTCAGACATGCTGCCAGCAACACTTCTGAGAGGTGCCCAAGCCAGATTAAAATGTAATTGAGAAAGATTTAATAAAATAAATAAAAATACAATAGAATATAGATAATATTAATACAGGACAGTTAGATGGTGCAGTGGACAGAGTACTGGGCTTGGAATCAGGAAGACTCATCCTCCTGAGTTCAAATCTGGAGTCAGGCACTTACTAGTTGTATGACCTGGAACAAGTCACTTCACTCTGTTTGCCTCAGTTTCTTCATCTGTCAAATGAGCTGGAGAAGGAAATGGCAAACCACTCCAGTATCTTTGCCAAGAAAACCACCAAATGGGATCACAGTCAGACATGACTAATATGACTGAACAACAACAACTAAATATTAATATATAGTTTTCTGGGTCAATATGAAGCCCACAAGGCTCCTTTTTCATTTGAGTTTGATGCCAAGCTTCCTTCCCCTTGATCAGAGTTAACCCTCGAGTAGAGGGCAGGGACATCCTACTTTTATATAGAAATCCCCAGGGCCTGGCCTTTGGTAGGTAGGTGCTTAATAAATATTTACCAATTGATTGACTGAATTGAATTAAGGTATGGTGCATAGTGTGGTAGAGTGGACAGGGTTGGAGTTAGGAAAACCAGGGTTCACACCTCAACTCTGACACCTACTAGCTACAAGACTAGGCAAACTCTCTGAGAGAAACTTGAGGAACAATAAAATGAAAAAATAAAAAGAGTCATAGCACATATCTCATAAGGTTATAATGAGATTCAAATGAGAGAATGAACACAAAGCACTCTGCAAACTTGAAAGCTATATGTACACACACACACACACACACACACACACACACCTTATTAACAAAAGAAAAAGTCTTGCCATTGCCTGAATAAATATGAAAATCTATTTTTTTTTTCTTTTTGGAGGAGGGAAGGCAAGGCAAGTGACTTGCCCAAGGTCACACGACAAGTAAGTATTAAGTGTCTGAGGCCATATTTGAACTCAGGTCCTCCTGACTTCAGGGCTGGTGCTCTATTCACTGTGCCACCTAGCTACCCCTAAATATGAAAATCTTAAAGGTAAAACTTAAGAGCTTGTAGAAGATTGAAAGCATGTGTCTTTTCTAAGTGTGTGACTGCCTGGCATCAGTAAGTCCTTAATTTGCTCACACCTTTTCTAAAGGAATAACAAAAGAAACAAAGATCCCAGAATAGGCTTCTCAGAGAGGAATAGAAATACCCACCCATGAGTTGCTAGAAGATAGTTAAGGATCAGTTTTAAACAGTTAACCCAGAAGGTTAAGGCGTAAAGGAAATGATTCCAGTGGAAGTCTCAGGGTCCATTAAAATCATATTCTGTCTACTAAAGAGCAGTCAAAAACTAAATCCATAATTAGAGTGACAATGGCAGGGTTAATTGTAAATTTAGAATGTCTCTTAATCATAATATCTAACTAACATCTTTATGTTAGCTAGGGAGCCAAGTGGATTAATGCATAAAGTGCTCTGCCTAGAGTCTGGAAGACTTGAGTTCAACTGAGGTCTCAGACACACGCTAGTGGTGTGACCGTGGGCAAGTCACCTAACCTCTGTTTGCCTTAATCCACTAGAGAAGGAAATGACAAACACTTCAGTATCTTTGTCAAGAAAACTCTGTGAACAGTATGGTCCATGGGGTCACAAAGAGTTGGACATGACTGAACAATTACATCAACATTTATATAATGCCGACTGTGTTCCAGATACTGTGCTAATCACATTATAATTATTATCTCATTTGATCCTCATAGCAACCCAGGGAGCTAGGCACTGCTATTATCTCCATTTTACAGAGGGGTAAACTGAGTCAAATAGCAGTTAAGTGACTTGCTCAGGCTTATCCACAAATCTGTTAAGAGACATCAAAAGGCTTCACTGTATAAATAGATATATATGTGCATACATATACATATATATATATAACATTACATATGTACATATACATATATACATGCATTGCATACATATATATAAATTTAAAAATGTGTGTGTATATATGACCTCAGGCACTTACTAGATTTGTGACCTTGAACAAGTCACTTCACCTCTATTTGCTATAAACTGGCAATAATATTCACACCTACCTTCCAAGATTGTTGGAAGGATCAAATGAGATTATATTTGTAAAGCACTTAGCATAATGCCTAGCATGTATCGGTGCTGTATAAATACTAATCTATGTGTGTGTACATTTGTATATACATACATGCATATACATGCATATGTTTTTGATTAACTAAGATTTATTTAAACATTGCTTAAATATTTGCTTTGGAAAATCTTTCTGAAATGGATTAGTCCATTTTCTTGCCATAATAAACTCAATAGAGGGATGATGAGAAAGTTGGTTTGTTATAATTTTTGATAACTGAGTATTTTTTTTTGGAGGTTGCAAGGCAAGGCAATTGTACCTCCTTAGTTGTGGTTGTAGTCCAGGGTCAATAAACTATGGCCAGGGAACTGAATGGTTTTACAACAGGCTGGATTTGGCCCTTGGGCAATAGTTTGCTTACCTCTGATACAGATAGTAGGGATCTAACTGATAAACCCTGAGAGCTGTAATGGACTTTAGAATTCATATAAACCACACATACTGCCCACCCCTCACCCTCAACTTCTCATTGTAGAGATGACACAATTGAAGGTCACACAACCAATGACTGGAAGAGCTAAAAGTAGAAGCCAAGAACTTGAGAAATTCCTATTTTGAGGACATCCATAATTCCAGTTTCATTCCTTCCAATTTCTTCTTTTTTTCCAGAAAAATAGAATGCTGCTTACTTTCTGAAAACATATTCCTTTTCCTTGAGATCCCAACAATCAAGCTTTTCAAGTATTTTACTAGAATTTGGGGACATTTTATTGGGAGATATTCTTATATCATAGGTAAGGATATCAATAGCTATGCTCAGTTAACACAGAGAATTTTTAAGAATTCAAACCATGTGTTGATGACCTGGTCAAAACACTTCAAAATGGGAAGGGATGACAAGATGATGATGTTTTTAAGCTGCTTATCAACATACCAGGTTGTTGTTTTGTGAATGAGCTAGTTAGATAATAAGCCAAGCCAAAGAACTTGGGAGGCTTCTCTTGCCTTGGCCAGATGCATGAAATTCAATATGTTGTCACTGAACTATTACAAGTTCACTCTCTTCATTGCACGTCATTCAATCTCATCTATTTTTCAACAGTTTAATTGTTTGCAACCAGCTTTCTGTGGTTCTATTCGATTCATGCTACTTAAAAAAAAAATTTTCTTTCCCCTAAAAAACATGTGTTTCACCCCCACCCCAACCCCCATTGGACATTTTAAAAGTGCCAACATTTCCTAAATACTACATGATCATGAGAAAGAAGTGACCTGATTGCAGATGCACCACATGAAAAAAATAAAATGTTATTTTATTTTGAGTAACTAAATGGCAAGATTTCAGATCAACTCTCCCTTGGGGATGGCCTTTGTCTACTCTTTATGTCTTGTATATACCTAAATAAGGAAGACCTGAGTTCAAATTTGGCCTCAGACACTTTATGGCTGTGTGACTCTGGGTAAGTCATTTAACCTCTGTTTGTTTCTATTTCCTCGACTATGAAAGGAAGATGATGATGATAGCACTCTCTGTGCCGCCATCTTGGCTCCGCCCCAGCAGCTACCACCAATAGCACTCTCCAGTGTTTCTGTGAGGCAATATTTGTAAAGTGCTTAGCACAGTTGTTGTTCAGTCCAACTGTCCAACTCTCTGTGACTCCATTTGGAGGTTTTTTTGGGCAAAGATCCTAGAGTGATTTGCCTCTTCTTCTCCAGTAGATTAAGGCAAACAGAAGTTAAGTTATTTACCCAGGGTCACACAGCTAGTGAGTGTCTGAGGCTGAATTTGAATTCAGGTCTTCTTGACTCCAGGCCCAGCACTCTGTACACTATGGCACCACCTAGCTGCCTCACCCATATAGTATGTGCCATGTAAATGCTAGCTAGCTATTATAATTTGACCTATTTCTGCCTTTTCACTTGCACTTCTATTTGACAGTGTTGTCATATACATAGCTTGTAATTTATAGGGGGCCTCTCAGTTTAAAAAGAAGCATTTAAGTCGTCTACATTCTGGATGTTGCTCACCCAGAAACAGAAACCATCTCTCTCTCTCTCTCTCTCTTTTGTCAGTATTACTAGAGATATCCATAGGACATATTCACACTTTTGCACAGATGCAGCTGACAGATAAGTATCTCAGAGCTGAGCACTCTGTGTCTTCCAGAAATTCCTGGTATTTGACTGACAGCTAATTCAAATGACATCTGTATATGTGAGAACTGCAGAACCTCTTATCAATAATTTTGAAATGGACATGCTGTGAATCACAAATTATATGCCATAGCAGCTCAGCAGTTTTTTTGCCAAAAGTATAGTCAATAAGCTTTCTTTGCATGTGATCAGAAAACACACAGAATCAGCTTTTCCAGCCAATATGTCAGATAGGGTCAGACCCTAGCTCTGGGTATCATGTACCTTAAAGAAAAAGGAAAACAAACATTTGGTGGGAAGGTTGGGGACAAAAGCTACCTCATAAGTGGGTCACTGCCTCCAGCTGGGATTGGCCTTATAGTAATTCTATTGGAGCAAGTTCTGATTTCTTTTGGGGGAGGGGGGGTGTTTTTATTTTTTTGTTTGTTTGTTTTCCATTTCCATATGGTACCTGTTAGTCACAGGCACACAGTTCCTAGGCAGATCAAGTTTCTGGTTGAGAGGACAGACCATCACAGTAGCCAGGACCCTGGAGTCCCATCCAACAGAGGTTGGAGAAGGAAGGTCAGAGAAAGGAACCTGCTACTGAAGCCATTAGATCAGGGAAGAGGAGAAGCTGGAGCAAAGTGAGACAGAATCCAAGGGAAGACATAATGATCTCCATTCAGTTGTGTATAGCCAGGAATCCCCAGGTTTCCAAATTCCAGATTTTGGTCCTAAGCAGGAGATTAAATCTAGGGGTCTTGGTTACAGAGTACATGTAAAATGACAACCTAGCCACAGAGAAGATCAATCTCTTTCTTTTTGGATGCAATCGAGGTTAAGTGACTGGCCCAGAGTCACACAACTAGTAAGTGTCTGAGGCCACATTTGAACTGACTCTTAAGGCTGGTGCTCTGTCTACAGTGGCACCTAGCTACCCCAGGGCAATCTATTTCTGAACTCATAGAATGGCAGAGCTTAAAGGAACATACCAGTCATCTAGTCTAACTCTTTCATTTCATAGATGTGGAAAATGGGCCCCAGGAGAGGCAGTAGGAAGCATAAATTTAGATATTCAAATGTCTTGGCAGATCTGTGCCTTGGACTCCTTTATCCAGGTGGTTTCCAATTTGAGGTATATTCACCCCTCAGTAACTACAAGAAGCTTGTCCAGAGGATGAAAATAATATTTGGCAAAAAACTATATTATCCTACTGAAGTTAATTTTTTTTTTTTTTTTTGCTTTTTAGAGGGCAATTGGGTTTAAGTGACTTGCCCAAAGTCACATGGCTAGTAAGTGTGTCAAGTGTCTGAGGTCAAATTTGAACTCAGGTCCTCTTGACTCCAGGGCCAGTGCTCTATCAACTGCACCACCTAGTTACCCCTAATTTATTTTCTTTTTTTAGGTACCTATACATAGTTAACTCTAGAATTTACAGCATTTCATATTAGATAAATTGGCATAGAAAGGTTTACTGAAGTCCAAGGGGTATGGGGACTGAACAAGGTTCAGAAACACCTGGCACACACACACACACACACCTTGGTTTAGGTCCTGGCTTTACAACAAAAAATGTTGGTGAAAAGTGAGGCTCTGGGCCTTGGTGTCTCATCAGGTTCTGCCTTGTTGGAAAGTCAAAGATCTGGGGTTCACAATAATAATGAAAAGTCACATTTTAGAGTGCTTTCAGGTTGACAAAGTGCTTTCTGCTTAACTCTTTCCTGTAGGTAATTTAAGCAGGATTGCCCCCACTTTATGGATAAGGTCACTGAGGCTCATAGAGTACTTTCTCAAAGTTGCAGGGTTAATATGGGGTAGACCCAAGTCTAGAACCCAGTTTTTCTGACTATGAGCCTAGTACTTATTCCACTATGCCACACTCTTTATGAGGCACAAGAGATTCAAATAGTGAGTATATTTGACTATCCTTATGTATCAGCAAGCACCC
>CM053591.1:157527458-157571176 GCA_028646515.1 Pseudochirops corinnae | reverse complement strand
CCAAGGAGTCATTCTTGATTAAACACTGCAGTTTCTCATTCAACACCTACTACAGTGCTCTGTACTCACTGGGGGCTCTGTAATGGCTGATTTACTGACAACGAAAATCTCTCAAGAATGGCATACAGCTGCTTATTAGAAGGGGTAGCACTTGAGATGACTTTGTTTTTAAAAACTAAATTTCTAATAAATCCTTTCACTCTTTCTTCTTGGCTCCGAGTGAGACTCTTGAGGTCATTCCATCAACTAGTTGGGCAAGCATTGTTTATGAGTTCAATTTGGAACCTTTCCAGGAAGCAAATCATTTCCTTGATGGAAGATGCTGAACATATGTAAGAAAATCTTGGCCCTACCACCCAAAGTATCTTTGAATCAGTACTTCCAAAATAGTTAGCTCAAATTTTCCTATAAGGTTCTGACATGTCCTTGAAAACCTTAGTTGATTGATTTAGATTGAAAGAAGAAAGAACATACAAGGTCTTTGAAGCAAGAGCGTAACTGTGAAGTGATTAGGCTAAGCTAGTTTCTGTAACAAGTAACGATGGTACAAATAAGTGAATTCAGTGCTCGAGCAAGTATAGCTAGAGGAAGCAGTCAAGCATGAATCATACTCACTCTCCAACACAGATCAATGAGAGGCCTTGTTTAAATAAACCTAATCTCAGAACTGGGTATAAAGTTTCAGTGGTAAAGATAAGTGTTTTGACTTTTTTCACTTTCCTCCCCCCCCCCATAATCAATGTATTATTATATTGCAACATAGAACAGGCATAGTATAGGCAAGTTAAAAAAAAAACTTCCCTTTAGAAAATTATTTTAAATTATTCCAATTTCTCCAACTCTTCAAAGTATATAATGAACTTGTCTGAACTTGTCCTCTCATGTCAATTACCTTTTGAAAGGCTGACTTTTGCAAGAAAAGTGTTTGATTTTTCAGAATATTTTTGAAAATTTGGTGTATTCCTTTGTGATATAGGCATATGTACACATATTCAAGAATAAAGACTTTTACATATATAACTAACTTGAAGTGAATAGGCAGGGTTCCTATAAAGGCACAGAACAGAAATGTTAGAGCATTGGTAAACATAGCTATAATAGCAATAACTGTTTAAGCTCAGAACAGCGTAACAACTTGTTTAAATTAATGCGTTTTGTTACTGGGTATCAAAAACTAACTTTCATCTTTCCCAACTGGTTTACACTCTTTTTCAAGTTAAGTTGGTTAATGAGCTTTTCAAAGTCAATTTAACTTTAACTAAACTTGGTTGCTGCTTACCCTAATAATAACTTTAAGGTTATGATTCTCCCAATATGCACATCCTGATGGATAGGTTGCTGTGCTCATAAATGATTAGGTCCTATAATTAGTCTTCCTAGACTTTCATTTTTATATGATGCTATAGTAATGTTAGAACACTAAAACACAGTTTGAACATCTTATATTCCCTTCTTCCATAATACTTGTCTGTCGTTTCAAGATTGAGGGTGCCCACTAAATACGTCAGGGGGACATAGTGTTGAAAATTTAAGAAATTCTGGAAATAGGAAATGGTAATAGGTGGTAATGACTTAAAGAGCAAATTAGAATCATGTGTTTGAAATTTCTAATAGGGTCAAAAAGAAAATCAGCTCAGATGCAAATATTATATAGTATTTTAATTTCTTAAAATAATATTGTGCACTCAGATCACTTTTTTTGCTTTAAAGCTCAAAAGCAAAGCAAACATTCTGGTTTTAACAAAGCCCCACAACAACCCTGTGAGGTAGGCACATATGTACTTTCAAAAAAATGTATTAAAAATAGTTATCATTTTTACCTGCATTAAGTTGGATTTTAACCCCGTTGCATAAATTAGACAAAATGAAAAATTTACACAAGATTTAATGAATTTCAAAGGAAATACATCCCAGGCAAGGGTTTTCCTTTAAAAAAAAATCTTAAATTTGAATCTGATATGACCACAATTTAACTATCTAGAGTAGGTACAATTTTATTAATGTTAAATAGGAAAAAAAATTAATTTCTTCAAGTAATCATTTGAATATTGAAAACCAGGACTTAAACTATGGAGGTCTTTAGATTATCTCAAGATTACTTATATTGATTAGTATAATGCAAAATAAAAGATCAATAAATACTTGTTGAATGCATTTTATCAACATCATCATTGCTAACATTCATACAGAGCTATGTGCCAGGTACTCTACTAAGCACATTACAGTTATTATCTCATTTGAGCCTCTCAACAACCCAAGGAGGTAGGCGTTATTATTATACCCATTTTATAGATGAGGAAACTGAAGCAAATAGCAGGTAAGTGACTTGCCCAAAGTCACAGAGCTGGATTTGAACTCAGATCTTCCTCACTCGCGGTGCAAGTGCTCTATCCACCATGCCACCTATCTGCATCGCATAGTAGACTCCCTTTCTCATAAAGACCAAATACTATGGAAAATCAACAAAGACTAAGATACTACATATCACTAAGAACAGTGCTTCTCTCTCTCTCTGTCTGACTTCTGGCAGCAGCAAACGACAAGCTCTTAAAATACTGGGTACAGACCAGAATACAAATTTCATTCAAGCAACATGAGAACAAATGTTTGTGACATGTTAATTTATTCATACAAACCTATACAGGGACTGTAATTAGTGACAGCAATAATTCCTCCCATCTCTCCCCCCCAAAAAAGATATATACTCAAAATGCAAAACCTCACTTCAGAAACATTGGATAGGGAAGGTCAAGCTGAATTAGTCAAATATATATGTATGAATTATGGGATACTTCAAGATAAATGTAATTTTTATTGTTTTTAACTGACATAGTAGTAACAAAGTTAATTCCACAAAGTTCTGGCAAATAAAGATTCTCTACTGGCCCTGCTTTAATGCATAAAATAAGCAAAAAGCATACTTCTACTGATGTTGAGAAGTTTTCTATATCCCTCCTGTTTTTTTCACACTATTCATACCATAAACCATCTGTTCAGTGCTAAAAGAGATTTTAGAATTCAACTAGTCTACATCCTTCAAACTATACATCAGGAAACTTAGGCACTAAAGGTTATGATTTGCCCAAGGTTACAAAGCATGTCACCGGTAAATACTGGAAATCAGGTCTTCTGACTTTCAGACAAAAGTATTCTTCCCATTAAATCATGTTTTGCTCAACAAATATTTTTTCCCCTTACCTTTTCCACATAGAACACAAAGCAAGACTTTACTCTTATCTCTGTCCTAACTGTACCAAATTCTGATTTCTGAATTAATAAAATTTTTACTCTGTAACAGACACACACACACACACTCTCTCTCTCTCTCTCTCTGTCTCTCTCCCTCCCTCCCCACCAGCTTGAAGTTGGGCACTGGTCCTTTCAGGCAGCTCTTTGCATAATACATAATCTATAAAGGAACATTTCTTGACTGTAGCTGTCACTCATGTCAAGGAGAAGCTTCAAATCCATAAATCCATAAAGCCCCACTCCCATCCCCAACGAGGCCAGAGTGACTTGAAACTTCAAATACAAAATGAACTCATCTGCCTTTAAAAGAGGAGCTTGAATTGTCTCCTCCCATCACCCATACACATTTAATTCATTCTACTAAATCAGAATCACTCAAAGTCTTACCAAAACATTTTTAAAAAGAATTAAAGGTCAACTTAGTTTCCCAAAATTTCAATTACATCTTAACATTTTTTACTTATACATCTCTTAGGGCCAATTGTGCCTCATAGAATTGGCTGTTTTTGTAGCTCTCACTGATCACAATACAGCAAAAGCTGGTATTTCAGCATAAGCTGTTTTTTAAATAAAAAATGTTCATTTTGTTGTCTGTTCCTTACCATTCTGAAGAGATTAAAATTTGACCTAAGAAAGGAGATCACGTTCCTAATCCATATCAAATCTTCCCAGGAGTAGAAAATAATTAAACATTTGTCCCACTCATTTTCTCTTGGCAAAGTCATTTGATGAAATATACTATAAATTAAACAGCAATAAAATATTCCCCAACCTTCAAACTCTCTCACAAATATCCCTCTCTGGACTCTGGCCCTTCATTTGTAAAGTTAAAGAACTAGATTCGATAACTTCAGAAGTTCCCTCCAATTCTGAATCTTTAGCCCTATAAACTGGAGGTAGAGAACAAAGGTTCAAACCCTGGTCCTGCCAGGCATATAGGGTGTTGATACTCCTTATACAAGGGCATATAGGGAGTTGACACTCAAGCCAAGAAGACTTTTAAAAAGCATCTTTAGCCTTTCCCTATTAAAAGGTAAGTTCCTTTAGGTCACAAACCTTCTTGCTTTTGGTACAACTATCCCTAGTACTTTAACACAATGACTGGCACACAGTACACTTAATCCATTTTCATTCCTTCAAATCCCACTTCTGCTACTTACTGTAGAGCCATGAGCAAGTTACGAAGCCTCAACTTTCATGTCTGCAAAATGAAGGAGTTTGGACTTCATCTATGACCATATTAGTTTTAAAAAGATTTCCTTTGAAGTCCTGTATCCTATATCCTGTATCCTATACAATATGTATATTTAATGCCCATTTTCCAAGATGATGCCACTTAAAGGAACATTATACCTGGCACAGTGGGAAGAACAGTAGATTTGAAGCCAGAGGATCTGTGTTCAAATGTGGGCTCTGCTACAAAACAAACAAAAAAAGCCAATAGGGAGTCAATGTCCAAGACAGGAAAATATTAAGGGAGCCCTCATTGCTTCTAGGATACTTTGAAACTGGAAGATATCACTAGATATGCTAGCGATAGTGGAAAACAGAATAGGTCCCACAGGTCTGGAGAAGAACAAATGTCTCAATTTTCAGAAAGGAAAAGGAAAAGTTTGCAAACTATAGGCCAATGAATGGCTTCAATCCCCAGGAAAATTCTAAAGGATTATTACAGCTAGAAGTTAGTGAACAGTGAGGCAAGAAGGATCACAAAGAGCCAGCATGTCTTCATGGGCACAGGTCATGCTAGATTAATCCCACTGCCTTTTCTTACAGGGTTACCAAACTGGTAGTTCAGGCCATTGCTACTGAGATGGTTTACTTAGATTTTTAAGCAAAGACTTTGATAAAAATCTCCTTATTTTTTTTTGTGGGTAAGATGACAGGGCCTACAAATAGTATAAGGATTCAGAACTGGTTGAATGGCCAGACTAAAAGAGAAATGGTCATCCCTGGGGTAACTGTCTGTTGATCAAATGGTTTGATGGTAGGTTTCAACAGGAGTATTCTAGGGATTTGTGCTTGTGTTGATGCTGTTTAATGTTTTAAATAATGATTGGAATAAAGTTATAGATAGCTTGCCTTTCAAATTTAGAGATGACACAAAGCTACAACAACACACCATGAGTCAGCAACCAGAAGGATCTTGACAGTTGCCCTCGATCATTGGGCTAAACCTACAACAAAATTTAAGAAGGATAAATGTAAGGTCTTTCAATTTTTTTTTAAGAGAATCAATTTTATAGAGATATGGCTAGACAATAATTGACCTGAAGAAAAAAATTTGTGGAATATTTTATGCACTATAGGCTCAGTCAACAATATAATATGGGAATTAAAACAAAACAAACCTAATGCAGTTTAAAGCTTCATTGACTTAGCTCCCAAGAATGAGGAAAATGTCCTGCTCAGACCATATCTGGAGTTAAATGTCCAGATCTGGGAAACAGAGATTAGAAAAGATTGATAAACTGAAGAGCATCCAGAGAAGGGCTACCAGGTGGATAATGGACTTTGAGTCTTCGCCATCGTTTAAAGGAATCTGGAGTTTTGCCCCAAGAGAAATCTTGGGCAGACCACAACAATCTTCAGGTTTATGAAAGGCTATCAGCTGGAAGAGACAATAGGTTTATTCTGTTACTTCTAAAGGGGAAGTACTGTAAAAGCAATGAGCAAAAGTTTAAAATGTTAGGAAAAACTTTCTGACAGTTAGTTATCCAAAAGCGGAATGGCTTGACTCATAATATAGGATGTGCTCCACCATGGGTATTTTCAAGGAGACTTGCTAAATGTTGTAATGGGCATTCTTTTTCAGATTATGATTAGCTTGAATGGCTGATGAGATCCCTACCAATTCCAGCATTCTGTGATGTGACCTATTGTGAATTTTGATAAATCACATAACCTCAGTGATTCTTGGCTTCCTAATCTCTAAATGATGAGTTGAATTAAATGATTTCAAAGGTCTGTTCTCTGGCAAGAAATCTTATGACCCTATCAGATTGGGGGGAAAACATCAATTGTTAGATCCTAGTTCTATTAAGAGTAGCATAATTAACAGAATATTGCCATCAAATCACTAAACATATGATTTTTGTTCTAGACAAGAGGAATAAATTCCTAAAAAGTTCATTTAGGAGGGTAACATACACAGAGGGCATCATATCACATACATGAGGCAAACATCAATGCAACATTTTGAGGGTGGTTAAGTAAGTGTCCCTTAGACTATAAGCTTTAAATGGGATTACTCTGATACTTTGGGAGAATTGCAAGCTCTAAGACAATAGTAAGGATTCCAACAGCCAGCGACAGCATCTTCATTTCCGTTCCACTTGAATCCTGGATATCTTTGAAATCATTCCCAGATTTGGGGTAGACATTTTTGTCTGGTGGTTTAAAACAGACTCCTGGATAATTAACTTATAGTGAGCTGACTTGCATCAAGGGGGAAGGAATTTCATGTGGCAACCAAACATTCCATCTAAATCCTTCCCTTTGTGTGGACAGTATGTACTACAGAGATGTCAAACATGCTGTCTGCTAGAGTGAAATAGATTAAAATGTAATTGGGAAATCTGTAACAAAAGAAAAATACAATACAGGTAACATTACATTTTAAAACGAGGTCGATATCTTGCCCACAGGGATCTTCATGTACAGATCAGTGACCCTTGTTTCTCTAAGTCTGATATTACTGGTACACTATGTGCAAGCCTGATGCAAAGTACTGGGAAGAATTAAAATAAAACAGGACAGACTATGTGGCCCTTCTTTGCCCTAGGCCCTCATTACCTTGCTGTAGATAGCTTCCTGACTGGGTTCTTCACTTCCAAACTCCCCTTCCTCAAATTTAAGGCACTGGAAAGGCCCTCAATTCAGCCTTCTCATTTTACAGATAGGGAAACTGAGGAGCAGGGAGGTCAAGGAAGGCCTTTCGTGGAGGCAAAACCTGGAATCCTGATAAGATTTCAGTAGCAAACAGGGAATGGAAAAATACTCAAGGGGAGCCAGGTGGGGTTCAGACTCCGAAAAACCAGAATCAAAATACAACCTCAGACACTTACCAGCTACCAACTGTGTGATCTGTATGACCCTGGGCAAGTCCTTCAAGCTGTCTGCCTCAGTTTCCTGAGCCCCAGGATGGGGAAATAATAGCGCTCGCTCTCAGGGCTGCTGTGAGATAAAATCAGAGAGTATTCGTAAAGCACTTTGTGAACATTAAAGAGTTATGTAAGTGCTTTTAAGAGTGGGGGCAGGTAGATGGAAAGGATGCTCTGGAGAAGTGCAAGACAGCCAGAGTGGTCAGAAGGGACAGTTCTCGTAGGGAAATTAAGGCAAGGAGATGAATGTGACAGATTACAATGGGTCTTGAATTTACCTTTTAGGCAACAGGGAAATTTCTAAGATTTCCTCATAGAAATGTGATGTATTGAAAAAAAAAGATTCCTTAGGAAGACTAATCATGATAGTGCCGTGCAAGAGGGGCAGAGAGAAGAATAGGAGTAAAGGGCAGATCCAGGTAGTAAAGCTGAGGCGGCGGGTACAGGGAGACAAAAATACAACAGATCAAGTGAAAAATGAATTAAAAGGACTTTAAATAACCACATAACAACAGAATTGCAAGTCCTACTCCCCCCCATAGTTAATATGGGGCCATCAAAGGAAATCAGCATAATGGCAAAGGGTTTGCTAAAGTTTTGGCATTCACTATTTGTTAGGCAAGTCACTGTATGCTGGGCCTCAGAATCCATATGTGTGAAACGGTAACTTCTAAGATCTCATTCAACTGTAAATCCATGATGCTTCCATTCCAAAAGGGAACTTTAAGACAGGAAACAAATTCTGCAAAACAAGCCGTTCCAACACCGAGAGGAAGGAAGCAAGGAACCTCAAAGGTATGAAGTCCTTTTCAAATGCAGTAATAACTCTTGGGGGGAAAAAAGCACCTGTCAAATTATAATTAAGACATCTGATCAAGGAAGTGTGGAAATAAAAAAGGCAGAGGTAAACCACTCTACCATATTATGCAGAGACATTATTAATAAATTAATTTATTTGAAGTTGTTTTCCATTTACATTAGATGACACATAACTTAAAACAGCAGTGCCTTGTTATAGGAAAACAATGCAAAATGGTTAGCTGACAACACACTCTTAACAAAATTTGACACGCTTACAAATTCATATTTTTAAAGAGTAAACCTTGAAGTTGAACGTGAAACCTGAAAACAGAATAGGGTAAAAGAGGAAGGCTTTTTGCTAGTAACTGTGTGTGTGTGTGTGTGTGTCTGTGTGTGTGTGTGTCTGTGAATGAGTGTGCTCATTCACATCTCCAGAGCCTGCTAAAAGTGACTAGTCCTAATCTATTGAGATTTGTGCACCTTTTGGAGATCCTAAACGTGAAAAAGGAATCACCAATCAGCTACAACTCATTTAGTAGATGGGTTTTTGGCACAAAGTGTCTCAGAAACACTTCACATCAGTCCACATAAACCCTTCCTGCCCTACCTCCTTTCCTCCACATCTTGTTTTCAGTCTTAAAAGAATTTCTAGAAGCATGCACTTCACAAGTAGCTGCAGGGACACAGATCAGTCACTAACATGCTGTAATTTGGACCATGGCCAACCCAGCAAGGGCAAGAGACTAAAAAAAAAAAGTCTTTTTACTTTCCAAAGGGAAAAAAATAAATAGTCGTTTTTCAGATACCATTAGTCCTGAACTAATTTGCCTGACATCACATGGCTTCTAAAAATGATGAATATGTGAGATGACGACCAACAATAATTACTTTCACCATGAATGACATAAAATGTCATGGAAAAAATACATATTACAACAAACAAGTCTTTTTTCCATAGATAGTAAACACGCCTTTAATTCTATTAGCCAGGTCTTTTAACAGTTGAGTGTTGTGAATATATATTTTTCTCTCCCTTTTAATAAACGTATAGATCCCTAAAATTTATGTTCTCTCACCTACCAAAATTACGATGCTAAGGAACTACACATGAACAATACAGGCTTTAATAAATCATGCTATTCCATTTTTGGAATGAAAACAACTGCCCCCAGTGAAATCCTTCCCCAGCGCTTTAGGGTAACACAACATTCACCTCAGGCCCAGCTGAGCTCATGCTCTGGCAAGTCCAACAGAGCTAAAAAGGCTTCAACTAAGGACTCAGTGAGTGACTGTGTGCCTGTCACCCAGGCTCACTGTGGTTACCAGCCTCTCCCTTCATGATGATAGGTTTTTCAGCAATGGCAACTCAAGAGGCCAGTAAAGGGAGGACCCACACTGATGAAGTAACAGAACCTTGAAGTGGAAGCAATTACTATATAATATCAACTTAGTTATTACAGCTATGGGGTTATGTACTTCAAGTACAAAAACAACTGTTAAAAGAGAAAGAAAAACGTTAAGTTGGTCTCTTATTTTCTACTGAAGGCAGAACAAAAAAACCTTTCCCCTGGCACAACAAAGGTTTTATACCAATACAGGAAAGAACCCTTACAGCGATCTGGTTGAGAAAAGAAATAAAAAGAGAGTCTGATTCCAAGCAACAAACTTGAGACTCTTAAAAAGTTAGCTTCTATTTCTTTTAAAGCTTTAATTTCTCCAAACACCCACCATGATCCTGAGCATTCTCACTACAACAAAAAGCTGTTTTTTGTGCACTGATTTCTAAAGGAAGTTAATGTAATTTTGGATAATGGCAAAATATAATTTTATATAAGATCAAAGCCACAAAAATAGCTCTTCATTAAAAAATAATCATTGATCTAAGACTTGTAGCTAATATTTTAAAATAGTCCACAAGAGATTCCATTTAATTTTTTTAAAAACCTGTTAAGACATGCCGAGTAAAAATTTTACTCTTCAAAATCTTTTAGTAACAGTTTTGGTTCTTCAGAATGGTAAGCTAGGTTATTTGGAATCCAATATACAAAATTTAGAAACCAAAGACATTTCTTAGAGCCTTTTCCCTAAATGACAAAGGGGCGTAAAAGTAGTCCTTTCAGCATGTAAAATCATCTGATGTATAAATTGACACAGACAGACCAGAGCTGCATATATCACAGAGTAAGTTCAACATTCTAACATGATAAAATACATTGCTTTAAAAGGGAAATTAGGAGAGGTCTCTCTGTACAAGCCAGCTTGCATAGTAAAATAGTCATGATAAACCAGACACTGACTGAACTGCTCCCCAAATACCACATATGCATTTAAAAATGCTACAACAATGCTACATTTTGTATCTTTAGGGAAGAAACTATTTCATATTAGTAATTCTTCTAGGCAATTTATTTATGCATTTTAAATGACAAATTTAAATTTATAAATCATTTTGAGGAATAATTCTAAAAGTTATTACACATTCCCATGATATTCAACACTTTACTAGCATGATTTAATTCCTTGATAACTCAGGATCATACTTATGAATGTTATTGGGCAGTGATGTCTCTGGAGCTAAGGGTGCCTGGAATGCCATGCTTTCTTAGTTCTTGTGTATGATTTTCAGGCTTTTTTCTCCAACCTCACCACAACCATAACTCTGACTGGTGTCAGTATGCCTATATAACTAATAAACCTTTACCTATGCCAAGGATTCTTAATGTAGAATCTTGGATGTAAAGACCTTGGATCTTTACAAAAATCTTTTTTTTGAAAACTGTATTTCAATTTAAATGGTTTCTTTTGTAATCCTACGTATTTTATATTACACATCTTCTAAGGAGGACTTAGGCTTCACTGGCAAAGGGATACATAATACAAAAAAAGTTAAGAAGCCCTGCTCTCTATATACTAAAGTTTGCAACTTCTAATCGTTGTGGACTAGGAAGTCAGAAAACCACACACAACTGCTAGGTATAAAATAAAATAAAGAATACATGTTCTTTCTACTGACCTGAGTTCTCTTCCTATGCTTTAAGTACATGAGATTCAATACATAGACATTACAATAACTATAGTGGTGCTAAGAGGTATATATTTTTATTCCAAGGTTCTCAGCTATGTACAAGATAACTGAAATGGCCAGATAAATGACTTCCAGATGAGTGAGGCATTACTGTACATTATCTAATATGTATTCATTTGAATGTTAACATTAAGCACCCACTAAACATTAACATCATTGGCTTTCCTTTAACAAGGAATTTTGCACACTGGTCAGCTGTTGAACATTCTGCTTTTCTTGCTCCAGATACTTAACATAAAAAAGATTTCCTTCCGACAATACTAATCTAAATTGCTTAAATGAAAGTGGACTAAAGTCAAACAGATAATGCATATTTCAAATACATTCAAAGATAATTCTTAAAAAAGAAAAAAAAATATTGAAATAGGCCCTGTGCTTTCTTCTTATGTTTCATGATTAAATACTAATAAGGCTTGCATAACTACATATACATGCAATTTTTAAAACAAATTGCTAACACATAAACTGTCAAGAAACCAGAATTAAGGTGAATTTGACCAGCTGCATATAGATGCTTTACCACTGACATTCCTGAACATAACTGCTGTAATAGTGTTCTTTAAATAAATTTTCCACATGGCCTTTCCATAATCTTTATAAATTTTTATTGTAAAGGTTAGCCACGAGAAATCTTTTAAAAATTTGATTCAAGATGTTCCCATTTACCTATTCATATTTAAGGCCACTATGGTAAAGGCATTGCAGCAAGAACACAGAAACAATAGCATATTTTCTAATATTTATTTTTTTCACCTGCAAACTGTAGCAAAACATGATCAGCTTTATTATGCAGACAGGTATCCCTCTACATTTTAAAGAACTTAGGCATGTATAAATAGAAGAGCTCTTTAGGAAAGAAAAAAACTGAAGAATGAACAAAACCTCCCAATCTTGACTTCAAAACTTCCAGTAGCAATGAATAAAATGATTTAGTTCATTCATTCCAAGAGATATGACAGCACCTTAAAGTGGCTGATCTATTTCTCCAGTAACATTTCTCACATGACAATGTGTTAAAGTTACAAATACTGATATGCACAAATAGCTAATTTCTAAGAAAAAAAATATGTACAGTACTGCAGCATAATGAACGTGGTATCTGCAATAACTTATTAGCCAATTTTACTATACATGATACCGCTACCTTTTCTGCCAATTCACATATTAAAAGATGTTGCCAGAGCCCTCTGTTTTGCACATTTTACCTGGTGTTTAATACACAATGCAGGCTTTTTTAAAGATTTCTCTTGTGTTTAAAGCTAAATCAGTGAAACGAGACAACAGTGCAAGAGGCGGAGAGATGTTAGGTGACCACAATAAAAGTCCGTTCCAGTAAAGTGTCTCTAAGGCTATAAGAAAGGGTTGGTTGATGAACTTCCTGTAGGAAACTGTCCCGTTGGTGCACCAGCCTAAAAGTGAACAGAAGGCAAAAATAAACACAAAGAAAACATGCTACACCTTCAAGTCCTAAAATGCTAGCTTCATTACAATAGGAAATGGAAGCCTTATTTCTATAAAAAGTAGCCACTGACGTTTCAGCAGAGGATGGAGCAAGATGACTTCAGTCTCTGAGCAGGGTGGTCATGGCTGCATGTTTGTCTGCAGGCTCGCCAACTGAAAATTACAATCCTCAGAAGAGGACTGACCATAGCTAACCTGGTTGAATTTGAACAGCCTCATGAGTGCCAGCATCAGAATACTAAACTGCATATAGAAAGATTCACATGTTTCTTTTCCTAATTTTAAAGAAAAACAGTGGCTTGTTTCTTAAGTTAAATCTGTAAATAGTAATATATGTTCAAATATGTAAAATTAGGAAGTCAAGCAGTTAAACTCACTTACCATGAAAGGATTACTAGACACTCCAGCAGCTGCCACCTGACCAAAAGGGGTGTGCACCACTGGCTTGCTTTGTCCAAAGGCTGCAAAGCCTGCACCTTGTTAAAACACATATCCATGAATTACAATCCATGTATGAAAGGATGCCTCTATGCTTATGAAAAATCTCATAATCAATTTCTTAGAAATTCCATCTTTAGCAGTATAGAGTACAAAAATATGTTAAAGATTTTTGTGAACTATGCCCTGAGATTTCCCTCTCTCACATTTCAGATGTAAAATTTCCTCTAGAACAGCAGTTCTCAACCTGTGGGTTATGTTCAATTTGTAACAATGAAAATACATCCTGCATATCAGATATTTACATTATGATTCATAACAGCAGCAAAATTACAGCTATGAAGTAGCAACAAAAATAATTTTATGGTTGGGGGTCACCACAACATGAGGAACTGTATTAAAGGGTCGCGGCATTAGGAAGGTTGAGAACCACTGCTCTAGAATATCTTTAAAAACAAATACCTCTTAAACTGTTCTCAGCTTGCCTCAACCATCAAAATACCTTAGACAACTAACATTCAGAAGATTCTGCCAAATAACAAGCATTTATTTGGTCAGGCAGTAGGGATCCAAGTACAAAAGTGAGACAGCGTCTGCCTTCCAGGAGTTCATACTCTACCAAATTATCTTACAATTGATTTCGATTGTCAGGAAAAATTCAAATTTATTATGCTGTCAAATTGTGTTTTTTGTGAAAGCATAATAGTACTAGATAATTATAAATTTTAATTTACAGATGATATAACACATAGATGACAATTTTCTTTAAGTGAAGGAGTGGCCCTATCTCTCCTCTACTCAATAAATTCCAGTGGCTTTCTGTTCACTCTAAGATAAAACAGAAATTACTTTGGCTTTTAAAGTCCTTCACAACCTGACTTCAACCTATCGTTGTGGTTTCATCACACATTACTTCCCTTTTCCTTTATACTACGACCCAGCTAAACTGGACTTCTTTCTGTTCTTCATATATGACACTCCATATCTCCTGTCCCCTGGCCTCTGCACTGACTTTCCCCTAGGCCTGGAGTGTGCTCCCACCTCATCTCTGCTTCACAAAATCCCTCTCTCTTTTCAAGGGCAACTCAAGTACCATTTCTAATTTCTGATCTCTAATTCTCAGGGCCCTCCCCTTCCTATTACCTTATGAAATGAAAAAAATATTTGTAAAACACTAGCACAGTGCCTGGCTCTTGGTGGGTGCTTCATCCCTTCCCTTCCTGTTATTTTGCATTTATTCTGCACAAACATACATGTATAAGAGTGTGCATGAGCATATATAGGGCATGTACGGGTATGTGTGTTCTCTCCTAATAGGATGAAAGATCCTTGAGAATAGGGATTATTCCAAAAAAAAAAAATGAGAATAAATAGGGATTATTTAATACACTGCCTTTGAAACCCTGGCTGACTACCTAGTACAGAAAAGCACTCATAAAACGAAACCATAAATTCTCAGTGATTCCCTTAAAACAATGTCTCATTTAGTGTGACATGCTGCCCATGAGTCATATCTTACCATTGGGCTGCTGAGAGAAAGCTGTTTGTTGAGGGAACGCTGCTTGGGCTGGGAAAGTGGGCTGCTGGAAACTGCCACTGAAGCTAGTCGGAAGACTGTAGGAGGCAGGTGTCCCAAATCCTGTCGGCATACTCATGGATGCTGTCCCAAATGTCGCCGCTTGTAGAGGGAAAATAACTACCATTAGACATCCATAGAAATACTATGCTGAAAAAAAAGTATTCTTACTCCTCCTTCAAGGCTAAACACTCAGCATCATAGCAAAAATGTGCTTAATCAGAACTGTATTAGGATAGAACCTAAAAAAATACTGTATTTTTAAAAATGAACTTGGAGCATTAACAATCTATATCCTTTCATTCCCCCAAAACATATTTTCCTGGATAAAATTAGCAGAGTGGTCTCTAAACTTTTAAAAAAGTATATTCTTAAAACTCAAAATATGTATTTATTTAGATTTTGACAACTAACTTCAGAAAGCTCATGCCAAAACACATTTAAAAACAACATGTGATCCATGTTTGTAAGTATAAAGAAAAAGACAGTTTGCTAAGTTAATGAAATAACAGGAAAAAAAATTTTATTGTTATTAACAATTCAGGGAGAACCTTCCTATTTCATGTGTAGTGGGAAAAAAATATCTGAATGGAATTATAAAAACTAGTGACAACACTCTAAATCCAGGAAAACAGTACTCACACAATGAATTCTACTGAAACTCTAGTGAAAAAAGCCAATTTCTTTATACTCAGACTATCAACTGGATCATTCATTTAAAGCATAGTAGTGATAACAGTATACAATATATGCTGTATTTCTCAGAGCACCTGAAAGTATTTTGTAGATTTTTGCCAAAATTAATCCTCATACCATCAAACATGCATGTATCATTAACCCTAATTTCTTCTTTTAGAATGTGACATAGATCTACCCATTTTTTTCCCCATCATGTTCTTTCACACATTACCAAAAAAGGGGGGAGCAGAACAAAAAATCATTTGAGAAGTATCTGAATTTAAAAGGAAAAGGCATGGGATAAAAGAGGACTTTCTAACAAATGATTCATTGACATAACTCTGACAAATACTTCTTGAGAAAGCACTGCAAAGCAAAAGTCAAGACATAGACAAATGAAATTCACTGGGATAATATGGTGCAATGGTTTGCTACATCCAAAAGGTGTCACTCAAGCTACTGGAACAGAAACTTCAAGGAAGACACTAAAGAAGCTACAGGTACAAACTAATGTGACCATGGAAGTAAGCAATAATGCTTTGAACAATACTTTTTTAAAATATTGAATTATAAGTCATAATTTGAACCTATGCTAAACATCCATGCCCACTCCATTTAAAACATGGAAGGAACCTACTAAAATTCCCACATGCAAGGAACTAGAAACCAGCAAGAAGCTTTAACAAGCAGGGAAACATTGAACCACAAGTAGCCTAGGTTATTAGCTGCGGCCACCTACCAAAATGAGCATGAGGAAACACGTGAGAGTGCACTGTTCCTGACAGGCCTTAGGGAGAGCCATAAAGAGACCAGACAGTGTCAAATAATTTAGATGTATTTATGGACAGCCATTTATCAAATAACATTATTTCTATTTTATAAAAAGGCTAAATGTGAATAGATGCTTGGCTACATAGGAAAAACAGTATTTAAGCTAAGTAGTCAGGAAATATAAGCAGGGAAGGAAAAAATCCAGAAAAATCAGTATTATTTTTCAGTTATAAACTCCAACCTCAGAATGTATCAGGTAGTTTCAACAGTTAATTAGATGTGATAATACCATTTTAATAAGAAAACAACTACTAAGATTCTAATGTTTACATAGGCCTATTTATTCCTATCATTCAATTGTGTCCCCTAGGGGAAAATGTTATCTTACACATTATAAATCGCACACAAAATACCTGTTCCAGGGTTGATCTAAATAAAATAAATGCCTAAAAAGTTGCATTCCCCAAAAAGTCCCCCCAAAACTGTCTGTGACTCCTAAAAAGTCACATTCTTTACATAGGCACTGCATTTTAAATTTTAACTTAGTATATTAATTTAAAATGATTACGTGAACTAAGTTAACAAAGGTGAAAAAAGGGTCCAAGCATGAGAAAAAGTCAACAACATGGATTCCATGGTGAAAACTGACAGTGAGTATAAGACACAGAGGTTAAAATAATCTGGTCATGTGCCTCCTCAAGTATTAATTTATATTTATAGTTTTACAGTTATATGCAGTTATCACCTCATTTAACTAATGCTACGAAGAATCACTCTACAGGGGTTAGTATCTGAATAACTGAAACTGTTATTTTATCCATTTTAGGATTTCATATTCCTTTTTAAAGTAGGCAGCAGAAATTTTAACCGCTTATGCCTTGAACATTCTTCTCCTTCCTCTCCAATATAAGTGCTAAAACTCCCTCTATGTATATATATGTATGAGTGTATATATGTATGTAAACATATACACACGCAGGTACATATGTGTATGTATATTTAAATTTAAAAATCACATTTTCTCCTCTGGCTGCTCTACTCTGGGACTTCTCTGCCTGCTTCAGGAAATTCATTCTTGGGATATTCTCACCAGTCTTGGGACTCCATCTCACCATAATAAACCTCTCTGACTGGACACAGGGCCAAGACCTCAAACTTCCACTTGAGAAGGGAGTTCAGCTCAGATACCTCATCTCTCCCCTGGTCACCCTATACTCTGGGACTTTTCTACCATGTCCCTCCCTGGTACCTTCTCCTCTCTCTTTGCTTCCCCCTTGCTTTTCAGCTTCCTTTTGTGCACTGTCTTCCCCTAGTAGACTGTAAACTCCTTGAGGGCAGGGAATGCCTTTCTCTCCTTGTTTCTGCACTCCTAGCTTAGAACAGTGCCTGGCACATAACTGGCACTTAACAAATGTTTACTGACAATATATGTATCTCTATGTATTACATATACACATATCACTATCTTAATTATGTTAAATTTCACTAAATTAAACAAAAGTAAAACATAAACCTTAATTAAGAAATACATAACTGCACATGCTGATATTCAAATTTAGAAAAGATACAGTCTGAAAAGCAATGGAACTTGTAGTGGTAAGATTCAGAAGACCAGGTTCATGGTGCAGACTTGACACTTAATTAGCCAGTGATCCTTATGTCTCTGAGCCCCATTTTACTCCTATATAAAACAGAGATGATAGTACTACCTCTATTAGGAACCTCAGAGTCAGTGTGAGGAAAATCATCCATGGAACTTAAAGCATTATATAAACATGAGTTATTATTATTATTATTATTATTATTATTGAGAAGCTGATATTAATGATAATCAGCTTAGTTGAAGTAAATAACAGTATTTTTTTTTCTGATGACATTTTATACCAGCAAAATGACAAAACTACTCACCAAAGGAATTTTGAAGGAAAAAAGGCAGTGCAGATAAAGTAAAAACTTTAGCTAATGTCAACATGAATCACTCAATACTCATACTAAATTAAATCTTGTCAAACACAAATTGAACGATTTGCTAGTAAAGAAGGGCTAATTTGGTGAAAACATTTTAAATCTGTTCATTAAGATTTATATTATGCTTTCATTTGGTTGGCATTTAAACATTAGCAGTAAGATTATTATGACAGAGAAACACAAAAACAAAAAATAGCGAGACAACAGCAGACACTATCTACCCCATATGACAAAGGCAAGTATCCTTGAGGTGCTGCAATGGCTTTGGTGAACAGATTAATAAGACACAAATCAAGAAAGTACCATAGATGAGGCTGTGGTCCAAACCAAAAGGGTCAAGAGTTAAAAATGAGTAGGATTTTTTTTTTAACAAAAAGTACATTATACACATACATTTCTCAGTCAGATATTCCCAAGGTTTCCATTGAGACAGAAGACATGAATAAATCTTACAAGTGGTCTGTATTATGCACTATAGCAAGCTGTTATTAAGAAACTCTGTTAAAAAATTTCTGCAATAATTTTTATAGATGTCCAGATAAAGTCCATGATGAAAAACAGATATATTTCAAAAGGTAGTGTGGTAATTCTTGTCTCATTAGTTTTCTCTTATGGGTAAATTTGCTACTTCCATGTTAATTTACTATGTGAACTGACATCACAGCACCTTCCTTAGTACCTCTGGGTTAGCGCCTGTGGAAAGAGAGGGAGTGCAGGGGGCAGAGCACTGGACCCAAAGTCGGGGAGATTCAATTTAAAATCTCAACTCAAATACTTACTGTTTAATCTGGGAAAGTTACTTAACGTCTGTCTGCCTCTGGTTCCTCAGGAAAATATAGACAAAAATAACTACCTCCCACACAGGGATAATGTTTATAAATAAATGCTTTGCAAACTTTACAATGCTGTATAAATGCTAGCTATTAACTTTTCCCCAAAGATTACCAACAAATGCCAACAAAAAAAGGTTAGCTTTTTCCTTACCTGTTGCTCCTCTGGTATTGGTCTGGAAGGGGTTTGTAGATGATGCCACAGAAGGACCAGGAGCAGCAACAAATGGATTTGTGGAAGGTGTAGCTGAAAAGAAAATTATGATACCCCATAAAATAATTATTATTTTTCTATTATTCTATATACTTACGTAATCTACAGTCTTGTTTCACAGAAGAATATACCAATTTCTAAGTGATTATATAACCACGTTTGATTACATTCAAAAAACTCAAAAACATTTTTTTAACATATTCTTTCAGCCATTTCCTTGCATAGCATGTTACAAACTGGAAAATATTCAAGAAATATGAACCTAATAAATACTTCACATTACCTCCAAACGGAGCAGGCACACTTGAAGATGCAGGCTGAGTCTGTGTAGCAGCACCCACTGGTACTGTTCCAAAAACATTGCTGAAAATAAATATTTAAAGAAGTCAAAGTTCAAGTTTTAAAAATCTCTAAGACTCTAATTATAAAGGTATAAAATACAATAAATGGTGATATTTAAGGTAGCCAACTCTCTTATGTTTAACACAGCTTATGTTAATAGAAGAAAAAAAATCTTTAAGTAATCCTACAACTTGGTCATTGACCTGAACTCTCCTCCCTCACCTTAGCATTTTTTTTTTAAAACTAAAGAGAAGCCAAGTGAACTGACTTTACTTTCACTTCTCTCTCAATGCAGGAATTAATGGGAATTTTAAAAGCGAAACTTAGGGTAATAAATTAATAATAATTATTATAAATTAAATAAATAAAATATTAATGAATGAAATATATTAATAAATTATTTCTTTTTTTAAAAATGAGCAAAAATACTGCCTCCAGCCCCCTCCCCATAATGGTTTACTTACAGAAAAACCTCAAGTTGAGTATCAGTGGCTCCATTAAACTACTTTGTATTTACTTATCTGTGTCCTATCTTCATACTCATCCCAGGAAATATGAATTCACTAAGTAATATTTTCATCTTTTATTGCATTCCAATGCCTAACAGTGCTTTGTACACAGTAGGTACTTAATGCTGGACAAACTGAATGTGAAAATTATAACTTTGGTCTTGTCTCTGTTCTCTAATCCATAAAGCTGATGAGATGATCCTTAAGTTTCCGTATATCTCTCAAATTTTAAGATTCTTGTTGCCAAAACATCAGAATTCATGTTAAGTACAATTTACTATCTAATATCAGGAGTGCTTATTCACCAGTGTCAGTAGTAAAAACATAAGCATATCAATGAATAGGCTGACAATAATCTTTAATAATCTCAATACATAAGTCTTGATGCAAACACCTCTTCCTCACTCTAACACTGGAGGACTACTGGAAGATGGTGCTGGCCTCACAGATTTAGAACTTGAAATTCATTCTGCAAACACATTTGATCCTTGTGCCTTTCCTGCTCTCTCATTTAACCCCACACTAAATCTACTTGTCAAACATCTTCGATCCCGTAATTCATTCCTATTCTCGCAGTCACTGTCCTCCCCTCCGGCTCCATTCGCCTTTTCGTAGCCAGTCTCGCTCACAAGGTCTGCCACTTGACTCACTAATAACCACTCAAAAACTTCTGCTTCCTCTGAATGACCCTCTGCCACTCTAATCTTCAAATCCCCATTCCCTACATATGGTTTCTTCCTGCTTCAGGAACATTGAGCATTGGCTGGAGAAAGTATCAAAGTTGAGCTGATTTCAATCACTACAAATTCACGGCATGTTAAGTCTGTTGGGCCTTTACTATCTGATAATCATTAATTTTACCCTCATCCTTACCTTGTTCCCAGCAATGACTACTTTGAACATTTTTCCTGTCCCTTTTCATTTTCATACCCTATACTTATATCAAATAACCCAGCCTACCTTCACCTCCTTCCTTGCCGAAACCTCATCAGTAACATCGTTCTCTCTTTCCTCCCTCTTGGTGCTCACAGAAGAATAAATACTCCTCCTATGCACTCAAACCAATACCTCTCTATACATTACTCCCTTTTCCTTCCCGCCTCCTCCAACACACAAATCTACTCTAGCAGTCATCTCCTTTCTCCTGCATCTTAAATTTCTTCCTAGTAGTCATTAGTTCCATCTGGTTGTGCATATCTTCAGTTCTTCAAAATATTAAAACCCCCTTACCTTGGACTCTTTATTCTTAAAATTTTTTATGAAGTTGCCTATACCTAAAAGGTTCCACTTCTTCACTGTCTACACATACTCTTCTCTCCCTCAACATCATGAACTGGGTTTCTGGCAGCACTGTTCCATTCAAACAGTTCTCTTAAAGGCCATTAATGACTTTGTCATTGCTGAATCTAAAGATCTAGTTTCAGTCTGATAACTCCTTTGCTTCTCTGCAGCTTTTGACAAACTGACACCATCTCCTACTGGAATTACTTTCCTTCCTAAGCTTCAAAGATACCATACTTTCTTGTTCTCCTTCCGGCACTCTAACCACCCCTTCCCTAGTTCCCTAGCCCTTCTCCAACTCTATAATTTTGGTCTTCTTCTTTTCTGTTCCTTACAATCTATTGCTTGGCAAAGTCATTTATCTCCATAGTTCCAATGAGGTAATGGATTCTGACATATACAGAGTTGCAATGTAACTTTGAAATATAAAAAATACCTGCTAACATTACTGGTAGAAGTATATGCATTACTAGAGGTTGCTGTTGAGCTGAAAACACTGTCTAATTCTGCTAGAGCTGCATACTTGTCTGATGATATACTCGACTGACTTGGTGTTGAAACAGCAGCACCCGTTGGAGCTTTAACTACTGTGCCGAAGCCACTTCCTTGGTCACCACCTAAAATTTTAAAAATTTCTTTTAAAGATCTGGATTTAAAAGTTAATTGAACTTTTAATTGCAAAGAAACTTCCTTCATGCAACAATAAAATGAACAGTGTTTAAAAACCGTGGCTTTGTACATAGATTTTGAAAACAAAATTTGTTGAATGAATAAAATAATGGGAACTAGTTAGACATAAATGCTATACAAACATGAATTTAGTGACTATAAAATTAGGCAGGATAGGTCCGTGCATACATCATCTTGGAAAATTTGGCATTATGCAATTAAAACTAAGAAATGTAAAAGCATTTCTCTGCATAGTATACTATTGACAAATTTAAGTATTAACTTCAGAAATTCTCTCTAAGGCTGATTATCACTAAGAGATCATACAACTTGTGTCTATAAACACATACACACACGTATATACTACATGTGTAATGACATACATATACACATAAAACACCTCACTGGGTGTGATATATTTCTAAAACATTAGGTATAAAGCAAAGTTCTGTCAATATGTATTTTGTCATTGACTTCCATTTTGTAATGGAAAAAGGACTACTACATGTGGAACTAGAGGCTTTGAGTTAAAATACCAGCTGTCATTTAGTACCTTATAGACACAATGTCTTTGGATTTCATTTTCCTCATCTGTAAAATGGAGGAGGGCCCCCCCCAACAATGGACTTGATGCCCCATTTCCCTTCCCAAACTTATATTCCTATTTAGAAAAAATTTGCCCCTGAAACTAACTGAAATCCTGAGTAATAATATATTAATTCTTTTAAATCATATATATAAAACAAAAAAAGCTTTACGAATGTTAAGATTTGATCAGAAAAGTAGGTCATAAAATGCAATTATTACACCAGAAACTGTCTTCTACTCGGGATGACATCTATTTAAGAAACAATGCTGTAAGTTTCCTCAGTTTAAATCTTTAGAAACAAAGCATGTTGGTGACACTTTTGGTCAGGAAATCATGGAATATCTTACCAGGCTTATAAGCAAATAGTTTATAAATTAACTTTTTCTTCAGCCAAGAGATTTTGATTAAGGTTAATAACATGTAAGGAAGGCTATCTGTTGATGTTTGTTTGAAAAGGTCTGACCAAAGGGCTCTCAAGTAGTTACACAGCAGCTGTGCTTTCCTCTTCAGGATCAATATTAAATAAGGATAACTTTGCAAATTACTTGAAGCTAACAGATTTCCAGTACATGGGAAAATGATTGTTTAAGATTTTAAGTAGCTTCCAAAGTACCACATGCGCAAAAGAAAAAGAATAGGTACTACAAAATGTTATATCTTTAGAGAAAAACCTTCAGAATTCTATATGTAAATATAATTGTTTCCTTTAGTAATAAGATTAAGATTTTAAAAGGAACATAATGCAAATTTTAGCCAGTTTTCATAATATAAAGCATTACACTACAAAATTTTTTTAATTCCAAATTCACACAGTGGCATATCTTTAAATGTGTTAAACAAATGAAGTTGAGATTAGAAAGGTGTTTAAAAACTGCTCTATTAATCACTGCTAGTAAATCATAAACAAATTTAGATATTGATTAAACAAGTTTAGACATTAAGACTGTGAAAACTACCTTTCAGACTAACATATTAGTGTTGTAAAACTTGTCTGAGAATGTCATCTCTCAACAGTTGTTGAAAAGTAAAAACTCAGTGCTTTTGGTAGGTTATGCTAATGTTTTCAAAGCAATCAGTGAGGCTACTGCCATCCATGTCTTAAATATAATCAGAGCTCCTCTCTGACTTGGGAATTTGGAAATGTAGTTTATTTATACTTTGGTATAAGAGACTCAGTACATCTTGTACTCTAATGACATTCATTTAATTGCTTTAATTCTATTCATGGATACTATAGTGCATATGACAAAGACATGAAAACAATTAAAAGAACATCAACATGATCACTGTTTAGCTAAAGTCTCAAGCCCTGGGACTCTCCAATTATGAGACTCTGGTGGATTTTTTCTTCATTTATTTAAACGTGCATAAAGATAAGCTCTTATACAATGTAACTGACTTTATGAGAATGATTCAAATATAATCAACCAAGATAGATGACTGATGATACCTAAATGGATCATGTTAAATTTTCAAAGAAGGCTTAAGGGACTACTAAAACTTTACAATGTCTTCTGTCTGAAATTGTTCAGGTAAATTTTCAAAATTACCTCAAAATCTTTAGCAAGATAAACTCTGCTTTTTCAAGACTAAGAAAGGTATAATCCTCAGATTTAATGAATACATTTGCATTTACAACACACATGGACTTGGGAATTTTCCTTAAGCTTAGTACCTTGCCCAGTACTGAAGATATTGTCTAAATTAGCAAGTGCCGCATATTTGTCAGTTGTCTGTTTTTTCGTTACAACTTTATTGATGGCTGTTGCAGTTTGATGGCTCTGGGAAGAATTGAAGGCTCCAAAATCAGCACTGGAGGATTTGGGGAAGTTATCAAAATGGGCAAAATTAGCATTTACTGATCCCACACTTCCACCTGTAATGAAATAAAAATACTTATATTTTATATGGTCTTTTCTCAATATTCTTAGATATGACAATATAATTGCTTATCTGAATGTAAACCTACATCCATAAAATTAAGTTTTACTAAGTGGAAATGATTTTTAACCTTCTTAACACGATTTCACATCTTAATTTTCAGGGTGTTCATAAAATGAAGGGCACATATGTTTACCCTAACTTTTCATTTCTCTAAGTTACTAAAATTAATGTGTTACCTAAGCAGTTATATTATTTATGGAAAACTTTTCTATTCACCAACTGTACTAAATATAGATTATTTTTTAGTTCTCAAACTAAGAGTTTGGAAAAAAGGTAAAATATGCTATTTGAAAGTTAAAGTTCTTTGTGAACTTCATGAGGACAGCTTAAACAAATACTTAGACTATTAAACAAAATATGAAAGATGTTTTGTTTTGACCCAGAATTATTTGAGTCCCTAGATTTGTTCAATTTGTAGAGGTACTACTATTAAATTGCACTGTTAAATTACTGTTAATTATTCTAAAATACTGTTAAATATTCTACATATAATAATGTATAATACACTCTAAGACTGGGAACAAAAGCATGCTACAGGAAAAGCCCTTTTAGTCTATGATATATATGTATGTATATGTTGTTTTTACATAACTATTGTTAATACATATATAGCACAAACAAGTATGTTGTATATACACATACATACATTATAGATGTATAGATGTGCGCGCACACACACACACACACACACACACACACACACACACACACACACACAAAACAAAACAAAGGCAGCATGTCACAGTGCAAAGAGAGCTGGCCTCAGTCAGAAAGGTCTGGGTTGAAGTTCTGCCTCTGACACATACTGTGTGACTCTAAATAAGTCAAAAGTTCAAGATGTTAAAAAAAAACTATATAATAATATTGAGATGTTTTGATTTATAATACAAGAAATATCAACACCTATAGTCTACACAAAAGCTGAGAGATCCTCAATAATTTTTAAGAATATAAAGGGGGACTGAGACCAAAAAGTTTGAGAACTACTGCCCTTGTCAATGACATCACTTCCCATTTAAAAAAAAAAATCACACATGCATTAATAGCAATTTTCATATACATCCATAGAAGTTTAGAGCAAACCCTTAAATGAAGGTCTAATTTACTGGACTGTCAAAGGTCTAGGTATGTGACAGTGTACTGCTAAGTCTCATATAGTCTATTCATCCTTAGATTTCAAATCATTGTGAAGCAGTTTAGTTGATTCAGGAGCTATATCCAGTCAATCAGCTTAAAAACAAGAAAGCAAAATATTTGGATTACCAAGCCTATACTTCTAAAAAGGGAGGAAAATAGTCCTCCTTTCTGGAAAAAAATAAAATACATCAATAAATTAGAAATCTTGAAACAAACTATTTGCAATTGTGCCTTAACGGTGGTAGTTTGAACACATTTTTCATGTTATTTGTTATATGTTATTTTCTTTTCTTGAAAAGGGAGAAGATGAAATCTATGTGTCATGTGAGGATTAATCATGGCATAAAGGGAGGCAGGCAGAGCAAGCAGCTACGTCAGAAACAGAAAATCCACTTTTTCATAATAAGGCCAGTGAATAGGCCAATGAATCCCAGGAACAGGAACTTAGTGGGAACTTTACCAATTTAAATTGATGCCTATCAATTTAGATGGGGTGGGGGAGAGGTTAGAAGCGAAGCTATGACAATAAGCAACATAGAGTCTTAGAGAGAAACATGGTAGCTTAGACCATATGGTTCCGAACTACATGATCTTTAAAGGGAGTCCAAATACCAATCTACAACAACAGAGCTGAGTAGCTAACTTTACCCAAAAGGGGGCAGAAGCAATCATCATATATACCTAACAAATATGCTTCAATAAGCCAACCAGAACAGAAATTCCAGGATCCAATGGAAAGAAAAGGGAGGGGGGAAGGAAAGAGAAAAAAGCAGGAGAAGGGAAATGGTGAGAAAAGCAAAAGAAAGATGAGTAAGGAGGAAGGGGAAAAAAAGAGGAAAAGGAGAGGAAAGGAAAGAAGAGAAAGGGGGGAAAGAGGAAGAGAGAAAGGGTAGGGTAGAGAAGAAGAAGGAGAGGAAAAGGGGGAGGTAAAGGAGTGGGTAGGAAAGGTACAAAAAAGTATATAAAATGTTAGTCTTATTCCAAAGTCACTGAGATTTCCAGGTAAGCAACAATTACCAAGCTAAGTACAAAAGGGCGAAAGCTCAAGGAAGACAAATCTTGAAGGACATCTAGGGAACCTAAGGTAAATATCGAAGTCCCATAGGTCTCCCATCAGATAATCTAGATCGAGTGAAGCCTACTAGAGGATAATGGGGGAGGGGGGTAGAAGGCAGAGAGGGGTAACATGAATGAGATGATGGAAGAGGAAGGAGACAAGGGGCTAAAGATGCCTACTGAAGCGTGAGGCTCCCACAACCACAGCTACAGTTTTAATAAGTAGATTTTAAAAGGGCCAAGATACCCAACAGAAAACTAGAGAAACTGAGGACAACTGCCTTCAAAGATAGTATCTGGAAACAAAAGTAAGATCTGGATCCTTGAGCCTTGGTCCACAAAATAAAGACACATAACTTGGTAACTCCTGTCTTTTTAAAACTATTTTATTACTCTACGTTATTTGCTGAGAAGCAAACAGAGAGTTGACCTGGAGGTTTCACGTCCTATCTCTTACATTAACGGCTGTCCGACCACGAGAACATCAATCTCCAGGCACCTCCCTAAAGACTTTAAGTTGCACGGAAGGTGCCTGTCTGCTTTAGTAGGCGGTCCTCCTTCAGGGCTCCCTATACCAATGCAATCACATGTCTTATTCCTGTTTCTCTATAGTGCTTAGTAATAAAAACTTTTAAAATCACCTAAAATAAGTGCTCTATATTCTTTGCAGGCTTTTGGAGAAAAGTGATAAGGGTTAAGCTCTCCTTGCCGGCAAAGCTGGAACAGAAAAGATGGGGGAACGTAAAAAGGAAACCTCAGCAAGCCTAGTCCCTGGGGGCTGCAGAGGCAAGAAATTAATGGGGACACTAGCTGAAATAAGGAGACCCCTCTCAACTTTTCATTTAGTCTTTAAATTATAAGTTGTTAATTTCCTTAGGTGTGGTGTTTAGTTCCTGCCAGTTATGACATTTTTAGGTCTTTAACAAGTCCAGCTCTGATACCTACTCTTTATGGGACATTGGGCAAGGTACTTAAAACCTCTCCAGACCTCAATTTCCTCATCTGTAAGATGAGCAAGGGCTAGACTTGGCCTTTGAGCAACTTCTCTTGTCTAAATCCAAAATCTCAAATAAATACACTTCTGAACATGTTTCTTCCAGCTATAAAATAAAGACAATGTTTGTCCTACACATAACTATTTATCTGTCTCAAAAGACTGGTATATAATCCTTAAAACACTACTATGCCTACCAAAATAAATTTTATTTGGCTTTCACAGCAATTTTACCTTAATCATTTTCCTATAGATGTATTATTGGGTTCCCCAACTGAATTTAGTAATGTAGGAGTGGGCTGAATAAAATTTAAAATGTGAAATATAATTTTTAAAAGATGAATTGAGCAATGAATTGAGAAGTAAAACTAAATATACGAAATGTTAAAGAAAGATAGCACAAAACACAAGCTAGACTTCCTACATGATGTTAAGACTTACTGTGGACAGCCTGGAGAGGAAAAGCTGAAGTAAATTCCCCATAACTGCAGCTGGATGAAAGCATTCTAAATGCTGGATGGTCAGAAATAATTTGGAGTGAAATTATAAAGGGAGGGAGAATGGAAAAATAAAATTAAAAGAAAATGCTTTAACACAATACACAAAGTTGAAAGCAAAGCAATAAGGCAAAGATTTAGCCAAACAGCAACAGTTAAATGAATTTTAAAAACAAGAATTTGAGAAATCAAGAATTTAAATGACAGTTCCTACACACAAAGTCTTTTGTTAAGTGAGAAGTCAATGTAAATCTTTTCTGTCTTCTAACATTTCTGGTTTGAGTAATTAAAATTAAGTTTGTTTTTCATGGTGCCAAAAGAAGAAATTATCTAATTTCCCCTACAGAGACATAAGATCAACCAAGTCAATAAACAATAAAACAAAATTCAACAAAAAACCATTTTACATGAAAGCTTCAATTGGTCAGAGTAGTTTTAACAGCCTTAATGTGTAGGAATAAAAGGAGACAATATGTTATGGATTATGGTTTATAAAAACCCAGGAAAAGGAAAAAAAAAAAAAAGAAGAAAAACTATTCATTTTAGGTTTCCCCAGAGCTGCATAAGGCAGGATTGTGTTAAGTCAGGTAATTATGTAAAATGAACTTAAGAATAATTTTTTTTAAATTTACATCTAGAGATTTTTTATTTAAAAAAAAATAACAAAAACAAATAGTTAAGCATAATGCTGTATAGCTCTACCTGTAGGTTGGGGCTGAAAAGGAGAGTGACTTGCTGTGGGGAAACCTCCAAAATTACTCGAACCACTAGAATGTCCAAATGCATCAAAGTTTGCAAAATCTGCATTTGCAGAATTCTGAGCTGTAAATGGCAAGGAACAAGACATGTTAATGAATATGGAAAAGAGAAAATAAAAGGAAACACAACAAATGAACTTAACGATATTTGGGAAAACCTTTGTGTGAATGACAATTTACATTAAATTAATTTACATGAAATTAATTCTACACTACAGCATCCTACCTAATTCTACCTAATTCTTAAAGGTCCAGCTCAATTTTTTGCTGAAACAAATTTATGCAACATTGCCTAAAGAAATTCTAGCAATTTCCTGTGATGTCAAAACTCTTCACTTAGTGAATAATGGGGAGCATATCTGCTTTATGTAAAATTCATCTGGTAAATTACATGTAATTCTGATGACAGAATGTCAAATGTAATGATGAAGAAAAGACACAACACTCAGTGTCTTAAGATTAGGATTTTTAAAGGCTTAATATATATTTAATTAAATCACCATTAAAATAAAAATTCTGACAAGATGGCCACACTTCAGTGGTTGTCATCCTAACTATATAAATTATGATTGCTTTCAACATGATACTGCCATTCATTTTCAAACAATTATCAGACTAATGTATACTAATATTTACATTAAGGACATCAGAAAATTTTAGACATCTACTTAAACTCAGAAAAACAAAGTAAGCCATCTTCCTCAAAATGAAGATGTGCAAGAGAATATAATAATAAGCTGTCATGAGGTTGGGTAGGTACACGGAAACAGAAGATGAGGATACTGATTTAAGAAAAATCCGATGGTTAAATGCACTCATCTGGGAAAAAAAAATTGTGAAGCGAGAAGAATCTTCTTTGGAAAGAACAGTTTCTTGGAGGAGGGAAGCTTGACCATGGGTGATGGGGGGAAAATATTGGGCTTAAGGTTATAATTTTTTTAACCTACTACTGCTTTTCTTTTTTCTTTTTCTTCTGAGTCGTTATTGTTCCTTTCTACCTTTGCAATTACAATGAGAAAGTCACAATTTTGCTTATCACACCACTTCTTGATAATTTTTCATGAGTCATACATAACATTTGTTCCTTAATGTAATTAATGTCCTTCAACAAATAAAACTACAAAAAGTAAGTAAAATGGCTTCTTTTAAAAGGAAGGAATGGACTTAACCATACTGTGACTTCCTAAATACCCCACAGTAAAATGGGATACAATTTATAGGTTAAAACTTACAATTCTTAGAAAATTCCAACACGATAAAATAAATACTGGAGAATTTTTTAAGGGCCTCTCACTTCATTCCTATGGCCAAACCACCAAACTACCCTCTGGCAACACGGACTTACTTACAATTCCTTAACTATGACATGTCATCTCCTGTCTGTGCCTTTGCACTGGCTATCTCCAAATTCTGACGTGTTCTGTCCCCTCGCTTCCATCCCTGAGTTTCCCAGCTTTCTTCTAGACTCAGTCCAAATCTTGTCTTGTAAAGGAGGGTAGGTCCTGCCTAGCTGCTAATGCCTTCCTCTCAGATTACCTTCCAACTAATCCACAAGTATCTTGTAAATTATTTACATGTGGCCTTCCTCAATAAAACGTAAGCTTGCTGAGGGCAGCTACTGTCTTTACCTCTCTTTTTATCTTCAGCACTTCCCCTTTCTGTGCTTTTGAATACTGTGCCCTTCCCTTGGGAGAGAATTCCTTCTTGACGGCATCTCTGAGAATCCATACCTTCCTCTGAGTGCCCCTTCCTCCACAAAACCTTTTTTCTGATGCCTGTGCTCTCTCCCTCCCCAACTTAGTTTGTTTTTACTTATCTATGTACAGGTTGTTCTACTGGCCCTAAAGCTGAACTGTTTTAAGCTCTTTGAGAGGTAGGACCATCTTATTTTTCTATTTGTATCTGCACAGTATTGGCACACTAATAAATGCTCCCAACCTTCTTCCCTCCCTCATTTCCTCCTTTCTTTTATTCATGTTGTATCCACCAACAGAACATAAGCTCCTTGAGGGGAGGGAGGAACTGCTCCAGCTGTTGTCTTTATATTCCTACTAGCTAGCAGAGTGCATTGTATATCTATCACAGAGGCATAATAAACTTTTTTTGAACTAAAGAGTTAAGAAGAGAACTTTCATAGTAGGAAGAACAGAAGCTTCTTCAATGACTCAGAAATAAAAGAATGACAAATAAAATTAGCATTTATCTTTCATTTACTAGTGTAATTTGATAAGGGCCAAAACAAGCCCCTAATATAGTTTCTTATGAAAATGTTGTTAAGGAGAATTTAATTTCAGTTCCCAATTTACAAATGGTATATGAAAAAATTGATTTTTAAGTCAGATGTCTGACTTAAATAACAGGGCTGGCCCAAATGACTCTACAACACATTCAATTCTAAACTGATTATTCTTTGATGTCCAATGGAAGAACAGCAGAAAGAGGAACAACCCTACGTTTGGTACCTCTCCCACTGATGAGCCAATGACTAACTTCTCAGCTTGTACTCCAAATAGAACTTGCCTTAAAGGGGTTGTTGTGATGATCAAACAAAATATGTGAGGTAGTGGCATTAACATACATAAAAGGCGTAACCATGTGACCAAGGCCCAAAATCTCACAAATAAATCAGCCACTCTTCCTTTGTTTTTTAAACATTAGACTTAATAAGCAATAATTTAAAAGTTTAAAATTCTACCTTTAAATTATGCTTCTATGATCACACATATATTTATCTGAAGGTGACTGGCTGAATACAAGAGACAACCAATTTGAGTCCATAAGAAAGCATCATGTTAGAGTAAAAAGAAAAAAAATATTAGATAAGAGTTCAGGAGACCTAGGTTACATACAGTTCTAGCTAAGCTACTAACTCGTTGCAAGGCCCCAGGCAAATTACTTATGTTCTCTGAGCCTCAGTGTCCTCACATAAAATAAAAAGGCTGGACTAGATCAGAGGTTCTTAACCTCTTTTTTGTGTCTCTGACTCCTCTGGCAGTCTCATGAAACCTACTGACCTCTTCTCAGACTCATGTCTTTAAATGCATACAATAAAATACAGAGGATTAGAAAGGAAACCAATAATATTTAAATATAGTAATAACAATGTTTTACAAAAGGCTATGGGTCCCAAGTCAAGAATCCCTAGATTAAATGTTCTCTCAGGTCCTATCCAGCTGCAAAATTCTCTGTCTTATTAAATACAGACCATGGTCAACTTTCTTTCTGGCTAGAGTTGGGAAGAGTGGAAAGAAGACCAGAGGTTGAATTCTGCCTCTGAAATTTCCCAGCTTTTATGATCCTGGCAAAAATCATTCAATCTGTGTCTCAGTTTCCTTATTTCTACATGGAGGTAAGAGGGTGTGATATACTTATACCACTGAGTTCACAAGGCTGTTATGAGGAAAGAGCTTTTTTGTTTTATTTTTTGGCAAAAACAACTGGGGTTAAATGACTTGGGCAAGTCAAGTGGCAAGTATCTGAGGTTGGAAATGAACTCAGGTCCTCCTGATTCCAAGATCCATACTCTATCCATTGTGCCACCTAGCTGCCCTGAAGAAAGAGCTTACTGAATTAAGTAATACATTGCTATGAATTTTTTTCTTCTTAATAATCAACATAGTCAAATCCTGCATTCTCTGTACCTTTCAGTCAAGTAAGTATATATGACTATAAAAATGTAGTCTGCTTTAAGTTTAGCTCCAGAAAGAAGCTGAGAAAAGTCACATCTTCCCATTAACTGCAGAAATGAGGGACTACAGGTGTAAAATATTGCATCTACTGTAGAGATTGTGAATACGTTGGCTTTGCTGAGTTGCTTTTGTTTTTTCCATTCCCCTTTTTTATTCTTCATTGCAAGGAGTGGCTTGATGGGTAGGTAGTAGAAGAGGGAAGGACAAATGCAAAGATAAGAGTAATGTTAGTAATTAACAATAATAAACCAAAATGTTAACTACTCAGATAAAAATTAATGAAAACATTTTTTAAATGTGAGCAGTACAAAATAAAAAGGATATTGATAGGTGCACTACTGAAATGAACTTATCTATCTGAAAAAGAAATTTATGTTTCCTGCAAGAAAGTACATTTACAGAAACATTGTTTGTTGTGCCCAATTCTAATTTGAATCCACCTGCTAGACCATCAATCTATTTATGACATGATCAAATTAGCAAAAAAAACAAATTGGGGAAAAAACTGGTGATGAGAGCTTTGTCATCTCAGTAACTTCATCTGTTCTATCCAAAATATGATACACAAAATAGACCATATTGCTTGCAAGGACTTCTAGAAAAAGAATTTTAGACTGACTCACAAACAATGACTCATATCTAGAATCAAATCCAAGGCAAATCATTTCTGAGCAAGACCACAGCATGTTAATGGGCAAGAGGCCTGAGGGCCTATAGGACTGGTTTCATTAGTCACTTCTTGTGGTATATAGAATTCATATGTATGTGCTATAATATATGTATGTTTGCATTCATACACACATAGTACTCACTTAACATCCAAGCTAACTTTTAAATGAATCAGACAAAGAAAAAAAAGTCTTTTAAATTACAATCCACTTGTAAGAAACAGAATTTAGGCACTTCAATGAGACTCTGTTTACAAATAAGGGAGGTAACCCTGTACCCTTACAGATATATGTATACATTAAATTTTCTTTCAAAAATTTTTTTTGTCTCTCTGTAGAAAAAGGCCCCAAAAGGCTAAAATCTGCGCCCTCAAGAAATGTGGTATTTGATCTCTTTAAATGATGGCCTTTTACATTTAAAGAGGTCAGTAATGTTAAATGCTGACTGAAGTTCTAATTATTTATTCAAAACTGCCATGTTTAAGAAGCATGAAGAAACCTAAAATGGATATAATTGTTACCTTGAAGTCTATGAACACTTATTAATTCAATTTACAATTTTTAAAAAAATATATATAATATGAAGATAATCTTAAACTGTCACTGAAGTGACCTTCTTGAGAATAGAATTTTTTTTTTCTTTTTGTATCCCTAGGACCTAGAGAAATGCCTGGCACATAGAAGGTTTAATTGTTAGTTAGTTATTAGTTAATTAGTTAGTTAATTTTAGAAATCTATATTTAACTATTAAGTGATAAGCAAAGAGACACTGAAAATATGTCTACAGGCTAAATTCAAATAAAGCTGAAAGTAGAATTTAATTCAGGATAAAATATTATATACGGTGAGAAACAAGATAATCTGAACTTTTCTGATTAAAAACTCCAACTTCAGCCAGCCAAAGGGTCATAAAGCACCAGTATGGTGTAACAGGTGGGACTAAGAGTTGTGCATTTTGGTTAAAAAGCAAACTAGTGCCCACTTGCAGAATTTGAAGTAAGATATTTAAATTCTTCTGGCTTTTTGCTGTTCAGAAATGATATCAACAAAACCAAAAATGTTTCAGAACTTCCAATTCTCCCTTCTATCCCATCAGAGATCAGAATGTCCTTATCCCAAGAATTCAAGTGATTCAAATCACACAATTAGAGAAAAACAAGGAAGCTTAGTAATCATTAGTTTATGTTTCATATAAATCATGCTGGATATATTTCTGAAAGACGCAGGCTCCCTTTTCCTCTAGCCCCAAAATTCTGAAATTAAATGATAAGGGAGCAAGAATGAGTTTTAACCAATACGCCTATATACATGGACAGGCAATAAAGAAATGCAATAGAGAGTCTAAGTTGGTCTCAAAATAGCAGTCTGAAAACAAAAAGCTTTTAATTAGTGCTCTCCATTTAGTTTAATGTCTCTAAGGTCTACTGATCACACATGTGGAAGTATATACTCTCCCATGTAGTGATGAAGTGATTTCTCCTGGATTCCAAATCTTAATTCATTTTGTTTCCTCATAGTTCTATTCCGCATTCTCTTTACTTGTGTACTGACTTAGACACTCCTTGGGGGAGGAGGCTGGGTCTGATTAATCTTTCATTTCCTTCCTCATTACCTAATACTTAAAAGATAGTAATTTAAAACTGCCTGATCTACCTATACAATGTCAAATGTTGTCTTTTAAAAAATGGAATATTATTACCTTGACATTCGAAAGAAAGAATAAAAGAAAAGTCAAAATTACATAAATTCAGAAAATCTGCGCTAAAGCAAAGGAATTTAGCTTACAAACAAGGGTAATTCCTGATAGTATACAGATAAAGGAACAGACCTGGAGAAACTTATGATCAGTTTAGATGATAATATATCTAGGAGAGATGATGCAGAGCCCTAACTAAAGAAAATAAGCTAAATTAAAAGACCTTAGCACTACACAGGATAAACTCCTCATACTCCAATTTATGGTACTGGGGCCCAGAATCTAAAAAGTTATTTTGTGCCAAGAAATAAAACTACCATTTAGATTTTCAAAATTGAAAATTTAAAAGGTTCATGTTTGTCTTTGGTCTTTACTTGGGATTTATCCACATTCGTTACCAAAGGAAAATTTTCACCTAATTTTTAATCAAGTTAAAAGCATTTAATTCTTTTGTAACCTTCTATTCAACAAAAAAGTCCTGTATTAACAGTGGTTAACAAAAATATACCCCAAAAAAAGCTTCTTTATGTTTCAACTATCTTAGAGTTTCCTTAAATGGATACATTAAAATGATAATCCAAATTTTAATCATGACTCATTTGAGGAAACTGCTTACCTATCAAATTGCTAAACTAAACCTAAATTGGAATGAATGACACAAGATTTGTAAGTATACTGAAGTCAGTGAATTTATTTGTATTTAAAAAACACATCATACACATTTAGTCAAAAATAAACTTTGCTTAAGCACAGTATATTTTTAAGGCAGCTATCATCAAACAAAAATCTTACCTGCATGACTGTTGAAATGTGCAAAATTAGCAAAATTTGCGGTAGCAGTTGACTGTGGAGTTGGAGCAGCAAAGATGTCTGAGCCAAGGTCACTCAGGAGGTCAAACTGCTTCTTTTCTGGCTGCTGTTGTCCTTGAGAGCGAACTACAACAGGGGACTACAAATAAAATACTAGCTATAAAGAAAGAAATCATCTCCAATTTGCTTTACCAAAATTTTAGATGTAATCTCTCTCATCTCCAAAATTTAGCATATTTTTAAGACCAAGTAATTCCAAGTGGATTTGTCATTTTAATCACTCGTAACATAAATAACAGCCAAAAATAATCTGTCAAAGAGCACAATTTCCCCATTTTTGTTTTATAATTCATTTGTAAAACTTACCACAGTATGGCTCACTGCTCATTGACTGACTAAATGACGGATGAGTAAAATAAGCTATATAGATAGCAAGTTACCCAAAGCGTCAGAACTAATGAATGACAAAGCCAAAATTAAAGCCTCCTAACTCCCAAGCCTTTTATTGCTCTTTTCCAACCATAAAAGGTCATTATTATAGCACAATATTGCAAATCCATACTACGAGGCTGAGCTTTAGTCAGTACTGCACTATGATAAAGACAATCTCTGTAGCCATTCTTGCATAAGGAAAAAGCAGGGTGATGTTACTAAGTCTTTTTTCCCTCTCCAGAGAGTTGTGCAAAGGAATTGAGGGGGAGGGAGGGGAGGTACAGGACAGACAGACTCAAAACACTCATGTCAAAGTTTGAGTCTACTTTCTTTCTATGTTATAACAAATTATACAAGTGCTTTGAATTATAAAAACTTCATAATTTTCCAAATACTCAAGTTGGAAAACTGTTCTATTCTACTAGAGGACTGTGAAGACAATGTACTAGTTTGTAACTCTGGCTTCTATCATGAACCCAGGCCAGAACAAATTTCCACAATTATAAGATAGTGCAATCTTCAAAGAATCTCAAGAGTTCAGAGAAACCTCAGAATCATCTGGTCTAGCTAGAACCAGAACAAAAATCCTACCTTTCTCAAAGCAGAGTTGGTGGCCTAAAAATTTTAAAGTTTTTTTCAATTTGAAGAACAAGTAGTAAACTACATGACACTGTTTGAAATCCAACAGATCCTATATTTAACTTGGCCACCAAAACAGCAGAAACTCACCATCAACTAAGTCAACAAGGAAGAAAAGTCTCCTGACATCACAAAAACTCTGGAATTTTTAATGATCAAAAACAATAGCATATCAAGCCCCTTCCTGCTTATGCTGAGGAAATGATACAGTAGTTCAATAAAGAGATCGCTCTGCTCAGCAAAAATCCCACCCTTTCCTTGACTACTCTACAATCCCCTTTGACAGATCTTAGTCCAGGCCACACTAACACTGGTGCTCCCCAAGGTTCTGTCCTTGGTCGTCTTCTCTTCTCCTGTCATTCTATTTCACTTAGTAAATTCATCAGCTCCCAAAGATGCAATTATGAGCTTTAGGATGATAATCCTCAGATCTTCTTACCCAATCCTAACCTTTCTCCTGGCTAGCAGTCTTGAGCTTCCAACTGTTTATTACACTTCACGAACTGGATGTCTCATTAACATCTTAAACTCAACATGCCCAAAGTGAACTTAACATCTTTTACTCTAAAGCCTCCCCTCTTCTGAATTTTCATATTACTCATCAAGAATACCATCATCCTCCCAATCTCCTAGGCCTTCACTCTAGGGTTCATCCTCAACTCCTCACTCTCTCTCATCTTCCCTATCCAATGTTATCCAAGTCTGTTGAGTTTATCTTCTTAATATCTCTTATGTACACTCCCTTTTTCCTCTGGTACTGTTGTCACACTACTGCAAGCTCTCATCTCCTCATGCCTGGACTATTGCAACAGCCTGCTACAGGTTCTGCCTGCCTCAAGTCTCTCCCCACTACAGTAGATCCCCCACTCAGTTGTCAAATTAATCTTCCCAAAGCTCGGGTCTGACCATGTAATTCTCTATTCAATAAAATTCTCTAGCTTTCATGGCCCTTCATAGACTGGTCTCCTCCTACCTTTCCAGTCTTCTTAAACATTACTCAGCAACACTGGTTGTTCCTCACAAAAGACATTCCGTATCTCTCAACTCCATGTATTTTCACCAGTTGTCCCACTGGCCTAGAATTCTCTGCCTCATCTCCACCTCCTGGTTTCCTCGGCTTCATTCAAGACCCAGGTAAAATTCCACCTTCTTCAAGAAATCTTTCCCAATTCCCCTTATTACCAGTATCTTCTCTCTACTGAATATCTCCAGCTCATCCTGTATAGATCTTGTTTGTCTCCCACATCAAACTATGAGTTCAAGAAGCACAGGCACTGTTTTTCACCTTTCTTTGCACCCTTAGCATTTAGCATAAGTGTGTGACATGTCAGACATTAATAAAGGTTTGCTGACTGACAAATACTGGAAAAGCCCCCTTCCATCCCTGGGCCTCAGTTTCCTCATCAATAAAAATTTTAGCACAGATGTCTTAAAGGATCCTTCCTTATTTCAAATTCTATAATCCTATGAAAGGGTTGTGATATAATTTTAGGTTAACCTTTATGGTTACTAAAAAAACAAACAAACAAAACCAGATCTAGATTCCAAGAAGCATTTTTTTTTTTTAGTAGAAATGCCCCCATGACTTAGAAACATGAGACTCTGAAGCTGGAACGGACCCTTAGAAATTACCTGGGTAAATCAACTCAATAACATGAGCTGTAGTGTTCTCATCTATAGACTGAGAATAGTGTCTATGTTTCACTCATGCTATTCATTACATGTCTTCCCTGCAGCCCTTTTCTCCTGGCCTGTTAAAACTCTTATTTGAAAACTAGTAGGCAGGTCTGACAAAAAACAGATTTATATAAGATTAGATATTCTAATGTGGGAGACAAGTAATTACGCAAACAACTACACACAAATAAGACATGTACAGGATAAACTGGAGATATTCAAGGGGGAGAAAATACTGGCATTAAGGGAGATTGGGATTGGGAAAGATTTCTTGAAGAAGGCAGGATTTTAGCTGAGATGTAAGTGAAACCAAGGAAAGCAGGAAATGATTAGAGAGAGAATTCTAGGCCAGTGGGACAACATTAGATGTGCTATGCTATATACCAAGTCTCAAATATGTGACCTAAATATAAAAGTCACTTTTCTTTTTAATTTCAAAAAGTGGAAGGAGGCACCTTACACAACTATGGCTTAGGAGGGAATTTTTGTTTTTGGAGGGGGGGAGGCTGGGCAATTGGGGTTAAATGACTTGCCCAAGGTCACATGGCTAAGTAAGTATTAAATGTCTGAGGCTGAATTTGAACTCAGGTCCTCCTGACTCCAGGGCTGGTGCTCTATTCACTGCGCCACCTAGCCACCCCCGGAGGGAATTTTTAACCAACCAATGAGCAGTGAAAATCATAAAAGGTAATAAAACATAAAATATTTTAAAGTTTCTTATAAGAATAAAATTACTATAGCTATATGAAAGTTGTATTATATTTCTACAGATTCCTGAGGCAGCTGGGCAGCTGGAGAGGGGTATGTATCTCCTATACTTAAGAACAAAAGATTAAAAACATCTACGCTTCATGGCCTTCGATCTTCATTATGTATATACACTGCTTACTTGAATCTTAGGACATTAATACTATGAGCATTCTAGTAATCATTTCATTAACAACAATATAAAAAACAATGCTGTTTGTGTCATAAACATTTCCCATTTGTGACATTTATTCTAACCTTAAAGAATAAATCATAAAAACTTTCTTAAAGACTACTCACTTGGCTGGGTGTGCCCTTATTCAAGTGCAGGGCTGGTGCTGTTTCTCCTAAGAGAGATTTAAGTGGTTTGACCTCAGGTGTGCTGCTTGTACTACTAGCAGAAGACCCGGATATAGATGCATGGACAGATGCCACAACTTTCGCTTGTTCAGGAGGAACATACCTAAATGAAACATCAAGGATTATAAATCAGACCTTTTAAATTCAAAAGTCAAAGAAATGCTGTTTCTATATAACTGGATCAAATAAAATAAATTATGGATTACACAAATACTAAAATACAATAAATAGACTTATCAAAGAAGTTTTGCTTTTTTCTAAGCAACCTTTTTTTAATCAAGCCAACATTCCTTCAAGAAGTATATGGATGCAGCTAAATAATATGGTTTTTTTTAAAAAGCAACAACAGAAACACAGAAATAGAAAACTAGAAAGCCAAATGCTCTGAAAAGTTTTGTTGTAAAAAATATTTCCAATGTGTATTAGTATAATTTCCTGTTGTGGAGGGTTAAACCTTCAATGTAATCTTTCTTCCAGTTCTTCAAGGTTATTGACATTCACTTGCAGTGGTTAAGGTTTGATTTTGAAATATTACTTTGTAACAAATCACAAATTCTATCAGTAAGATCCTCCAAATCAAGTCAACATACGTACTTAGATTCAGTGTTTCAATGTAAAGGTGGAAGGGGAAAGCAAAAAGTGTGTTAGAAAATATGGCTAAGGAATAAGAAACAAATAGACTTGGAGGATGCTAAAAGGAAGAACATACACTTGCCACTTTTCACCAGTACAGATTCCCTATACCGAAATCCTCCAAATATTTCCATGTACATGTAACAGTGTGCAAACTGCACTGAGCCACAGTATAAAACACAACTGGACAGGAGACTACATTGCATTTGGTGAACTATGCAGCATCTCTGACACAAAACCCCTTGTTTTTAAAAGTATTATTGCCTGTTGATGCTATTTCAGGACACATTATACTCCACAATCTTCAGAGAATCAAAACTGGAAGTGGCACAGTAGGCAATGGAAAAACATATAGTACCTATCAACAACAGGATCACAGATTTGGGGCTGAAAGGGACTATAAGGTCAGACTTAAAGCCCCTCATTTTACAGATCAGGGAATAGAGAACCAGATGGGTTAAATGACTTGCAAAGGCAGCATCTGAGGTAGGATCTGGACTTTGGTCTTCCTCCTTCCACAAACAACACTTTATCCACTATGTACCAGTATCCTGCCAACAATGACTTTTATCAACTAGGAAATATGATCAGAACAAGAGGTAGGCTACTCATATGACAAATGAGAACTAGAGACAGACTTAGTAGCCAGAGAATACACAAAATCCTACTCGATTTCTTCATATAGGAAGTTCTGCTCTCTGTCTCTATACCTTCGCAATGGCTGACCATTTTGTCTGAAATTAATCCCCCCCTATTTCTGACTCATGGAATCCTAATTTCCTTCAAGGCTCAACTAAAGCATCACCTCCTGACGTTCCTAGCAGCTACTGTCAAATCTTCTAAGATGGTCTTATGCAGGGTATTCCAAAAGTTTCCATGGAGTTTTAACTTGAAACTGCACAGAGACTTCTGGAACACTCTTTATTTATCGGTATTTGCACAAGTAGTGGGGCAGCGAAGCAGCACAGTAGATAGACAGAGAGCCAGTCTGAAGTCAGGAAGACTCATCTTCCTGAATTCAAATCTAGCCTCAGATACTAGTTGTGTGACCCAGGGCAATCTGCTTAACCCTACATTGTTTGCCCCAGTTTCTTCATCCGAAAAATGAACTGGAGAAGGAAATGGCAAAACCACTCTAGTATCTTTGCCAAGAAAACCCCAAATGAGATCATGAAGAGTTGAACATAGTTGAAATGACTGAATAACAATATGCACATGTCGTAGTCCCCATCTAAGATCCTTAATTATTTTACTTTTGACAGTACTACAGTACAGCAGGTATGTAAAAAAAAAATCCTTGATTGTCTGACCTAGAGCAAGGGTCAGTTTCCTAAAGGGTCAGATAGTAAATATTTCAGGGTTTGGGGGCCAAGAAGCCAAATATTATATAGGAACTTATATAACAAAAAAGAAAAATTAATGATGAAATTCAAAATAAAATAATGAGTATAATTGTGATATAAGTCTGTTAATGAGAAAAAGAAAGCTTTTGAAGGTGGTAACATTTTGCTTGATTGGGTCAAACAAAGTTCGACTGGAACTGGATGAACTGGAAATGTTCATCTGTTAATTCTGATATATAATGAAACTTCACATGTTTCATCTTTGAAAATATCTTTTCACAATACAAGGTACTGTAAAACACAGAAAACAATGATTTTATTTGTAGATATATTATTATGGATTTTATTTATGGGTACCAATAATTTTAATTTAGCATATTCATAATTTAGGAGGCATTTATAGAATCCTATTAGATTCTTCTCTTGATATTTTCCTTTATAGCAGGTCATTAAATTATAGATTAATCACTTCAACTGAAAGTTAGGTAGACAAGTTTCTCAATGGCATAGTTAAATAGATTTTGAAATATGAAAATTGTATTTGCACTTGTGAGGTAAGAAGAAAAATGGAACTGTAGTTTGAGCTCAGAAAAATATTCCTACCATAACTCTGTATTGGGAATGGAGATCTTACTTCTATTTTAACTTCTGACAGCATAGGAACTGTCTAAAGTAGCTTGACATTATTTTTGATTGTAGCACCAATGTAATATTTACAGTGCCCATGATCACTATAAATATACCTACTTGATGCTCAATTGCAAAATATAACAGATTCTCTATATAAAAGACAGAAGCAAAACATTTATTAAGACATCAGAAAACCAAATCCCAATACCAGGAAACCGAATCCATCATAGCAACACAGAAGTTAATGCACCACAACACAGAGAGCCACACCATCCTTTAGACTTCCCACAAACCAATATTTGACCAATATTTACTCACAAGTCTATCTGTCTCCCTCAGAAATAAACTCTCCTCCCAATCATCTTAGTAGGCTCTGACTCCCAGCTTCCTGTGGGCTCTGCTCCACCCTTCAGCAAATTCCTCTCACTACAGGTTCCATGTGATTACATTCAGCCTACTGGGGGCAGAGTATATTTTCAAAGCAGAGAAGGTCTTCAAATTCCCTTAGGCTTATTAAGGGGCAGGGAAGATGTTCAAATTCCCATTACCATTACAATGATTCAAAAAAATACTAGAACTGACTTTAGAAAGCAGCCAAAGGCAATATCTACATGAATGAGCATGGTTGTGTTCCAATAAAAATTTATTTCGATGTGTCATGAAATATTTTTTCTTCTTTTGACTTTTCCCCAAATTATTTAAAAATGTGAAAACTATATTTAGTGGGCCTTACAAAACTCTGACCTAGAAGCAGGTACCTAGCACAAATAAGATCGTACTTTTGTAAATACAACATAAACATCCACAATCGAGATTGGTGAGAGGAAATGGTGCGGCTCTCAAAAGTAACTGGGAAGACAGAAGATAATGAATTCTTTCCCCCTAATCCAGGGCAATACCATCCTCCAAGTCCCATAGGCTCACAACCAAGGAGGGATCTTCAGGACTTCACTATTTGTCGCCTCTAGGATTCAATTTGTTGCCAAGGTCTATCAATTTCAGCTTTGCAGCATATGTCATTTCTTTGGATATTGCCACCTCTCTGGAACAGGTCCTCCCTACCCCATGCCTAATCTATTACACACACACACACACACACACACACACACACACACACACACACACACACACACACACACATATACACACACCCCTTTACCTTTCCAATCTTCTTGCACGTTACTCCTAGGCACCTACTCTTCTACAAGAAACTCTTCCCAATACATCTTAATTTTGGTGCCTTATCTCTGTTCACTATTTTCTTTTCATCCTGTATGTATTTTATTTATATACAGTTGTTGCTTGTTATCTTCCCCATTAGAGTGCAAGTTCCTTGACAGCAGGGTCTGTCTTTTACCTTTTCATGTATCCCTAGGTGAGCACAATTCTTGGCACACAGTAAATTGTTCACAAGTGCTTATTGGCTAACAATAGCCCCAGTAGT
>CM053591.1:157509263-157527358 GCA_028646515.1 Pseudochirops corinnae | reverse complement strand
GTATGAGCATTTAGCATTTTTCAGGCAGAGGTGAAAGAATCTCCCAACCATCCTAAAGTTTTGAGGAACCTTCCATTTTCTGTTTTGTTTATGAAAATCCTCAAAAGACAATAGCACATTAAAAAGATAATCACAATCTTTGCATGTACATTTTAGATTCAGAAGCAAATCTTGTTTTTTCCTGTCCTTAACTAAAATGCTTTGCCAGATCTATGATCTCATCCACATAATACCCTGTGCAACTCTTGTCAGTGTCTTCCCACAAATCTTCCAGAGGGCCTGATTACATAGTGCGTGCGAGTGGGCACACATGCTCACAATGAGGGTGGGGGAGAGGTAGGTGTATATATTTTTCTCTTTCCCCAACTTGCCTACTTTATACATCATTCTGATAATGTCCTTTATATCACTTCTGTAATAGCTTATATACACTCAATACCTCCCAGTTAGTTGTCTTTTCACTACAAGTTTAATTTTTCTGACTGTAGTACTCAATAACCAGCAGCCATGTTAAGTTAATGACTCTAGGACAGTCCCCATAAGGAAGAGGAGCCAGAGTCTTCTTAAGAGTTCAATTCTAGGTCCAGTTTACTGTCCATAAGCAATGTCTGCCTGACATTCATGTAGTGACACAAACAGTTCTGTGGGTCATCCATTTCACACTGTATGTCATGGTCTATATGACAGGCGTTCTCCATCCACCTGATTTTTTCCTATGTGCTTTTTTGATTGATTTTGGAGCTTACCCTTGGAAGCTTTGCAAATGTTCCAGTGCTCAAAGAAATAAGCACAATGTCACCAGCAAAGAACAACATGAGAAGTAATCCTTCTTCCATTTGGACTCTATGCTAGACATCCTCCATGACACTGGCAAACACCTTAGTTGAGGAAATGTCTCCATATTTTATGCCGTACTTGATGTTAATCAGGTCATCAAGCAAAACGATGCGCCCCTTCTTACATGTCATTAGATCTTCCATAATTCTGACACACGCATGGGAGGTACTATGTTGGATGAAAGTTTTTAAGGTGTTTTGCTCTATTAAACCAAATGCTTTTTTATAAAGAACAGTGGGACTTCATATTCCCTATATATTTAAGTCAACTGCATGATGGCTAAAGAATACGCTTTACAAAAGCCTGCCCTATCCCCTTCTCACACCTTCATCAAGAATGCCTACAACGCATGTATATGACATCTGCATAAAAATTTCACAGAAAAGGGAAATTAAGTATAGGACACCAACAATTATTAATATACTCTTCATCAACATTTTTCTGGAAACAATATCTGAAATTTTTTCCCAAACCTTTAGTATCCTCACAATCTTTCCCCTCCAGACTCTCAAAACTGTGTCTCTACACCTCTAAAGCTAAATACTTATTCTATATATACCTAGGTCTAGTCCAGTTGCCCTTCCCATCTTTATTTTGTTTACTAGAATTTCTACTTCCTCAGAAAACAGAAAAAGGATAGTGATGTTAGGAGTCCAAATAAGATAACCTTACCATAAGTAAATAATGGAGAAACAATGTTGGAAAAATGCCTACAAATCTTATCTATTTTCCATATGCTTGCTGTTCTCTTAGCATTACCCTTATATGCCTTGGGATGATTTGGCTAACTTGAGGGTCTCTTGGCAAGGTTTTCCTTCCACTGCTTCACACTGTTTAATGAGGCAGTATGCTATTCATAATCTTCCAGTAGGTTCTTCCAAAACATTTAATAAATGAATTTATATCCTAAACTCGTGATGTTACAACCAGTGTCTTATCTCTTTGCTTGGTGAGGAAATCCAATGTTTGTTGGCTCAGGCAGTTCCTAAATTCTTTGGTTTCCTCAATATAGCAATTGAGTTATATCTGCTAAATATCTTTTAAAACGTTAATAGTCTAAATTAATGTCTTCTTTTTGTCCATCTTCTTTTTTTTCTTCATGGTGGTCACTCTGCAAATACTTACAACCAGTACAACGTAAGATAATTAAAGTTTCTTTAAAATAACGTTTCAGTGTTTCTTTGGAAACATTGATAAAAACCAACTCTGACAACTCCTCTCATTTGCCCCACAAAGGGAAGCTTGCGAGCAATCTTTTCATTTTTCTGCAACTCCTATGCCTTATGGCTTCCTTTATAAGAACAAAGTCAAGAATGGTAAGATTCAATTCCTCTTACAGTATGTTCACGGAACAAGGAGCTCATATTTAGGATAACAATAACTATGCCAATATTTACAGGTGGCTTTTAGTATCCTCTGTCTTCTTTTCCTAGTACTGACACTGTCACTACAGAAGAAGAAAGGGGACACTATAGGGCCACTTCCTATTTTTTTCTGGTGGGTCTGACATGGCCCAAAAATTCATCACCAAGTGGCCTGCCTAGGTGATGAACCTCTCTCTACTTTGTCAGATTTTTACCAAATGCTTCTAGTACAGTACTAGCTATGCACGCTTTACCTGAGTTTGCCTTCTGTTGGTGAGACCTTTGAGGACTAAGAATTATTTCCATTTCGCAATCAAGCATCTGAGTAGGGCTTTAATTGTTGACAACTTCCCAGGTCTCTATCACCAAATCAGTACTCTGGAGCTGGTGAGCACTGAGAGAATAAAGATCACAAAGGAGGAAAGGAGGAAAATCACAATAGTTGGGTTCTATGGCTGACACTAAGTCAATCACTGTCAATCACTGAAGAATTATGCAGAATGGGAGTGGCTTTGGGGAAAGATGAGTAAAAATATTGCTCAATGGCTTTTTTCTGAGCATTTAAGAAAAGGAAGCAATGGTCACTTCATGCCAACACTAGTTTATTCAGAACAAGTTATGCCAGGCTAATTTTATTTTCCTTTTTTTGACAGTGTTGCTGGACTGATACAGCAGAAAATAATATAGATATAGTATAACTAGATTTCAGCAACATAAAATGTATTTCATGACACCCTAAAGGAATACAACAGGTATAGGTCAAATTGATACAGTTAGAAGAATTCGGAGATGGTTGAATGAAGCCACATATTAATAATGAAACCCTGGAGAGAGATCAATAGTGAATACCCAAGGGATCTGTCTTAACTCTATTTTGTTCAATGTTTTCAACCATAAACTTGGAAGACATAAAAAAGATGCTTAGGGATAACAGCAAGATGGGAGAAACAAATAATGACTTAGATAACAAAACAGTGATCCCAAAAGACCTCAACAGACTAAAATGTCAAGCCATGCTTAAACTGTTTAATGGGAATAGAATATTCTGCACCTAGGAGCAAGGGTCAAAAATCAATTTCAGAACAAGATTCAGAGACATACCTAAAAAACAATATATGTGAAAAATACTAGTGGATGGCAAGCTCAGTAATTCAATAAGATAATGTGAAAGACACCCCTCCTACCTCCTATCCCCCCAAAAAAGTTAATATGAATTAAGGCTGCATCAACAGATAAATAATTTCAAAAATGGAGATTATCAACTCTGGTTAAAATCACACACAGAACATCATGTTGAATTTTGGGCCATATTTATGAAGAACACTGAGAAATCACCAAGTCTATGTGTAGGGAAAAGGAAGGAAAGAGATTACAATGGCATATCAGGCTCAATTAAAGAATGGGGGCTTTTTTTTAGGGGTAGGGGAGCCAAGACGGCAGAGTAAAAACCGGAACCCTACTTGGCTCCCACTCCAACCATGTCCAATACCTGTAAAATGATTCTAAACAAATTTCAGAGCTACAGAACCCACAAAGTGACAGAGAGAAACAAATCTCCCACTGAAGGCAGTCTAGCAGGCCAACCAGAATTTTCTATCACACCTAGCTGTGAGCTGAGCATAGTCCCGTGTCAATTGCCTGCGACCAGACCCAGGCCGCCCTGATCAATGGCACAGACTGGCCAGAGCAGACTTTTCAGGAGAGTGAATCAACAGCATCTGTGGTGGTTTTCCATAAATGCCAAAGAGAAAGTAAAATATCAGTGGGGAACTCTGTTGCAACTGGATAATGGAAGAGCGCGATCTGGCCCCTGCCCCCAGGGCAAAAGGTGGCTGTCTCCAGAGCTCCTGGCCTGCAGATTGTAGGGGGACCAAGCAACCATTTAGAGGGTAATCGCTCTTGCTCTGATCTGCTTAGATCTGGATTGTGGTCTTGGGTGGTGGTGCTGGGGTGTGGGGCCAGTGTTCCAGAGCTTGGGGTGTCTGTAGAGAGGGTGCCCTCCTCATAGCTCTGACAACATTTGCAAAGATTGGCTGGCAAGATGAGCAAGCAGAGGAAGCACAATCAGACCACAGAATTCTTTTTTGGGAACAAAAAGGATCAAAACATGGAACCAGAAGAAGTCCATGAAATCAAAACTCCTGCATCAAAAGCTCCCAAGAAAAATATGAACTGCTTACAGGCCATGGAAGAGCTCAAGAAGGATTTTGAAAATCAAGTAAGAGAAGTGGAGGAAAAATTGGGAAGAGAAATGAGAATGATGCAAGAAAATCACGAAAAGTGAGTCAACAGCCTGCCAAAGGAGACCTCAAAAAATACTAAAGAAAATAACACCTTAAAAAAGAGACTAACTTAAATGGCAAAAGAAGTCCAAAAAGCCAATGAGAAGAAGAATGCCTTAAAAAGGCGAATTACCCAGATGGAAAAGGAATTTCAAAAACTCACTGAAGAGAATAATTCCTCCAAAATTAGATTGGAATAAATGGAAGCTAATGACTTTATGAGGAATCAAGACACTATAAAACAGATCCAAACAAATGAAAAAATAGAAGGCAATGTGAAATATTTCACTGGAAAAACCACTGACCTGGAAAATAGATCCAGGAGAGATCATTTAAAAATTATTGGACTACCTGAAAGCCATGATCAAAAAAAGAGCTTAGAAATCATCCTTCAAGAAATTCTCAAGGAAAATTGCCCTGATATTCTAGGACCAGAGGGCAAAACAGAAATTGAAAGAATTCACTGATTACTTTTTTAAAAAGATCCCAAAAAGAAAACTCCCAGGAATATCATAGCCAAATTTCAGAGGTCCCAGGTCAAGGAGAAAATACTATAACCTGTCAGGAAGAAATTATTTTAATATTGTGTAAACACAATCAGGATAACACAAGATGTAGCAGCTTCTACATTAAGAGATCAAAGGGCTTGGAATATGATATTCCGGAGATCGAAGGAAGCAGGATTAAAACCAAGAATCACCTACCCAGCAAAACTGAGTAGAACGCGTCAGGGTAAAATATGGTCATTCAATGAAATAGAGGACTTTCAAGTATTCTTGATGAAAAAAACAGAGCTGAACAGAAAATATGACTTTCAAATACAAGAAGCAAGAGAAGCATGAGAAGGTAAACATGAAAAAGAAATCATAAGGAACTTTATTAAAGTTGAACTATTTACATTCCTATATGGAAAAATGATAATTGTAACTCATGAGACTTTTCTCCATATGAGGATAGCTGAAGGATGTATGTATATATATGTATACATATATACATATGTATAGGAAGGTGTATGTGTATATAAATGCGCATGTGAGTGTGTGTATATGTGTGTATGTGTATACATAGACAGAGGGCACAGGATCAGTTGAATAGGAAAGGGATGATATCTAAAAAATTAAATTAAGAGGTGAGAGAAGACTATAATGAGAGAAAAGGAGAGATAGAATAGGGTAAATCATCTCATATAAAAGAGGCAAGAGAAAACTGTTACAATGGAGGGGAAGAACAGGAAAGCAAAAGGGAATGGGTCATCCTTTCTCTCATTGAATTTGGCTTAAGGAGGGAATAACATACACACTCATTTGGGTATCTTACCCCACAGGAAAGTAGGGAGGAAGGGGATAAGAGGCGGGATGATAGAAGGGAGAGAAGATTGGGGGAGAAGCTAGTTAGAAGCACACACATTTGAAAAGTGACAGGGTCAAAGTAGAAAATAGAATAAGTGTGGGGTGGGACAGAATGGAGGGAAATATAGCTAGTCTTTCACAATACGACTATTACGGAAACGTTTTGTGTAACTGTACATGTACAACTATAACATGTACAATCTATATTGAACTGCTTATCTTCCCAGTGGGAGTGGGTGAGGAGGGAAGAAGGGAAAGAATCTGGAAATCAAAGTTTAAAAAAAAATGTTAAAAAAAATTATTTTTTACATGCAACTGGGAAATAAGATATACAGGCTCTGGGGTATAGAACTCCATCTTGCCCTACGAGAAAATTAGAGGGGTATGGGGGAGGATATAAGAGAGAGCAGGGGGAAGGGGTACTCGCTATCTTGGGGTGGGGAGTAGGGGAGAAAATTTGATAACTCAAAAGCTTATGGAAATGAATGTTGAAAACTAAAAATAAATAAATAAATTAGAAAAAAAAAAAGGACAGGGGAAGTAATCTAGGGAAGAAAAAACTTAAGGAAAGACATTGTTGTAATCTTCAAGTATATATGAAGAGCTGTCATATAGAAGAATGCTTACTCATGTTGTTCTTGGCCCTAGAAAGTAGACCCAGGATCAATGGGTGGAAGTTACAAAGACAGAGATTTCAGTTTGATATAAGGAAAATAATACCTAAAAATCAAAACTGGATAAATATGAAACAGTTTCTAGGATGAGTCATGAGTCATGGGTCATGAGCTTCTCCCCCAATCTTCTCTCCCTTCTATCATCCCGCCTCTTATCCCCTTCCTCCCTACTTTCCTGTGGGGTAAGATACCCAAATGAGTGTGTATGTTATTCCCTCCTTAAGCCAAATTCAATGAGAGAAAGGATGACCCATTCCCTTTTGCTTTCCTGTTCTTCCCCTCCATTGTCCGGAGGTCTTCAAAGTGAGCCTGAATGACCACTTGTTGGAGGTCCCATAGCAAGGATTCCTTCTTTAGGAATGAGTTGGATTAGATGATCTTTGAAACCTTTAACAACTCTAAGACAAGGAACACTGGAGTAGGTAGGAAGCATACAACAAAAAATACACCTGGAAGGTAGATCCAAAAAGGATACAGCTCATCCAAAGCTAAAAGGAAGAAACAACTCCTTTGGCTAGGGACAAAAAGCAAGCTCTGGATCTCAAGAGAAAGGAACCTACAGAAGTAGTAGTCATCTACAACAGCTGACAAGGACCATGCTAGCATCTTTAGTGAAAAGTAATGCAACTGAATTTCTTTGAAAATATTATCTAACAATTATATATTACTTTGAGATTATTTTACATATATTATCCAATTTGTTTTAGAATTTTAAATGGCATTCCTCTTAGTTTGAATTTTTATAAATATAAATTAAATATTCTCACACTGAAGTCCTATTTTGATGCCTCACCATGGCATCAAGAAAACCTGGTTTTCCTGTAGGTGATATAAATGAGGCTCAAACTCTGATTATTCCTATCTAAGCGGTAAGGTTTCAGGTTTGATCCCAGAAATGGACTTGAAAGCGTGTGTTTATTCTCAAGGTCTAGTTCAGAAAGGTTCATTACCAAATCAGCCACGGTACCTCATAAAATTGTCTATTTGAGCATAGTAGGAAATCACATATCATTTAAAGTAGCAAAGTAATTTTCACTTACCATCTTTTCTTTTCATATTTTTCTTGTAGAAACTCTTTCACTTTTTGTGGATCCCTAAAGTCTGGAATTGCTGAAGATCTATCATCAAATAATCCTAGCCAAATTTGTTTACACACCTGTGAAAAGAAAAGAAAAATGCAGTATTTTTATTGGTAATATTTCACAAGGGAAATTACAAATGTTAAAAAACAAACATTCTTAATACTTGAAGAACTACAATTCCTACATTATAACATAATCTTAAATGTACATCATCCAGTGGAAACTAATGAGATTTTGAATAGCCCTGCTCAATGACTAAGTAGCTCAATGCTGCTTGAAATAGAAATAAGACAAAATCTCATAATTTAATAATGCTTATACAATTCATAAGAGCCAAGAGAAACATGCAATTTTAAATGTATATTTACTTCCAAATTCTTATCAGTCACAAAACAATACTCTGAACAAGTAAATAACTGATTATGGTACTATAGAAAAAGCACTAGCAAAGCAAGAAAAGTTTAATTCTCGTTTCTCTATCACTAACTAGCTATGAGACTAAGTAAGCAAACCCCTTACAATCTCTGGGATAATAATATTAATTATAAAATTAAAAGCTTCAGTGAAGCTGAAAATTACAGAACAAGCCCTCAAAATAATTAACGGCATTTCTATATAATCATGACAAAATTCCAAATACCTATAAAATGCATAAAATATTTGGGGAATCAGTCTATCAAGGCACATAAAATACAAGGTGCTTCTTAAAGAAAAAAAGCACAAATTATTAAATAGCTGGAGAAATGTTCAGTGCTCATCAATGGGCTGCAGTGATATAATTTTTAAAATGACATAACTTATCTTTTACAGAATTCAGTAAAATAACAAAATTATTTTAGAAAAGTAAAAGAACTAGAAAAACAAGGAAAAAATGAAAACAAGTAGGGACAAAGTGGGAATAATACTGCCAAACCTCAAACTATATCATAATGCAGAAGTCATCAGAAACAAATAAAGGTACATCAATTTTAGACAAGAGAGAACAAGAAACAATGGAACTCAATAATGCATCTCATAATTCTGAAAACATAAATTATTAAAGGAAAAACTTCCAATTTGATAAAAATGCAAATGCACGTGACCTTAATGTCATGCCATATGCCTTTCCCAAATATGGAACAGATGTATTCTTAACCAAACAAGGGATAGAGACAATTACAAAAGCTAAAACAGATCACTTTGATTATATGAAACTGAAAAACTTTTAAACAAACAAAATTAATGCTCCTAGAATAAGAAGGTAAGTAGTCAAAAGGGCAAAAAACCAACAACTTTGTATCAAATGTCTATTGGTATCCAAGATACATAAACAATTAAAATACATACACAAACATGTATATGTATGTTCACTATTTATATATACTGAATATCAATTCCTTATCAGAGAAATATGATATATGTATATATTTGTGTATATACATGCATGTGCATATACATATATATGCATATACTAATTTCCTCCTTGGTAAATGTCATAAGGGCATGGACCTCAAATTTACATTTATTTTCTAATTTCTATCATATTTATGTCTCATTTTATCTTTGCACCCTATAGTGTCTAGATAATAGTACGCAACCCAAGCTTTAATCCCAGTACTATTTTGAAGACTAACACAGAAAGGATGGAATTTTAATATTAAATGTGACTTTTGAAATTGATAAAAATCCTCTTATATTGCTTAAATATACCTAAAATATTAAGAAAATAAATGCATATGTAGCACAATCAATGCAATGAATCAGTCAGGAAAATATTAATACCAGGATTTGTGCCTAGGTCACTTTCTTACCTGTTCATTACAAGGAGGGGATGAACAAAAATGACTGCACTTAGACTTGAAAAAGAAAGGATAAGGAGTAGGGGTAAGGAATTACGATACTTTGGCTATCCTGTCCCTCAAGTATAGCAGCAAAGCAGAGTGAAAAGTTTCTGGGAGGCAGTGATTCAGATGTAATTAAAGCATTCAGCTAAACTCTATTTTCAAAGCTAAATTAAGTACACAAAGAATAAGTATGTATGTGTGTGTGTGTGTGTATGTATGTATGTATGTATGTATGTATGTATGTGGTGGGTCCTGAGCAGTTTAGTTATAATCTCCAAGCCAACAGACACGTTAGAAAAAAAATGAAATGTGGTCGAAAGATACAGAATCACAGATACACAGGTATAGAGAGAAAAAGACCTTTTAGTTTTATCCATTTTCTTCTAATTAAAGCTTGGAAGAACAAAACAATGACAAAACAAACAAAGGGACAACATGGTTTAAAAAAAAAAACAAACCCAACCCTAGACTTTGGAATCAGGGTATTCTTGGATTTAAATCCCACCTGACACATGCCAGCCATTATGTCTGTGAGGAAGTCGCTTAATCTTTCTGAGCCTCAGTTTCTCACATATAAGATGGGAAAAGCACCTGAAGCAGCTAGCTCACAGAATATCCACAGGATCAAATGAGAAATTATATGCCAAGTGTTTGTAAAACTTAAAACGTTTATTTATAAATGTCAAGTGGCCCTTTGCTCCTCTGGCTAACAAGAATAGCAGTCAGCTAATCTCTACACGAGGTGGTAGTTACCCTGGATCTGTAGCAAACGTATGCAGCACAAAACTATCTAAACATCTGCCAAAAAACTTATGACATTTTAGTTAAAGAATTAGTTATACTGTATTTAAGTATTATCTCTAAAAATTCTATGCTGTATCTCCAAACCTGCTTTTAGATAACAACATAAATTAGCTGCAGGTTAGTTATTAAAAATAAATACAACTCGTCATAACAGAAGGAAAGAGGGGAGGGAGAGGACGACGGCATGAGATCTATTCTCGTCAATCCTGGTTCGAGGAAGAAGTAAAATACAACATTGAGTATAAAAACCGATCGTATCCTACAGGCAGTAGGAGGAGGGAAGGGCCGAGAAAGGAGGGGGATTTAGAAGGGAGGGAAGAAGTAGTAAAGGAAAAGTTTAAGAAAGGGGAGGGGCGGGGTAAGAAGGGGACAGCGAGGGAGGCGGCGGTCAAAAGGGAAACTCTTGAGAAGGAGAGAGGAGAAGGGGAAAACAAAAGCATAAACGGGGGAGGGAATAGGATGAAGGGAAAGACACAGACAGTGATCAGAACCATGAATGTGAATGGGGTGAACTCCCCCATAAAACAGAGGCGGAAAGCAGAAAGAATCGAAAACCATGACCCTACAATGGGCCGTTTACAAGAAACAAATCTGAAACAGGAGGATATACACAGAGTACAGGTAAAAGGCTGGAGCAGAACACACCATGCCTCAGCTGAAGTAAAAAGAAGCAGGAGTAGCAATCCTTATCTCAGATACAGCAAGAGCAAAAACAGATCCGATTAAAGGAGGCAGGGAAGGAAACTCTATCCTGCTAAAAGGCACCACTGAAACTGAGGCAATATCATTACCAAACATTTATGTGCCAAGTGGGTCAGCGTCTACATTCCTAAAGGAGAAATTAAGGGTGCTGGAGGAAGAAATAGAGAGCACAACTCTACTAGTGGGGGACTTCAATCTCCCCCTCTCTGAGATCGACAAATCTAACCTCAAAATAAACAAGGAAGAAGTTAAGGAGGTAAATAGAATCTTAGAGAAGATAGATATGGCAGACCTCTGGAGAAAATCGAATGGGGACAAAATGGAATATAACTTCTTCTCAGTGGTACATGGCACATACACAAAAACTGACCATGTACTAGGGCATAAAAATCTCACAATTCAGTGCAGAAAGGCGGAAATATTAAATGCATCTTTCTCAGATCATGATGCAATAAAAATTATATGTAATAAAGTCCATGGAAGGATAGATGAAAAACTAGATGGAAACTAAATAACTTAATCCTAAAGAACAAGTGGGTCATACAAGAAATTATAGAAACAATCAGCAACTTCATTCAAAAGAATGACAATAACGAAACAACATACCAAAACTTGTGGGATGCAGCACTTAGTGAGAAGAGCAGAACCAGGAAAAACTTGTACACAATCACAGACACATCGTATGTGTGACGACCAACCTTGATAAACTGGACTCTTCTCAGCAACGCGCAGCTATAAGACAACTCTACAAGTCTCAGGATGGAAGGAGATACCTACACTCAGAGAAAGATCTAGAAAGACTAGAGTTTAAATGGAGACTGAAGCAATCTACATGCTATCGCTCTTTTCCATGTTTGGTTTTGTTTCTTTTTTCCCACTGTCCCCTCCATTGGTTACAACCCTTCTATACAACCAGACTAACATCCAATGTGAAAGTATTTGCAGATCCTGTACTTGATTGTATGCCACCATGGGTGGAGGGGAGAGGGAGGGGAGAAAATTTGAAACTCAAGAGATTGTGGAACTGAATCTTGCAAACTAAAAGTAAAGAAACAAATCAATTTAAATTTAATTTAAAAAAATTAATCCACATCATACGAAGATCATAGGAAGGAACTAGGGATGTTTAGTCAAGAGAAAAAATGACCTTTGGTAGGAATTCTCTTAATAGTCATTCTTCAAGTGTTTGAAGGACTGTCATATGAGATCATAAGCTCAAACACAGAGGATATATTTGTTTTTTCTTTGTACTCCCAGTAATTACTGTAGTGATTAGCACATATACTAAGAAGTTTAAAAAATGCTTGTTTACTAGCTAATTGATTTTATTCTTTTTGGCTCCAGAGAACACAACAGTGATGCAATGAGGTTTAGTAAAAGAAATAATCTCCAAACATTTAGAACTATCAAAAAGTGGAATAGGCTATCTTTGGAGTTATGGATGATCTGTCAGAGATTGGATGACCACTTTTCAGGTACGCTGTAAAGGAATTTTCTTAACCCCAACTGCCCCTCAAAAAAAAAAAAGCAAAAAAAAATAAACTAATTGGAACTACCAAAGATTATTTTATAGGGCTAGAAAAAACAATGAAATGCACCTGGAAGAACAAAAGGTCAAGAATATCAAGGGAATTAATGAAGCCAGGGCAGGTAGCCTAGCTGTACCAGATCTTAAAGTATATTACAGAGTGGTAATCATGGAAACAAACTGGTACTGGTTAAGAAAGAGAGGTAATTAGTGGAATAGATATATAGTGGAATAGATCTTGCAAACTAAAAGTAAAGAAATGGGGACACAATATATAGTAGGTAATGACCATACTAATAAAGTATTTGATAAATGCAAAAATTCCAGCTTTGGGGATGAGATTCCACCTATTTGGGGAAAAAATGCTGCAGAAACTGGAAAGCGGTTTGGTAAAAACTAGGTGTAGACCAACATTTCACACTATACCAAGATAAGGTCAAAATGGGTACGTGATTTAGACATAAAGGGTGATATATCATAAGCAATCAGAGAAGCATGGAATATTTCACCCATCAGATCAATGGATAAGGGAAGAATTTATAATCAAACAGAGTATTACAGGATGTAAAGTGTAAAATTTTGATTAAATTAAAAAGGTTTTGCACAAAGAAAACCAATGCAACCAAGATTAGAAGGAAAGCAGAAAACTAGGTGAAAAAATTTTACAGTCAGCATTTCTGACAAAGGCTTCATTTCTCAAAAATAGAGAGAACTGAGTCAAATTTTTAAGAATATGAGTCATTTCCTAACTGATAAAGGGTCAAAGGATATGAAAGGCTGTTTTCAGATGAAGAAGTCAATGCTATCAATAGTTGTGAAAAAATCTTGAAATCACTATTATAGAAATGCAAATTATACAACTTTGTGGAACCATCTCACACCTATCAGATTGTCTAATATAACAGAAAAGGAAAATGATAAATGTTGCAGTGGATGTGGGAAATGGGGATACTAATACAGTGTTGGTGGAGCTGTGAACTGATCCAATCATTTTGAAGATCAATTTAGAACTACAGCCAAAGGGTTATAAAACACACTGCTACTAGGTCTGTATCCTGAAGAAATTACTAAAAAAAAAAAAAAAAAAAAAAAAAAAAAGGAACTATATGTATAAAAATGTTGATAGCATCTCTTTTTGTGATGGCAAAGAACTGGAAATTGAGGGGATACCCATCAACTGGAAAATGGCTGAACAAGTTGTAAATGATTGTGGTAGAATACTATTGTGTTATAAGAAATGATAAGCTGAAAAACCTGGGAAGACTTACATGAACTGATGCAAAGTGAAATGAACAGAACCAGAACACTGTATGATATAACAGCAATATTTTATGATGATTAACTGTGAATGACTTAGCTATTCTCAGCAATACAAAGATCGAAGACAATTCTGAAGGACTTACAATGAAAAATGCTATCCACCTCCAGACAAAGATATGATAGAGTCTGAATGCAGATCAAAGAATACCTTTTTTTTTTCTTTTTGGAGGAGGAAGGGCAAGGCAATTGGGGTTAAGTAACTTGCCCAAGGTCACATGGCTAGTAAGTGTTACGTGTCTGAGGTCACATTTGAACTCAGGTCCTTCTGACTCCAGGGCCAGTGCTCCATTCACTGTGCCACCTAGCCACATCTTTTTTTTATTTTTTTAATGTGTTGGTGTTTTTTGTTTTGTTTTGTTTGGGGGGGGGGGGGGTGTCTGTTTTTCCTTTCACAACACAACCCATACGGAAATAGTTTTGCATGACTGCACATGTATAACCTATATCAAATTGCTTGCCTTCCCAAGAGGGCAAGTGGACAGAGGGAAAGAATTTAGAACTCAAAATTTTTAAAAAGAATGTTAAAAATTGTTTTTTACAGGTACTTGGAAAAATCTTTTAAAAAATTCATTCAATTATTTGGTTCCCTTGGTGACCAATTAATAGTATGCATTCATCAGACACTTGGCTTAAGTTAAAAAACTACAGCCTTGCTGATACACTTGAATTGTTTCAGTAGTAGAGTTCTTAGCATCTGAAGTATCTAGTTGTGGTGTCCTTCATACTCAATCAAAGAGGACCAAAGTGACAACACTATGTCCAACTGTGGCTGATCACACCAATATGAGCTCTGAAAGCTCTACCACAAGTTGGGCACAATTAGTTCATAGGAATTTTTGGAATGCAGATGTCTCCAAATTTACGCATCTCCTGTTTCTTTTGAGCTACTGCAATTCTGCTTTGCTCAAAGAGCACAGGTACCTTCTTTAATACTTTGCTGGTCAGTTCTGGGCCAGTGTTTCCCATGTCTCACAACTGATTCCAAAGTTCCTGAGAGAGATCTTGAGAGTGTCCTTGTATTACTTCCTTTGACCAGTGGCAAGACAAAAGGTCAGGATGAGTGATGGTCTGGAGTGCAGTGGATGACTTTGGTATCTTTGATATAACCAAACTCTCAGAGTTCCCACAGTGCCTGCTTCAGCTACCTTTGTGATCACTGGAACAAATTATTCTTATCTGCCCATTTTACCGGAAGAAGTATTCACGTGCCTGGGGTAGACATCCCCCTAAATTATGGACAGGTTTGAGGCATATCAGTTACCCTCAATCTGGTTCAGCCAGTCTGCCAAGAAGATTGTGCTAGGCTGTGGCTGCTGCACATGCTACAGCTTCTTGGAGCCACAGGTGCAAGTAGATAGGTGGACAGCAGAGGCAGATAAGTAGCCCTGAAAAGGTCTCAGTAAGTCCTCACAACCAGAGGTGTTAGTCCTCCCCACATACTGTTATGGGAATCTGAAGATCTTCCCTGCCCCTAGGCCCTTTGCTAAAGTGGCTACGTGACTCTGAGAACCTTCCTAGATTTGAAAGTATACTCTGTTCCCTAATAGGCTCAATGTGGTCACGTGGAGCCTGTGGAGCCTGTGGCGCCAGGCTTGTTTTTCAGGAATGCCCGTGCCTTGTAGCTTTGTGATTGGGCAGTGGGTCCAGAGGGCTGTGACATTCTCCAAGCCAGGAGAAGGCTATATATACGCCCTGATGTGGGTTTTGGTTTGGGGCTCCCTTTGAGAAGAGTTGTGTGATTTGACCAGATGAGACTCTGGGCAGCCGTGGAGCCCCCCGGCTGTGAAAAACCCAGATGTTGGTGCTTCCCTCTCTGGTAACTGAATAGGTAACTGATGTAAGGGTCAGACGCTGGAAGCCGTCTGCTGATCTGTTTTTCTGTTTGTTTGTAACTTCTGTTTGTATTCTCTGAAGTTCAGGGTGCTGACTTTTCCCCCTGAACTAGGTAAATAATATGTTTGATTAAAGTAAGATTGTTAACCCATTTTGAGTTGCTTTCCTTTAGAAAAGCAGATCTAAGAACTTGTGCTGGTAGCCGCCCTAGGTATGCTAGGGTGCTTGCTGATACACATACCTAAATAACTAAAAGTTCCATTATATACCAAAATATTTGTATTAGCACTTCTTGTAGATGTCAAGAAAAGGAGCTAAAAAAGTCAGACTGTTATGAAAAGAAACAGGAGAAAAAAAGGCCACTGAATTGTGACTGGCTAAACAAACTGGTACATGAATATAATACAATATTACTGGCCAGGGAGAAATAAATATGGAGAAATCCTGGGAAGACATATGAACTAATAACAAAGTGAAGCAAGCAGAAGTAGGAAAATAATATAAAAAATAGCAATACTGTTAATGGAAAAAAAACAAACACATTCTTTCAATAGTGTTGAAGTTTGACTCCAAAGAGGGCAAGAGAAAAGCTCTATTCCTTCAACTGGAGAAAGGGTGAATGATGGCTGTAGAATACTGCTTATGACATCAGTTTCATTAGATGTATTGGGTTGTTACACTGAAGAATACTTCTTTCTTTTTAAAACTTTGTTACAATGAATGGCTCTCTGGAAGGGGAGGAAGGACAAATATATTTGGAAATAATGAGATAAAAACACAGAGATCAAATTTTTTAAAATAAATATTTCAGAAATTCCCCTCCAAACAACTTTAATGCCTCAAAACAATTTTTGAGCAGAAGAATCCACAAAAGAACAAGGTGAAATAATTTTCAAGCCCAAGACAATTTAAAAAGCCAGCAGGAAAGGCCTGTCACACAAGGATGAGTGGAGTGCAGTACAGCGCAGAAAATACCCTGGCAAACCAGCAGACTGAGCCTCTGTAAGCAAGCAGTAGGCCTTGGGGGAAGTAGTAGTTTCTGGAGCTCTCAGGGCACAGAGACAGTAAAAGTAGCTGTAGAGAATCAGTCAGCATAAAGATTAAATCTAGACTATTAAGGAAGAAAAGTGAAGCCAGAGCAGGAGTGATGATCTGGAAGAACTACTGATGAGGTGGAAGAAGAACAGGTTTAGAAGGAGTAAGGCATTAAGGGAGATGGAATGATGGAAGGTTGGAAGGGTATGACAGTCACCATGTACAGACACCACTATCAGAGTGCTCTCCATCCCTCATGCCCCCCACGGCAGAAAAACTCCAAGAGGAGCAATAGAAGCCCTATATTCATGGCCCTCTGCCAAGCAACAACAATGCCATCAAAACTATGATTACAATTCACCTACCACCTACTTCTATCCCTATGGCAGCAAACTCCTACAAGCTGCTACTCTCCCTATCTCTGTGCTACTTAATCCCTAGCTACCTAGAAGCAATTTATCTCCAACCCCCCACAACCTATTCTTTCATCCTCATTCTCCTCACCCCCACCCCACCCATGTCCCACTCCAACAAGAACTCTCCCCCTTTTGCACTGTGCTCAGTGGAATTCCAAACTTCCCTTCTTTTCATATTCCTTTCTACTTGCTCTTAAGGAAATCTGGCTTTGCCCAAAGGACACTGCATCCCTGGCCAACCTCTATAGCAAGGGATGTACTGTCACTCATCGATCACTCCCCCACTCTACCCTTTACTCCTCCTTCCCCCCTCCCCCCCACCTAAATCACACTGGTCTCGTAAAGACGAAATACTCATTTCTCACCACTGGTACTTAGAGATTCTCCCTTTGCCACCACCATCCATCAGCCCCTCCTACTCTCAGGTTCACTCTATTTAAAATTTTGACCTGATATCAAGCAAACAAGCAATCGAAAAGCATTTATTAAGTACCTGTTATGTGGCAGGCACTGTACTGAGTGCTAGAGAAACCAAAAGGGCAAAAACCAAAACAAACAGAAATGTCCCAGTCCACGTCCTCAAGTAGCTCCCATTCTAATGGGGAAAACAACATGCAAAAAAATTGTACATATGTCTTTTCAACTCAGTTTCTTCAGATGGTATGAACTGGTGTTTTGAGACTTTTGCATCCAGAGAAAGACCCTAGGGCTTTTTCCCCTTTGAAGACCTCTGCATTTGGTTTTGTGTTCATTTTTTTTTTCCATTCTAGGTGAAATAACTGAAACTTCTGATCTTTTGAGTTTTGAAAGGTCAAAAGAGCAAGCATGCAATCTTCTTAGCATCTGATTCTAGGCTTTGCACCCGGCTCAACACTAGTGCCCCAAGGAGCAAGAAATAACCATCAGGCTAATCTTCAGGACCCAGTCTTTTGGTAGTCAAGATAAGGATTCATCTAGCATCAATGTTACATTTAGACATGAACATAATGGGACCAATGCAACGTATATACTTAACTGCATTTGAGTATACTCTCCTCAGAAACTAA
>CM053591.1:157481233-157508763 GCA_028646515.1 Pseudochirops corinnae | reverse complement strand
GGGGAAAACAACATGCAAAAAAATTGTACATATGTCTTTTCAACTCAGTTTCTTCAGATGGTATGAACTGGTGTTTTGAGACTTTTGCATCCAGAGAAAGACCCTAGGGCTTTTTCCCCTTTGAAGACCTCTGCATTTGGTTTTGTGTTCATTTTTTTTTTTCCATTCTAGGTGAAATAACTGAAACTTCTGATCTTTTGAGTTTTGAAAGGTCAAAAGAGCAAGCATGCAATCTTCTTAGCATCTGATTCTAGGCTTTGCACCCGGCTCAACACTAGTGCCCCAAGGAGCAAGAAATAACCATCAGGCTAATCTTCAGGACCCAGTCTTTTGGTAGCCAAGATAAGGATTCATCTAGCATCAATGTTACATTTAGACATGAACATAATGGGACCAATGCAACGTATATACTTAACTGCATTTGAGTATACTCTCCTCAGAAACTAAATTGGGTTAAGGAAGATTGTGTCCATGAGATACATTTTCACCAGTAGTCTAGACTACTGAGAAAGTCTCTTACCTCCTTCCTCCAGTCTTTGTATTCCATGTCTCCCCCTTACTTAAACAACTCTCATTTGATTTACCCAATCCCACTAACTATAGTCCCAAATCTTTCCTGCCCTGCTTAGCTAAACTTGAGAACTCCATGTCTTAAGTGCCTCCTCCTCCTCTCCTTTTACTCCGTGAATCCTCTGCAAAATGGCCAGCTGTTCTCTCCAAAATTATCAATGATCTCTTAACTGCCAAAGCTAATGGTTTTCCCTCAATCTTAATCCTTCTTGACTCTCCATAGGTTTTGACACTATTGTTCACTCTCTTTTCCTTAAATACTTTTATCCGGAAGTTTTCCTGACACTGCCCTTTCCTGCTTCTCCTCCTACCTATCTGACCCTTCTCAGTCTCCTCTGCTGGATCATCATCCAAGTCACACCAGTTAACCATGTGTAATGCACCCCACCTCCACCACCTCCTCCCATGCTCAGTCTTGAATTCCTCCTCTCTTCTTCCTCTCTCACTGGGTGATCTCATTAACTCCAATGGATTAAACTTATCAGATCATTCTCAGATCTATTTATCTATCCAGCCCTAACCTTTCTCCTGACTTATAGTCTCTCATCTCAAACTGCTTACTTAATTTTTTTTATTTAATTGATTTGTTTATGTACTTTTAGTTTACAAGATTCAGTTCCACAATCCCTTGAATTTCAAATTTTCTCCCCTTCCTCTCCCCCCCCACCCATGGCAGCATGCAATCAAGTATAGGATCTGCAAATACTTTCACATTGGACATTAGTCTGGTTGTATAGAAGGGTTGTAACCAATGGAGTGAACAATGGGAAAGAAGAAACAAAACCAAACATGGAAAAGAATGATAGCATGTAGACTGCTTCAGTCTCCATTTAAACTGTTCTTTCTAGATCCTTCTTTGAATGGAGATATCTCCTTCCATCCTGAGACTTGTAGAGCTGTCTTATAGCTGAGCGCTGCTGAGAAGAGTCCAGTTTATCAAAGCTGGTCGTCACATGCACGATGTGTCTGTGATTATGCACAGATTTCTCCTGGTTCTGCTCTCCAGGTAAATATGAAGTTCTTACTTAATATTTAGAAACTCATTATATTCAACCCTGAAGTCTCCCCTCTTCTGAACTGCCCTGTTATTGTTAAGAGTACCACTTCCTGGCCGATCATTCACAGCCACTTGGCTCAAAACCTAGGTATCATGTGCAACTCCTTGTATGCCATTCATTGCCAGGTTCTATGCTCCTTCTCTCCTCTGACACTGACACTACCCTAGTGAAGGCCCTCACACTCAACTCCTTTCCTCTAATAGCCTTCTGAAATAGCCTGATGGTTGGTATCCTACCAACTATCTCTTCCCTCTAATCTATCCTCTACTCAGCTGTCAAAACAATCATCCTAAAATGCAACTCTGACTATGTCATCTCTATTTAATCAATTCCAGTGACTCCCTATTAACCCAAGGATCCATTATAAAATCCTGTTTAGTTTTTGTCACAACCTGGTCTGTTCCTACCTTTTTAGTCTTCTTTGACCTTTCTCACCTCCATGTACTCTACAATCAAGTAATACTGGCCTTCATTTTCATTTCTCCATTACAGGGGTATTTTCACTGGCCATCCCCGTGCCTATAATGCGCTGTCTTCTCACTCACATTTCTGTAGTCCCAGATAAAATCTTACCTTTTGCAAAAAGCCTTCCCTGGTCTCCCTTAAGCCTAGTATCTTTCCTCTGAGATTACTTCCAACTTACCCTATGTAGAGCTTATAAGTACACAGGTGTTTGCACGTTGTCTCCCAAACGAGAGCTCCTTAAGAGCAGCTTTTTTTTTTTTTTGGCTTTCTTTGTATCCCCAGCACTTCATACAGTGCCTAGAATATAGTAGGGATCTAATAAATGCTTGCTGACTTGATTTTGACTCCATTTCATATTCTAAAACATTGCTATCAATGTGATTTTCCCTTTGTGTCATATCTCTACTCAAAACTATAGTGGTTCTTGTGGCTAGGGCAACAGAATAGAAAGACATAACTGGTATCTTCCACTTGGGACAAATTTTATCATGCACAATTGGCCCCTCTTCAAGCAGAACACCATGCTTCTCTTAAAGAAAAACTGATTACATCAGATGCAGAAAAGGAGGCAGCAGCCCTGAAAGAAGTGTAGAAAAACTGGAAAAATAACATTACTACTGTGTGTATTGGACAAATCAGTATGGCCTGTGCCACCAATATACTTGTAAAGAGTTTTGCTGATGACTTTGCCCTTGTTGATGAAATTCTGGAGGACAAGAATGGTTTTCTAAACTTCTAAAATTGTAACAGATAAAAATTTCTCTTACTACCAGATCTAAGATTGTGGTAGTCACAACAGGAGTTCACCAGAAAGAGGAAGAATCAACTCAATCTGGTACAGAGGAAGGTATCTTCAAATTTATCATTACTCATATTGTAAAACATAGACTAGATTGTACCACAACTGCAGCTTCCAATCCCAGTGGATATCGTGATCTCTATCACCTGGAAACCAAGCAGCTTGTCAAAGCACAGTGTGATTGGAAGCAAATGCAATTCTACTGGATTTCATTATCTTTTGTCTGAAAAACCTGGCATTTACTCAAGCAGCTATCATGGCTGGGTCCTAGGAGAACATGGGGCTTAAGTAAGGTTGCATGAGATAGAGTGAATGTTGGCAACGTGTTTCTCTCAGAGAAATGAATTTGGAAATAGCAACTGACGATGACTGAGAACTGGAAGGAAGTTCATAAGCACGTAACTGAGTGTGCCTGTGAAGTGGTCAAACTTAAAGGATACACTAACTAGGCCATGGATTGAGTGTTACTGATCTTAACTGTGATGATTCTTTCAATTATGGTCAAGGTGATAAATGGTATTGAGAATGAAGTCTTCCAAAGCCTTCCCTACATTTGAAAGCCCAGGGACTAATCACATGTTCAAACTGAAGCTGAAGGATGAGGTGGCTCAACTGAAGAAGAATTTAGATACCTTCTGGAACATTCAAAAAGAACTTTAAAAGTCATAACATCTTAGTGATATTCTGTCGAAATCCAATCAATTGTCTGATTCACTATGCACACTCAGTTTTCAGTCATCATGAAGATTGCAATTTTTCTTTCCTCTTGAATTCAACTCTTGTCACATTACAAAAATTATTAAAATGAATGCCTAATTAAAAGGTTTGCTCTATGAACCTACAAATAAACTATAGAGTGCTTTCTCTCCCATGATAAATTCTTTTTAATATTTTTAGTTATACAAACCACATTTTTTTCTTTTTAATATAACAGAATATTAAAAACGTACACCTGCAATTACTAGGCTAAGTATAATAATAAAAATAAACTACAATGGCTCTTTATTGTCTATGGGATCAATTTCCTCTGTCTGACTTTTATAAGTCTCCCACTCAGCTCCAACCTACCTTTCCTGCATTACTCTTACTGCAATCTGTGGTCCAGCCAACTGAGCCTTCTTGCTGTTTTTCTCATATGTCACTTTATCTCTGACTCTGCACTGGTTCTCTGTCCCCTCATGCCTAGAATGCATTCTATCATCATCTCACAGATGCTCTTTCATTCTTCTGAGACAAGTCACTGAACACCTTCTATGAGGGATTCTTAACCTCTTATGTGTCATAGACCCCTCTGGCAATCTAGTGAAGCCTACAGACTACTCAGCATAATGTTTTCAAATGCATAAAATAAAACATGCAAGATTACAAAGGAAGCCAATTATACTGATTTATGGTTTTTAAAACAAACTCACATAGACCCCAGGTTAAGGACTCCTTTTCTAATAATAATGCTTACCTAATCCCCAACTGCTAGTGTCCCATCCACTTTATAGTTAACTGCCTCATTTTAAAAATTCTCTTTACTATTCTGCATATTTTTATATGTACTACATGTCTCTCCCAGACAGCATGTGTTTTGGAAAGTATAGATAGTATCATTCTTTGCGTTTGTATCTCCAGAGCCTAGCATAGTACTTTGATTGGTCATGGTGGGAAACAGCAAGTTATGAATGTTGAAGAGAGTCAGAGTCATGTGCTTGAATGAATATCAACATGTTAAAGATAATGAAGAATTCAGTATTCAAAAATATATGTGAAAGATCAATATTATGCTAATCTATTTTAAAAACTAGCCTTACTACAACAAGATTTAATGAGCTCCCTCCGAATGATTATCTTCTAAATGGTCCTACTGTCTGGACCTGAGATTTGAATGGGGAAAGAAGGCTGCTGATCTCCCTGACACTTAACTCATGGAAAGTTGTTTGGGGTCACCTTGAGATTAACCGATTTGTCCCATAGTCAGTCACAAAGATATTAAGTGCCAGAACTTGATTCTGACAGGTTTTCTTGAATCCAATACTTGGCCTCTATCCATTGTGCTACCCTGCCTCTCTCTTTATAACATAAATAATTATTATTGTATATTAGTGCTGCAAAATTTTGGCTACTGCTACAACAAAAATATAATTGCCAGTATCCACAAAGAGAATACAGGTCATCCTCTAATAGGAAACAATGAGCTTTTGACTTGTGTCCTGAATGCCTGCTGGGACTACTATGTGTGTTCAAGGCGTAGGATGGTACATTTTGCAGACTGTTACAACTGTGTTCTTTATTTTTCTTTTCCTTCCTACCTTTTAATTCGGTTTAGAAACTGTATAAACTAAAAGAAAATTATACTATTTGTAGAAACTGATGATAACCTTAGCTTATTAAGCTTGTCACACATACAAGTCCCTTATAATTAAACAAGACTATCTTTACTATGGTTATAGGAAAAGAATAGAACATAATAGCTCACATTTATATAGGTTTTAAGCTTTGCAAAGTATTATAGGTCAGCATCTGATTTTATCTTTACAATACTCCTATGAGGTAGGTTCTATTATGCCCCCTAGGAAACTGAGGCTCAGAGAGATTAAAAGACTTCCCCAGGATGACAAAGCTATACTAAGAAAGTACTGCCAAGGGATGTTTTTATTCCTCATTGCTGAACAATCACATGGAGTTGTTATTATAGAATATATTCATTAATATATAGTTTATCTGCTTATTACTTTGATTTATGTTATTCTTTTTTAGGAGTTTGGAGTCCTGGACCTATGGTATTTTTTATTCATTAAACAAGCATTTCTTAAGCACCTATTAAACACCAGCCACTATGCTAAGCTTTGAGAATTTAAAAAAAAAACAAATTAAAAGTCCCTTGGGACAAGAGGATGCAGCCTTGGTTCTGAACTCACAACATGCACACTCTGCAATATACATGCTGTCATGCCACACAATGCCAATGAATGCCGCCAGAAACACCCTGGCTCAGATTCAAGACTATGGTATGTTATGAACTACAGTGTTTTTACTGTACATACAAAGTTTTCTGCTCTTATAGAAACATAATAAAGACTTTTAATATTTTCCTACCATGAGTCTCCAGCATGTAAGTATCAAATTAGTATATCTTTGGATTGTACTGTGTTAGAATGTTTGATTTTAAAAATTGCTGTTATCTTTTTTTTACAGAAATAGAAGTGCTTAACTGCAGCAAGACAAAAGCCGTTTAAATAATATTTCTCCACTATCCACTGCTGTATATGTATATAAGTGTGAACATCTATTTTTAAAATTCAGCATAAACAAATGTAATTTCATAAATTAAAACTAGTATTTATTTGAGAAATTATTAGCAATATTTATATGTTAGGACAAAAATAAGTTTGGGTTATGGATAAGTGGCTAAATTTAGACAGAAGTAAAAACACTGATGACAATGTGGCAATCTTTACTACCAGGTTGTAGTGCATCTAAATTAACAAGAAAAAGAAAATATGTCAGATAATTTTTGCAATGTGGAATCATGATGCTAGTGCGGGAAAATCTCTTTGCTTAATTTGTAATGAAGTTTTGGCTGTGAAGAGCATGAAACCTATAAAACTAAAATGACATCTTAATACCAAGCATGCAATAAACCAAAACTTTTAAAATCTTCAAATAAATAAAAACAATGTTTTGAGAAATTTGTTATTTTAAGTCAACAAAAAGTATTGACTAGCATCTTACAAAACCTTTTATTTAATTGAAAAAAATAAAAAGTCCTGTGTGACAGGAGAGTTCACACTACATGCTGCTATTAAAATGTCAGAAATAGTTCATGGAAAAAAAGTATGGAGATAAAACTCACAAAATTCACTTACTGAATGATATTGTTTCCAAAAGATGTCTAAAATTAGTAATGACCAATTACAGAAGCTGAAGAGGCTTCAGTGAAGTCCAAAGTTTGCAATTCATTTAAATGAAACAATTGATATTTCTAATATGGCACAGTTGTTACTTTATGTAAGATATGTTTATGAAGAAAGTATACATGAGGAATTACTGTTTTTTCACCCTTATGAGGGCAAGATATATACAGACAGAGATACAGATGTAGATATAGATATGTATTTTAAAGCCAATGAATTTTTCACAAATGAAAGCTTACAGTGGAAAAATTGCATTGTAGTCTGTACATATGGAACTGGAGCAAGGATGAGGTGAGAATGTTGGATTTGTAGCAAAAGTTAAAAGCTGGCAGCAATGAACACATCACTTTTACTCACTACACAATCCACTGGGAGGCACTCATAGCCAAAAGAAATAATCACCAGAGTTAAATGTCGTGCTTTGAGATACTATCAAAATCATTAACTTCGTTAAAAGCCATGCCCTTAATAGTAGTTTGTTTTCAAATCTTTGGAAAGACATAAACTCTGATTACAAAAGCTTATTACTACATGCAGAGGTAATAGTGGCTCTCAAGGGCTAGAAGCCTGAAATTTAAAGATGAAGCTGTTATATTTTTGACTGAGCAGAAATCCGATTTTGTCAATTTTTTTCACGACTTGTAGTTTTCAATACTGTTTTGTCAGATATTTTTGAAAAACTCAATGACTTAAATATGTCACTTCAAGAAAAAATACTGCAACATACTTATGTTAAAAGATCAAAATGAAAGTTTTACTAAAAAAAAAGTAATATATGGAAGAAGAGGGTGGAAAATGGTCCTTTTGAAAAGTTTACAGCTATAGATGATTTTATAATTGAAAATAACCTTCCCAAAGATTTCACTGTAAGAGTCATAATTGATCATCGGAAGTGCCTGGAGACAGTTTCAGAAATACTTTCCTTCAAATTTTGATTCCAAAAAGCTAAGTTGGTTTCATAAACCATACTCAATTGAAATAAAAAAATATCAATCATTTGACAGCAAAAGTTCAAGAAAAATCTGCCGAGTTATCAAGTGACACAGATTTAAAACTGAATTTTCTAAAAAAATTGTTAAATGAATTTTGGCTTGGTATTAGGACAGAATTTTCAATAATTTCTGAAATGGCCCTAAACATATATCTACAATTGTCTACTACATATTTATGTGAAGCAGCGTTCTCAGCACTGACAATTATAAAATCAAAATACTAATCAACTCTGAAAAATGTTGAAGATGTTCTATGTCTTACAGTATCAAATATTCGGCCAAGATTTAATTCTTTATGTGAAAATAAACACATACGTCTCATTAGAATACAAATTTGCTTTGTATTTACATACAAATGGTAAAATTTTATACACACACACATATACACACAAAAGAACTGTATTAAATTGTTTGATCTATTATTAGTAAATGTTTGATTTGTATACCTATTTTACATACCTATATACCCAGGATCACATAAAAATTTCTCTGGTGAAAAGAGATCACGAGTGGAAAAAGTTTAAGAAGTTCTGCTGTATATAATTTATTGATACATAATTGTTTATATGGTGTCACACCCATTAGAGTATGAGTTTTTTAAAAGCAGTGACTGTTTTGTTGTGGGGTTTTTTCCCCTTTAACTGCCTTCACCTTCCTAGCTTTGTTCTCAATTTCCTCTGGAATTCAAAACCATACTCTACTGCTGGCTTATCCAGAAATCCCCTCACTTTGAGGAGTCTCCTACCAACACGGCCTACTTACATAAGATTATCCCTCTGAGTTCTTCCTAGAACCTCAATTTTAAAGAGGGGCAATCCCCTCTCCGTCACCCAGTGCTTAAACCTCCAGACTTCAAAATCATGCCAGCTATGCATCTCCATCTTCACCTCCATTTTCCAGCTCCCTTTTTTGGTGTATTCTTCCCCCATCAGAATGTAAGCTCCTTGAGGACAAGGACTTTCTTTTTGTAATTGTATCTCCAGCACTTACTGCAGTACCTGCCTTCCCATCCTTTTTTATCCCATTCTTTTTAGTTGTTTTAAACGTAGTATAGGAACTGGAGGTGAATAAAAAAGGAAGGAAGTGAACTAATTGTCAACATTTCATTTCACTGTTCTATGGTATATAGCCCGTAAAGAGAAAACTAAAGTATTTCCATTCCCCAAATTACTAACCTAATCAAGGTCCTCTTTAAATTATGCCTGACTGCAATAGCCTTTATTGGCCCTCAAACTATCTTCCAGTCCCTAATCTCTTATAGAAAAGCCCTACTTACTTCAACACTCATGGGGATGGTTTGGTTTTTTGATCCAGAACTGTGATTTCACTGGTTTATGGAATGCCAAGTAAGGAAGCTTCCACTGCTAGTGCTCTACTCTCCCCTATAGACCTACCTAGCAGCCTAAGAGAGAACAAAGCATACTCCATTTCACACTATTATAATTCTCTGTTAACAGCTGCCTAGAACAAAGCATACTCCATTTCACACTATTATAGTTCTCTGTTAACAGCTGCCTAATGAAAGAACCAAGTTATGGCAAAAAAGAAGTCTTTTAGGGAATTGTATCATTATGCCTCTGGCTATGAAATCTGAGAATAAGTTCTTAAAGTTCACTATAGCTGGAGTGAATGCTTCAAGACAAGAAAAAAAAATTAGCAAAGTATATAAGAATAACACTTCTTGACTCTCATCTCAGAAGCAGGATAGGAAAGAGAATTACTATAATGGAAGAAATTCATTAAATGACATATAAGTATCCTATCTTTTCCAAATGCTAAATTTAACTTCCGTGAATACAAACCACATTGCCTCTGAAATCCTATACCATCAATTTCTCATCCCAATACAATGAGATTCACTACTAGTTATTATGTGAAATGAATGTTCCCTTCCCCCCTAAGTATACCAAACAGAAAGCTGACTGGAACAAAGCAAAAACAACAAAAAATAAAAACTCTCATCACTGGTTAGTCATGGCTGAAAAGTAAAACAAACCATGGGATTTTTCAGTGAGATCTGTCTAAAAGATCAACTGAACCCTTTGGTGAAGGGTAAGGGGAAAAAAGGAACTGTGCAAATAGTAATTTCCCCAAGAAAAAACATTTTACTGGAGCAACATAATACATTAAATTCAAGACTGACAAGTTAATCCTAATAATTTTAGAGGATGGAATTGAACTGACTGAAATAAGGGGGGATGGCTACAAAAAAACTGAGCTATACAAATATGATGAAGTATGAAATAATCACTACTGTACAATAAAGTATAATATTAAAGAGTCCTCAGAAGGGGAAGATTTATATAACATAAAATATTCTAAACAGAATCAGGTTTTCTTCCTCTTATTATAATAAGGACCAAGTTTACTACCAAAAGGAAAGCTTATTATCCCATAAGATGAAATCAGATTTGGAACTCACTCCTCCTCAGTACCTTCTTCCCCTCTGATTACAGGGTGGTGCCAGGAACTCCAAAGTCTCCATTTAAAGAGGGTGCCCAGGTCAGCCATCTCATTTTCCACATTCAGCTTTCATTCCTTTGAGAACTCCTTTGAAATTTTCCACTGTCCAGTACCTTCCTCACACCTTTTTCCATCCATCCCCACCCCTTTTCAGCTTCCATTTGTGTGCTATCTCCCCCCACATTTGATTAGCTACAGTCTTTTTTTTCAAATTTGGATTCGCAGTTCCTAACAGTACACAATAGGTTCTTTAATAAATATTAATAAGAAAATATACTTCCCTCACTCTATAGGGGTAGGGAGAGTGGATGTGAAATGCTTTAGATAATTCAAAGGCTGATAATACTGATTCATTTTATTTTGCTGAAATGCTCCCTCACTCCCACTCCCCTTTCATTTATACTCTTTGTTACAAGGAAACAGGTATCTCCCAATGTAAAAGAAGAGAAAAAGCTTAAGAAATTAAGGTAATGCCAAAAACTTTAGTATCCATGATTTCTCCCTTTTCCCCTCATTTCTTTTCCATTCTCCCATCCTTAATTGGTTCAATCCTTCTTCCTTTGTAATACCTTACCCATCTTACCCATCATCCATTCTTTTCCATTCCCCAAATTACTAACCTAATCAAGGTCCTCTTTAAATTATGTCTGACTGCAATAGCCTTTATTGGCCCTCAAACTATCTTCCAGTCCCTTATCTCTAAGTCTTTCCAATTTATCCTGAAAGAATGCTAGGAGATACATCTTCCTAAAATATAACTTTCATCACTTGGCTTGCCAGCTAGAAAAACTTTTCTAGTTCCATAATCTAGTTCCAACATGCTATCCCACTGATCCCTACATGAACCAGGTTCTTCAGTCAAAATGATTGCTTTAATCCCGCCTGGATGATTTCAAAAGCCCCATTCCCCCTACAAGGTCTTCTCTTCTGTTCTCTACCTATTCAAATCTTACCCATCCTTCAAAAACCAGTCTAAACCCAATTTCTAAGAAACTTTCCTTGAACATTCTAATCCTGTTTAAATACCTACTACAAGCAAGTTACTATGCTAGATGTTTGAGATACAAAGACAAGAAAAAAAACCACCCTACTCTCAAGAAGCTTACATTCTAAGGAAGAAAGGAGGACTAGAACATTTATATCGTTAAAGTAAATTAAATGTAATTGGAAATAGGAGATGTTCTAACAAGTGAGATAGGAAAAGCTCCACTGGAGGTGACATGAACTGAATCTTGAAAGAAGATAAGGATTTTAAGAAACAGAAGAGCAAAGAAGTATTACAAAATCATGGAGAAGAAATGGAATTTATGCCATGTATTTGCAACTTAACATACAGTCTTATACTGTTATTGAACTTTGCATGTTAAGTTTTAAATCTTGTCTTCCCAATGAGATGGTAAACTCTTTGTGGGATAGGACCCTATATATTCCATTAAGACAATAATATAGTGTCACAGACACAGTAAGTTGCTAATATTTGTTGAATGGAATGTCATGCATACACATATTCATGAGTACACACATATGAGAGGCAACAAGGGATCATGGGAAAATATGAGCTACAATCAAATTTTTGTTCTAATTCTTCCATTAAATTAGCTTGTCATTTAAAATATGCCTATTTTTTCACCTCTAAAGGTTTGTGAACTAGGTAAGCTCTAAGATACCTTGCTAGTTCTAAATAAAGGACACAAAATAACACAATGAAAGAGATTTTGAACAGGCAATCATAGGGTAAAAAATATATATTTATGAATATTTCCTAAATATGTAGAAACATCTTTGTCTCAAAATCCTTTTCCTTATTTATGAATAAAGTCAACAGTCAACAAGTATACCTTAAATATCTTGAATCTTATAATGCACTGGTAAATATGCATGTTGCCTATACAGGTCACAAATTTAAGATGATCTAATTATAAGTTAAGTTCTCAATGACATATACACCACATCTGCCCACATATCACGATTTTATTCAACATCTGTCCAAGTTAAATATTTAAATCCAAAAAATCTGTTTTTTTCAAGGCCACTAATTCTACAATATGCAAATTTTTTAAATGTCAAAGACAATTATTTTTAGCTCTTCCATTAACAATGGGAAATGTACAGAAAACATATCAAGGGGAACTTTCTTACCTCCTCATCCTCAAATATAAAATTTCTGTAATTGTAAATGTGAATCTCAAATTCACCAAAACAGATTTCCCAGAAAACAAATTGTGAAAATTACCATCACATCTCTTTGCTCCTCAGAGCTTCTAGACTAATCATTACAGAAAAAAAGTTTCTTGTCACAAGAGTATATTTAAATTAGTGAAAGCCTATCACCATTGCTCTAAAAATATCTCCACAGGGGTGGCTAGGTGGTACAGTGAACAGAGCATGGCGCAGTGAATACAGCACTGGCCCTGGAGGCAAGAGGACCTGAGTTCAAATCTAGCCTCAGACACTTAACACTTAACGTTTACTAGCTGTGTGACCTTGGGCAAGTCACTTAACCCCAACTGTCCTGCCTTCCCTACTCCAAAAAGAAAAAAAAAATTAAAAATAACAAAATGAAAACATCTCCAAGTACATGCCCTCCCTACTGATACTAAAGCGGTAATGTCATCTTCACATAAAAGGACAAAACAACACTCTCAAAGTGAGTTCCAATATAACATTGCACACATTTCTTCTATAAAACAAGCATGAGTCTTTAAAAAAATATAATTCAACAAGCATTCATTTAGTATCTTGTAAAATACAAAAACTGAAATGAGCTGATGTTATAATGGGGTAGAGAAGTACATATTAAAAATAACAAAGTTAATATAGACATACATATATGTATATGAAAATATACATGCAGATATATGACCATATATAGAAGCACCTCCACTTCTCATCCTTCCCTCTCCACACACACACACCCGTATATAAAGTTTTTAACTATGAAGCAGTAGTTTCGGAGGCAGAGCCCTAGCTGTTGCAGGAATCAGGAGAATCAAGAAAGGCTTCACGTAGAAGGTACATCCTACAGGGACAGAGTGTCTCTATGAGGCAGAGGTAACAGTTTAAGTTCACTCTAGGAATGATAACAGAAGACAAACTGTTATGAATGAGAACCCAAGAGAAGGTTGTCAAGAGAAGAGCAGCAATAGATTAAGTGGAAAAGGGATTCAAGAATACAGAACAGCACAGAAGTGAAATTGCTAACTCTAGAGTTAAGCTGAAGAAGGAAGAAAATGCAGTCAGCTTTTATCCCTATCTTACAGATGAGGAAACTAAGATAGAGAGACGTTAAGTAACCCTCACGGGGCCACAAGGCTGGTGTGTATCTGAAGCAGGATGTGATCTCTGATCTGCCTAACTCCAAGTCCAGGACTGTATCCACTACCACCTAGCGGCTGAATTTACATTCAACTTTGAGAATGAAACACTAAATAAAAAGCCAGCAACCCAGAGTCATGAAATATAGCCAATCTATCATCATTAAAGCAATAATTAGTGTAAGAAAGCTGGCCTGAATTCAACAAGTATGGAGAATAAATGACAAGCCACGGTAATATGATAAATGGAAACGTAGCATGAAAGATCAGAAATACTTAAGAATACTCTGAAGCAAATCGATGTCACATAACTGTGATACTAACAAGTAAAGAACCAAACAGGCTGGATCTAGCAGAGGCAAGGATGACTATGAAGAAAAATGGCCAATAACACTAAGCTCTACAAGTACTAGCTGAAAATCAAAGGCACGATCTTGAGTTGTACAAAGTATGAAAAATGAATTAATTATTTTGGTTCTTGAAGTCTTTATCATATACACTGATCATGATCACCTCCTTCAGTGAATAACTGGATACATTATGTAAAAGGCTTACAGCAACAGAAATTAAAGTTCTTTGCTTTCATCCAGACTACAGAAACTTATTTTGGTGGCAAAGATCAAAAAACACATAATCAGAAGAAGACAACAAAGTCAAAGCTCTTACATCAAAAGCCTCCAAGAAAAATATGAATTGGTCTCAGGCCATAGAAGAGCTCAAAAAGGATTTTGAAAATCAAGTAAGAGAAGTAGAGGGAAAATTGGGAAGAGAAATGAAAGTGACGCAAGAAAATCATGAAAAATGAGTCAATAGCCTGCTAAAGGAGACCGAAGAAAATAACCTTAAAAAATAGACTAGACCAAATGACAAAAGAGGTACAAAAAGTCAATGAGGGAAAGGATTAGGAAACCAAGTGATTAATTGTGGGAATTCCATACTAATTCCATCTTGTGATTTAGTTTTGGAGCTAGCTCAGTTCTCTTGCTATTCACTTATGATTCCTAGTCCAAATTCTGTGTCCTGTGACAAAACTTTATTCAATTGTGGCAACTGAGAGAAAATCTTATTGCTTTGTTTGAACCCAACCCTATGAGGCTAGTAAGCTGGAATACTTGTACTTGCTGCTTAGAGACCCTTAACCAAGGACCTAAGTTATGCTGACCAGAGACCTAGTCAGACCCAAAGACTGATGCAAGGAGTTTTCTTATAATTGTCCATCTCAAGGAATTCAGATGTCATATCTGAAAACTGGACCCATACTGATCAATCAGGTATTGTTTTCATGTTCTTTTGATTATTTACAGATATGTGGAGGGAGTAAAAGACCTCCTTTTCTGACTTCAGGGAATTGTATCTGTTCACTTTCTCCCTCTCAACCGGCAAAGACCCTAGTCTTTCATCAAATTACTAATCAAATCACCTAATATTGTATTGTTTCCTTTTAATTAATTGTTCTTATTTGGTTAATTGTTTTTAATGTATAAACAGTCTGTCATCCATTGTATTTGGCGTCCAGGCTTAAGCTAAAGAGGTCTGCTCCAGATATGTCAGGTAATTGGCATGCATTGTTTAATAAACTGATATGCTTGGAAGATCAAAAAAAAAAGTCAATGAGGAGAAGAATGCCTTAAAAAGCAAAATTGGTCATATGGAAAAGAGGTCCAAAAGCTCAGAAGAAAATAATTCCTTAAAAATTAAAATGGGGCAAATGGAAGCTAATGACTCTATGAGAAATCAAGAAATTATAAAACAGAACCAAAAGAATGAAAAAATAGAAATGTGAAATATCTCATTGGAAAAACAACTGACCTGGAAAACAGATCCAGGAGAGATAATTTTGAAATTATTGGACTAAATGAAAATCATGATTAAAAAAAAAAGTGCCTTTCAAGAAATTATCAAGGAAAATTGCCCTGATATTCCAGAACCATATGGTAAAATAGAAACTGAAAGAATCCACTGATCACCTCCTGAAAGAGATCCCAAAATGAAAACTCTCAGGAATATTACAGTCAAATTCCAGAGTGCCCAGGTTAAGGAGAAAATATTTCAAGTAGCCAGAAACAATTCAAATATTGTGGAAACACAATAAGGATAAGAAAAGATTGAGCAGCTTCCTACATTAAGGGATCAGAGGGTCTGGAATATGATATTCCGAAGGTCAAAGAAGCCAGGATTAAAACCAAGAATCACCTACCCAGCAAAACTAAGTATAATCCATGAGGAGAAAAAAATGAATATTCAATGAGATAGAGGAATTTCATGCACTCTCGAGAAAAGATCAGAACTAAATAGAAAATCTGACTTTCAAATACAAGACTCAAGAGAAGCATGAAAAGGTAAAAAGGAAAGAGAAATCATAAGGGACTTATTAAAATTAAACTGTTTACATTCCTATATGGAAAGATGACACTTATAACTCATAAGACCTGTCTCATAATTAAGTTAGTTGAGTGAGCTGATATAAAGGGATGTTATCTAAAAAAATTCAATTAAGAGGTAAAAGAGGAATGTACTGAGAGAAAGGGAAAGGAAAGGTAGAATGGAGTAAATTATCTCACATAAAAGAGGCAAGAAAAAGCTTTTACACTGGAGAAGAGGGGAGAAGTGAGAGGAAATGAGTGAACCTTATTAAAGGAATACCAAAAAACATTTTTTTAAAAAAATATACAAAGCTTCCTCTCTTCCTGTTTTTAGTTTTTAAAACAAAGACAGCTACTCCAAAAGAAAAAGCTCTTTCTAGGAATTAAAATTTAAAATACCAAATGTAACATATATATATATATATACATATATATATATATATATATATACACATATATATATACACATATATGTATGTATATATATATATCAATGTTTTAGGTACAGTGTTCATATATAAGATCTCATATGTTCTGAATTACACTTATTTATGTACTTTCTAATAAATTTTAACATCATTTTTAAATAAAAAAGAACTCATTACAGAAAATGATATTTACCAACTATGTTATTTAAACCAAATAAAAGTTGCCAATAAAACAACTAACAATTTTATAAACACTTACCTCATTTCCATGTTTTTGGAGAAATTCAATTTCCTGTTGTGTGAATGTTGTCATAGAGATGGACTTCACCCTATGTGGTGGATTTAAACCTCGCCTAAAAAATAAAATGTGTAAACATTTTTTAAGAAACACATACACTGCCTACTATATGCAAGACACTAGTTATGTGGTTGGTATACTATGGCAAAATGCCCTGTATTTCTAATATTCATAAACTTAAATACCACAACACAGGCTTTAAGTACCTAAATTTATGCTTAAATTAGCATAATTCTTTTATTCCAACATTACTTTAAATTACATAATTCACACAATCTATACAAGGGTAAGTTTAGAGAATGAGTATCATGAATCTAAACTGAATGATTTTGAGAAATCTGTAATATAGAAACTTTATTCAAAATATCATTACTAATTGTATTTTAATAATAAATAGTGATAATGATGATGGTGATGAATGGCTAACATTTATACAGAACTTCCTATGTGCCGGTGTTCTACAATTATTTTCTCATTTGATCCTTACAACAGCCCTGGGAGGCAACTGCTATTATTATCTCCATTTTAGAGATGAGTGAATCAAGAGTCTAAGTGACCTGTCCAGGGTTACATAGCTAATCAAGGGTCTAAGCCTCAATTTGAAACCCGGTGTTTCAAACTCCAGGCCCAGCCCACTGTACTACACTACTAATGCTGTTAAAGCTTAACTGCTTTTTAAAGTAAAAAAAAAATATTAATTCGAAGGTTACATTTTACAAAAGCATAGTCACTTTCAATATTGTGGTATCTTTCTAAAGAGTCACATATGTTATTTGGCATGTAGTTATGAGTATTTTAACAAGTGGTTCCTACTTTTATATAAGGACATAAGAATCAGAACTTTGGAGCTAAGAGGAAATTAAGAGATCATTTGTGCTAATTTCTACATTTTATAAAAATTAACCAAAAAGTTACCAAGAGAAACAAGACCTACTAAAACGTCCGAAAGCCATGAAATCTTAAATACAAATATTTATTATACAAGATGGTCTCCAAAGGTACTTCATATACCAGGTTTGAGCATATTATACATCAAAAATGAAAGCTATCTACCTAGTAATAATATCAACAATTTATTAAAATCTTATCCAAAACAATATTAAAGGAATTTACACTGCCCACAAAAAAATAAAAGCTGTCAAAAAGAACACTGAAATAATCTATGCAAAATTTCCCTCTGAAATAACTTCAAAATTACATCTTGGCAAATTTCAGGCTCTGGAGTAGATTTTTAACATTCAGACGGGCATACATTAAAGTTAGCTTTCAATTATCCATGCTAACAAAAGGTGGTGGTGGCACAGATTTGTCCAAAATAATGAAGGTGACACAGAGCGGATCTGCGCAAATGAATATCTAAGTTTCCCTCCTAAGAGCACAAAAAATCCCTGATTCAAAAAGGTAAAGCCATAATTAACACAAGGGAATTATTTAGAAAGCTACTCAAACTCCAAATCCTGTCCCAATATATCACTTATCCCCTTCCCCATGCCTAAGCTTGACCTTCTCCAGACATTTTATGGAGGGGAAGGACCACAAGACTTAAAGTTCAAAGATTGCCTAGTATAAGAAAACTAAGGTGAAGTGACCCTGACATGGGCACACACCAAGAGTAAATGACAGACCCACAATTCAGCCTGTCCCCTCTGATTCCAAGTCTGCTGGTACCATGTTCCCAGTTCTTTGCCCAAGCACTCTTTAATGTGGCTGGCTAGCAACTTGTGGGGCAAAGGAGGTGTTGTTTTTATTTCCTAGTGGCTGGGAAAAAGAGACAAGAAGATCCTTAGAAAGAGTCCAGAAGGATTTCCTAATGAAGACTCAGAGAAAACTGAAATCATGTGAAGAGAGTGGGCCATCCTGGGAGAGGGCAATCGGGAGCCCTGCTGGTGACTGTCTCCTCCCCAAAATGCCTAAAAAGAGACACAATTTTTTAACTGATTAATAAATTAATAAAATGTTTATCTCTAAAGTCCCTTCCCACTTTTATCTAGTTCAACCTCTATTTCAAATGGAATCCAGTCAGATTTAGCGACAGCCAGTCAGATTTAGCGACAGCCCTGTTACAATTCGATTTCCAAAGCACTTTCACATATATTCTCTCATCTGTGCCCCCACAGTACTTGTATGAATTGGTAAAGTATCCTATTACAGGATAAAAGCAAATAATTTACATAAAGAGTTAATTTATGTAATCCAAAATTTTCTGTGCAATCTTAAATTAGAAAAATCCTGGTTTGAGCTTGAACATCTCTCAACTCACAAAACTGACCCACTTAGTGAAAAGGTTTTAGGTGGCATTTACAGAAATAAAGGCATTCCAAACTCTGAAAGACTATATGTGTAAAATATGAGTCATGAATTAAAATTATCTCTAAGGGCCCTTCCTCGTTCAAAAAAATTATAATTTATATAAAATAGAACATGGCCCATTATCAAACAACTTAATCTATTAAATAGGAATATATAATGCTGGCAGGTTTAATTATACTAACAAATTAAAGAATTCAGAATAAAGTAAAAAAAATCACAGTCTAAGTAATACTTGAGTAGTAATTCAGGCACTACTTGTGAATTTTTAAATGATCTAAGCTTAATGATTAAGGTTTTAGAAAGATTTAAAATTCAGCTAAGATAACAAATCTTAAATCATTCTAAAATTCACAGTTGGGAGTAGAGAAGTTTGATGAAATCTCACAGTTTTAGTAAAGATGAAGAACAAAGCAAGCCTCCCTATTCCTAAAGAGCCTAGAAGTTTTGGCCACTTATCATCAGCTTAAGAGGTAGAAAATGCTATAATATTTATAAATGTTTCAGATCCCCAAACTTCCAGCAATAAATTTCAAGACATCAAAATTTTCATGTTCTTACTTTCTACTACACCATTCTGATCACAAAATATATTACATAGCTAAAAATATGATGCCCACCCACACAATCCTTTGACCTCCCACTACTCCCAATAAAAAAAAGCAATAAATCCAGCTACCACTATGAAAGTGGTCAGAACTCTAATCCCTCCATATTTTTACTCTCATTTCCTTCACATACTGATATCAGTACAAAATAGAGGAAAAGATCAAGTGACATCAACATCAGGGATCTGGCACTAATAACAGAAAAAAACCCTTGCTTTACTAATCTCATTATAATTCAGGAAGACAAGTCTATCCATTGGTTGTTTTTTGCAACTGCCCCAAAGTCCAGAAGTAAGTTTTTTTAAATCTCTTTGTCATGAAGGCAAGTTTTTATAGTATCATACAAGCAAGGGTGTGCTGGAATGTGCCTGAAATGAGTCAAGTGTTAAATTTTTCAGGGAGGACATTACACAATAGAAATCAGCAAGTGCTACAAATCAATGCTTGATTTGTTACTGTTTATTGTCTATTAAGTTGATGGAGAAAATGTTATTTATGCAGTTTAAACTTAAAAATGATTCCAAGGTATTTTTTCAGAGAGCTGATTGTTAAACATTTACCAGCATACCACTGCAAACAAGTTTCTTATGGAATAATATAATGGAATCAGTGTATTATTTTTTTAATTTTCAAAACATTTCTATATAGAAAACTGCAATAAAATAAACTATATGTATAGATTAGCACATGCATTCCCCAAGGTATAAATGACTTGTGCTGGGAAAGCTCATTTTATTTGGAACTCAGAATGAATTTTCTCATAAAAATAGTATTAATAAACAACGGTCATAATAGCTAAACCTATGGTAACAAAGTATGGTATGTATGGTAATAATAATCTGTAATAATATATGATAATAATAATCATACTAACCTAAGTACTGAGAACAAGAGCATAAAAACTAAAGAATGAGGAATAAGTGAAATGTCTTTCATTTTCCAAGGTGCAGAATGGGCAAGTCTGTCTATCTCCTATTTATCTCCCCTCCTATCTGAGCTCTCAGTTGCCAAATACTGTCCTCACCATTACTACCCACCTCGGCCTGCCCAATAACCCAAAGTAATCCATGCTCCAAAATAATCTACCTCTTCTCCCCCAATCATAATTTTCATCCCTTGCTGCAAGTGAACTCATCTAAAACATAAGGGGGTAATAATCTAATTGAACTAATTCACACTAAAGTACCAATGTCTTAACAATGTTTTTTTAAAAAAGATTTCCCATCAGCCCAAAGAAAACTTTTCTTGGTAAAATTCCTGGCAGAGAAATAAAGGGGAAAAAAATCAGAAATACAAAGTGGGGGGGAATGGTAGTGGTGCCACTGCATAAGAAAGAGCTGACTGCCCCAAGGTCAGTACACAAAAATTCATACTGCTGCTTCTTTATTTCTTCAATTTAGAATTCAGAGTCTCTTAAGTTGTTGTTGTTGTTTCCCACAATGACTCCCAAAACAACCAGTCATTCTCTTCCTCCTCCCTCCAGGATAGGACTGGGAGTGAGGAGTGACCAATCCCTTATAAGCCATGTGTGAGTAGGTTTTTTAAGTCAGAGGTCGCCCAGACTATTCTTTTTAAAATGTAGGAAGAAAAAAATCCTGTAAATAATTTCATATTTCAATATTGCAGGTTTCCATAATTTCATCAATAAGTACTCCCCTTTCCACCAATGCATAGCAAAACCTCCATACCTTAAAAAAGCACTTCCTTCCATCCTTGGAACTGAAAAAATAAAATCATCTTGTAACCAACCTTCAGAATATATAGCTAGGTTAGTCCTCAGTTAATAGCCTGGCTGGCTAATACCTGGGCTTAAGTAAAATCTGCAAAAGCACTGTTCTCTGAGAACAGAAGACCATTCCTCCAAGCCAGGACCAAAACTTTAATTCAACTGTAAACATGGAGGGAGTTAAGTTTTCAGTTAATCGTACATCTGTGAATACTGACTTTACAAATAAAATGCCTCTAAATTATTAAAAGTCACCAATTCTTCAAAATAAATATTTTAGATCCTCATTTCAATCTCAAGAATATTTACTTTTTTTTTTTCTTAAAACACCTCAAGAAACCATTCAATTCCTTTCTTTCATAGATGAGGCAACAGGTCCAGTTATAGGGAGTAAGAAGCAGAGCACTGAAACAATGTTTCCTCACAACTCCTTCTCCTTTCCCTCTAGAAAGGTGTTTCCTCCCTCCCATACATCAAAATCATCCAAAATTAACTGAAAGACAGCAACAGAAATTAACTCTTCAGTGACTCTTAGATCATGAAAATTGGACAAGTCATAAAACAAGGAGACAAGAGATGTCCACCAAGCAAAGATGCTTGTTCTTGACTGTGATGGAGATGAACCATAGAGTCTAAGCCCAAGGATAACTTTCTGTGGTTGGTTTGGTCATCTTGATGTTCCTATCTGTGGAGGGCACAGTGCTTATTGCATCAAAGGCTGGAACACTGCATTCTCCCAAAAATTATCGTCAAGAGTTTGGCCTGACCATCTTCGCAGGAAATACCAACTGTATAAAGAGCATCTGCTACCCACATTAAGATAAGCATTTGAATATACAACATATAGAATTTGTTCATCAGTGGGTGTACTCACACACACACACACACACACACACACACACACACACACACACAATAAAGAGGTAGAAGTTGGGCCTTGGAATCAAACAGGAAAAAGGAAAGGGGTTGGATTACCAGTGGGAAACGGAAAAGCTCCTTCAATGATATCCAATTTACCAACACTCTCCCATAGAATACAGTGGTCTTCAAAGAACTAAAATGAATTATCACAGAAAGGGTGATATAAAGACTTATGTGGGTATAAGAAGACAGTACCACATAACCAATGAGGAATTTCAAAGAAGAGAGTAAAAGATGACATCATGTAAATGTACAACAGGAAGAAATGGAAGATACAGGGCAAAGGATGACAGGCTGATACTCTGAAGATATCAGCAGAAATTGAGGAAAGTCAGATACTTTAGGTGGACCCCTGAATCACTGGAGAGAGCTTATAAATTCATGAGATCATACCTCCTTTGAGTACTGGAGAATATTCCCTTAAATCACAATTCTCTGGTCTTGGTTTCCAGCACTTGCCCTACATAGCCCCACATAGTCTTTATGAACATAAAACGGCATGTGGTACATTTACTTTTAACTCCTGACAAAGTTTAAAAGCACTATATACACACAAGGTATCATTAGTTAAAAGACACTTCGGTAGAGTATCTTAGGAGACATTATTTTATACAGGGTGTATCAAAAAGGATTACTTGAAGGTCTCTAGTAAGGGAGAAGTTACTATTGCTCATTTTACTTTTGGACAGGTCTGTCAATTTTTTCCTTAAATCAATCTTAAATTTATTTCTTTGCAACTTCCACCGACTATTACTAATTCTGTCCTCTGGGGTCAAGCAGATGTTAAATTCCTCTTCTAAATACACTCCTTCAACTTTGTGAAGACAGTCATCATGCTGTGTGTCTGTGTGTATCTCCTACACACACTCACTGCTTTCTCCAGAATAAATAGTCCCAGTTCCTTCAAACAATTTTCATATGGCAAGAATCCAAAGGCCTTCATTATACTATCCTGGTTGTTGTCTTCTAGATGCTTTTCAACTATCATGGCCTTTGTAAAATGTGTCACCCACAACTGATCACAATTCTGTTATATTTGCACTCATTTAGGCTTCACAGTTCCTAAGGCCACAAATGGAAGATACTAACAATACAAACATTTTTCATTAAATTTCTATAAAATAAATGTCCTTAATGGTCCAAATAAAATTGTTTTTTATTTTTTATATAAACTTTTTAAACTCTTTATTTTTATTATATTTATTTTCCTTTAAAAAAAAAGAACTAGTTAAGGATTTGTTTAATTGAAACAAACTTATTGATGAGAGAATTTGACTCCTAATACAAAACTAGTTATTTCACCCTAGTGTACAGCAAGTGCAACTGGCCTGAATCACAGGCACAAAGATTTTTTGAAGGCATGTATTTTGGGGGCCAATCTAACATCCTTGTTCAATTCCCCTTTCTAACACTCAACCACTGGCCTATCAATACAGTTATAACCAGACATTCTTATCTTACAGAGACATGCAGTTTAATGAGTCTCATGAAGTTACCTAGTAAAAGCGTAGTTACCTTTCAAAAGGAACTGTACAAACCACGAAAAACACATTTAATACCACACACAGCCTTTAATATTAAACAAAGACTAAAGAAGATAAATTCAAATCCTAAGTAAATGTGGTAGTTTTCCCAGCAGGTGTGAGAAAAGTAGAACACTATGATTACCAATCAGATTAATTTTTCCGTACTAAATTTCAACAGATGTCAATTTCAGAGTCCTTCCCTTTTGAACCTTTTTCTAAAAGCCAGGCAAAAACAGCTTTGTCCTTTGTGCTACAAGCCTGAGGACTTCAAGTCTGGTCTTTTAAAATTTAAACATATATTTCAAACTAATTTGGCTCTTGAGAAATACAGTGTTGTTTCCACGGCTTCCAGTGCCTCAAGAAAACAACCTCAAACATCAATGGGTCAATATTATTCATTCCTTTTCAATTGTTGGTGGTTGTGTTTGTCCCTTGTTTTCGAAGAGGACCACGGATGGCATCAAGGAAATGATGATTTGACTTGCAGTTGACTTTGACTTGAGTAAGGGAGGGCTGTGCAAGGTAACCAGCTTTCTCCTCCCTTCTGCTCACTTTCTCCTCCAGAGCCATCTGGGTCCAGTGACCAGATATTCATCAGGATGACTGGAGATGACCCAGATGAATAAGAATCTCCTCCTTAGACTCAAAGTTACAACTGACTATCTTAATCTTCTCCCATTTAGGGGTAAAGTGAATGTTTAGAAAAGGTAGGTGTTACCACCACTATTCCTAATGTTAATACATTGATATAGAAAGGGTCATTTATACTTAGAAATGAGATTAACTGCAAATCTACAAAGGATTTCTTTACACATATGGGATTTACTAGCAAGCATAGATTCTTCAGCTCTTCCCAATCACTACCTTACCCTCCTTTCCCTTTTCATAAAGCGCACTAATCTGTTTCTGAGTCAGTCAAATCAGAACAAACTCCCTTTAGAGTCCTCATCCTTCTTAGATCTGTGACTTGTTAAAAATTTTCTCCCAAGTGTCAAAATTATTTAAAAGACTGAAAAAAGGGGAGACAAGTGGCACAGTGGATAGAGTGCTAGGACTGCAATCAGAAAGACCTAAGCTAGAATTTGGTCTCCGCTGCTTGCTTACTTTATTAACACTGCAATTCTGCACAAGTCACTTAACCTCTGTTTGTCTCTGTATCCTTAACTGCGAAATGTGGATAATAAAGGCACCTGCTTCCTGGTTATGCTGGGAGGATCAAAAGAAGTCACATTTTTAAAGCACTTATCAATGAATCTGGCAAATCCGTGGTAAGCACTTAATAAACAAATTCCAGTTCTCTTCCCCTTTTCCAGACCCCGCCTCCATACAACAACAGAATCTAGATTGGCTACTTGTTCCCAATGTGCATTTTTCCATCTGGAAAATGTGACAGTGAGGGATATGGCATGATGTGATTGTAAAATTTATTGAAATGAAAATGCCAACAGTTACACAATTAAACACTTTTTAAACCTTATTATTTTATACCATCTTCTCATTTGTGTTAACATCTACCACAACGTTTAGGAGTAGCAGCCCAAAGAAATCACTTATATTACTACTCTTCTCAACTACTATTTATTATTGGACCAGAAACTTCTCCTTGGTAATTAAAGTAAACAATCAAGAACACATATTCCTCTAAGTACATAACATTCCCTCCACCACCCCCCCCTTTTTTGCTTAGGCCCACTTCTGCCATCATATGAAGTGAGTGTTTGCAAAGCATTTTTACTGGGATTACATTAGTCACAAGTATCAAGTGAAAACTGCTGGGCAAAAAGAACACTCTTTTGACAGTTGCAAATATTTAAGCAACACCCTAAATTCTAGATCCCAATGTACATATTATAAATACTGAGTAAAAAAGCTAACAATTACTTTGACTCAGTAACATCAGCAATGACATTTTTGCAAACAAGTAATCTTAAAGAGTATCTGCTGGTTAATGTGTTCTAAAAACTTTCAAGGTTTTCTACCAATAGAATGAAAAAAGTAAAATATTGAACCATAAGACACATGAAAATCCCTACGAGCTTCAGTGTTAGGTACTACCATCAGGTAAAACTATAGAACAAATGAGATTCATTCCATATAGTTGGTAGTAGTCTACTCTTTAAAGTATTTCTAAAACAGCCTTGTAAATAAAATAACAATTTGTGCTAAGTAAAACAGAAAGCCTATTCCATTTACTATTTTATCAATCATTTATGTCCTATGAAGGAATAAGTTGGTCAAAAAAAACTACAAACCAGTTAAAGTACGTGGTTATTTCCTTAAGACTGATAATACGTAATGATGAATACTGAAGTTAATTCAATATTCCAGTTTAAACTAAACCTAGACTTTTAATATATACTTTGTCAATGTGGGGGGTCCCTCCTTAATACAGGTTACTATACTACCTCCCTTACAACTTAGTATTATGATCTTTTAGGGTTAATGTAACATGCATCATCCTCTAGTCAACCTGGCAGTGAGCCTCTCCAAAAATTACACTGGACTAGTCTTGTGACAAGAGACAGGTTTTATCATTTCGATATGGATTCAAAGGCTTTAATCTGTACTCAAAAGTATAACTTGCAAGAGTTTTCACTTCTGAAATAACCTTCAAGAACTCTGGGTCACAATGAGGGGGGCGGAGTCAAGATGTCAGCGCAGAAGCAGAAGAATTCTGTGGCTCCCCCCATAACCACCTCAAATACCTAGAAAATATGACTAAACAAATTTTAGAGCTCCAGAACCCACAAAGTGACAGAGAAACAAATCTCCCACTGAAGGCAGCCCAGCAGGCGTATAGGAAGGGTTCATCATAGCATGCTGGGAGCAGAGCCCAGCCTCACATAAACCCCCAGTTTTAGCCCCAGGGGCGAGGACCAGCCAGCATTTAGGAGAATGAATCACCCACAGCTGTAGCACTTTCCGGAATTATCAACCCATAAATGCCAAAGACAAAGTAAAAGGTCAGTGGAACTCGGCTGGATTTGGGGGAGATAAAAGAGCAAGTCTGGCCCTCTGTCCCCAGAGTCAGAAGCAGGGGAAGAGGTAGACGTGGCTGCTTCAGAGCTCCCAGCCCGCAGATTGCAGGGGGTCCAAGTGACCATTCAGAGGCTAGGTGCTCTTGCCTTAACCTGCCTGGATCTGGATTGCAGTCTTGGGTGGTGGTCCTGAGGTGTGTGACCAGTGAGTCAATGCTGTTGGGGCTGTAGAGATGGCAGCCTCTTAACAGCTCCGGCAGCTGTGAAAACCCCAGCGATTTGGGACAAAGCTCTCCCCTCTGGAAGTAGAGTTCTACTGTGGAAAAGAGCTCAAAAGTCAAGTGACTGACTGGCAACATGAGCAGGCAAAGGAAGCAAAGCAACTACAGCCATCCAACTTTAGATTCCTTTTTTGGGGACAAAAAGGATCAAAACATGGCACAGGAGGAACACCATCACAGTCAAAATTTCTGCACCAAAAGCTTCCAAGAAAAATATGAAATGGTTACAGGCCAGAGAGGAACTTAAGAAGGATTTTGAAAACCAAATAAGAGAAGCGGAGGAAAAATTGGAAAGAGAAATGAGAACGATGCAAGAAAATCATGAAAAGAGAGCCAACAACCTGACTGAAGAAAATAACACTTAAAAAATAGACTAACTCGAATGGCAAAAGTGGCCCAAAAAGCCAATGAGGAGAAGAATGCCTTAAAAAGTCAAATCTGCCAGATGGAAAAAGACTCTCAAAAGCTCACTGAAGAGAATAATTCCTTCAAAATTAGATTGGAGCAAATGGAAGCTAATGACTTTATGAA
>CM053591.1:157460069-157480733 GCA_028646515.1 Pseudochirops corinnae | reverse complement strand
TTAACCCATTTTGAGTTGCTTTCCTTTAGAAAAGCAGATCTAAGAACCTGTGCTAGCAGTCACCCTGGGTATGCTAGGGTACTTGCTGTTATATATCCTAATCCCCTTCCCCTCTCTAGAGACTGAAGTAGTGCAGGGGGAAATATTAAGCCCCATATATTGGGGCAGTAAATTTGTGTGTTTGTGATCATACCTTTTCAAGTAAACATTTCTTTGTAAAATCTAATCCGACTATTGTCCAAATGGAACCACAGTGAAGGGGAACAATCTTTATAATTAGAGGTGGAGCCATTGGCAGAGATCTTAGGTGCCCTCCCTCCCCTAATCCCTTTAAATGGACTGGAAAACCCTGGGGGAGGGGTAAATTGAACTCTACCTGCCTTTGAGAAGTGAAGGCTAGGTTGGTCAGTGTAACATGCTAAAGGGAGAATTCTGGGAAGTGATTATTTTATCAAAGGCTTTGCCACAGTCTACATTTAAATAGTGAGGACCCCTTGGAATAGATATAGAGACTGGACCTCCCAATCAGTAATATGGGGGACTCCCACAGGAAGAATCTTCCTCCACCAATGCAAGTGAGCACTTTGAGTCTCAGTAAGTTACCTGAAGCCCGGAAAGGCTAAGTGATCTTCTGAGGACCCACAGCCAGGATGTGTCAGAGATGGGATCTGAACCAAGGCTTTCCTGGCATGGAGAACAGCTCTGCATCTGCTAGATCCCAGTTGCCTCTTAAGCTCCCTTTGTTCATCTCAATACAGTTGCATGTACCTGGTGGGCCCAAGATGGACTTTCAGCCCTCATCTATGACAAGATGCATGTAAGAAGCACCATGAAGGACATTTTCAAGGACGTGTTTGTCCCTAAGAGGAGGTGGCCCATCACAGAGTGAGGGGGAGAGATAACAGATGGACAGCCCAGGTGTTACCCTGGTAGTGATGAAATGTCACATCACCCACAGGAAGTTTTCCCCAGCATATTGAATAATTACACTATGGAAGATTTATGGAAGGAAATAGGCAAAAAATTACACAAGACAAGAAGAAACGGATGGGTTGCACATTATTACAGACTTACATTTTAAAGGGATCTTGGGGATTATCTAGTTTTTAATGAGGAAAGAGAGGCCTAAAGAGGTGAATTGACTTGGTGAAGATGACAAAAGTAGTCAAGAATAAAGTCAGGATTTGAACCCAGGTTTTCTCTTACTTCTACACTACTGATGCCAGTATAGGGAACACACACACACACACACACACACACACACACACACACACACACCAGTGAGATTAGGCATCTACAGAAACATCAGGAGTAGCGGTGGTGTATAACCTAGTGTCTCCTTCCTGTGGAGGACTCCCAGTGTGGAAGCTCCCTTCCCTGTCACAGTCTTGGAGAGTTTCCTGGGGCACCGAAAGGTTCAATGACTTACCCAAGGTCACCTAGCCAGCTTGTGTCCAAAGCAGATGTTGAATAATTGGAAAAAAAATTTAATTAAGCACTTTCAATGTGCCAAATGCTATACTAAGCACTGGAGACACAAATAGGGTTGACAGTCTCTGCCCTCATTCTGATTGGGGGAGACAATGTATAGAAAGGGTTCAGTTGTGGGGGGAAGGAATGTACTTAAGATACATTGGCAGGTTACAGGCAATGACCTGGGCCCTGAAAGGTACAGTGGTAGGAAAGATGGTAAGACTCAAAGATCCTCCAACTTAATGGAAGAATGATAGTTCACGACTCCCTCCCTGTTCTTTCAAGAGGTGGGAGCAGCAGTGTCTGCATAGCGAGGTGGTGGGGTGGCAGTGACAATCTGGGAAGCTTGACACAAAACAGAGATTTGTAGTTCTCTTCTTTGGGTGGGGGATGGGTGGTCAGCATGGGGTGGAAGTGGAGGTGGAGGCTAGGAGATAAGAAAGGAAGAGGAAAGGAGCACATATGATAGGGAGGATGGAGGAGGGAAAGTCTGTCTATCTACACAAATATACACACACAAATAGATACATGACATATGTGTATGTAGGTATACACACACACATATACACCCCTCTGGAATCTGTCCTATGCCCCTCCAAGGGAGACTATGATTTTTGGCTCAATAGGAGCAGAAGAAGGAACGTGGCAGGATGCTCTTTTCTCTATCTTCTAAGAAGGGTACTAGACTGGAGTCATATCTAACTGCCACACTATATATTGTTGGTCTGGTAGCACAACAGATTTAACACAAAAGCTGCTCCCCTGGTTTCTAGTCCTTAACTTTTAAGAAGGGGAAGAGAGCCCTCAGCTTATACCTGCCAGGTTGCTCCCAAATGTTAGTTACATTAAAGACCATCAAAAATAGCAAATAGTAAGGAAACCCATTTATCCAAGTAAAACTTCAAATGGAATTTTGAGAATCTGTACAGATTAGAACAAACCAGAAAATTGCACAAGTGTCAGTGAACTCTTCTGATAGGAGTGAGGTAAGATTTCAGCTTGAGCCAAGAGAGAGACCCTGATTTCATCTGAGGAGAAATTCTCCAAAATCTCTAAGAAAGTAAACTGAGAATCAGGGACATATTGAGGAGTCAGCTTCCTCTACAAATCTGAATCTTCTGAAGCATTCCTCCCTCCCCTGAATCTGGTCCAGAAATGAACCTAGAAAGAGCAACACATGTCTCTTTCAAAGAATATTTCTCCTTTCAAAAGCTCCTGTACCTACTCTGCCCCTCCCAAAGGCAGGGTACATTGCATCATCATTCTTCCCATTAATTTGGAGTCTCCTCAAAGAGCAGAGGCACTCCAAGCTTAGAAACCCAAGTTTTATAGATTTCATTCAATATTCAGTTTATACAAGGGTACCAGCCATTTTACTCCTTTTTCTGCAGTAATCCCTACACTTTATTATTAAAGTCTACTTGCTATCAGAAAATAGCTACTATTTATCATTGGAAATGTAGGGTGCTATAAATATACTTTGCTGCAAGGATTGAAGACAGGGCATTTGAGAAGTGGACCATATCTGGAAGAGTATGTTTGGATATCATTGGGTGCAAAGGGAATGTCGGGTCCCACTATAACTTCATCTACAAGTTCATATTCACAATGTCCAACTGAGCCAACTCCTAGTTTCCATTTTTTCTTCTCCGAGAAAAACTTTTTTTGTCATTCGACTAAATTTAAGGGATCCCTTTTGACTAGAACAGACCATTTTCTCCTCAATCCCTCTTCCCTTTATAATCAGCATCCAGCCTTTCTGTATAACTTCAAATCCTTAGTGTTAACTGCAAGCTCACTCTTCTCATCCATTTATCTAGCATTTATTTAGTACTGAGATATCCATTGTGTTGTGCTGAACTTTACAGATAGGACTTTGATGGAGTTCAAAGGCAAAAAAAAAATCAAAAACATAATTTTTCCATAGGTGAACTTAGTGATGAATGGGGAAGGTGATATAATAATGCATCAAAAGAGTGTAAAACAATACATCTAAATGTATTAAGAATGGCTGTTCAGCTTTCAAAGAGAGAAAAATTTCCACTTTCACTCCCTCTTTTCGCATCTTTGTGCTTCCCTTCTTTCCAAGCCTTAATCTCTTTCCTTTCTATATGCAAAACACAAAATCATCTATTTGGTTTTCAATGACCTTCCCAAGCTCTCATCTTTCCAACCTTCTTACTCTTTACAGTCTACCATGTATTCTGGCATGCAGTGACTTTGAACAAGATGCTCCATCTCCTGACTCCATATAATTCTCTGCCTCTTCATTTCCACCTCCTGGCTTCCCTCCAGTCCAAGCTAAAATTCTGTCTTCTACAGGAAGCCTTTTCTGACCTCCCTGAATGTTAATCCTTTCCTTTGTCGAATATTTCAATTTATTATATATATATATATATATATATATATGTGCATTATAGATATGTATTTGATAGTCATTTGCATGTTTTCTCCCCTTTTAGACTATGAACATCTTGAGATTTGTGACTGTCTTTTGCCTCTCTTTGTATCTCCAGCTTTTTGCACTGTGCTTGACACATGATATAGGCACTTAATAAATGGCTATTGACTTTCCTATCCACAGTATTCCTCTAACTGTCTTGCCCCTAAGAACTTAAAGAACCTCACACGGATGCCATTTTGAAGAAAAATGACCACTAGTCTCCAAAACTTGATTTAATAATGTCAAAAAATCTTCATTGTCTTGGAAAAGAGAGTTCACACATATTTGGGGGGGAAAATCCTGAAATGGAACACTAAAACGTTTAACTGCATTATAAATGAATTAATTGATTCTATTAATAGTACAGTGCTGAACACACAGAAGGCACTTAAGAAATACTCATTTAAACTGAATAGATTTGTAGACTTTTTTATCCAGAAAATATTTCTCACCCTGTCTTGAAACTTTTAATACATTTCACCAGCAAGTCTTTTAGAACAAAGATATTAGGGATATCAAATAACCAGGGAAGAGAAATAGAAAAAAATAAACCATAGATTATGGAGATGCTCTCAGTTTCTTAGTGATGTTGTATAACTATCTCCATGATAAGACAGTGTCCTAGGATAAATATTTTGTTTCCTCCGTGGCTCTCTGAAATGTCAGTATCTGTTACAAAGGAACTATATTTGTCCCTGTCTAATTCCCACCTCTCCCATTTGATAATCATCCTCCCTTCCCATCATTGTTTATAATCCTGATCTATAGTAATCCTTAAACCCATTGGACTTTGTTTCCCAATTGTCTTTTTAACATTCTTATTTAAAGTTTTCAGTTCCAAATTCTATCCCTCTCTCCCTCTCCTCTCCCCTGCCTGAGACAGTGAGCAATCAGATATAGGTTATACATGTACAATTATGTAAAACATTTCCATATTAGTTGTTTTGTACAAGTAGACTCAAAAAAAGAAAAAATGAAAGAAAGTGAAAAATAGCATGCTTTTAGTCTGTATTCAGACAATATCAGTTCTTTCTCTGGAGATGGATAGTATGCTTCATCATTAGTTCTTTGGGATTGTCTGGGATCATTGTATTGCTGAGAAGAACTATGTCTTCATAGCTCTTCATTGAACAATATTGCTGTTTCTGTGTACAACATTCTCTTGGTTCTGTTCACTTCACTATGTATTAGTTCATGCAAGTCTTTCCAGGTTTTTCTGAAATCATCCTGCTTTCCATTTCTTATAACATAATAATATTCCATTATAATCATATGCCATAGCTTGCTTAGCCATTTCCCCAGCTTATGGGCATCCCTTTTGATTTCCAATTCTTAGACGCCACAAAAAGAGCTGCTATAAATATTTTTGTACATGTACGTTCTTTTCCCATTTTTATGTTTTCTTTGGGATATAGACCTAGCAGTGGTACTGCTGGATCAAAGGTTATGCACAGTTTTATAGCTCTTTGGGCATAGTTCCAAATTGCTTTCCATAATGGTTAGATCATTTTACAAAAATCCATTGGACTTTGAACTGGTTTCCATAATTTATATTTCATATATGCTAACCTTTAACTAGAGACCAGAAGATAAAAAGTGGACACACAGGTGTTCACTGAATAGTGCCATATTGACACTAGACTGAGCTTCCAATTGAACCCAAGTGGAAAAATGACTTGCTGTGAAGGGTGGACAGCCTGCAATGGATTTAGCTTGTTGGTTTTACTGCTGTTGGGAATAGTTCTCAATGTAATACCACTAGCTTTTTTCAAATTTGAAGATGGCGAGCTGTTTCAAAACCCCATATCTTGCTTTGAATGGTGGTACCCTGGAATCATAGCGGGTTTATTGGTGAGTACTATTTGTAAAATGGAATTAATAATTCCTGGGAGACCTACCTCACAAGGTTGTTGGCAAGATCAGTTTAGGAGCCATCTAGCATTTATAAAATATCTATTATTATGCCACATGATGTGCTAAGCTCTGAGGATAAGGCAAAGATAATCTCTGCCCTAAAGGAGCTCACAGTTGAATGGTTGGATAACTTAATATATATAAAGCACTATTAAATTTTTAAAGTACTCCATAAATGTCAGTCTGAGGATGACGTTTGATTTTATAAATAAGAATCAAGGGTCACACTATGAACCCCAGCCCCACCAAAATCCTAAAGTACTTTTTGGTGAGAGTAAGGACACTGAATTTGTAGAGGCCAGTAAGGAAGAACATTGATTGCAAAAAAAAAACTATAACTATATAACTTTGGATCATGACACCATAAATCTGGAACCTCATTCAAATTCCTTGCTGAGAAGAGTAGTATAGTGTATATCCAAATGGTCAATTAGTTTTTTTTTAATTACATCTTATTTTTTCAATGAAGAAAAACTGATTTTCTTCCCTTCTCACCCTCCCCATTGGGAAAAAAAGAAAGAAAACCAAATCCGTTATAACAAACAGTCATAGTAAGGTTAAATGAATTCTTGTGTTGGCCGTGATCAAAAGCTAAATGTGTTGTTCTGCACCCTGTCTTCTCTCTCTCAGGAGGTAGGGAGACGGGAGCATGCTTCATCATTGGTCCTCCCACAGGGCTTAATGAATGTGGGTTGACTCGGCCAGGTGTTGACTCTAGAATTATGGTTGGTCTCAATTAGTATTATTTTAATAGAATAGTGAATTCAGATCTTGCATCCATCTTCACTCTATTATCACAGGAACATTTGGCATCATAGTAGGTCCCTTGTCAGTAGATGCCGTGATACTGGGGGTAGAGAATTATGCTGTCCTTCTCTGACTCTCACTGGATTCTCATTTTACTTGGGGAGTTGTAGCCAAAGAGGCCTAAGCCAGAAACTGTTTCTTTTAATAGATGGAGCATCCTGCCCTTTTCTCTGGGTGTGGGTAGGACCAGGACACCTCTTAGGATTTTGTACATCATACTAAAACTCCAAGTTCTTTCAGCAATCAGTCACCAAATAGTCAGAAGCAGCACCAAAGCTCCCATGTGAACAGAAATAGCCAAAGAATATTATTCATTTTTCGTATAACCCATGACATATTGGCTATTTTAGTTTACAAGGACATGTGAATCTACAAAGACATTTGGAGGAACAGGAATTCTAGTTAATTTTGACCATGTTGCCCAAAATAGAGCCCTGGACACAGAGTCAAAGGACTTGGGTTCAAATCTTGGCTCTGCTATTTATTACTTTATGTTTCCTTGGGCAAGTAATTTCCTCTTTGGATTGCATTTTTCTTATTCCCATGCATTTCTAGGGTAGAAGAATGACCTAGAACCACATAGACTGCTGGGATTTGCATTCATCTCTTGAGGCAAGGAAATACTGCATGGTTTTAGGACTAGGGCAAAAAGAGAGCAGAAACAATCACAAACAGCATCACTCCTATTCCCCACTCGGTAGGCCCCCTTTTATTGGCACCTATTTCTAAGCATACACCATTAGACTTATAAACTAGGCCCTAAAAAACTAGTTTTACCCCCTTTAAACTCCTGTGGTCAACCCAAGAATGTATATTTACTTGTGTCCTTTGGTTTGCATCATGAGGGCATGAGGAGTTTATTATTTTTCTAATGCAAGAGACAAGTCTAGACCCCAGACTGTACTTGGAGAAGATCTCTGTCTCCGTTTGTCTGTCTGAATGTCCATCTGTCTGCTGGTCTGTCTGTCAGCACAGTCACAAATCACTCATATATTTCATAACTACACTTCCAAGAACAGAATTAATACCAATCTGGGCCATTAGTCTGCCCATCAGATTATGAATCTAGCCTGTTATTTAGCTGTATAACTCAGGTGCTTGACCCAATAAGAGCAGCAGGGCCCAGGGGCACCCTAGCATTACATGTGAAATGAAAGGATTTGGACTAGATGGCCATTTGGCTTTGTTTTTTGTATTGCTTGTGTCTAGCGTGAGGTAAGTATTTAATAAGTGATTGTTGATTCATCAGTTTACAGGTCAAGACGAAGGTTTTTTTGTTCCTTCTTAGATAACCTTGCCTGAAATTAGAGTACACTGAACTTAAGTGCTAGTGCTGTCTCTCAGTCTAGACAAACCTTTAGGCTTATTCCATTGACATTACTGATGTCTTCGAATGAAGATATGCTCAATCTTTCTCCTTTTTTTAAAAAATAGCTTTTAGACACAGAACTTGATAGTCTTTTTAAAATTCATTACTTAATTTTATTTACCTCAAATTTTAGCTTATTTTAAAATTTATTTTAACTATTTTTGATTACACATAAAAAATTTAAATTATTTTTAAAAATTTTGAGTTCCAAATTCTCTCTCCCTCCCACCGTTTCCCTGCTTTGAGAAAGCAAACAATTTCATATTGATTATATATGTGAAGTTATTAAAAACTTATTTCCATATTAGCTATGTTGTAAAGGAAAAAAAGTGAAACAATTTTAAAAAGTGAAAAAATCAGACTTTAATCTATACTCAGAGTTCATCAGTTCCCTCTCTGGAGGTGGGTGGCATTTTTCATCGTGAATCCTTTGGAATTATCTTGGATGATTGTAGTGGTATTGCTGAGTCAAAGAGTTTGCACAGTTTTATGGTCCTTTAGGCATAAGAATTTGGTAATCTCATTTAAGAAACTTAATGTACGGCCAACTTCTTAAAGTCTAAAGCACAATGGTATATTTCAATCATTAGTCATTAACTCTTACCAATTACAGCTTAGTCTAACTCTGATCTTATCCTCAGGCTTTAATTACCTTGCTTCATTCTTTAGAGTCAGATTCCCTGGGCTTATGAATAGCTCTTAAGCCAATTTAGCATCCCAATTCCCTTCAGAGGACTTTCTTCAGATATCAGTGTTTTTAGTTGCCAATGACAACCCCAGGTGGCCTATCTATCCATGCTGCTACCCTTTTTGAACTCTGAGTTAAAGGGCTAAATAATTTGTCTTCAGATCTGCAAGAAAATTCCCCTGCCATATGGACCAAGCAGAAGGAAATAGTTACTTAATGATGTGGTGCTGGTGAGATCATAAAGCCCCCAGGTCTACTCTTTATAAGCACAGAAGGGTTTCTTTCCATCTCAGTGATATAGAAAAAGTCTCCTCTCTTCAAGCCAGAAGCTGATGGCTGAGTACACTCTAATAAACTAATGGGCATATAAAGCTCAAATTTACTTATTAAAAGGATCACCTTAGCAACACTTTAGCCCACAGGCACACAGCACTAGTTACAAACTGCCTCTGAAATAAACACTGTCACAAGTTCTTTTCAAAAAGGGTCTGTATCTTCCTTCTCCACTCTCAACCCCACGGAAAGCAACTTTGACATTTTAAAATGGAAAACAACAAAATTAAGGTCCTTTAATTGCAGGGGATAACACTTGCTTTAATCATTTTCTAGACTTACCTTCCTGAGTTCAAATCTGGCCTCAGACACTGACTTTCTATATGACCCTGGACAAGTCACTTCACTCTATTTGCCTCAGTTCCTGATCTGTAAGGTGACCTGGAGAGGAAATGGGAAACCACTCCAGTATCTTTGCCAAGAAAATCCCAAACAGGGCCAAGAAGAGTTGGACATTACTGAAGTGACTGAACAACAACAAAGAGTGGTTAATAGGTCCAAGTTTCAATTTTACCGCTCACTACACATAAAATTAGAATTCCTCAATCTCAAAACCAAAAAGTTTCAAAGAAGTTGTTTTGTTTAATTTATATCTGAGGCAGCAACACCCCCATTTGAAGACCTCAAGTGATAATTTATCAATTATTTCTGATTGCTACTTATTGTTAGGAAGTTTTTCTTTACCTTGTGCTGAAATTTCCCTCTGTATAACTTCCCCTAATTGTTCTCTGGGATCAAGGAGAAGAAATTTTAACTTGTGTGATAGCTCTTCAAATACTTGACATTCATCACACCATCTTTTCTTCAAGCTAAACATTCTTCCAAACAGTCCTCGTGGGGCATGGTCTTTGGCCTCTTACTGTCCTAGTCACCCTTTTCTGAATGCATTCCAATTCGTGAATATCCTTCCTAAAATACAGTACCCAGAACCGAATATAATACTCCAGAAGCAGTCAGAGCAAGGTAGATACTGGTCTACAACTTCTCCTTTTACCAAAGTCAATGCCATTTCTAGATCCAAAGGGGATGGGACTTTAGGCAAAGCCCTAAAGATGTCCAGGATCATGGCCTCCAAAAATGGGACTAGTGGAGAGCTGGTTGCATCCCTCACATGTAGGATAGATTCTATATATACCTCATCCCCAGTCATCTTAGCTCCAGAGCTGGTACCATGTCTCTGACCAGTTAGACTTTTGGCTTAGACTTTACCTCCTGGTCCCCATACCAATGCTACCCTTCATCATCACAGAACCCTGAAAAGAATAAGCTGCCCCACTCCTGTGGCTCACAGATTGATTCCCATCTTTTCCTTACCCAAACCCTATGATTCAGTTGCCTTCATCATACTCTCATGTACATCGAGCTCACCTCTAGTATTGTCAGTTAGTCAAAAGTATTCATGGTATACTTATTATAAATCAAGCACGGTGCCTATTGCTGGATTCCTCCTTCCCATTCTTATCTGTGACCTCCATTTTTATTTTGCCCTCTGCAAGCCTTCTTGTATTTTTAACAGACTTCCATTCATCCTCAATATCTTCTTTTCATGTTCTTTCCATCTTCTTAAACTCACAGAGTGCCAGCTGTCTTCAGAAGATAAACCCCAGGTCATCCTCTCCAGTGCTGGAGAGGAAATGGCATATTTTTCACTATTTCCAGATCCTTTCTTTGCTCCATCACTCAAAAATTCTTCTACTTTGAGTTTCTTTTCATACAATTAAATCACCCCATATCAATGTTCCAATGTTGCAATCAATACTACGCAGTGACCTCTTAATCAGCTCTCCTTTCTCAAGGAGTTCATTACCTGGTTTAGTCTGTTTCTCTAACCCAATCCTTTTTCTCATATTTAGGGATTTCAAAATACATACACATTAATATCTCCTCAAATGCCCTGGTCTCCCAGTTCATTCATCTCAGCTCTTGTGACTTACATTTTCATTCTACCACAGTCACCCAGAAAGTTGGTGAGATCTTAGATCTCCCTCTCCCTATAACTCTCTCACTTTCATCCTTTCAGCCTTTGAGCCTCTCCTCTCTTTCCATCTTCACGTCTCACTCCTCCTCTAAAATTTAGTATTTTTCTCTATAGCAACTTCCAACTCTATACTGGTTTTACTTTATTTCTTTAATAGCCAGGAACTAACAGATTAAGAATTCAACTGTCACCCTTCACCATTGACCTTCTTTTCCTAGGGTGGCCCATTCACACACCTGCCATGCTGCTAGAGAAAGTCATATCACCATAGCACTTGGGGCTACTAAAAATTCTTGTTGTCCAATCTCAACTGAAACCTTGCTGCCACTCAATAGTCCTTTTATTCTTCCTTGATTCTCTATCCCACTCTACTTAGTGATTATTCTATACGTTGTTTTTCCTAAAGCCTCCTGCTACCCTCCTCCTTTACCACCAGTGCCTGGCCCAGTCTCCTGCTTTACTGAGAAGATGGAGGCCATCACTGAGGCATCATTGAAAATTGAGGTCTTCATCTTTCATAATATACACCTAAAAGTCTCCTTGAATCTTCACTCATCCTCTCATCCTTTATTCCAATCTCTAAGAAAGAGCTTCCCATATCTTTTCTGTGAATAACTATTCTACTCATGCTCTTGATCTAATCCAGGAACTTGTCTTATCTATCACTCCCCCTCATCCTCAGCTTCAGTCTCTCCCTTATTGCTCTGGTCTATCCTAGCCTTAAGAAATCTTCTTCTCTTCCTCTAGCATCTTGCATTTCCTCTTCTTTTCCCTGCAAATCTCCTAGGAGGGATTGTTCTCACTTCCTTGCCACTTTTCAATTCCATATGAATCTAAGATCTGACTGCATCAGTGGACTCCTATTACTTTCTCCAAGTTTACCAGCAATATCAACTGCCAAATCTGATTACTTTTTCTCAGTTCTCTGTCCTTGATCTTCTTTGAGATTTTTTACATACTCCTCCTCCTCAATACCGCTACTCTTTGATGTCAGTGACATTAATGTCTGCTAATTCCTCTATTTGTCTGTTTCTTCTTCATTTCCTTCCTTGAATCATTGTTCATCTTCTGCCCAATTAGCATGATGTCCCCCAAGGTTTTGTCCTAAGCCATCTTAGGAAATCTCTTTTAGTGATCTTGTCTGTTGCCATGGGTTCAAGTATCACCTCTATGTTCCCAAAGCTATATATTCAGCTCTAATCTCTCCTGAAGCCCAGTTCTGTATCATTGATTGCCTCCTCTATATCTTTTGCTCATTTTGTAGGAATCTCAAACTAAAGGGGAGAAAATATATAGCTCAAAATCTTGTGGAAATGAATGATGCAAACTAAAATAAAATTAAAAAAAAAAAAAGGAATCTCAAACTAAACATGTCCAAAACAAAACTCTCTTTTCCCTTCTAAACCCAACTCTCCTCAAGCTTCTGATTTCTGTTGAGGGCACCAACCATCCTTCTAATTACCCAAGACCTTAACTTCCACCATTCTTGACTCTTATCTTTTATTCACCCCCTTATCCACTCATATTTCCAAGTCTGGAAGATTCTATCTCCAAGTGTCTGAGAGATTTCCTCTCAATGTCCCAAGAAATCTTTCTCAAATATATTACTCTCTCTCCACTCATGTGGCCACCATTCTTGTTAAAGTCTTTATTTCCTCTTTCCCAAGCTATTGTGATAGCCTCCTAATGCATCTCTCTGCTTTCTCTCTAATTCATCCTCCACACAACTACCAAAAGTCTCTTCTTGTAAGTCACATTTCTGACCATGTGGTTTCCCTGTTCCAAAATAGCTCTGCGTTGTCTTTAGACTAAAATAAAACCTCCTCAGTCTTGCTTTTAAGGCCCTCTACTGTCTTGCTCCTAATTATCTTTTGATATTTATTTCATATTACTTACTCATCTTTACAAACTCTGCTTCTTCTTGGTTTTCTTTGCTAGGTAATTATGCATCTCTTGTCCCTTTAACATGGAACATCTCTCAGAGATATCCTGGTCTCTCTTCTTTTCTCCCTCTAACAGGAACATTGGCTATTCCTGAAATTTGACCCTCCATTTTCCACCTTTGAACATTTGAACAAGCTATGTCCTGTTCCTGATTGCCCTGGTCCCTGGTCACTTCTTCCTCTGCCCTTCTATGGAGCATTCATCTTTCCCATTTTTTTTGACACTTAGTAAATGCCTCCTGCTGTTATTCATCTTCCTATTTATTGTTCATTTTCTGACTCGATCCACCGAATGTCAGAGCTAGAAGACCATCTGTCTAACTCTCATTTTACAAATTAGAAAATTGAGAAGTAGAGAGGAACTCTTCAGCTAGATTCTAAGACCACTGAGCAAAAGGATCGTCTTATGTATCTTTGTACCTCCAGTGCCTTGGCGCAACACACATCCAGACCTAAATGAATATTTGATGATAATGTAAGATTTGTAATTGTTTCAAAAGGAAGCATGGAACCTAGAAGAATTACTAATCCAGAATTAATAACCATGTAAGTAACCTAAACATGAGGAATAATTTAAAATTATATGTAATTTTCCCTTACAGTAGACACAGGGAGGGGAGGGAATAAACATTTGTCAAGCACCCACTATGTGCCAGTCATTGTGTCAAGTACTTTACAGCCATTATCTCATTTTTCCTCGAAGTAACTCTGTGAGGCAGGTAACAATGTGACCCTCATTTTACAGTTGAAGAAACTGAGGCAGATAGAGAGGTTAAATGACTTACCAGGATCACACACCTAATAGGTGTCTAAGACTGGATTTAAATTCAAGTCTTCTCCTTCCTGAGTTCAGATCTGTTCTCAGACACTAGCTTTGTGACCAGGACAAATCACTTAACCCTGTTTGCCTCAGTTTCTTCATCCACAAAGTGAGCTAGAGAAGGAAATAACAAACTACTTCAATATCTTTGCCAAGAAAACCCCTAATGGGGTCACAAAGAGTTAGACACAACTGAAAATGACTTAACAGCAACAACTTCCCAACTCAGGTCCAACACAACATACAATGCACCTCTGTTATAGCTTGTCAAACAGAAAAAGGTATAATAAATTTAAGGGTGACTTGTAGGAGAAAATGCAAAGAAGTAAATATCGCCAGTCAAATAAATTATTTATAATAAATTTATTAACAGACAGTGGAACAAAGTAGAATGGAATTTGGAACTAAAAATACACATAACACAAAAGGAGTTTTGATTCTAAATTTACCCCAGTGCCTAGGTCAGTGCATAGCCTAATGTGTGAATGAATATCCTACACAGAGGTGTCAGTGGAGCTATACATGATAATAAAGGCACTTAATAATAATATATACATTATATTATTATTATACATAATATATACATATTGTGGAGCTATACATAATAATAAAGGCACTTAAAAGCCTTTTTTTCCAAAGTGCATCTGTCATTTAAGCCATAAGGACTAAATGGTAGTCACAAAGCTTCTTGGGATTTGAAGAGCAGAAAGGTTAATGACTATAAAGTAATGAGGAAAATAATCCTGGTTTTTTGGTTCCTCATTCCAGTGTGAAATGAATTTATTGCTAATAAACTTTAACTGATGGTGTCAAAGTCATGTCTTTTACAGATTATGTATTTTACAGATATGTATTATGTATTTTACAGATAAAGAACAAAAGATTAGATTGGCACTTATGACAAACAAGGAACTATTGTAAGCACAAATACAGAATACCAGTATAATGAGCCTTAAATTCTATTTCCTGCTCCTATGGACTGGATAGTGGCATTTCTACTTAAGGAAGATGTCCCAAGAAGAGTAGAGACTGAAGAAAGCTTCTCATAAAGTCACAAAAATAAGGTTCATTCTCTCAAAGTCCTCAAAAAGATCATCTTTATTATAAACCAATTCTGATCTAGTTCTCTAAACTGAAGGGGCTTTAGCTCCAGAATTTGTTCAGACCATAAAATTTGTACCACTAGCTGTTCCCCCAAACTTAACATTCCATTTCCCACCTCCAAGACTTTGTACAAGTTTCCTACAGGCACGGAATACACACATTCCTCATCTCTGCTTCTCCGAATCTGCATCTTTCTTTGAGGCTTACATAACATGCTGCCTCCTCCATGAAGCCCTGATCTTTCTCATTATTAGTCTTCCCTCCATCCCTCCTTAAATTACATTGTATTTACTTCTCAGTGTACATGTTTCTTACCAGTAAAATGTAAGCTCTTTGAGTTGAGGGTAAATCATCCTTCATTTGTGTCTTTTTAGTTCTTTGTAGCATGACACCTTCTATAGGGCAAATATTTGGAAAATGTTTTTTGAAATGAGCAAATAATTCCCTAAAAGAACCAGTATAGGGAGATCTTCTGAAAACAGATTACAAGTTATTTTCAGGATGTGTTAAAAAAAAAAAAAAGCATAGCACTATCTTATATCACACAATGGGCATTCAATGCTTGTTGAATAAATGAACTTTGTAGGCTGGATAGGATTTCAAGAAGGTGGGAAAGAATGTTTCAGACACGGAGAATAACATGAACACAGAGGTGAGGGTGTATAAAAGGAGTATGTGGGGGATAATGAATTGTCCACTTCTTACTGGCAGATTAAAATATGTGGAGTAAGTTTGAAAAAAATAGGATCATGCCAAATTCTGAAGCACCTTAAATGCTAGGCTAAGAAGTTTAAATGGGGGTAACTGAATGATATGAGGAGATGTACATATTAGAAAATTAATCTGACAGCAAGGGAAAGGATAGATTAGAAGAGGAGACAGAGGTAGGAAGCCTAGAAGGTATAAACTCAGAAATATGAATAGCTCTTAATTTAGGGGCAATTTGGCAAATATTCATTGTGTACCCATCTTGTCTAACAAAGCCCAGTGGTCCCTATGAGGGATTGAAACATATATCATTGTCACTAGTCAGAATGATAACCATGAGTGTCCCATGCCAGAACTGGGTTGAAGAAACTGGGAATATTTATTTGGCCTCAAGAAGAAAAGCTGTATAGAAGGTGGGATGGAAAAAAGACATACTAGCTAATTGCTGTCAGTGTGAAAGGAGGTTTGGACTTTCTTTGCTTGGTCCTAAGAAAAAGAGTGCTAAGCAATGGGCAACAAAGTGCAGAAAAAAAGACTGCCTGTCATTGGAACAAAAAAAAATCCTAAGTATTAGTTTTCCAGAGCTATGCTGAGCTACCATAGGTCCCCCATCACCAGAGGTCCCCAGATCTATTTTTGACAAGATGGTCTCTTGAAATCCTTTCCAACTCTTGAGATTAAGAGCTGTTAAACCAATACACACTGATATTTCTCTTCTAAGGATCCTAAAGAAAATATAGTCATTACTATACAGATCCTTTATTAAATGCCTTCTGTGTGCAAGGGACTGTAAATACAAAGTCAAAAACAAAATCTAGCATTTAATCATATGGAATCTAATGTTCAGTCATTTTAGTCATGTCTGACTCTTTGTGAGCCCATGTGGGATTTTCTTGGCAAAGATACAGGAGTTGTTTGCCATTTCCTTCTCCAGATCATTTTACAGATGAGGAAACTGAGGCAAACAGGGTTCAGTGACTTGCCCAGGGTCACACAGCTAGTAAGTGTCTGAGGCCAGATTTGAACTCAGGAAGATGAGTCTTCCTGACTCCAAAGCCCAGCGTTCTGTGTACCATGGTGACCACCTAGCTGTCCATAGAATTTAATAATGCTATGTATTGCCCTCCCCAGTGAGACCATAAGCTTTTTCAGCTTCTAGACTATTTCATACACCTCTTCTATAATTCCCACAGTGCTGGGCACATAGTAGGTACTCCCTCATCAAATACTACTTGAACTAGAAGACTAACACATTAGAAGTAATTAATGAGTGCTTATCATAAACAAATGTTTCATAGTTCTTATACAGAACCATGTATGTTATTGCAGGAGTTAGACGAACAATTCCAGAAAGTCAGATTATTTTCCGGGTTATAAAGTTATTAATAGAAACAAATGCTTTTATTACTATTTTACGTAATACATTGTGTAATTATATTCTATGTAATACATTGGCTTATAGTTTTAACACTGAAATCATTAACAGACATGACCCCGTGTACTTTCAGAAGCCCCAATTACCTACAAAATTAGTTATGTACTTAACTTTGAACTTAGCTCAGTTTCCAAATGGAAATCAATAGATGTATACGTTCACATTTCCCCTAATCTCCTGTATTAAAAATTATCTTAAGACTTTTCTCTTCAAAAAGTATATGTAAAAATAATAGTTTACTTAAGCCAATTTTAATTTACAACTGAATTTAAATTAAATTTAATAACAGTTTTTAATTAATAGAGATGGTTCATTCAGAATCAATTATCAAAATAGCAAATTGTTTTAAGACAAGCAATTTTAACACAGTCATCATGGCAAGTACTTACAATATTGTGGTTCTTCTAAAATTGGTTCTCAACCTTCCCAATGCCGTGACCCTTTAATACAGTTCCTCATGTCGTGGTGACCCCCAACCATAAAATTATTTTTGTTTCTACTTCATCACTGTAATTTTGCGACTGTTATGAATCGTAATGTAAATATCTGATATGCAGGATGTATTTTCATTGTTACAAATTGAACATAACCCACAGGTTGAGAACCGCGGTTCTAAAATAATTACCACGACAGGCTCTGTTTCTCCCTCAATTTTAAAGTTAACATTTTACAAGCCCCACTTGGCCTTAGCTCCAAATTTTAATCCTTGTCAAGGGCTAGTCTTCAAACACATAATAAAATATCTTCTCTGTTAAAACTTGTGTAAGCCTAAGTGTTTCTATAGAAACTTTTTTTTTTCCGGAAAGATCAGTGAAGATTGGGGTTTGGAGGTTTTGATGAACAATCTGTCTCTCAGCTATCGTTTGAAGTTTTGCAAAACAATAAAACCTTGCTTACAGAAATTGCTACCTCTAAGGTTGAAAACTGAGTAGATTATTATGGAAATCACGTTTATATTCTAAGACTACCTAATTTAAAACTGCCTTAATATGCCAAAGAACTGAATTGGCAAAACCAGACAAATTTCAGAAAGTTACAAAGCCATACACCCTCTCAAGTGGCTCATTCCAAACTTCCTGAAAACAGTCAGGTCTCCCTCATCCTTTAAAAAACAAATAAAAAGGGCTGCTAGCTGGCGCAGTGAATAGAGCACCGGCCCTGGAGTCTGGAGGACCTGAGTTCAAATACGGCCTCAGACACTAAAACACAAAACTAGCCGTGTGACCTTGGGCAAGTCACTTAACTCCAATTGCCCCTCCAAAAAATAAAAAACAAACAAAAACCCTTCACTTGACCCTGCAACATACCCCAAGCTATTATCCTGTATCTTCTCTCCCTTACGCAGCCAGACTCCTAGGAGGGAAAAATCCCCCATTTTCTCCCTCTACTTTCTTCCTTCCACTCACTTCTTAACTTCTTGCCAACTGGCTTCTGACCATTTGACTATTGTCATAGTTATCAATGATCTCAGCTGCTGAATCCAATGGTCTTCTCTTAGTCATGGAGTCATAATAGGTTTAAAACTTTAAGAAACATTAAAAGTCCCCTAAGTGGCAGCTAGGTGGCGCCACAGTGCTCAGAGTGCTGGGTCTGGAGTCAGGGAGACTCGTCATCTTCCATAGTTCAGATTTGGTCTCAGACTCTTACTAGCTCTGTGACCCTGGCCAAGTCACTAAATCCTGTTTGCCTCAGTTTCCTCATCTGCAAAATGAGCTGGAGAAGGTCATGGCGAACCACTCCAGTATCTTTGCCAAGAAAATCCTCAATAGGGTCCTAAAGAATCAGATACAACTGAAAATGACTGAACAAGTCTCCAACCTATTTTACTGATGGGGAGACTGAGTAAAAATGTAAAAATGTAAAAAGTAAAAAAGTAAAAAAAGCAAAATGACTTGTCTGATACTACAAAAATAGTAAAGAGCAGAGCTAGAATTAGAACTCAGACCCTCTCACTCTGGGTCCATCCGTCTTTCTACCACACCACACCTTCTCCCATCTCCACCCTTCTTGGCCTCTCTGAATTCAGCATCAAGCCCTGTTCCCCATCTCCTCTCTTGGATTTTCTCTTTCGGGGTTTTTTAACTGGTACTCTTCTTCTCCGTCAGGTTGCTATTTCTCAGTCTCCTTTGCTGGATTATCTGCATCCTGCCCCATGCCTGTAGGTGTTCCTCGATGCTCTATCTTGGGCTCTCTCTCTTTTTCTCCCCACAATAGTCAACAAACATTTATTAAGTGCACACTGAACACTGAGGATACAAATAAGAAAGAGAAAATCTCTGCCCTCAAGGCGTTTACAGTCTAAGGAAGGAAGACAATAGAAAAAAGAAACTGAAGAGGGGCGGGGGGGCTGCCAGAGGGTACCCTGTGTGGAGGAAGGGGGATCGAGGGGTAAACCAAGCAGAGCAGTAGATGGAAAATGAGGACTTTAGCTAAAAAGTTCCAATACCTCTTAAAGGAAGGCTGAGAGTGCTGGGAAGTCAGTATACCCTTTGATCTCACTGACAACCATTGGCTTCATTATCGTCTGTATACAGACTTCTGTTTCTACATGTCTTTCTCATGAGCTCTAGTCCTACACGACCACCTGCCTGTTTGAATCTGCCAATGGCTACCCCATTGGAATCTCAAGCTCAACATATCAAAAGCAGAACTCAGAATCACAGAATTTTTAGTTAGGAGGGACATCAGCAGCAGTCTGATCCATAACCCCTACTTAGAACACATCCTAAGCCTATGATAACATACACAAGTGGTCATCCAGTCACTAATTCTTTTCCTAGCAACCGCCAACCCATCCCTGTCGAAACTTCTCTGTTTTTTTCAGGGCACATTGTGGAAATGCCAAAATAATTGCCCTCTTTTTAAAATTAAAACTCCATGAGGTATACTGCATTCACTTTTGCAACTGAACTACTAGTTTCCTATCCCTTCCTGCTTTAAACTATCTTTAAAATATTTTTTAAAAAAATTTGTGGACTAAAACAAGCATTTCTATAACACAGTCTAATTAAAAAAGGATGATTGCACATGAAACAGCAAATCATTTATGTACAGCTTGTTATTCCTTTAAAATATATAATAAAGTTATCATGTAAATTTTCTTCCCCTCTCCACTCCTCTCCCACCCTAGAGATTGCTACCATTAAACACAAATAATGTATATACATATATATGTAAAATCATTCCACCCATACTTCTATTTATCTAAACTATCTTTTTTTTAACTTTTTTTAATTTTTAGTTTACATCATTCATTTCTATAAGATTTTGATTTACAAATTTTCTCCCCATCTTTCCCCTATCCACCCCCCCCAAACAGCAATCCCACTGTATATGCCCTCATCCAATCTTCTCTCTCCTATGTCTTGCCCCATCACTCCTCTGACTTTCTGGTAGGGCAAGATGGATCTTCCTACCCCAGTACCTGTATATTTCCCTCTTTCCTATTCCACGCCCCACTTGTTCTATTCTCTACTTTGTCCCTGTCCCTTTACAGAAGTGTGTGCTTCTAACAACCCTCCCCCCCAACCTGCCCTCCCCTAAATCCTCGCCCCTCTCATCCCCTTTCCCCCCTACTCTCCTGTAGGCCAAGATACCCAATTTAGAGTGTATGTCATTCCTTCCCTAAGCCAACTTCAATGAGAGTAAG
>CM053591.1:157401518-157459569 GCA_028646515.1 Pseudochirops corinnae | reverse complement strand
ATATATACTATATTCTTAAATATGGAGTGGGGGGGACTTAGAATAAGAGGATGATCAAAATTGGGGGAGGTTAGTCAGAATAGCCTGAGATGTTCAGTTTTTAATTTTGTTCAAATCAATTTAGTACAACTCACCAAACATTTATGAACTACCTACTGAATGTAGAACATTATGTTGGAGACTAGCCAATAGGTGAGATGTAGAAAAGGGTCCCAGAGTTGCTCTTTATAGAGCTTAGAATTTATTAAAGAAATATAACACACATTTAGATACTCAGAATACCAAAAAACATTAAGTGCATTAGAGAGATGCCCAAGTGTTAAGTGAGGTACAAAGGTTGTACATAAATAATGGAATCTAGGCATGAAGGGATTAATCAGTTAATAAACATTTTTAAGGTGCCTACTATGTGCCAGGACATACAAAGGGACTCAAAAGGAGAAAAAAATGCAAATAAAAGAAAAAGATAGTCCCTGCTCTCAAGGGGTTCACAGCCTTGGGGGAGTCGGCCTGCAAACAACCATGAACAAATAAGCTATATTCAGGATAATTGGGAGATAATAAATGAAGGGGATCAGAAAAGGTTCCAAAAAAAAAAAGGAGGATTTTAGCTGGGACTTGAAAGAAGCCAGGAGGCAGAGATGAGGAGGGAGAGTGCTTCCGAGCATGGGCAGCAGTCTTCTTCCAAGAACTGCAAGGAGTCTCATGTCACTCGAGTGCAGAGTATGGGGGAGGTGGGGAAGGGGTGTATAAAGGCTACTATTTTGTTATGTTTCAAGGGAACCAATGAAAACTAAATCTGTGACTATCCACATGATAGATTTACCTTCTCTGGAAAGAGTGATGTTTTCGGTATTCAAAAGCTCCAGTAAATATTCTAGACAAAACCAGATGCTGCTGGACCATGTTAAACAAGTAAAAGCCCAATGTTAATTGGTTTGTGATGGAAGGAGATAGAGAGTGTGCTTGCCACTACTTCATTTGCTATTTTCCATTAATAGATTAAAAATGGTAACAAGGAAGCACAAGAAGGAAGTTTAGGATGGATGAGAATGAAATAAGGAATAGTACACGGCAGGAATAAAGAAGATGGCTGTTTTATGGCAGTGCCTCTGAGATTAAGGGAGTGGTATGAGAGCTTTAATTTTAATGTCTGATAAGATGTCTGTCAGTGTTGACCCAGTGTAGAAAATTATTGGTAGATATTATACTTAATTGCATCTAGATTTATGGTGAATAAAATTCAAAGTGTCAACTTTCTTAATCTTTACTTGTATCTTTTATTTCTCTATGGTACTTTTATGTCTTAAATCATATTAACCAAACACATATATGTCCTTGAGTCACACAATTTACTTGTACCTTTAAAGAACACAATATTCCAAAGTTCACAAAATTCTCCTTCTGTATATCATCGTAAACAAAAACTATGAGAATGTTGTTTACCCTTGGATTAGAGTAGATGAAATGGTAAGGAATTCTGAATTGGTTACTGACAAGAGTCCACATGTAGCCCTCTAGGTCCTCAAGCGTGGTGATTTGACTGAAACCAAACTTCACAGAACAAATTCCCTTGATAAAAGAATTTCTTCTGTAAAATTTGGACTCATTCAAAAGGTTGCACCCAAGGATCGGGAGGCTATAGTGGCCTTCTAACCCTGAACAAGACACTACTTTTTCCTCTCATTTAGTGTAGCAAAATCATTGTTGTTATAACTTTAGTTTTCTCAGAAAGGGCTCAGGGAAGATATGGAATTAGATTTCTGCTCATGTTTCAGGTTCAAAACCAACACAAAGATTAAAATAATTTCCCTAACACATACATCTGACCATATCACTCCCCTTGTTTCCCATTGCCAAAAGTATAAAATATAAACTGCTTAGCCTTTCCCAATCTAATGCATCTTTTCAGACACAACCTCTCCTCTCCATGATGGTTCTTCATTTCACTCATCAATCTTTATATTTTCCTTTTTTCTCTCCTTGGAACAAGAGAAGTTCTGATTTTACTTGTAATCACAATCCAATTTCCTTACTAACCCCAAATTCAGAATACCTGCAGTCTATAGAAACCTGTTGCCAAGGAATAAAAATTCGATCATTTATTTCTTCTTCTTCCCATGATATATTTCCTAGTTCATTCTTTGGGAAGGACGATGAATTTTAAGTGGGAAAGAATTCTTGCCAAAATAACAAATTCCAAAGAGAACTTTCAAAGGCTAATTGTATATCTGGAAGCAGAGAGGAGCTGCATCTGTTCCATTTCATCATCCAATCTCATCGTGAAAAGGGAACATTTTCAACGTTGGGAAGCTACATTCTGCCTTTGTAATCCTTGACAATGGAATCTTTTTGCAGTTATTCAACCAAAGTGGGCAATATATACTGGTGGACCGGATTGGAATTGCATCAAATTTTGGACTATTTGCTATTTAAGACTAATAATCATGCCAGTTGTAGATCAATTTTAATTATCTTTCTATATCACAAGTGATTGAAAATGGTATATCACATTTATATAGAATTTCATAGGATTTTTAAACTAAAAAGAGAATGTACATGAACTTCCATATGGATATATGATTAATATCTGGTTTTCTGATGTATTTTCTACAATGACAACTAGGTTTTAAATTAAAAATACATAAGTTACCAAATAAACATTTTAATTTTGTGGTTGCCTCCTCCGTATAATATGAAATAGCTGAAAGAATACTGGTTCAAACCTAGGCTATAACCTTGGGCAGATCCTTAACATTTCTGGGCGTAAGTTTCATTATCTATAAAATGAGTTTGATTCAGATGACTCCTTCAAGCTCTAAGTTTATGATTCTGAACTATCCAAATAGTATAGCTACTTTGATAGCATTCACACTAATGTCATCATCATACCTTATAACCTGAAACTGGTACCATCTGTTTTATAAATGAGAATGTGTGCAAGACTTGAGAACCTTTTCAAAAGTCACTTAGGAAGTCAGTTATGATGTTAAGTTTCAGATATTCCTATGTTCCTATTCCTTGATTACATTTCTTCCAAGTGGCCTTATTTATGTTAATAACAAGTCTAGCAAATAAAATCTAACTTGACTGATACCATATTTAGCTTACGTTCTCAATGGGTCAAGGACAGGCAAGAGGGAAAGAAAAGAATTTGGAATTCAAAAATTTTCAGAAATGAATGTTCAGATCCTATGTATATGTAAGTTATCTGTGTAATTCACAGACCATCTAGTGGCCAGAAAGGCATAATTGGGTTCAAAAGTTTAAGGAAGTGGCCAACACTTTGCTTCTCATTTTGAGTCCCTATTTTGCCACAACTCATGATTTGAAAAAAAAAAAAAATCAAGGTCATTGCTGTTCACTTGCTGAGAAATAATAATGCTCTTCTTCTTTCCTGTTGATGCAATTTCCAGGCCGTTCCAGCAACTACCATGGCCCTGGCTGCAAGGAAAAGGGCGTGCTGCAACAACCGAGTAGGAGTAAGTATAAGGGAACAGAACCGATTCCAAAGGCTGTTACTAGAGCTTCATAAGGAAAGTATACTGGGTATCCATCGCTGGTACTCTTGATTACTGAAAAAATCCAGAGGTAGGGTCAGAATACTACAGAGATGCTATTTATTATGATTTTTTAAAAGAAAAATTTCGCCGTTCCTCATAAATATTTAGGTGCTCCTCAGTATTTAGTTTCGCTAATGCTAAAGTTTCAAAAAATTTTTTAAATTTTAATTTATTTATTTTTAGTTTTTAACATTCATTTCCACAAGATTTTGAGTTACTATTTTTTCTCTCCCCGTCTTTTCCCTACCTCCCACCCCCAAATAGCCAGCCTACCGAATACCCCTTCTCCCAGTCTGTTCTCTCTTATATCCTCCCCCTTCACCCCACTAACTTTCCAGTAGAGCAAGATGGGTTTCTATATCCCTAAGGTTTCAAAATTAAAGGTGGTTTAACACGTTTGAGTGTGTGGGTCATTGAAGCAAGGCCATTTTTCATTTTATTTTGTTGGAATTTGTTAAGTTTTGCATTGATCTTTTGAGCCGTGTATTAAAGTACATGTTGGGTCCTGTGAAAGATGTCAGTTTAAAAATTCAACATCCCTCTGCCAGATACAAAGGAGAGTCAAAAGAGGCCAAAGAATAATGAAGGTCTAACGGTAGATGTGAGGAAAAACTGTCAGTTTCAAATAAAGTCAAAACAATGGGCTGAATTGTAATACAGACTCTCTTTGATCTCGTTCTGATCAGGGATCCAAGGGCCTCCTTACAAGGTAAACCACAGTGAGAACAATAAAACAATGCTCCCCAAGGATGAAGATGAGAAATACGGCAAGCCATGAGGCTGTAACTACATAATTAACTTAAATAGGTGGAATTACATTTTAATCAGTAAAAAAAATTTTTTTAAAAGAAGTTTCTTCTGGTTATTTCATATTTTACTTATTACAGTTCATAGTTTTTGTTTATAAAATTAGAATGCAGAAAGTGATTTATGTTGTCTATGTGTTCGGTCATGTCCAACTCATTGTGACCCAATTTGGGGTTTTCTTGGCAGAGATATTAGAGTGGTTTCACCATTTTCTCTTCCAGCTCATTTTACAGATGAGGAAACTGAGGTAAACAGGGTGAAGTATGTTGCACAGGGTCACACAGCTAGTGAGTGTCTGTGGCCTGATTCCAGGTCCAGCACTCTATCCACTAAGCTACCTAGCTGCCCTGTCTATGCACTGTCACTTTGTATAATCATAAGACTATTGAGCCAAGGCTATTAAACATTTAGCCCTTTTTTTCTACTTGGTGGCAGCAACCTGAGGGCTGAAGTTAATGCTATACCTTAAAAGTCCACTTAAGAATGACCTCAGCCACAAAAAAGGAAAGACCAAATCATACCCCCATATTTAGTGAGAGCCTCTAAAATTGGTTGAGCTATTAAACTAAAATTAAATCAACCACAAGAAGTCTTTAAGCAAACATAACTGTATTTCAGTCAAAAAGGCTAAATAGTCTTGTTCCCAAATACCAACTGTGCACTCAGCGTCTACAGCTTGGGTACATGTGTTCCAGGGCCCTTCCCTAAAAACATGAGGCCAGTGAATGCAAAAGGATTTATTAAACACTTACTTATGTACAAAGTCATATCCAAGTCAGGGTAATTGTTGTTCAGTCATTTTGAGTCATCTCCAACTCTTTGTGACCCCCTTTGGGATTTCCTTGGCAAAGATACTTGGAAAGGCTTGCCATTTTAAAAATCCAGCTCATTTTACAGATGAGGAAACTGAGGCAAATGGTTCAGTGACTTGCCCAGTGTCACACAGCTAGTAAGTATCTGAGGTCAAATTCGAACTCAGGGGGATTTACTGCATTTCCTTACTACCCTGCACGTACCTTTTTTTTTTTTTTTTTAACATTATTTGAAGTGCTTCTTAAAATAACAGATAGTCTATACAGAGCTGTGATCTCAATGTTATTAACCCTTCTTCAGTACAGATGGATACTTTCAATCACTTTTGTAATTTTTATCTGTGTTTTTCTGTAAATCATCCATTGGAGATTTAACTAATACATCAAACCCTTCAAAATTTCAGGAAAACCAATATAGTACTTAGGCTTTTTCTGTTTTCCCATCCTCCCTCCATGATTGTCCCATCTCCTTTCCACCTATATAAATCCTTGATGATACCCTTACTATTATTTCTGGAACAAGGTGGTATCAGGCTACAGTCTTGAAAAAATTGTGCTGGAATCACTCTGGCCTATTATAGTTTGAATCCCAATTATGTGTTGTTCTTTTTTAACGAGAACACTAACTGATATTATTTTAAAAAATCAGTATCTTAACATGACATTTTTTCTTAAACACATGTATAAATGTAACTTTTAAATGAGGAAAATCACTATAAAATTATACATAAGCAAATCTGCTTGGGTTTAGTATTGGGAAAAAGTGGAAAGGGGAAAGGAAAGAGGAGGAATATTCCAAATGGAATCACTTTTTGGAATACCATTCTATTTTCCTATTTTTCTAAATTCATTCCATGTGGAAGAAACATGAAATGAGGAAAGTATAGTACATGTTCAGGGAAAAAGTAAGAAGAAAAGTAGTAGGAGGTTGAAAAAGTGGGCTGGTAACAGATTAAGAAGTACTTGAACATAGTCATCCACAGCTACTATAGGCCCAGAAAAGAAAGCTCTTGACACCAAAGTCCTCAGTGCTGTCAGATAGTTCAAAATCAGAAACAGATGTGATTTTACCAGCATAAATGACATTCAAGATGCATTCCCACCTGCTGTGCTATTGCATCCAAAAAGTCATTTCCATCTGACTTTTGGCTGAAATTTCCTCTGTGTTACTTCCCCTATTAGAACTGGAGATCCTGGAGAGCAGGGAATGCCTGTTTTTCTATTTGTATCCCCAATGCTGTGCACGTGTTGTTTAACATATGCTTTTTCATTCACTCATTAGACTAAGGATTTTAGGCTATTTCATAGGAAATGGGAAGTCATGTAAGATCTGAGTTGTGCTGTAGGGAGCAGTGCATGGGATCATGGGGCTGAAGATCATTGCCACAATTTAGGTAATGGACAATAAGGATTTGAATTATTAGAAGTATGTTCCTACCTGTACAGCCTGGTTAATCACAGTATTGATTGTTCATCCACAGCTTTGGAAGACAACCTTCCTTTTGAGTTAGAGGTGCCTTTATTATATAGTGCAATACAGGGAGGCAATCCCAAGGGTACATCCATTGGAAATCATGTGGGTTCTGCTTTACAACATTTTTTATTCTTTCCCATATAATATATACTTCTTACAAGGTGACTATCACCAAAGAGTTTTATTTTGCTTCTATAAATTGGCGTACAATTAAACAGTGATATACATCAGGAACCCATTTTACAGTATGACAACTCAGAACTCATACTGATGGCAATGTATGGTAGAGAATTAAAGTTTTTGATATAGTCTCTTTTTTTGACAGTTACTAATTGCAGTCTAGGTGAGAAGACTATATTGTTTAGTATCAGTCTATCTAGATTGCTACTAGGTCGACCCAAACAGCAATACTAGCTGGCATTCATATAAAGCCCCAAAGTTTGCAGAGATCTGTACTTACCTTATCTTATCTTCACAACAACCTTTTGAGGTAGGTACTATTATTCCGTTTACAAATGAGAAGACTGAAGATGAGAAGTGTTAGTTAACTTACCTAAGATCACACTAATACAGGACTAAGGACACATTTCAACTCAGGTCTTCCTGCCTCCAAGTTCAGCTGTCTTGCCCACTGTACCACTTATCTGCCCAGCATACTATTCAAAATGGCTGCAATCAGTAGCTATGACCTGAGCTAAAGCCATCCTTTCTCTAGTGGGAACCAATGAAACAAAGCTCTCGGAACCTCAAGTTTTCACATCTCCCTTCACATTTTTTCTTTTGCTAGTAGCTACCACTGTTTGCACTGCAACAATTTTGCCTTTGGAACATGTACAGAAATAAATTTAGAATAGTTTAACCTAAGCAAGTTAATACGGTTTTAGGGGTAGAAAGGTTATATAGCAGCTGTGGGTGGTAACTTACAGGTTGGCATAGGTTAGCACAGAAGCAGAAGCTTGAAGGATGATCTATGGGGAATTCAAGGCATTGGCTGTTCCTTGGCTGCTTTATTCAAAGAGCTATCTGACCTCAAGAATTGTGGTCATTAAACCAGCCCCACTGGTGATGAGCTGCCTGATTACTACCAAGATGTAGTTGACGTTGATGTTTGCAGAGGGAAATTCTGGATGTTGCTTTAGACTACTGAAACTCTACATTCCCATATGACTAAGCTGCATGTGTGGGACTTACTTTGCACTCCCCTCCCCCAGATGATTCTGTCATCTCTGTTGGGCGTGATAACTGTCCTTGGTGCTGTGTACTGCATTCTGGTGTCTACACTGGCTCTTTCTGAAGGACCTTCCATTTGCAACTACAATGTCAACAGCTCAGTCAACTGTGAATTTTCAATGACCAACTTAAGGTGAGTAGCCAATTTAATCCAAATGATAATCATTCCCTTATTAGTAATAATTAATTTCTTAGAATAGTGTGACATTAAATCAGGTGGTGCTTTTCTTGATCAAAGTCCTGACAGAGATAAGCATTTGATATAATAAATAGCATAAAAACTTGAAACGGGAAAAGGGATCAATGAGTTCAGAACGAGCTGTTTGAAAGGACATGATGAATCGTGCTGGTTCCTCCCAACCATAGCTACATCTCTATTTATCTTTTTATCAGATCTGTGATGTCAGTGGTATCAGGAATTCCCAGAGAGGAAATTTCCTCCACCAATATAGATCTGCAAATACCATATTACTTAAGTCTCAACAATTTTCTGGAGCACTGCAAGGTCAAATGACTTACCCCGTGTCAGACTGCCAGTATATTAGACCTAGGACTAGAACGCAGAGCTTGCTGACCCTGAGACTGATTCTCTATCCACTAGGCCATCATATCTTCATGGCAATATTCATGGATGTTAAAAATGCACAAATCTTTATTGTAGTCTGACACAAGCTCATGCCTGAATCCAAGCATAATCCTGGTTACAAAGAATAAATAACATTAATCTTTATCTAGAGGCATACCTCAGAGATATCGCAGGTTTTGTTCTAGATCACTGTAATAAATATTGCAATAAAGCAAGTCATCATATGAATTTTCTAGCTTCTCAATGCATACAAAAATTATGTTTACGCTAAACTGTAGTCTAAGTATGCAATAGCATAATATCTAAATAATACTTTATTGCTAAAAATTGCTAAAAAATACTAGTCATCATCTAAGCCTTTACCAAATCATAATCTTTTTGCTGTCGGAGGGTCTTGCTTCCATGTTGATGACTGCTGACTGATCAGGGTGGTGGTTGCTGGTGCAGGGGGAAGGTTGGGGTGGCTGGGGCAATTTCTTAAAATAAGACAACAATGAAGGTTTCCCACAAGTATTCATGCTTCCTTTCATTTGAACACTTAAGAGGTCATAGTAAGATTATTAGTCTAATTTCAATACTATTGCATCTCAGGGAATAGGGAAGCCTGAGGAGAGGGAGAGAGATGGGGGCAACAGTTGGCTGGTGGAGGAGTCAGAACACACATATTTATTAAGTTCAGTGTCTTATATGGGCATGGTTTGTGATGCCCCCAAAACAAATATAATAGTAACATCAAAGATCACTGATCACCATAAGAGATATAATAATAATGAAAAATTTGAAATATAATGAGGATTACCAAAATGCAACAGAGACACAATGTGAGCGCAGGCTGTCAGAAAAATGGAGCAAATTGATTTGCTCAATGCAGTGGCCACAAACCTTCAATTTGCAGTATCTGCAAAGTGCCATAAAGCAAAGCACAATAAAACAAGGTAGGTATGGTAGGTATGTCTTTATTTCACTACCTAATCTGCTTAGCTTCGAAGGTGAGCAGAATTTACTTCTCTATTTGCTGGTAATCAAGCAGTTCTTGATACAATTTCTTTATAATTATTTCTGCCTTCTTATATTATAAATAAAACAATATTCATCTAAGAATACTTTCCCAGTTTTTGGCTGCTGACATTAAGAATAAAAGCAAATACTACTTTTTTTTTTTTGCCTTTTTTTTGGAGAGCAATTGAGGTTAAGTGACTTGCCCAGTCACACGGCTAGTAAGTATGTCAAGTGTCTGAGGTCGGATTTCAACTCAGGTCCTCCTGACTCCAGGGCTGGTGCTCTATTCACTGCGCCACCTAGCTGCCCCAGCAAAACTACTCTTGAGCAATCTTAAGTAGAGTCTAGAGCAGTAGTTCTCAACCTGTGGGTTGTGCCCTCTTTGGGAGTCAAATGACCCTTTCACAGGGGTTGCCTAAGACCATCGGAAAACACATATTTCCGATGGTCTTAGGAACCAAGACACTGCTCCTCTATCCGTCTCTGGGCAGGTCCGCCCACATATAAGTATTAAAGTGTCATGGCATTAGGAAGGTTGAGAACCACTGGTCTAGAGTAATGCATATTTCTAGCCCTACCTAGACAATCTATCAAGAATCATCATGCACACATTGCTTAATTGGTGGACCATTGGTGAAAAAGCCCTATTTCATATACTGAGTATACTCTATGCCACTTTGAAAGTCAGCTGCAGGAGTGCAGAATAGCATTATTCTATGTAAACATGGACCTTTTTCTCTAACAATGACAAGAATGTTTTCAGGCTAAAAGGCTTCTTGATCTTACAATTCTGAGTGTAGCCATTTTTAATTTAAAAAGAAAACCATGTGAGTGAAATTTCTTTTTAAAATGGCCTTTAACCAAAAAAGGCATGGGTCTTTCAATTCTGTTCTAGAGAGAGAGGATAGCAATGTAACTTTGTACAAAATCAGCTGTACTAATCTTGGGTTATACAGATGTGGCCAAGGGAATACAACATACCACCCACAATTTGTCATCAAAGTCCAGTTTGCCTTATGTTTCATACTTCTTGTTCTTTTCTGGATGTACTGCTTCTGATATTTCTGAGGTCTTCTTTCTTTCTCCAGTAACTTGCATGATCAATTGGAGCAATCATTTGATAATCTGCAGTGGTTTTATACTACTTGTGTGCCTGATGACTCCATCAATTCTACCTCCAATTCTACCCAGGGATCAAATACCTTGAGCTCTGAAGAAGACAAGCTTAAGATTATTCACCTTTCAGTATTTACTGGTTTACTTTTGGTGGGGATTCTTGAGATCTTATTCAGTGTCAGTCAGTTGCTGATTGGGTTCTGTGGCTGCCTCTGTGGAGTTTCTAAGAGGAGAAGTAGACAAACACCATAATATGGAACCAAGGACAGTCTCTCTCTCTCTCTCCAAAGAGATTTCCATTTTAAAGTGGAAATATAATCCTTTAGATACAAGTTTGGGGATATTAGTCAACCACATGAAATTAATCTAAATGTTATTTTAAAGTCACATTTTGTTCATTTTTAAAACTCTCAAAAAATGGTTTCTCTATGTATTAATTGCCTAAAGACAAGAAATGCAGTATATTTATTGAATAAAATAAACTAGAAAATTGTGTGAATATTCTCAGCAGTATAATTGTTCCTAAAATTTTTTAAAAATGTTCTGCCTAGAACCCAAATATTGTACACAGTAACAGTAACACTGTATGATGATGTACTATGAATAACTTATTCTCAGTAATACAATGATCCAATGCAATTCCATAGGACTTATGATGAAAGGTGCTGTCCATCTCCAGAGAACTGATAGAGCCTGAATGCAGATCAAAGATACTTTTTCTTTACTTTCTTTATTTTTCTTGAGGTTTTTGTCTGTTTTCTTTCACAGAATGACTTACATGGAAATGTTTTGCATGACTACACATGTATAACCTGTGTCAAATTTCTTGCTTTCTCAATGGAGGGGGAGAAGAAAGGGGGAGAGAGAGAGTTTGGAACTCAATATTTGAAAAAGAATGTTAAAATTGTTTTTACAGGCAATTGGGAAAATATATTAAATACAAGAAAAATGTTCTCTCTGTATGCAATGTAAGTTCTTATAAAAACGGACAGCTTACAGATATTCCCTATGTTACTGCTATAATAAAACAGCATCATTAAGAATTTGTAGATCTATTTTTTTAATAAAGCCTTTTGTCACCTTGAAATTTTAACTTGTTGGAAAAATCTGTAGTGTTTTAAATCACAGTCATATAACTGAAATACTTATGAAATAACTAGTTAAGTTTTATGAAATCACTAACTTTGATTTTAATTGGAAAATTTTAACAGATTTTGTTGCCAGAGTTTTTCTCAACATCCTGATAAAAATATAAAGGGATAGAGAGCCTACAGTTCTCTTTAGGGGCCCAAGTAATGGGCAGTGGAGTTTTATCTTTGCCTCAGAGACTCAAGTAGACAACACAAAGACATCTGTTTAAACTCAAGTACTAGCAAGAGAATCTTAGTCTAAGGAATATGAAATCACTAGGGTTAGGGGGTTCTTAAAGTGGGTAACAATCCTGAGTTACCAAGTCTGCACTTCACCAGAAGCTTCTCACATTTTTGAAAGTGTGTGCCCCTTCTGGTTTCAAAAGCCACTCTATCCTGAGGGCCAATTCTACTATTCCCAAAAAAAGTATACATTCTTTTCCAATATTTCCCATGGTAGCTAGTTCTTGGCCAAAAGATCATTTTTCAAAGCAAACAGAAATCGTTCATTTTAAAAGATGAAGTGAATAAAATATCTTTGTAGTTTGGCTTTTAAGAAGATAATTTAAAAACTACTTAGTTCATAGTCACTTCTGAAACTTTAATTCTCATATGCTATGCTCATTCTCTTCTCAATGCCATGGGTTCATAATACTATGACCTGTAACATTCTCTCTTCCCTATCTAAATCCTACCCATCCTTCAAGGCCATTCCCTGACTTTATTTTATATAATCTCATTCTTCTTCCGCTTTCCCAAAGGATCAATCATGCTGCATGATTGTGCCACACATTTTGGCACAAAATTTTGTCTTAGTACTATTACCTTAATAGTTGCACGTACGTCTAACTAATTAATTAGACTCTGTCTTGACTGTTTCTAACCATGTATACCTAAATAGACTGTCACTTCTTTGAGGACAGAGCTCACTTCTTTTGTACCTTCCAGAATAACTGGGCAGTTAGCAAACAATAAATACTTGTTAGTCTAAATACGACATATAAGAGAACAGCTGACTTTTCTACCTGATGCCCATCGAAATGGTTCCATTTCAATGCCAGACACCCAATAAGGAAAGTTGAAAGACAGGAAGGGATTGCTTCATTAGGGAAAAAAAAGTTCTCCTGAAAATACACTCACTACAAAATCATTCTTCAAAACAGAACTAATTTGTGGAAACTTTGTCCCGTGTATAAATTGACAAAAATCAGCATCTACCATTTTAAGTGGGAACATTTTAAAAGTATTCACATGAAAATGTGTGTGAGCATGTGTATACACACATTATATTTCATTGCAGACATGATTGGTTGCTATAGATTACAATACCAACAACTCACAGGGACTGTTAGATTCTACATATCACCATGATTTCTCCCCCTTTTTTCCTTCTCATTTTAGATAGGTCACTGAAGCAAAAATAGGACATGTTTGGTTTTCCTTGTCCAGTATTAGTGTGGTGCTAAATATGGGGAAAAGCCTAGGAGATCATTTTAAAAAAGGTTACTTGGTGCAGTGGATAGACTGCTTGGCCCAAAATCAAGAGACTCCTTTGTGAGTTCAAATCTGGCCTTAGACACTTACTAGCTGTGTGACCTTGGGCAACTCACTCAACCTGGTTTGCCTCAGTTTCCTCAAGCATAAAATGAGTTGGAGAAGGAAATGGCAAACCATTCCAGTATCTTTACTAAGAAAATCCCAAATGGGGCCATAAAGAGTAGGATGGCTGAAAAAGGTTGACCACCACCACCACCACCTTATAGCCCTTGAATTTCATAACTATGAAATTCATTATTTCACACTCAGCCTTTTATACTGTTTGGAGGAATTAGAATTCAAATAGTTTCCACTTTGAGGCTTGCCTGGTTGAACTATTTATATACAAAACAATGAAACACCTGAACTAGTAGTCTGAGATTACAGATGTGGCTTATTCCATCCTATTTGATGAGAAGCAGTAGTGACTTTTCCCGGTACCACCACAACATAGCATGGAATACATACGATACAAAAGGGTGCCGCACAAAGCATACTAGCTGGTAGATATGACATCAGCAAATGCCTGGAGAATCCTAACTTGAGTCTAACACGGGGCTTGACACAGCTCAGAACTTGGAGAACGAAGTCCAGGTCACAGTGTTCTCAAGTCTCGGGTTCAATTTACTAGGCTTACGTTCTTTACCATAAATGATAGGATATTAAGGACGGGCACAAGAAGAAGTCTGAGACACATAATGAAAGGCCCACCTTCACATTAACTGAATAATTACTACCATTCTTATGTAATTCTTTGACTAATTCCAGAGGAAGAGAGAATGATCTTCCACTGAAATTAATTATTTACATTCCAAATAAGGAGAAACAAATCTTTAGGACCAATACCATCCCAGCCCTCTTCCTTTTGGCCTAACTGGCTACAGTGCACCAAAAATACTGTGTGTACTTAGGAAAGTCTTTTTTACTGACGAAAACCCCAGCAGCATGTGTAATCACTTTCTGTTGCAGACCCAATTTGAGACTGGGCTATAGTAAGCACATGTGGTCAGTTGATATTCAAATGAGTCATTCATTCTGCTCAGGAAGACAAGTCATATGATTCAATTACAGATAACACAAGAGAGGCTTTTGATCATTAAGATTAACATATTACACCTGGGGAAGAACTCCTGTCCCTTGGTTTCTTTTCTTTGAAAAGGCAAGTGCCTCAACACTTAGGGTGCCCTGGTCCTCATCCAGAGTGTTGATGTACTGGCACATCCCAAATTCAGTGCCTGGAAAGGAGACACTTAGCATGTCAGGAGGGAGCTTCTTTTGTTGGCCTCCAGTACATGGGATATTCAAGGATATGGGGATTACATCAGTCTCTGAATTAAAAAAGAAAAAGAGCTATAGGGTGAGAATTTTCCTAACTGAAGAATCCCAGGAACAGGTTTCACTGGTGTTCTGCACTCTGTGAGATTAAGGATGTTGGGGGCCATACTCTATAGTGGAAGGAAGATACAAAAACAAGAGACTTCTTAATTAAGATGCTTTATAGATATAAAAATAAGAAAACTATTCATTATGCTAGTGTCATCCTCATCTGCTAGGGTCTGAAGATTCTAAAAGAAAGAGAAAAAGTACATAAACTTCTACTACCATCAAGAAATCAATTATTCCACCTAGAGACTCAGAAGACATGATTTGGCATCATATATACTACATATACATTCACAGTAAAAATGGGAAGAAATAAACTTTTTCAAAAGACAAACACTGCTTTAGTTTGACAGTTTATTAAATACGCTACACTGGTACCTTTTCCGTAATCTTTTAAATCACTCACACATGGACTTGCTTAAAAATGTATTTCATAGAAAAACATCTGCAAAATTAAGACTAAAATAAGAAAATACATATCACACACACCCCTGGATAATCTGCTGATATGTTAGCAAGAATTTCTTTAATTTATTCTGTACATGTGCTTAATGAAGATACTTATGAAATACGTGACTTAGTTCTTTTGAATCTGGCACCAGGCGGCAATGTTCAAAGTGTTCATGTCAGCTAAAGGGAAGCTGATGCAAAAGTGTCTATTCACAAACGATTTCATCTAACAGTGTTTCAAACACAGGACAAAAACAGACACTACTCTTTTTTACAGATACTTTTGCAAATCCATTTTATAAGCCTTCTCTATTACCCAGAGAATTAGTGCAGTCTGTTCTCATGTAGGCAAGAGAAGCCAATCCTTTCAAAAACAAATTTAGGCCTATTTACAAAACATGCAAAGGGATGTTATTTTAAGTAGGTGTTATCGCAAATATGATCAAAAAGAAATACAGCCAAGCAATAGGACGTCCCTTCAGTTCTGTTCTAGGTCTCTTGCTCTTTCCCAAAGAAGTACATGTTCCGTGCATGGATTATCAAGTGGCGTACAATGCAGAGACAGAAACCAAGAAGTTTGCAAATGCTTTCTATTTCCAGCTGTTACGACAAGTGCATTAGAGAGCTGAGGTTGCCTCTAGCGGCGAAACCAAAGCCAGCTATTGAGCAGCCAAAAAGCTACAGTAATCGAATACATGACCATCTCTCTTTTTGCACGTTCTTTGTTTTCTTCTTCCAAAAGTTGGAGACGTCGATTAAGTTTGATGATCTAAGAAAAACACCCCGAAGTGTATTAGTGTCCGACATATTTAAGTTGCTTTACAAAGTGGTATAATGAAGACGCCTTGAAAAATTTGTCACAAACACTAAGTAGATTTATTCTACAAATATTTACTATAGTGACATTTCTTAAATAAAACCAAATCAAATCTATTTTGAAGAAAAAAATCTCCCAAAGTCACTCCATTACTATCTGCCAAATCCTCTTGGATTAGATGGTTTCAAAGGTGCCTTCTAACAAAAATTCTAAAATTCCATCATTCTTTGAACATTTTCCTTCTACCCTGCTTGCCTAACGTCCTAACTTCCGCTCCTTACTAGGTAGCTTAGGGAATGGTCGCTATCTGAAGTCCTAAAATGAATTCATGTTGACATAAGGATGCCATATTCTAAGGAGACAGTAGGGTGCCATCTCTTGCAATCCACTGGGCAAGTCCTTTACCCTGTCTGGGCCTCAGTTTCCTCATCTGTAAAATTAGGTTACAGTAAGTGATCTCTGAGGTTACTTCTACCCTTAAATTCAGCAGTTAATTTACTATAACGCTAAACTGCTATCATTCCACCCACATTTCTCCAACCTACCAAGCCCATGAAAGCCTGTCAAATTCCTCACAGAAATATGACTGTATTTTCTATAGCATTTCAAGAAAGGCCTCATGGAGGTGGTATTTAAGCTAAGTTTCAAAAGTGACAAGATTTCTGAGAGATGGAGTGATTTTCAGGCATGGGGTTAGTGGAAGGGCACAGGGATGGCAGACAGAAAGTTGTGTGTGAAGTACAAGATGAAAGTTTGGTTAGAGTGCAAAGTATAATGTAGAATAAGGCTGGAGAAGTGGGTGAGAGTCAAGTTGTGAAGGATTTTAAATGCCAAACTGAGAAGCCTGCCGATATTTGTACTGTAAGAGCTTTCGAGTGTTGCTTAGGGTACAGAGGTTCAATAACTTGCCCAGCAAATCTTCCTGATTTCATGACCATCCCTGTATATACTGTACTATGCTGCCTAACTTAACTAGTTCTTTATTGCTGTTAAATCATTCAGTCATGTATGACTCTTTGGGATCCCAAGGATTGTAACATGCCAACACTGGCCATGGGTTTTTTTTGGGAAAGATACTAACATGGCTTATCTGATACTTCCTTCTCCAGGGTGTCCCCATTTTACAGATGAGGAACTGAGGGTAACAGGGGTTAAAGGACTTTCCAAGGGTCACACAGCTAGTAAGTGTCTGAGGTCACATTTGAACTTGGGTCTTCCTGACTCCGGGTCCAATGCTCTAACCACCGAACCATTCGGCTGCCTTACCTTGTTTCTTATTGAATTCAAATTCAGAGTTGGAATAGACCATAGAAGCCATTTACTCCAATCTCCTCATTTTAGGAAACAAGATATCCAAAGAGGTCAAAATGACCTGCCTAGGGCTATTAGACAGTAAGGGTCTGAGCCTGGATCTGAACTTGGGCTCATTGATTTCAAACCCCAGACTCTTTCACTGCATCACTCTGTTCAGAAAAATTTTCAGTAATTTGACCAATTTCCTCCTAATATGTCTATTGAGTACAGAGGTAGATAGGATGATACAGTCAATTTCAAAGATTTTGGGAGTCAAGGAAATTCTAACACATCTATAATCTCAACTCAAGAGCATAAGCTCTTATCAAACTTAGCCAGGACATCTTAACCAGTGTTTTTCATCAATTACCTGACGTCTGAGGGTAGTAGCATCTACAACAGTCACATCATCTGGTGTTCCTTCAATTGTTGCATCCAAAGTTGAAAGACCGTATCTGATAGAGAAGAAACAGAAAGAGAGTTTAGCAATATAAAAGAAAACATTATTAACAATGTGCCGAAGACATGCAATGGGCTTTAACGTTCAGAAAAGAACTTCACAATCTGTAGTAGTTATGGACCACACAATCTGAACTGACAACAGTATTGTGAAATGACAAAGGAGTTAAGGTTGGCAGCTATCTAGATGACAGGGATGGGATATGGAGAATAAAGAAGAGGAACCTGTAAATACAAAGAAGCATCGACCCAGATTAAGAGTTAAGATAATTTTGAGACAGAGGGAAGACAAATGGAATTTAGTCTGATGCCAAAAAGAGCCCCAGGCTGAAGGTTTCTAAAACCTACTTTAAATTCCAGAGAGATGGATGTTTGCAAGCTCTCATTTTTATCCACAGTCATCAGCCAAAGGCTGACATGCAAACAATTATAAACACCCTATTCTGTTTGCTACCAGGGGAAAAATCACTTGCATCTTAAAAAGTATCAACTTCCTGGTTTATAAATGTCTCTGACTTCTGACAGACAGTCTGGCTGAAAAACAAACATTCTCTTCATCTGTGTATTAGCCACACTCCAATAATGCAGGACTCTGTGTTACAGGGGGACCAGAGGTTGAGTCCTTCTGGTTTCTCCAACCACCCCCTGCCACCTGCTACTCCTACCCAGTACAATGACTACTCTCTCCCTTTCCAGAGTTTCTGTCTTCCATCTTCTGTATTCTCCCACAGAAGCAGTTTCCCTTCACAGACTAAGCCAGATTTCCAGGTCCCAAAGAGATGTGCAAAAGTACTTGTATGACTTTACTATATAAGCTATGTGCACATGAGGAGGTTCATGACGTCCCTAAAGTCTTAGTGCAGTGTGGAGCTATGAAAGCCTAAAAGCTGTAGAGTAAAGCTTCAAACTACACCAAAGGCTCCTAGGGCTTGTGTAAGAGGGCAATGAGGGCAAACCCTGGCATGTCTTACTAACTTGGGGACAAATGCAGGAATTTTCTTTCCAATGACATAAAGAGATGAAATTTTTAAATGATTTATAAATGGTACTGATAGAAGCCACATACAGCTTGCCATTCCAATACAAAAGACAGAAATGAGATACTTTTAAAATGTCATTACAAAAAAACTCAACCAACCAACCAACCAAACACCCAACAAAATAACAAAAAGAAACAAACTGTCCAGACTTTTTTTTTTTTGGAGGGAGATACAACAGCAAATTAAAAACTTGTGATACTAATTTAAATGGAATTTTGTTGACATTTTTCCCTATACTACAATACACTTCAACTACTTGGAAAAATTAGAGACTACTTCATTCTGGTTAATTCAATTTCCCAGATAACTGGGTTAAATGTTTTTTTGTTCCAAATCTTATTGGTGAAAAATCTTCCTAGAATGTCCTTTCTTGCCTCCAGTGTGTTGGGTACAGGGAATACAATTTAATTTTTATCATACACCTTATCTTACTTAACATTAGTGATCAAGATATAGTACAATAGAGGCCATATGTTCTACTCAAAATAAAAGCTGGTCTTGAAGCTAGGAGGCCTGGACTTCAGTCCTGCCTCTGAAATAATGGCTTGTATGACCATGGACAAATCAATTAACCTCTAAGTTTTCTAGGCAAATCTTTGAGACGAGAAGTAGGAGAGCCACTGCCAACCCACACTGGTAAAGGGAGTCTCCTCACTCGGGAATTCCCTACATTAATAAAATAACAATTTAGTCCTGGACCTACAACCAGTGGCCCCAGCTTGCGCAGAACTCCAGTTTCCTCATATACTTAGTGAAGGAGCTAAATGAACTAGATGGATGAGACAGATGCCAGGCCATGAAGAGGAAGCAGAGACGAGTGTTGTCCTTGGGAGCGGGGTATGGGTTTAAACACAGACCCTTAACTTCACTGTTTGGCCAGGGGCAAGTCACAGAATGGCAAACAAAGTAAAAATGGGAAAAGTAAAAGGCTAAAAATCCACATGGCTACAGATTTCTCCCACATCCCAGTGCCACTAATACTATATTATTCTCCTGGTATTATACATAGTAGCACTGGAGAAAGCAAAATATGGACAAACTAATGTACAAAAATTCCTTAAAAGTCCCTAGATAATACCAATAGGGCACATACTCTTACACTACACAGTTGAAAAAGTTAAATCTGGAGACCAGAAGTAGCCAATTACAAATAAAAGAGAGGCACTAAATTTTTGAAGCCTTGCATAAACTGTTGGGTAAAGTTTGGGGGCAGCTGCGTGGGGCAGTGGATAGAGTACTGGGTCTGAAGTTGGGAAGGCTCATCTTTGTGAGTTCAAATCTGGTCTCAGATGCTTTCTAGTTGTGTGACCCTGGGCTAGTCACTGAATCTTCTTTGCCTCAGTTTCCTCATCTTTCAAATGAGCAGGAGAAGGAAATGGCAAACACTATAGGATCTTTGCTAAGAAAACCCTAAAAGGGGTCATGAAGAGTTGGATGTGACTGAAAAATGACTGAATGAGGTTTACCTGTCAAAAGAAATCTAAACAAGCAAAAAGAAATCTGACCTATCTCAATGAAACTTTCAATGGGCAAGTATGTTTCTGAATATAGTGTCCATTTCTAGTCTAGGGTTCTTAACCTTTTTTTTTTTTATCATGGCAGTCTGGGGAAGCTCACTGAACTCTGTTCTTTAGATGCACAGAGTAAGAGGCATAGGATTACAAGGGGCACCCATCATATCAAAAGTTATCAAAATATCAATAAATTCACAGCCTCCAGGTTAAAAATTTTCTCATCTCCAAAACACCTTACCTTTTTAATTGAGGTCTGCATGACTTGAAATTGAAAATCATAAGAAAGCAGAGTCAAAACACTGTTGGCTAACAGTCTGAAAAGACTTGCAAGGAAAGGAAAAGTGGGCCATAGAACAAAAATGAAGAAATTGTCATGAATTCAATTACCTTAAGTAAAAAGAAAAATTCAAGTAGTAGCCGATGTCCAATAATGACCCATTTTTCAATACTTCTGCAACCAGCCCCCCACTGAGAAGGGGGATATCTTGCTCCCTCTAGAAGAATGTAAGACAGGGGCTATTTTGCTTTGGAAGTCCTGATGTTTCCCCACATTTATTTTCGGTCTGCACCTGTGATTTATCAGTATAGGGAAGGCAGGATGGACAGGTAGAGACAGGATGTGATCTGCATTACTGGAGGGAATATTATATCCATGAGATCACAGAGTCCCGGATTTATTTAAATGTCTGATCCAAATACACAGATGTAGAGAGCCAATGACAACTGGTAAAGCTATATAATTCCCACCAATGTGAGGGAAAAAAGGTTTGAATTATACATGGAACAGCTGAATTATAAAATTAAAATCAAAGTAATTTTTAAAAGTGTAATTAGGTTATCAATTTTCTGAAAATTAAAACTGATTCCTTGGGGACCTAATGCACTTAAGAACCATATCTATGCTAATATAAAACACCATTAATGTGGAATAATGGAAGAACCTTAAGAGACAATTAGATGTACATAAATCCAGACTTGAGAGAAGCAATGAGGTACAGTAGAAAGACTGGTCATCAGAGGACCAAGGTTCGAGCACTGGCTCTGTGTTCCTTTAGGCAACTTTCTTCTCTTCCCTTGATCTCAGGATTCCTCATCTACAAAGTGAGGAATGTGTTTAGATCAGTGGTTCTTAAATATTTTTTTGTATCATGCATCCCTCTGGCAGTCTGGTGGAGCCTGTAGGACCCTTTCTCAGAATAATATTTTTAAATGCAAAAATTAAACAAGGAGAATTACTAAATAACCTAAATGATATACACTGAGAATACAAGAAACAGAGAGATACAATTATCAAAATTACATGTATATATAAAAAAAGTTTATGGATGCCAGCTTAAGAACCCTGGTCTCAATGATATTCAAGGTCTCTTCAAGGCTTTTATTTCTGCAATTCTATGAGTCTATGACTGTTTTTATACTGTGCTTTTTAATTTAAAGTATGAGTGGGTCCTACAAGTTGTCTTTCTCAGGCACCAGATAAAACTTAGGAGAGTTCATTCAAAGTAAAAGCAACTAAAGTTTTAACTGGTGAGATAAAGAAATTACCTGACACATAGATGCCAAAATATTATTAGTAAAAGTATTTCCCTTATAGACGACTGAATCATAAAAGTGAAAACTAAAGAAATTCAAAGTATAATAGAAAATTCAACAGTTAATGTATTTGAAATTCCACATATCTATAAAAGAACAAATTTTATTAAACTATTCATTTATCCTTGATTTGCAAAAAGGCTTAATGAGGACACCTGGTTTACCTGACATCATGATGAGGGTTAGAAGTGGCAGCCGAGGACCCCCCACGTAACACTGGCCTAAAGCAGGGTTTTGCAGAGAGTAGGCACGAGACAGATCAGGAAACAGAGAGGAAGTAATGGAAAAACACATAAGCGGGAAAAAAAGCAGGACAAAGAGAAATGTCAAATATATTCAATTATATTGTATAATATCTCAATACAATATAATGTCACCTAAAATAATTTTAAACAAGTCTGCATTTAAATGCCTTCCTTTTTATATTTTTCCACAAATAAAACTAAATTGATGAAAACCTAGATTACATATATGCTGCTGTGACAAAAGAGTTCATAATAAGTCTGTCATTTAAACTTGATGAAACTCAAGGGTAAGTTTATTGAAAAGTCCTCTGGAATTTCTCTTTTTAAATGAGAAACTTCAAAAATATGTCTCAGGATCAATTACTTGCACCTGCATGATCATGGTTGCTCATCTGATACAAATCAGTCCTATTCGGTTAAATCATAACTGCAATTTTCAACTAACTGATGTTTCCCAAGGCTCCCCTCCACCCCGGGATCATTTAGCTCAGTCTTGGACTTGTCACATCACTTCATTTCTTTTGGATTCTATTTAAAAAAAAACAAAACAACCCACTGAGTATCAAAGACCTTCAATTTTAAGAGCAGAGATGTATCCCTCAGTTCTGGAGCAAAAAAGGTCACTCAGGGGAATGCTGGACTCTAGAAGCTGAGCAAGAGCAGGTAAGGCAGCATGCAAAACTCCATAACTGAAGTTTAATCTCCAGAGACAACCAGGACTGACATACAGGGCTGGGCTGCTGGCAATGACGGCTAAGGTGCAATGGAAAACTGTGTGGGGAAATTGAGCTCAGGGACCAAACACACTGGACTTGGTTCTAGCTGGAATAATTAGAGTTCACCACTCAGACAAGGATTAATGCTTTTCCCACCAAATTAAAAGCTCTAGAAGGCCATGAAGCAACTCTCCCCAAAGTCAGTAACAAAGTTTACTGAAGTAGAAGGGAAAAAGAAAGGGAAGAGTAGGAGAGAAGAGAAATTCTTATATTTTTTTTTTGGTTGGTGTAATTTAATTCCAGGTACTATCAGGTGCTGATTCTGTATTTTGTATCCATAACAAATATTTTAATATCCTTTGGAATTGTCTCCTTCAAAAGTTAGCAAGGTTCACAGGACTTGTGATCACAGTGTAATTCATGCTCACCAAATGCGACCTGAAAACCCAACAATTTTAATGTTTGTTTTTTCTAAAGGCAGCACAAGGGTATCTATCCTAGGCTAAAGATTCAGAGTTTTGAGTAGAAATGCTAAGCATGTTTGGGGAGGCTCATGAAATTTATATTTTGTTAGTTAAGTCAAGGGAGAAGTAAAATTGTATCTTAAAAACTTGTGACCTATTTTAAACCTGTATAACCATCAAAATGATTACTGAAACACCATCCAGAACATGCTAGTATTAGTATTATACTTGTTAAATAAATGTTTGCAGAAGCCACTGTTGTTCCTCAAGTTACGACAACAGATGAGGATTTGAGATTTGAAAAGCACACTTCTATTCAAACATATCTGCCGTGTGAACAGTCAGTATGAAAGAGTCACTTCCACCACAAAGATTTCCGTTCTATAATGTAGAGCCAAGAAGCCAAAGGTTACCTTTCACATCGCATTTCATTTTGTCTTCTCAAACTGGTAATTATAATATAAAGGCAAATTAGACGGGCATCCGGCAGAGTTACATATATATACATACCATTTTCTCCTATGTAGCACTGAAATTCTAGTTTCCTTAACAGGTAGCCTTTAACGTAGAATATTCTTTCCTAAAATTTACTGTAACTAGAATAGTTAATTCTATGCTGTGGCAACTGGCAAAATGGATGGTAGTACAAAGATAAAAATTTATATTGTTAACAATATGCTGCCTAGTAGAGAAGAACTATTAGGTAAACACATCTGTGGTCAGTCAGTCCTACTGCAAAGATTATTCAGGTCAAGATGTTTCTTTTATATAGTAATCAAATTGCTGTAGCAATATTTTGAATGGCAGAACAGAAATAAACAACTTTACAGAGCCACAATTATATAATCCAAATTAAGGGAAGAGTATCAATTATAACTCTATTTCACACCATATATCTGTGCCTGTGTATTTTGTGTGTGTTTGTGTATTTTAAAAAAGATTATTGGGAAAATAACAAAACCTATAAATACCTTTGGAAGCCTACTAAATATCACAATGCCTTTTCACTATGGCTTATTAAAATGGGATTTTCTCTTTAAAGTATCAATAATTTTTACATTGGATGGACACTTAAAAAAAAACTATTTTGATAGTCTCATGACAAAATTACTTCAATGCTAATTTGTCTTCCAAAGGTAAGACAGATGAGCTGCTCTTAAGTTTACTTCAAATCGTATACACAAGTAACTAGATTTGTGAATCAACAGAACAAAACTGTGATCATCGGTAAGTATTTTCTTGGAATCATCGACTTAAATGAGTAAAAGATAAGGACCAGACACAGTGTTTCCGAGAGGCTTCTTGTCTTATCAATGACTAAGCCAAAATGGCTCTTATGTTCTTGGGACCCTAGATCTTGCTGCACACATCACCCTTCTGGGAATATGAATGAGTCTTGTGGAAATTCTTCAACAGCTCCACAAAGATATCTGTGGAAAAGAGTATTTCTAACAAGTGGCTCAGTAGGCTAATTCATTTGTGGCCCTAAGGGTACTGAGTCTAATTAATTACTCTTATAACACCTAATAACAAATTTGATATATCATATCAGTCAAACAGACCATGGAGATTTTCTATCATACATGTATATGCATGCATGTGTATATATATATACATGCATATGTGCATAGATTCAATAATTTAAAATTATAAGCTGAAGAGCCATCATCAAATGACACTAATTAAATATATGAAATGATGCACTGCTCTATTACTTAATCTGGAAGTCTTATGATTTAAATCTAACTCTAACCTGGTGGCCCTTAATTACACGTACCTTATTTCTGCATGCTAAAATTACAAGATTCTTAGGTTAAGAGTTCTAAAATAAAATGAGCTTGAATGCAAGGAAAACATCAAAATGTAAAACAATTCAACCTGCCTAAAATAATTCAAAACTTGCTTTAATTTCTGTGTCAATGCTGATACTTAGAATTAATTTTATTATCAAATGCATAATAGGAGTACTATTAAAGGGACACTGTCAAAAGTTATAAATATCTTATTTACCAAACTGACATGAAAAATGTTTCCAGAATTTTTTTTTAATCATCTGAATTTTAATTGTACAATTACAAACTCAAGAGGTGAAGCAAAACTGACCTATTTTCATTGTCCATTCTGAAATGCAAAAAAAGTAATCACAGTGATAAATTTAAATTAGTAATTTTAAAATTAAAAATCAGTGTCCTTTTAATTAAAAAAGGCACTTCAGCCAATTATGATACAATTATAACAAAGCGGACAGAAAAGCTAACTGGAAAAACCCCCAGAAACTTGATAGCACAACAGCTCTAGCTTACTTAAAAATGCTCTTTCTGAAGTAGACAGGACCAAAGTTAAAAGTTACCCCATTAAACCCAAGAGCAAAAATTAACAAAGGAAACAAAGTTATGCTATAGAATAATAACAATAAAAAAAAGCATTTAAATCTGTATAAGCAGCATTACTTTGTAATCATGCAGGTAAATGATTATCCAAATTTCACATTCCTATTTTCTAATTTCTAAGAAATCATGCTATGAGGTTCTTGTAAGAGCAATTTTACTTGCTGCTGCTGCTAACTCTGAATAAAGCTTATGCAACAGAATTTAAGAAATCTGAATACAATGAAAAAATTTTCCCTAAAGAAATCATGCATTGAGACAGTATTCTGAGGAAGAGACTCTATCATTACAAGCTCTGAGTTAATATTATTTTGTGAGGTGTCTAAGAGACCACATAATGCCATTATGAATATAATTAATCCATGAATAATGAAAAATTATCTACATTTTACACACTAGTGCTGTAAGTGGTTAAGGAAAGATTAAGATATGATTCTGCCCAGAAAGACAACTCTGAAATAACAAAATTTTAAATATCTAAAAATTCACAAAGGGCTTGAAGTGGTTTCACATAATAGGCAAATTCAATTGATGTCTTGGTCTAGTAGGAATTCTGAAGTTGCATCAGTGAACCTGATGCAAATTCTTTCCCTTTAACAAATGGAGATATTACTGGTTTAGTTATACTATAGTGACCTTTCTAAGAAATATTCAATTTATTTCACCATGCTGGAATTTTAACATAATTTAAGACAAATTAGGGCTCTGGAACTTGGAGAATTTTTTTTTGTATTCATGAATAGTCATTACAATAGCATTTATTATACTGGAATTTAGTGCTCTCCAAGGAACAGTAAAACCCCTACAGAGAGCTATGCTCATACACACTAACTACAGGCCAGAATTCACACTCAATGGACATGTAATATACTAGCCTTGAGTACCTGTGGTTCATACTCTAGACCATGCCAGATATGTGATGCTATTTGGAACAGTTTTGTGGCATTTTAAGTTTAGAAAAATTTCCATTATGGGACAGAATGACTCTAGGAAAGTCCAAGAACTTCCTAACTGTAGAAGAGAAGACCCAAACCACAAGCAGACTCCAGAATCACTGTACGATCTCTCTCTGCAGGCCCAGTCTGGCATCCCTCTAATAAGAAGTGAAGAGATCCCTGAGCAACTCCTCCCACAGTCTAGAATTATGGGCCAGGTACCCTGCCATTTGATTAAACCAAGAGGTCTTCTATAAATGACAGCTAATTGCTCTCCCACTGCCTCATGTATATGTGTACACTGCAGTAAAAAGTGGCAAAATTCCTTTCACAATAAGCCACATATAATAATACACACTTTTAATATATGATCTCTTATGAAAGGGATTGATGAATAGCTCTTTTAAAGTAAAGATCAGCTATGTTGTCAGGTCTTCATAAAATAAATTTAAAACTGTGGTTACAATATTAAGCAACATTTTTAAAAAAATCTTGCTTTATTACTATAGTGTGTACAAGAGCAGGCCAAAAAACTACACATTATTTATTCTTCTACTGAAGATACTGTATTACAAGCTCCAAAAGCACATGTTCACAGTATACTTAAAACCACCCTGTGACAGTAATTTGGCATCTGAAACTCAGCTTCCACATCCGTGAAATGGGAGCTTCATGGTAACTAAAATTAATTCTATCCTGGAGTGATGGAGAAAGTGCTTTGCAAGCTCAAAGTTCTATGTAATTGTGAGTTTTTATTAATAATGTTAAGAGGTGATTTTACTAGTGGATAAAGAGCTGGCCTCAAAGTAGGGAAGACTGGGTACAAAGGCCCATCTCTAACAGAAACCTCAAAGGAATAAAATGGCTTCACTGCCCACAAGCAACTCTACAAGGCTACATGGCAGAGTAGCAGCTGATTCACAGCAGTAAAGACCTTACCCGCTGGGTTTTCCCTAATGAAATCATGATCTCCTCCCTCACCTTCCCACCCCCCAGATAAAGAGAATCAGCAAAACAGTGGCCATAAAAAGATTACTGAAAAGGGCATTCCAGATGCTTTTAAAGAAATACTCTCAATACAGCTATAGCTGTGGGCAGTCAGGGGCAAAAGACCGCCATCTTTGTAGTCTAATCCACCAGTCAGTGAGACAGGGGAGAAAAAAAACAAGGTAAAATTTTGCTACCTATGGTAAAAGTGTACAGTGTTTTACATGACTAGGAGTAAACATGAACAACTTAGCCATCTGCTGTGAATAATATTCAATATTTTAAAGGAGTCAGTATTTATCGCCCATATCAAAATCTTCCAGTTTTGTAAATAAGCTGATGTGCCTGTCTATGTATATGTCCCAGATATTTTAAATCACATCTCTGTGATGACAGAAAAAGCCTAAATTTCTCTTACATAAAATGACAATAAAGGACAAAATCTAACCAACATTCCTTTGGATAAATATTTGGGTAAACCTTCAAATGTACTTTAGCATGATATAGGAATAAGAACAGTAGCTTCAACCAGAGTGCCCAGCCTCCAATTCTGGCTTTGAGATATAAATGGGGAAACCATTGGGCCTCAGTTCCTCAACTCTAAAAGCTCTACAGTTATGACTAGATCATGTCCGAGGACCCTTCATACAATAAATCCTATAAGCCTGGGGAGGTCAATTAAATGCATATGAATAACAACAACTAATTATCTCTTGGTATATCCAAGTCAAGTATCCAGAATAAGTGAACTAAACCTTTAAAATAACTGTTCACTCTCCGCAGTTAGAAACTAACTACTGTATTTTGCCAGGAGAAGAATCGGGTAACTGCCTCAAGAAATGTGAATTTTGGACAATAAGTTAAGAACACTGAAAGCAAAAGAAAGCAAAACAAGTTGTTTCATCCCACTGCTAGTTAGAAAGAGGATGTAAGGAAGAAAACACAAAAGACACCACACTCCACTAACAAGAAGCCCAAAATAATAATAATAATAATAATGAAAAACAAAGCAGTAAAGCTGGAAGAGTCACTGACGGCCAATCACCTGCGATTTTCATCCAGCACATCCAAGACCTGCTGGTAAGCCCTACGAGTAGAAGACTGGATAAACGACAAAATGCCCCGAGCAGAGTAAAGATTAGATCCATCTTCGGGTAACATATGGGGAGGACAGACACGGGCCTGTTGTTGTGATGGTGTCACACTGTTTATGCAAGCACAGCAAATGAAGAGAAAAATACCGGAGTCAGATTTTAACAAAACTTCAGTTAAATATCTTCCCCAAACATTTATACTTCATTTTTTTTCCCCTTTTCCCACCCTTCATCTTCAGCAGATAAAAAATATCATCGACCCCAAAAAGTTAATAAGATAATGTATTTCACTTAAGAAAAAAACTTCTAGATGGCACACAAGAATGGTAGTTTTTGTACCAAAAATGAAAGTAATACAACTGCATTAATATGAATGAGAGCATAAAAGGGCAGAGATCAGATCCAATCCCCCTGCCTTAGAGACATTTTCAGTTTACCCAATATTTAGCCTGAAGTAAACACATGTCTAAGCAAGTGAACCATACTCCAGGATAATTAGAATACTCATAAAGAATTATAATATGCAGATGTTAAAGTTCAAGCACATGAATATCAAAAGCCTACAGAGTAACATGTTAATTTATGAACCTTCCATTTAAAGAAAAAGGAAACTATTAATTGGAAATAATTTTTTCAGGAAATCAATTTTTTAAAAATAAAAAGATAAAAATGAATGTCTAAGTTCTATAAAACTGTAGAAAATCATTGTGATTACTCATTTTTTCATACTTACATGCACTACTGAAAATTACTGAAATAGTAAAAAACAAATCTGAGAAAGAAATCAGAATTTTTTTTTTTTTTAACAAGGCAGCACTACCTAATCTTTGGAGGCCAAGAATGCTTTTAAAATTAGGAAGATGATGGTCCATTGCTATTTCTGAGTGAGAGTACTCTGAATCTTTTATTCACATTTAGCCTCCTAAAAGCCGGGCACATTTGAACAACTCTATTATATTTGGTTACCTGCCAAATAAACTCTTCTTGAGATTGGAAAGGGCTTTTTGGTAACCTTCATAATCTTGGAAGACGTTTGGTTCAGTATTAGGTACTGGAATACTACACAAATGTGACACCCCACTGCCTGGGCCAGTTACTCATGACTATGTAAAAGCAGAATTATGACACTGAACAGAGGTGACTACTACCCATTCTGCCTTTGTGACAAGGTTAGTATGCATGATGAACTTTATCTTTGTGTGCTAGGGTCAAAGAATGATAACTGGACCCAGGCCAATGATACCATTTAGCAATGGACCAGGCAAAACGAAGATGTTTTATTTTGGCTCATGTAAGACTTCTGGATGCAACTAGAATTTCTCATGAAGTTGCAACATGAGTGAGGTAATTATAGAGAAGACAAGATTTTGGAGTCCCACTATACCAAACCTTTAGGAACTCTGATGAATTTTTGCGTATTTCAGATGCTAATTACAAAGTATTAATAATTAAGCATGACACCATTTGTTCCTTGTTATTTACACTAGAAGAGGGTTTTTCAAAGTTAAATTCTGACATTTTTGCTTCAAGTCTCCAACAATTTAGGAATCTGTGTTAGAGCCAAAGGCAAGGTTTAAAAAATGTTAGGGCATCATCACCTTATTGGTAGCTCTCCTACATTTTTGTCTTGAGAATTAGAAACCTGGGTCCTGAATTCCTCAAGGGCTTAGACTCAGTCTGTTGATTTGGCCATTCTGGGAATGTGTTTGCATGATGATAGATAGTATATGGCAAAAGCCATCTTGAATTGTGGGATATTCAGCCTGGTGAACTGAGTTCACTCTCTGTGACAGCCTATAAACTGACTGAGAAGAGTAAGATCTGAATATCCGGAGGCAAAATGCCCTGTGAAGTAACCCACAACGGGTTTGGAATGTACTCTTTTTAGGTAAATGGGGAATGCCTTAAGATCTAACAATGGGAAACCTGGTTGTGAGATCACAGTAGAGGAATGCCACTGGAACCTAGAGGCAAAGGGAGAAAATAAACACATAATCTGAAACAAATAACACATCTCATGTCTTCCAAGTCACTGAAAAGTTTGTCTAGCAACTGGACAATTCGATAGTTACCCAAACAATTCTGTAGCACCAGCCAGAACACCCATCAGTGTCTGTACTGAAAGCTGATTTTTGCCTAATCCTTTTCTAAACATCATGTTACTTCCCTGAATTAGATAGATACATAAATTCTGATTCATATGTCAACAAAAATATTTATTATTTGAGGATGTCTGCATCTGTGCTTACATATATGTACATAATATTAATTTAGTATTAAATTAACTTAGTATTAAAATTAAATTAAATTTAGCATTAAAATTAATTTTAAATCCAAATTAAAATTAAATTAGATTAAAAACTGAAATCATTTTGTACGTGATGTACAAGAATATAATGGTAAAAAGTAAAGATAAGCTGAACCTCTGAACCTGAAAGTATGTTACATATGTTTTTGGTCCTTTAGAACTGAATGGTCCCTAAAGAGCTAAGTGAAAATCACCTCCTGAAAGATGTATCTTGTGTCAGAACTGGCAATAAAGAAAAGTTTATTTAAGTTCTGAATACTTAAGGTTTCTTGGATCATAGTACAGTAAAATGAGAAAAAGTTCTAGAAGTAAAACTTGGGAGAAAATACTTAAGAGATGAAGATGAAAGCTACTGTCTTTATCAGTGATAGTAAAAATACCCTTGGGGTGGCTAGGTGGCGCAGTGAATAGAGCACTGGCCTTGGAGTCAGGAGGATCGGAGTTCAAATCCAGCCTCAGACACTTAACACAAAAAACTATCTGTGTGACCTTTGGCAAGTCACTTAACCCCAATTGCCCTACCTTCCCCCCTCCGAAAAAGAAAAAAACCACAAAAAAACAAAACCAAACAATAAAATCCCCTCACTACCTTTTCTTCCCAAACCATACTCAGTTATCTTGCTGTTTCTCAATGGGAATTAAAGAGAATGTCTAAGATCTACAGGGATAAGAACTGGACCCTATGATTTCATCAGTAAAGGGAACAAGCTCAACCAAGGCAGGTCAGCACCTTCTTTACAACATCTCATGTTGAAACATTGCCTGGAGCACTGAGAAGTTTAGTGACTATTCCAGGGTCCCCAAACAAACACACACACAGTCTGGGGGTAGATCTGAGTCCTGGCCTTCCTCTCTCCAAGGCCAGCTATTTGCTAGATCATGTTGCCAAAAATTTATATGACCTTTAATTTCACTTAAATTGAAAAAGTAAAATTGTCTTTTCTTCCATCCAAGTATATTACAGTACCTGATAAACTGAAAATGAACAATTGCAAATCCAAAAATACAGGGAATTATATCACATCAAGTGCCACTGCTAAGAGGGGTCTATGCAAGTAAAAAGTTCAAGATTGTTCTAATCATAAATGCTTTTACTTTTTGGAAGCCAATTGAAGAATTAAGAGAAAAAGATCTTTATCTTAAAAATCACTGCCCTAAGAACATTCATTTTTCCCTACATGTTCAGTTTGAAAAAGTTTTTTTTTTTAGTTTTGAACTTCAAGAATTGACACCTTTTTCCACAAATAACAAGGAAATTCAGGGGTAAAGTAAACCAAATATTAATGCATGGGGTATTAGAATCAGCAGGGCCATCAGTGAAATTACACTTGGTCAGTGAAACATTTCTATTGTCATTCAAGACATTTTCTGCTACCCCCTCTCCCCCCCCCACCCCCCAAAAAGACAAGTACTGTTTAAAAAGAAAAAAAGGTTAGAAAAAACAAATCAAAACATCTAGTAACAGAAGTAGCAGAAAGGTTATCACCCAGATGTTACCCTATAAACAATGCAGAGCATACTATACAACTGAAAGAAAGCCATTAATTTCAAACTAATGTTTAGCAACATTCCACCACGGCAAATTTCATTTAAGTTTGTTTGCAAGTAAGAAAGGCTATAAAGTATTTAGGATAGTGTCAATCATGTTATTTTATTGGTACTCTCTCTACTTAAGCCTTGCATAATAATCTACACAAACATTAGCTAAATAATGTTAGAAGATATGAGTAGAACTAGATTAATCTGAATTTATTTGGCATAATTATGTATATGTTCATTACTAAAAAATGAGTCTAAAGTAAATTGCCTTTTCCCCCAAGGACTTCTATGGGAAATGGTGTTTCTTAAACTGTAAAATCAAACCTCTTTGGTGAGATGCTGACCTTTGTCAGAAAATTTTAGAGCAAAAACAATCAAAAGGAAAACATTCATACTTTCACATAAATGATAAATTTCTTTGTTAATTCTCAAGTTGTAAATAACAGAACACTCTTTTCAGCCCTATCTCAGGCAAAACAAGTGACTTTCAGAACTTAAAAGAAACCAGCAGGCCAATTTGTAAAAAACAAAATAAAACAAAAAACCCAACAAAAAGCTACCCTCACTAATCCCACAGTGCTGTCATCTGCTTCTCCTGACAATGAAGAACTACAACAGCTCTTCAGTCCTCAGGTACCAAGCAATGACAGGTGCTGTGCATTAGATGCTAGGTCAATGATTCTCAACCACAAAGATGCATAATTTTCTCAAATAATCAAGGAACTGAAAAAAATTCCAAAAACAAATGTTAGTTTTGGTTTATTCGAATGTTCAAGATTGGCCAAATGGTACTTAAGGAGGTTGTTTTTGAAAACATAAACTGTATCTCCAATAAAACCAAGATTCACTGCTTTGTTAATCTGAGTTCAGAATTCATGTGCTAGCATGAGACATATCAAGGAAATAATGTTTAAATCATCCCAGTTTCCTTCTTTTTGAATATATATGTGTATACACACATATATTTCCACATATATCCATATGCATGTCCACACACACACAGACACACACACCACACACACCCCTTTCAAGAGGTCTGATGACATAGTTTGAGAAACCCTTAATGGAGGTACTCCAGAGCCAAGCAGTAAGAGAATTAAGGCATTATGTGCTAATCATTTTGTAAAACAAATTAGTATTACAAACCTACAGAATTAGAACACTTCCTACTTACAAAGAGCAGATCAGATAAAATCTTACGTGTATTCCGGAGCTGAAAGTGATGACTGGAACCTTGAAATTTTATTTCTTGGGGCAGAATCTGATCTGAGCCACCTTAAATAATAATTATGCTTCTTTTATACATTCATCTTTGTAACACACCAAAAAAGCTAAAAACCGATGTTACTGTTCAAAATCCACGTTTGTGTTGATGGCTAGACATAGTAAGTACTTCCTATTGCCTCTTAAAAGTAACATAATTTGGCCTTGAAAGAACATAAGGCTTCAGCCTCCGGCTCATTATATTCCCATTCTTGATGATGCCAAGGGTGGGGTGGCGGTGGGGGAATAATATGAATAGAGACAAAAGATAAAGGCACAATTATGTATATCTTCACTTTGTGAGGGAAAACTGAAGTTACATAAGATATTAAGTATTTAATAATTTGGAAGAGGCAAATCAGTTTTATCCTGTCCCTGCTCCTGCCTCACCGTATTATTCACATTACGTATGTACAGAACTTAACACACAAAATGTCACTGAATATTTATTTGCATGCAAACATTTACTAACATTTATGTAATACTTTGAAATTGTGATAAATCCTAACGAAAACAATTTTAAATTATATATTTATGCTAACATAAGATTAAAAATGTCATCATATTCATAATATATTAGGAATGTTATCACGAAAGAAACTGCAAGGTTCTACCGCCATTAACAGGAGAAAATATTGAGGTTAATAAAAACACTTTGCTATTAAGAAGACAAAGCTGAAAAACTGTAGTCCATAATATGGTATTTAAAAGTTTGAAAAATATGCAACTGTGTGATTTGAAGTACTATTTGTGTTAATATATACAGAATTTTAAGACTACAAAAATAAAGAATTAAAATACAAGGGAATAAAACTATTATCAAGTTAATTGTTCTAAGAGATGATAGGCTAGTAAAGACAGCTAAAACAATGAAAAGACACAATGGCGTTAATCATTTGTCTACTAGGAGAAATATATCATGTAATAATAACAGTAAGATCTAGAAGAAAACAAATGACTCATCAGCTCAAATCTGCTTTCAGCAGAATGGTTCACAATACAATATGCAGTTATTCCTTTCCTTTTTTTCCAAACAATTACTTAGCCATGTATGAGAAAATTTAAATGACTGAAATAGATAAGTTTTGCAACAGTTATCAATTGTTTGCTCTTTTGGGTCTCAGATGAGAAGTGTTAAGCAATAAAGGGTTTATAAAGAATACAGCTAATATGTTAAAGAGTTCACTAAAAATTCTTTGTATTCTTTTATAAATTTTTTGAAAAGGTAGTAAGTCAGGTTTTTTTGTAGGGCATAAAAATTAATTATACAAGGCTACTCTCATATTTTCATAAAGTACTTGGAATTCTTGAATATGGCTGGTATACATAGAAAACTTCTATGTATCTTGCCTGATATGCTATCACCTACGACCATTTATAGATGATGGTGGATAAATCTCTTTTCCATTTAGTCTTTTTCAGCCCAACTATTTATCATCCGAATTTGTGTTTTCGCTATATAAACATTTGGGATAAAAAGACTATACATATTAAAGGGAATAAATTCAGCAAAGAAATTTTGATGGTTGCTTCCCTATTCTTTAAACAAAGGGACACAATTTCATCAAATGAATACTTGGCTTCAAAATTTAATTGAAACTTCAGGTGAACTTGCCCATTAGATTCTGTCTACTGTGAGGTACAAATATATTAAAAAAGAATCAAAACATATTATTGCTGAAGACTTACTTCCTACATAAAGCCCACCCTAACCTACTTGTCTGCATTCTTGGACCACTCTAGTTTGTACACTGCACATGGGTACTCAACTACCTTTTGTCTTGTATACAATTCTTGAGTAGTTAAATCTCATTTACCTAATGAAATGGAGAGCTCTACTGTGGGAGCTGTATCTGCCACAGCACTAACAGGGAACACCTTTGCAGATAACTTTTTTAATTTAAAAAAAATCTGTGAGGAAGAAACGGCAATTATTTCCTCCCAAAACACCAATCCCAATAAAAAATACAAAGAATCTTTAAAAACCTTGGTATTTAATTATTTTTAAAAGTATAAAGGTCTTTTCATTCCATAAAATTCTAAAGGATTCCGATGATAATGAATGCATTTCTACTTTAAGATATCCAAAAATAGAGAAAAAGAATCAGATTGTGATTTCACCAAATCAGAAATCAAATGGAAAAAAACAAAAACAAAATTATTTAAAGATTGTGATTCTATTTTTTTGTCACTACATGTGTCCCCAAGCCCCAAGGAACCACATGTAAGAAAGATAGTATTAATTATATTGTGAGAGTAAAGATATTTACTTTCCAATGTGGTTTTGCTGACCAAACCTCATTGCGACTCAAAACTCTTAAAGAAGTCACAAACACATTAGATTTGAAATTAGGGAAATTCTTTGCTGAGTTTCAGCACTATTCAGGTTTTAATAACACAATATGCTAGATAAAAATCTCTCAGAACTAGTTGAATTTAAAAGGCTCATCAGTTTAAATATAAAGACACTTTGCAGGTGACCCCTAAATGAGGATATCCCATACAAACAGAAATAAAGATATTACTATATATATATATGAAATATCAAAAAGGATGGTATCACTGAAAATGCTTTCAACTGATATTTGGCTACACAAAGTAAAGGCTTCTCTAAGTCTGAAGCCAGCAATAACCTGGCCGCTATTAGAAACAAATGTCGAGGAAAGGTGAGTGGGAGGGGATGGGGAGACAGCTGTGGCTGTGGGGCAGCAGCTTGAGGCAGGGTGAAGGGAGGGATTGGGGGATGGAGGCTACTCACATGGAATCGTTTCTGACCAACTGTCCATTTTGTCGTACAGCATTTTCACTCATAGACCTCTCCCTTTTCAGTCTGCCAGCTGTACGCACTTGCTAAAGAACAAAAGGAGAAGGGGCAAAGGGGAGGATTCAGGGAGGAAAACATATTTTCAGTGAGCATTCCATAATTTTGTTGTTCCTCAAAATAACAACCTCTTAGCCTAATTCCAGAAAGTACTTAATTATTTAGAAAAGATTATAACCAAAGAAAGATAACCCAAGATGTCTGCAAAGCAACAGATAATGATGAGGAAGAAGACACAAAAACCTAAATTTACAATGCCACAAATTAGGGGGAGATTACTCACTTTACAGAAAGAGCCATCACACATTTATTTCAAAAGAACATCTTACACAATATAATTGAAATTGTTCCATTCACGTAAACTCATTAAACGAGAACTTTTCAGAAGCCATGTGTACACTGGGATTATGAGTAAATGTTTTTATTTTGAAGACAGAAATTCAAAGCTGGCTAAGTCTCAGTATAGTTTTGGAAACTGAACTCCAAATGAGTTTTTGCTTTCTAGTGTTTATCCAAGAAATTAATGAAGCCCCAAATGGAACAGATATAATTAAGACATCTATTTTAATTGTTGGGTGAAATAAATGTAACTAAAACTGGTCTTTAAAACTTCAAATTTAGCTTTCACCATCAAATTGTCAATGAAGCAAGTCACCTAAAAGGACTTGAAATGAACAATTATCTTTTTAGAGTTGTCACAATCAACATTAATGAAAATTTAAGCAAAAGAAAAATCCTGGGAGCTAGGATGTTAAGTGCAGTTAATTTCAAAGTAGGAGACAAGCATATATTGTATTAAATAAAACTTTGGTGGTATTAGATTAGCCAAACACTCTCCCCTAATTTCTCTTTAGGGCTAAATATCTGGTCCAGGTAGAATAATTATTTTTCTGAAATGATAATTTTGCTTTTAAGCCATCAGGTTTAAATTTAGTCAAAGAAAAAAAAACTTTTGATTTAGCAAAATAGCAGAGAATCTGGAGACAAAGACTTCAAACGTGAGTTAAATATCAAATCATTAAAAAAATTTTATTCACTACATGTAAGACATAGTAACTTACCTTCCATATCTTAAGGACTCATGAAGCAGATAAATTTGGGAATATTAAACTCTCTTTATACTTTTCCCGGTTGCACAGTACTCTGAGTTAGTTTGACATTAAAGGTCCTTGTTAGTACGGCCTTTCTAACTGTTACAGGGCTCCATCAAAAGAAGTGTTATTCCTAAGAGATTTTTCAAATAAGTCTTCTCAGACCTAATGGAAACTCACTTGCTGGTGGTAGGGGAGAAATGTGGGTTTAAGCAGGATGGGTGAGGAGTATCAGGTAGGCAAAATACACATGTGATTTTAATATGGCCAGACAAGATAATACTGCTGTTTCTACCAGCACAGGAAAAACTGCAGAAATCAAATCTGCATTTAAGAGTCTGTTTCACATTTAATATGAAATTTACCATCTTTACCAGCTATGATTGATCATAAGGTCAACTTGCAATATATATTTTTTTCCACAAATGAATAATTCTACAGGCATTTGGAAAGTCTTCCATTACTTCTAATCATATAAGCAGCAACTATCACTTTCCAATGAAATTTGAGACACAAAAGCCATCAATGGTAAAAGCTATTTGCAACTAGGCAGTTTACTGGGATCTTTAAAAGTTTAAAGGGGGAAAAAAGCTAATATGTATACCAACATAATGTGGAATCAAATGTATGACAAATGTAGGTAGAAACAGAAGTAATCAGGAGAACCACTGCTAAAAGTGTGACTATCTACATGTTCCATGACATCAGCATACTGATCATGCTTCTTCCTTCCAATACATACCTGAAGTATGAAGGCCATGCTGAGAAAACAGAAGCTACAGGGAATGTCAATGGGGATGTGGTTCACCTGAGGTAGAAGGTCTATTGCAAAAGCAAGCAATGCACTGACAAAGCCAAATGCTAAACTGAGATTACTAATTCCTGGACTGGTCCATATTAGGCTATTTTGTCCACAGGAACAAAATATCTCCTTGGAAGAAGACATTCTCAAGAGAATGAATTAAATGGTTTGCTCTATCCTATTTCAACCCTATCTGTTACAACTACTTTTGAAAGCAGAAAACTGATCCAAGTGGTACTTGCCACCACCACCACCTTCAGTACAGGGAAATTATGTTACTACATTATTTTTCTCATCTAAAAGATGGTTACCGGTCCCCCAAGTAATCATTGCCTCCCATTCCCCTACCCCGCTTTGTTGTTGGATACAACATAGAAATTTTATGATAGCCTACCACCACTATGTTATAACTCCTGATTCTCAAAGTCCTCACACTTTAATCAAGTCCTTCCTCACCACCCACCTGATGGCTGGGTTCTTCCTCCGAATGTGACTTTTCCTGAAAGGTAAAGTGTTTAGATTTAAGAAGCATCAGCATTATGTTCTATAAGTGTGCATCTATGTCAGAGTACTGTGTAGTGACTAAAGTCATGGGAGGACAGTTTTATTTGAATCAATGTTTTTTAACGACATCCCCCATCCCAATACCTGAAGAAAATTACTTACATCTTCATTTTGAGGGGTTGGAGGAATGGGCCTTTCTAAGTCGAGAAAATCAAGTGGTCTCTCGCTTAGTGTCAGAACACGGGGAGGTGTTTTTAATGCCAAGGGTTTGAAGGGTGTTGACTGGATAAGGTCAAGGTCTGCTGGTCTTGAAAATGAAATGTCTTCGTTATTACCTGGAAAAAATATATTTTAAAATAATCTTTTCGCTAATACACACTACTTGGAAAATCTCATCAACTTACAAAATCTCACCAACCTCCCCACTCCACTCCATCACTCTCCTTGGTCTCTCTGATTGGAAGTTAAAGCCTTAACTCCGAGCTCCCATCTATGGTGAGGGCCCAGTTCAGTCCTCTCCTCATTTCTGACCTGGCTGAACTCAGGAATTTCACCAGCCTTGCTCCTACTTCCTGCAAGGAATGTCCTTCTCCCTCTTCCACTCCAGCTTTTCAACTCCCTTTTGTGTGTGGCCTTCCCCATTGGACTAGAAGCTCCTTGAGGGTAGGGACTATCTTTTTTTCCCCTTCCATATTTGTATCTCAAGTGCTTAGCATAGTGCCCAGCACATATTATGTGCCTAAGAAATATTTACTGACTACTGACTAGTCTCTCTCTGTTGTGAATACAAAAACTGCAGCATCCTTGCTCCCTAAGCAACATCAGTTTAGCTCCTTACAGCTTGCTACTTTGATGCCCAAGTAATAAGGCAAGTGTCATCATGATCTAGATTTTTCTTGCTGCTTTTACTAAAATTCTACAGCATTTGTAATTAGATTTTAAAATTATAATCAACTGAACATTAAAATTAGTAATCTCAAACAGAATCATATGCAAATTTATTAATAAAATTTAAAATGAATATTAATAAAAAATAATCAGATTTAATGGAAGAGAAAAAGTTTATATTCTATGTGAAAAATTTAAGAAATAAACAAATAAAAGTTCTAACTCAGAACCATTACGCTAACCTGTATGCAACAAAACACATAATATTTGTTTTAAAAAGATGATCAATTCTTATCTTAGCTGGAACGTCTAACAGAGAAGATGAGTGTGTGTGTGGGGGTGGAGGGGAATAGTTTCTTCCTAAATTATTAAATGCAATTAACCTGTACTTTTCAAGTACACCTCCCTATCATGTTTGCTGTTCTTTATTACTATGAGCTCTCCCCTCGCAGGATCTCAAATTAAGGAAGTGAACACCGCACTTAGCTGAATGGTATTTATGACTGATGCAAAGTTCTTTGGTGTGATACTCTCGTAGGCAGGCTCGAGAATTTCCTTTTTTAAAAAAATGTTTGCTACTGGTATTTAGAACCATGCCCAAAGGGCTATAAAACTGTGCATAACTTCTGATCCAGCAATACCACTGCTAGGTCTATATCCCAAAGACATTAAAAAAAGGAAAATGCTCTATTTGCACAAAAATATTTAATGGACCAATTTTTGTGGTGGCTAAGAATTAGAAATGGAGAGGATGCCCATCAATTGGGGAATGGCTAAATAAGCTGTGGTACATGATTATTATGAATATTATTGTACTATAAGAAAGACAAGCAGGATTTCAGAAAATCCTGGACTTACACGGACTGATGCATAGTGAAGCGAGCAGAGACAGGAGGACATTGTACATAGTACCGGCAATATTGTTTGATGAAGAACCGTGAATGACTTAGCTCTTCTCAGCAATGCAGTGATCCAAGACAATCCCAAAGAACTATTGATGAAGCATACTACCTGCCTCCAGAGAAAGTACTGATATTGTCTGAATACAGACTGAAGCATGCAATTTTTCACTTTTTTTCACTCTTTTTTAAAATTTTGAGTCTTCTTTTACAAAATGACTAATACGGAAATGCTTTACATGATTGAACATATATAACCTTGTTTACCCTATCAGGGAGGGTGGAGGAATAGAATTTGGAACACAAAATGTTAAAAAAAAAACAACAAAACTTGGGCAGCTAGGTAGCGCAGTGAATAGAGCACCGATCCTGGAGTCAGGAGGACCTGAGTTCAAATGCGGCCTCAGACACTTAACACTTATTAGCCGTGTGACCTTGGGCAAGTCATTTAACCCCAATTGTCCTGCCTTTCCCCTGCAAAAAGCCTCCCCCCCAAAACAAACAAACAAAAAAACTCCAAATGTAAAACAATTGTTTTAACATGTAATTGACTTGCCATCAATACAAGGAGAGAGGTGCATGGTCTGGTCTGATTCAGTACAACTTTCTTCACATATAAAGGAGAGTAATTATTCTTAGAATGCAGTGACACCACATGTACTGCCTCTACAGAGGCAGTTACATAGTGCAGTAGATACAGTGATGGTTATGGAATCAGACACTGACCAGGTAAATGACCCAGTGAAACCACTTAACTTCGGTCTGCCTCAGTTTCCTAATCTATAAAATGGAGATAATGGCACCTGCCTCTCAGAGTTGTTATATGTAAGGTACCTTGCAAACCTTAGAGCACTATCCAAATGCTAACTATTATTAATTCACTTCCAGGCTGAAGGGCAGGTTGAGAAGCAGGCTCAGATACTGGGTCTAGAGCTGGAAGAGACTCCAGAAACAATCTATTCCAATCCCCTCATTTTACAGGTGAGTCAATCGAGGTGCAGGGAGGTTAAGGAACCTGCCTAACAAAACAGTAGTAGGAAATCAACTAAGAGAAAATGTGAACCCCTGACTCCAGATCCCAAGACCCTACCCACTTACCTTGCATAAGGCACTCATTTTATTAGGCATTGGTAGCACAGAAAAGAAACAAAGGGTCTAGAACTGAAGAAGGTCATAGTCTTCAGCTGAAGAGAAGAAATCTGGGAAGATCTGGACAGGGTCCTCTAAGGAAAAACACAAAATGAGCTGAAGCTGCACAAGAAGAGTAGAGGAAGAGGAGGAAGGCTCAAGGTAAACTGAGGAAACAAGTACTTGAGATGGTAAGCAAATAAGAGAAAGGAAAGGATCACACAATCACAGATCTGGAGGGAAAGGAATCTCAGATGGCACTAATCCAACCCCCCTGTTTTGTAGGTCAGCACCCTTTCCACTGGACATGTACCACTAGCAAAAGAACCAAGGTCTGACAATCCCTCTGAGTGAGTTTTCTAATGACCTGCGTGGCGCTCATGGGATGATCTGACTCCTAGAAGAGAAAGGAAAGGAACAGTAGAAACACTTCTCTATTCTACAGCTTACTGGGCAGAATCAAGCATTTCTTTTTTTAAAAAATGTTAGCAGATTTTCAGTATGAAAATTAAAAGAGGAACTGGGGAATTCTGACTTATGTTAGGAGGTTGCAAAGAACCACTACTGAAACTTGGGAGTTCTCTTCCAAGTCAGGAAGATGCAGGTACCAGGAGGGAAGAGATGTATTAAAGTCTGGAGGAGACAGAATGAATCCTGGTGGATGTTGAAGTCATCCAGTTCAACTCTCTCATTTTAGAGATCAGAAAAAGGCCAGCAGTAGAGGTAGGAGGGTTAAGGGATCTTCTCCAGGTCTCACAGGTAGTAAGGATCAAAACAAACTTGAATCTGTACTCTTGTCATAATCCCATCTGTCATCTTGGTAAAAGCCACAGAAAAACACGCCTGAGACACGAATCTAAGAAGTGACAGAGAAACGACTAACACAGCAAATGGGATGACTACTAGCCACTTCTGGTGATTCATGTGGGAACCAATTGAATGCCAAGAAGAACCTAGAAAGAACTTCCAAGAGATTACAAAATCTAGGGCAAGAAAATACTTTAAGGGAGTATCACTGATGGTTTTTTCAATCAGTGCTCTGCATTAAGGCAAAGGTTTCAAAAGAGGAAGACTAATTTGGTAAGGAAATAGTTGGTTAAGAAAACTGTCTGAGAACTGCAATTAGATTTTTAGATTGCAATTTAAAACATAGGATTAACAGGTTGTGGTTACAAATATACCTGACAGGCAGGTATCTATTACTAGACATGTATTAGAAGGAAGCCATTGGTAAGAAGAAAATCCCCATATGCACCAAAATATTTATATTTTGATATTATATATTACATATTCATATTTACATATTATATATAATAGTAATACATACACAGTGCTTCACACAGTACCTAGCACATAGTAGGCACCTAATTAACGATTAATGATTGATTTTTGTGATTATAAGAACAGAAAACAAAGAGATGCTCATCAATTGGGGAATGGCTGAACAAGTTGTGGTACGTGATTATGACGGAATACTACTGTATTATAAGAAATGATAAGCAAGATTCTTTCAGAAAAACCTGGAAAGACTTGCATGAGCTGATGCAAAGAGAAATGTACCGTGCACAAAATAACAACAATATTATAAGATGATCAGCTGTGAATCACTTAACTATTTTCAGAAAGATCTCAGACAACTCTGAAGGACTTAGGATGAAGTGTTATCCATCCTCAGAGAAAGAACTGTTGGAGTCTGAATACAGATGAAAGCACACTGTTTTTTAACTTTATTTTTGAGTTTTTTTCTGGTCTATGTTTTTTTCCTTCCACAACATGACTATTACAAATATGTTTTTGCATGACTACACATATAGAACCTGTGTAGAACTGCTTGCCTTTTTAATGGGGAGTGGAGTAGGGAGAGAGGAAGGCAGAAAATTTGCAACTCAAAGTTTTAAAAACGAATGTTAAAAATTATTTCTATATGTGATTGGGGAAAAATAAAATACTAAATAAAAGCTTAAAAAAAAGAAATGGCGTTTGTGATGAATACAAAGAAACCTGGAAAGATCTATGTTAACTAATGCAGAGCGAAGTGAGCCGAGTCAAGAAAATATATACTGGGATTAATGTAAAAGGAAAGAACTACATAACAAAAAATCAAAATCAAATGCAACATAATTATAAAGGTCAAGCGGATGAAAGGATGTGAGAAGATAGCTCCAGTCCATCCATGCCTTCATGGAAGTGGGAGCATGTTTGTGGACTCTGTATTGATTAGCAATGCTGATTCTTTCCTTAATCTTCTATAAAAAATGCCACTTGTCATGTAGGATGACTCCCTCTGGGAGGGGGAGAATGATACTTGGATAACTATGAAGATGTGAGAGAGAGAAAAATCAATAAAATATCAACTTTAAAAAACAGAATTATGGTCTCGTATACACCGAAACAGTCACAGTAGTATTTTTTGTGGTAGCTGACAACTGGAAATTAAATATATGCCCACCAATTGGAGAATGACTAAATAAATCAAAATAGGTGAACATAATAAAATATTACTGTTTTAAGACAGAATATGAAGAATTCAGAAAATCGTGGAAAGATTTATATGAAATGAAGTAGGATAAAGTGAATCAGGAAGTCAATATACATAATGACTACAATAATGTAAATCAAAAGAATAAAAAAAGAAATCAAATGCTATGTTACCCTAACAACTCATCTTAGCCTCAGAAAACAGCATGGCCTGAAGGCATACAGTTGGTGCCCTCTAAATGTCCTGACCTGGGACAAAGCTCTAGGCAAACATGCACAAACAGGTACAAACCTGCTCTAAAGCTTTTATTCTCCTGTTAGATTGGCAATGCCTTCAGAGCAGGGTCTTTCTGGGTGTTTGCCTAGCACAACACCTGTTTAGTCCTTTTCATGGCAACAACAAGCTCTTCAAAAATTTCTCTGGTAATTTTCAGTTTTCACTAATCATTTTTTATTTTGAAGAAGTCACTTTAATTCTCTAGAATCTTCAGAGCTAAGATTCAGTTTTAGAAAATAAACCTCGCTCTCCTATTTGTGGGTATGGGGAACAACGGGAACGGAATATTGGATACATTGTTAGACATGGTTCGTGTTTTTATCTAATTTTGTTATTGTTATTTCAATTTTTTAATATATATTTTAATATATAATGTGTTAGTTTTGAAGAAAGGCTTCTTTCTTTCACTTTTAACACTGTTGTTACAAGGAATGGCTTGCTGTGTAAGTAACGGAGATATCTTAAAATGAATGGGCTATTTAAAAAAAGTACCAAGAAAACTTTTTTGTTTTTTAATTAAAGAATTGGAGTTTTGCAAATTTAACTTAAAAAACTTTTAGCTTAAAATGTAAGGGGGAGATAATTGCTTAGGTATATGTCACAGAGGGTGGTTATACTGTGGGAACACTAGGAGAAGAGATGTCCAGAAGTCCACAATAGACAAAAATCTAAGAAAGGAATCAGTAATAAAATCTATCGCCTCAGAAATCTGTACACTAATGGACAAAGTATTGGCAACAAAGAAGATAAAAATAGAAATAACACGAGGAGGAAAATTTGATCTCACAAGTATCACTGAGTGAACTATGGCTCTGGAAAGAATGTACTGTATATGTTATTCAAAAGAAAGAAGATAGGCAGAAAGGGAGGGGGTGAGGGCAAAATAGTGTAACAAAATAAAATCATGTGAAAAAATCCCCAAACTAGCAACATACTAGGAAGCATTTGTGTGAAGGTCAATGAAACAAAAGCAGAAGCAATATTCTAACTTGAATATATTACAGACCATCTACAAATAGTAAATAGATTAGGAAACGGGGAGAGAGACCACAAGCCTAAAACATAGGCTCACTACAGTAGTGATGGAACAATTCAGTTATCCGGGTGTTGGTGGAAGGACTATCTCTGACAAAGGCCAACTGGCTCACAAATTCTTGACCTAGATGGGGAAAATTCTCTTCTGGATGGAATTCTCCCTCACAAGAAGGTACTGGTTGCTGGTTTGAAGAAGACTGGAACCTTGGGAGGAAGTGACTACTTCATCAGAGAATTTGGGACAGAAAAAAGAGAGGAAAGCCAGAAACGATCTGTCACCTATTATAGGTAGGATGGATTTTAGGGTGTCCTGGACTAAAATTTCTCTATCAGACCTCTCAGGAATAATAAGGAACTCTAGAGAATGACATTCTCCAGGAGAGAGTTATTTGAAAGAGTATCCATAACCGACTTGCATTTTTAAAAGACATAAAATAAGAAACAGATTCAAATGCAAGTAAAGCACTCCCATCATAAGTGTCAAGGTATTAAAGCTCAGGACAAGCTGATGCTGGAGAAGAAAGCAAAGAGTTACAAAAAGGGATTTTTATAAGAGTTTTAAGAAGAGGATAAAAGAAGCAACAGAGCTGGATGGGACACGGTTCCTGAAACAGAAAGAAGACAGAGGCTTCACATTATTTCTGCTTCTGTGTTCCCTACTAAGGAGAATGATCTCTGGATCAGCAAAGGAACAAACTGAGACAGTCCCTTGCTTTCGAGGAGCTCATACTATAACTGGAGGAAAGGAGCTAACACACACACAAAAGAGTGTAGCTACAGAGTAGGTGGGAAGGCCCAGGAATCTTTAGGGTGCTCACCATCTTTTATTCACTCCAAATTTGAGACAATGTAACGCTTCCTGTAAAATACTACTGAATGACAGCACCATGAAGAGCACAAATTTTTAAGGCACAAGCAGAATTTCTAAGACATCTCCCTAAAAAGTATTTTCTCAAAAGTCAAAAACCTTGTAAAATGTCCCCTGCAGGGGTGCACAGAAGAGAGTTCATCAGTCAATTTCACAGGAAAGGACAAACATACCTGCTATAACAATTCTCTCTGGAACCTGCATCGTGACGCTAGCATTTGGGACTCCTTCTTGGAACCCTGGCTCCAAATCAGGAGGTGGTGGAGCGACTTTTAATTTTTCTGGGACCCTCATCCGCTGACTGATACCTTCGGTGTATTCCATCTCATACTGAATACGATTTATTTCTGCCATATCAGCTGTGGGAGAAGGAAATGCTGCCCCACTCATCCTAGAAAAAGAACATTTTTTTTAAAGCCAGGAATTAGTTAGTGATAAGCCACGTCCCCCTCTTCTGAGTGCAGTTAGGAGATAAAAAGAGCACAGAAAAAAAGAATTCCTAAAAGGATATTTTAATAATGTAAACATGTGCAATATTAGAGTCACAAAAAATGTTTCCCTAATAAAAAGTCACTTGACTTGTTATTTATTAGTGAAAACTTCCAGTTTTGGCCCTAATGTGGAAAGAAGACATGAACATTACAGCACTTTCACTGCCTTAACAAAAAAAACATGCTGCTTGATAAATGTACAACAAAATATAAAATTCTTCCTATGCCCCCCACCCCCAGTCAGTTTCCCCACAGAGGCAGGAGGAAAACTGCTAGGCTTTTTAAAAAATTAAACTGGAAAACTGCTTTCAGGCATGTACAATACCCTTCTTCAAAGTATTCTCACTTTTGTTTTTTAATTACAGAGGACTGATGAAACTCACAATTATAAAAGAAGGAAAGCAGGGTTACTCAGTAAAGTTTAAAAAGTAAAGGCTAAAAAGGCTTGACCCCTAAAAATCATGAAATGCAAATTCAAACAGGGCCTGTTGAGTAAGTAATTTTTGATGTTTATTTAGGTACATAATATTGTATACCTTCACGTAGAGAATTTGTGATCAAGGAAATCTTCCAAATTAATAACCTTTTGAGGGCTGTAAGTTTTTAAATTTATGCTATATATTATGTATAGTAAGAAGTACTCATCATGCCTTCTGGAATAAAGGCAGAAGAAAATGCTTTGAGTTCATTCTAAATTGGCAGGACATCCATGCTCATATGGAAATGCAACTGGAATGGGGCGATGGTGGGGGACAAATAAATAATGCTACCATTGGGGTGCAGAAAGAGCAGCAGCCACACGCATCAGTCAGCTTTAAAGCCAGTGGATCTTCACCCTTACCATATCGGCTTAACTTCACAGAACTCCACTAACCTTCCTAGAGGGGTGTCACTGCTTGTTCTTTTACTCATTTTGGCAACTGTATGGGCACCTTTACAAGGACTATTCAAACACTGCTACCCTGCAGCTCAGTTTACTTTACACAGTTCCCCTACAGATCTGATTTTATTTTTGTTTTTTGGAGCTGTACATAAGAGCACGACACTGCTTTCCCAGCTGTAAAACAGAAAGAAGAAATCAGCATTTTAGCAATTCATTTCCACAAACAATCCATGAGTGAAAATAAACATAGCTTAAAGTCTTATTTGGACTCAAACATATCCTGAAGCTTTACCTGAGAGATTAATTTCCAAACTTTTAGTTGTACATCTCAGAGATCATTAAGACAATTTTAAGCAAGTTTACTGTTTTGCAAAGAGGAGAAAGAGAAAAAAATTATACTTTTTATATATCACACCATGAATTTGGATTATTTCTGCAAGCCCCCGGGTTCCTCCCAGGCAGCCTCCTACTTGACAGGCTTTCCCCAGTTCTCTACTCTATACCTCCAGGAGCCCCTCCTTCTTTGTTCTAGCCCCAGCGGAAGGGAGCTCTCCTCCTGGTTTGGATGAAGCTCCCCCTTGTGGACTTCAGCCACTTTCTGCCATCTCCTCCAGAAGCTTGTATCCTAATTTTCCTCCACTCCCAATCCAGCAGTGCTTCTTTCCCATCAGGTCTCAGACTTAAAAAAAAACCTTCCCCAGACCCCATTCCCCTTCCCAAATACCCTCTTTTCCATCAGTGTCATGGCCTAACTCTTTTTTTTCCTTTCTTTTTTGAGGGGGGAAAGCAAGGCAATTTGGAGTTAAGGGTTTGCCCAAGGTCACACAGCTATTAAGTATCAAATTTCTGAGGCCACATTTGAACTCAGGTCCTCCTGACTCCAAGGCTTATGTTCTACTTACTGCACCATCTAGCTGCCCCATGGCCTAACTCTTACAGAGTGGCCTATCCCTGCTGCCTCTGCTCACTCACTTTGTGTCCACTGGCTCCAACATTCCACTGAAATTACACTTTCAAAGGTTATTAATGCTCAGGTCTTCGTTGTCAGGGCCAGTGGCCTGCTTTCTCCTCACTCTGAATGTTTCTTTCCCCTCTGTAGTTTTTCTATACTCTTAAAACTGGCCCCAACCTGGACGCTTCCTTGAAACTTCTTTCTCCTTGTTTTCTTCTGAATTGTTTTGATTTTTTCAGTCTCTTATTCCCTTAGTGTTGGTTTCTCTCCAGACTACTCCCTCCCCTTTCTCTCCTCCTCTGCCTGGGTCCTTTTTCTACTCTTTTATATTCTCTCCTAGTGACCTCATTTACTCCCAAATCTCCCCAAACTGGAGTCTGCTGGAGTCCAGTCTATCTTCCCTAACTACCTGCTAGACCTCGCTACCTGAGCTTCCTAAGAGCATTTCAAAATCAACATTTCCTCCACAGAACTCATCTCTCCTCCCTGCAAATGTCCCTGTATCTGTTGAATATACCTCCCAGTCACCAATGTTTGGAACCTTGGAGTCATCTGTGACCATTCTCTCCCCCTCATAAATTCAATTGTGAACCTTGTCAAACACCTTTCCTTGTCCTGTGTTTGCCCCCATCTCTTCTGCTCACATTGACACCACTTCAATTGAGGTCTTCATCATGTTTTGCCTCACCTCCGTAAAAGTCTCCTAACCAGCCTTACTGCTTTCAAGCTCTCTCACCCTGCTCCAATCCATTTTAGTTGTAAAAATAATCTGCATAAAGTACAGGTCTGACCACAGCCCACCCTCAAAAAATTCAATGACTCCTCTGAATAAACTCCCTGGGCTGCCAGTCCAAGTCCTCTAGCAATGTGGCACCCACACAATTCTCCCCTCTTCACACATTCTACATTCTAACCAAACTGGACTGCTCACTGTTCCCTGAACTTGATGTACACCCCTGGCCTCAGTATATCTGTATCAGCTTCATCCACCCCTCTCTTGTCTCTTAGCTCGCCTATTTTTTTTGGGGGGGTGGTGGCGGGGGGGAGTCCCTTCCTTCCAGATTCCCTTTTCTGTGAAGCCTCTGACTGAGGCTACTAGGGCTCCTAACCATCTTCTTCCCTTCTTGGACAAGGGCTATTTCCTTTTACCTTTATTCTCAGCACCTAGCACAGGGCCTGGTCCAAATCTGTGATTTCATCAGTACAGAAAATTCCCCATCTGCAAATTCCCTCTACTGATGCAGACTGACTGTTTCATCTGTAACTCAGAGTCTCAGAGAGTTGCTTGGGATGTTATGAGGAGGTAGTATATGCATCATACAGATATAGGTGAAACTCAATGGTTCTAAAGTAGGCTTTAAAATTGTTTCCAAGGCCAGCCCACTATCCCATATACCACATCCTACATATTAAGGAAGCACTTAACAGATGTGAATGAGTTTAAATGAGAATTCCTTGTTCCCAAAATGGTTTTGTCCACATTAAATTTTCAGATAAATATTATTATTGTACAGTTTTAAATTTTCAATTAAAATGCTCTACAAGTAATATATCTCACTTAAGTTTTTCAGCATCTGAAAAAATCCCTTAACATTCTCCTAGAGAAATAGTAGTAATGCTAAGGAAAACTGACGAGGCAAAAGGTAAAACTCTTTTAAAGAGATTAAATAAGTGAGGAAATAAATTGACTGAAGAGAATTCTAAAGGCATTAAACAATAATAAAAAAGTATTTTATACTGTGTTCTGAAATTGGCATTCTAAGAAGCAGCTCAAAGTAATCTCTTTAGAATTTTCCAAAAACAGCCAAATGAGATTTTCTGAAGATTTTACCTATGAAGGTCAATGACAGTGAAACCTGCAAGACCATCTTTTAAAAATAAGTCCCAGAAACAGAAGATGATGCAAACATTAGAAAGGTTCTTGCTTTTAAAATGCTTCTCTATTTCTATCTCTGAGATGCTGGGAAAGAGTCTTAGAGAGAAAGAAAAAAAAATTCAGCTGTTGAATCCACCTCATTTCCTTCTCTTTTCCTTCCCCGAAATGTTCAACATTTCAATGTTCAGGATCCAGAGAGTCCACACCAGAGATGTCAAATATGTGGCTAGCTTGGCCAAGGGTGATATTCCTCAGGGCCACAGAACCAGACTGCAATGTAATTGGGAAATACTTAACAAAATAAATAAAAATACAGTACAATACAGATAATGTTAATATGTGGTGTTCTAAGTCAATCTGCAGCCCAGAGGGATCCACTTCTGAGTTTAACACCACTGCTCACAGTACTGAGAAACAGTGGTTAAAGGGGAAGAGAAGATTTTCTTACTCACAAAAGTATTCCAGCTATGGCTTGCTATATGCACTATCTGCTTCTGCGCTTCATATCAAATCCTTGAACTTGTTTCAACTAGGATGTGCTGTACTTGTTGCTTCTTTTCCCTAGAAAAACAAAGTAGCCAAATTTTACACAACCTCATGCTGTTGACAACCACCCATTTCAAACCAAGGACTTGGGGTCACTGGAGAAAATGAAAAATTTCCAATTGCTCCAAGTTTCAGATTCATCAACAAACAACTTATCAAATACTTATTAAGTGTTTCTGTGCAAAACAATGTGCTAGGGATATAATGACCAAAAAAAAAAAAGAATTAACTTCCCTCTTATTGCTACACAGGACTCTTTATCTGATAATGAAATATCTCCAAAGTGAAATAAAAGATGAATTCTAAGGTTGTTTCTAATGTACTGAAAATTTAAATCTAAGAAAATATGGCAGGTGGAAAAAATTAAGAATGTAGTGGAGACTTTAATATTTGTGGGCAAGTGAAACATAGTAAAAGATTTATTTTATTGCTACATTTATTACTCTCAACGTTATGAACAGCAATGGAATTAAAGTCAAAAGGATTTTCTCTTTGGGACACTTTAATTTGAGAAGTTCTATAAACTCTTCACCATTCAAGCTGATGAAGGGGGCACACTGCTCGGATTATGCACACAGCTGGATGGACAGACAGTACTTCCTGCCTAGCCTGGCTAAGGAGGAGTGAGGACTACAAGTGAACAGAAGAGAGCAGGATATCTCTAGACCTCAATGAAATGGGAGGTTAAATGAAATGATCTCCATGGTGCCTTTCAGCTTTAAATCTTTGATCTTATAATATCTAGCAAATGATGTGTTGCTTTTCATAATGCCACACTGCTTCCTGACTCCACAGCCTATTTTGTAAACGAAGTTGTTAACAATCAATAATGTCATTAACATAGCACCTGTCTCCCCCATCAGACTGAGAGTTCCCTGAGGGCAAGAACAGGTTTTTGTCTTGTTTTATATCGACAACGCTTAGCACACTGTCCTGGCACACAGAAGGTGCTTAAAAAATGTTTGACCAGATGACTGATTTTACCAACATCTCACTTGATTCTTAGCAACCACTAATCCCCATTTTACAGATAAGGAAATTGAGGTTCCGAGGAATCCAATGACTAGCCAGGATCATAGAGCTGACCTATATTTCGGATAAGACCTGAACCAGGGGCTTCCATTCTCCAAAACCAGCAATATACTACCTTGCCTCATGAGAACATGGATATTCTCTCACTGAGAGGCAGCATGCTATAGCAGACAGAAGGTCCAGTGTTGGAGGTAGGAAAAAGTCTTGCCTCTAACACATACTAAATGTACAATTTATGGAACAATCTACTCAACCGCCTGGTGACCCAGGCAGCTTTATATGGCTACAGAACATGGAACAAAACAATCACAAGAGAAACAAAACTCTTGCTCTGCCCAAATGACAAACTTTAAAGTAGGCATAAGCAGGCTGAAGTTGAGAGCTAGTAGTTTCTTCCATAGAAGTGACATAAAAGATTCTCAAGGACATGTCTGACCGGCAAAGGAAGCCAGCTGGTCAACAGTGAGAGATAACCAAGGGCCTGTTAGCCACAAAATATCAAAAGACTCAGAGGAAGGTCTCCAGGCACTGGAATAGATCCTATTTGGAAGGACACAGACTAAAAATATACAGAATAAGAAACTGTAGATGGCTCACCATCTACATGAGTGGAGTGCCCAAACTAGTAAGACCACAGTCTCTAAACATGTCTCTAAACTCTAAACAAGTATAATGACCTGATGGCCCAATAGGTCCATCAATTCACATGATCACTAACAATCACTTTTTTATACCACTCACTGGATTTTGTTTTAGTAATTAAATTTCCACTGTCACACCATAAGGCACAAGTCAGGAAGTAATCCAATTCACTTGAAAAAATATTTCAGGGGATCCCAGCATCCTAGAGCTGGAAAGGAATTTAGAAGCCATCTGGACAACCTTTCTCCCTACCCCTCCTCACCCACCACCATTTTACAGATGAAACTGAGGTCCAGAAAGTTAAGGGTTTGCCTAAACTGACACAGATCCCTGAGGATACAAGCCCTGATCCTGCTTCTAAAGCCACAGCAAACTGCCCAGCAGGTACTGTAACCACATCCCTGGACAAGGCACGGTATGAACTAGACAATGATAGAATAAAGAAGAAACTTGATACAGCTCCTGTCCTTGAGTTGACAATTTAATGGGAAAATGGCAAGTACACAAACAGCTATGATGTATGGCAGAATGGGATGAGTGCCAACAAGAGTTCCAGAAAAAGTGCTATGAAAAATTTAAGGCAAGAAGAGAATGCTTTCCTCACATTCCACCTGACACATTTGTCTGAGTCTGGGAAAATCAAATAACCTCTTTAAACCTCAGTTTCTTCATCTATAAAACTAACAACAGCACCAACTTCACAAAGCTGTAGTGATAATCAAATCAAGTGATGTAAAGCATTCTGCAAATCTTCAGCTGCCATATAAATGAGAGGATGATTAGCAGAGGCAGAGCCTGGGGTGGACCCTGAAATAAGGCAGAGATGGGGGGCTGAGGATGTAAGGAGGGGGAGGAAATGGAAGACTTAAAGAGTGGTACCATTTATGGTTAGAACAAAGAGCACAGGAAGAGGGTTATGAGGTAAAACTGGAAAGGAAACTTGGAACCACAGTGTGAATGGGAGTGAGTGAAAAGAATGCGGTGTTTGCACTATATAGTTCACGTGCAGTGGAAGGCTATAGAAGGTTGCAGTGTAAAGAGAAGATACACTAGATTCTAGCAGCTAGAACATTAGCTCCATGAAGAACGGACCTTGTCCCTGTTGGTCTGGGAGTCCACCCCCAGTGCCCAGGAAATATCAAGCTGGGGCTTAAGAAATACTCACTGATTATTAATCAGACAATGGCATATTAAGATGTCTCAGGCAACGATGAGAAAGCTGGTATGAAAAGGGGAGAAAATGAAGGCTTAAAGAGGAGTTAGGAGGGTATTACAGCAGTTCCAACAAGCACATCTGTTTGTTTTTATAGCATTTCTTTCTTACATTAGGATTTAAAAAAAAGGCTCCCATTTGAAAAGATGGTTTCTGAAAGAGCCAAGTTTTCTTACAGTTAATTTGAGCCCAAAGGAATTCAAAACAAAAGCTATGCTTGAGTTATCATCTTTAACAAGTTACAGGAGAAAAAAGGGGCATTTCCACTCAATTTCAACTCTGTTGTCTCAACTGCTCAAGTAAAACAAAAACAGACCATACATGTTTTTCCTATCAAGTTACACCATTCTGGGTGAGATCCCTTAGTACATGGAACAGAATTTCTGCTCTGGGGACTATGTTGATTTCAGAAGTATCATTGCCAAGTATCTGCCTCAGCACACAGGATGAGGCAGCTTTTAATAACCAAGGCAGTGGAATATATGCTTGAATTGGAAACAACATAAGTCTCTAAAAGTTGTCACTCAAAAGGGGAGTCACCAGGACCACCTGGTTGTCACTGAAAGAAGTTAATGTGGCTCTTCCTGTGAATCCTGCACCCAACCCCACTCTTCCTGTGTACCTACTAAACTTCAAGGTGAAAAATTCTCATAAAATAATCAGAAGCCAATCAATAATGGGAAAATGTTAACAGGGTATCTTAAAATATCATCAAAATCAACTACATGGGCAGAGTTGGAAATAGAGGGCATGCATATCCACGGCTGAACAAGTTGTAATCGTGATGGAAAAAGAAATGACAAGCAGCATGGTTTTATAAAAGTAGGCAAAGATTTGCATAAAATAGGAACCAAGAGAAAGTTGTATACACTAACAGCAGTGTTGTTTTTTAGAATAACTGAGAACTATTCTGAGTAATATAATCATTCAAATCAACTAAGAAGGACTTTGAAGGAAAACGCTCTCCACCTTCAGAGAAAGAACTGATACACGCGGGGGTGTACTGTGTGGTTCCACATAGCCGTCCACAAATGCTGCCTTTCTCTAACGTGAGGCTGAGAGGAAGACAACTTGGAACTGAAAACTTAACTCCAAAAGCTAAGACAAAACAAAACAAAAACCCTACAAGTTAATACCAGGAGGCAGCAACTCAGTTTCTCAGTTTATCCTAAGGGAGACCTTGGTGCTCCAGCACAAGTACATCTTCTCTTCAATGGAAGAGATGAAAACATCTAACGTGAATCAAATACTAGGTTATCCGGGAGGAGCAGGTAAAGATCCTGTAAAGGGAGTTATTGTTCTCTAAGTAAACACCTGGAGATTTTTTTTTTCCTTCCATTACAACCTATCCCCAGACTTTTAACTCTCCCGGTGTAGTAGCTGGACAGTCTCCCCAGGGGTCCTTCAGCACACCGAACTTTATCTGGGAAGACAGCAGACCCCGCCCCTCACAAGTCACGTTTGTATCTATTTTCAAGGTGTTTCCTCCTGAAGATAGAGCAGTGGGCGTCCCCAGCGCTAAGGACAACACTAGGAGCTCAATAAATGCTGGTTTTCGTGACTTGCTTAAGGCCCCCACTAAGCAGAAAGTGGCTTCGGCTTGCTCCCTTCCCCTTCCCCGCCAAGCTCCTCCTGACAGGCTCAGAGGCATCTCCTTAAAGCCCAGAGTCGGCTCGGAGGCTCCGGGATCGAATTCTGACCCCGCTGGAAATGCGGGCAGACAGGGACGGGAGCCAAAGGAAAGGCAGGAGAGGGAGCCCAGAGGCCAGGCCCGCTCACAGCGGGCTCCAGAAAAGTGTAAACAGATGCCTGATAAGGACGACTTCCGTTTGCCTTTCCCGCGGCTATTTGGAGCGACGCCCCCCGCCCCTTCCCACGCCGAAGAGATACCGAGCAAGGGCAGCCCCTCCACCCGACCGGAGCAGATGGTCCGTCTGTGCCTGGAGGGCAAACTCAAGGTCACCCAGGGAGATGGGGGAGGGGAGGATGGACCCCGGCGTCCGAGCCCCACGTCCTTCCCCCTAGCCAGAAGAGGCCTCGCTGGGCTGCTCGGGAAGCGGGGGGCCTTGAAGGTCGAGAGAAAAACCCGGGAGGAAGGAAGGCAAGGCCTGGGCCACACCCCGCCCTCGGCTCCGAGCCCGCCCCCCGCAGGGTCCCCGGCCACCGAGCCCGCCGAGCAGGGTCAGGCGGGAGGGGGAGGGGAAGGCGGCGGGGCGGAGACTCACCCTAGAGCCCCGTTGGTGAAGTCGCCGGCGAGGGCCCCTCAGGCCGGCTCCCCCGGTAGCTCGGGCTGAGCGCTCTCAAAGGCCGTTGGCTGGGCGCATGAAGACGCCGGGGACAGGCAGCCGGCTGGACGGCCCCGCAGCGGCTCCAGAGGGAGGGAGAGAACGGCCGGGACTGTCCCCTCAGAGGAGCCGTAGTCGTAGCCCGGTCTGATCAGGTGACTGGGAACCGGGCGGAAGTGCTCCCGCGCCGGCCCGGTGCTGGCGGGTGACGCCAGGCTGACATCTTTGTCAAGGGCATTGGGACCTTGCGGCCGACGTCGTATGTGCGTGCGTCCTCTCGTCGGAGCCGGACTGACTCGAGTGGCGTCGCATGGCGGCGGCTTTAAAGGCTGAGCGGTCACTGCATCCAAGGCGGCTTCACAGGACTAGAGTCCCAGAGGCTCAGAGGCCCAATAACTTCCTTAGGGTTTTACCCAAGCAACAAACAGAGGCAGAATTTGAACCCAGACCTTCTTACTCCAGAGGCTACTAACACCTTTCTATCCCAAAGGGACATAACCACGCTGGGCAACAGTGAAATGGGCATAACTAGCACCTGTTACACTCCTGCCGAGTCAGAATGCATTTATGAAGCGCCCACTGGGTGCTTTTACTCCAAACATTAATTAAGCACATACTATGTGTCCAGGCATTGTGCTCCACCCTGGGGTCACCAAGAAAAGCAAGAGCAGTCCCTGGTGTGAGCAAGCTTCCCGGCTGATGGCAGGGATGACGTGCAAACGACATAAGTTGGGGATAATTTCAGAGGGAAGGCGGATGGAGGCAGGCTTCCTGCAGAAGGTGAGAAGAGTGGGGAAGTTTGAGTTGTGCAGGATGTAGCGGGGTCCTCTCATTTGCTAAAGTATATAGCGCCTTTGGCCTTAGGGCCATAAGGAAAATGACTAAATAAGAGAACTGGCGCTAAGCTGTGATTGGTGAGACTTGCTGTTTGAGGAGAGGAAAAGGCATTTGGGACCATAACTCAATTTTGTTTGGAGTTTGAATCCGGGTGTGGTGGTCTGCATAGGTCAGTGCCTGCATCAAATGCCCCACAAGCTACCCGGAGGGAGTGTGATCCTGTACTGGTAACGGGTGAGAGTCAGTCTCAGCTGCGATAGGACCCCTCTGGCAAACTGCCCATGAAATGCCTTTGAAACGGGAATGTGTCCACCTATGCCCGAGTCTAGCTGTGAGGTGGTACCTAATACTGGGTGGATGGATGTCTGTGACCTCACCTGAGTGTAAACAGAGCCAAGGATGGTTGTCCTGTCATATTTGGAATGTCACGTCCCGGCTTGTCCCTTCTATAGCGAGTTTCAATGACCAAAGCAAGAGGCCAGTAAAAGATTTGGACCGTTTTGTTGTGTGGTTAACAAATGTAAGGAATTACTGAGTACAAAAAGGAGGAAAATAGTTTTTGAGAGATCTGGAAGGGTAATTAAAGGTTTGATGAGAAATGCGAAAAATAGATAAGAAGGTTTGGGGACAAATGAGGGTTTATCCAAGCCCCTCCTGTCTCTAAATAATTGATATCAGTTTCAGAAAGGTTTAAGTATGCTGAGAATGTGTGAGGAAGTATTTTTAGAAAGCAGAAAGATTTGTAAGTTGATTCTAAAATTCT